>JBAMAX010004307.1:0-600000 GCA_037043745.1 Chymomyza amoena
ACTAAACAAGCAATGCTTAACAAAAACACACGAAATTCGTTTTTATCCTAGTTTTTCATAATAACAAAAGTAGCTGGACTCAAAAAGGTGTATCTCATTAGCCTATAGTCCGACAGCCGTCAAATTTATACACGAATCTTTTGAAGGATTTCACTAACTAAAACTTTAATGGATTTAATTCTAGTAACGTTTTCAGCGCACCTAGTAGTCTCAGAGATCTCTTTACTCACATGCATATACAGGCGTGGCTGCACATATTACATAGCCCCCATATAACCGATCGGTCGAATAAAACTGTTTGTTATTAATAAAACAGATTAATATCTTTGAGTTCTTAATCTAAATTGCACACGGTATACCCTGTAATCGCAAAGGAGTCCGTCGACCTTAGCGTATGCCATTTTTTTTTTTATATTGAAATTGTCCAAATAAGAAATTTATTCTTAACAAAATAAAAACATGATACGATCTTAAATAATGTAATTAAAATAAAGTTGGCATTTTATAGTTTATGTCATTTAAGCTGTGTTCGAGTAACTGCATTAGCTCTTCCTCATTTTCTATATGCTGCTGTGCATCCAGGCTTGATACATTTTCGTAAATTTCCAGTTTATGATTCATTGCATATTTTAAAACAATCTCGCGCAATTCCACGCACAGATCATCCGATCCTTTAGGCATTTGTTTGGTGTCCACCTATTTTTTTTCACTTCTCAGTAAAGACGGTTCTTTATGCAGATCATCATCCTTTTCCTGGATTAGCCAGTACGGATTTGCCCAAATCTATGGGATATCATGAAGTGTTATAATCCAATAAAAACTAAATCTGAAGTAATATATTCAAACAAAGAGAATTAAATTGATGTGACTTGTCAAAGCTACATCTTAAGACAATCATTGCTTTAACGAGTTGTGAATTACAAGCCTAAATAAGAAAAATACCTAAGCAAAAGGTCTAGCAGGATAAGTAACTGGAAACTGACCGCAGTGTTTTTTGAAAACTAAAGATTTTTTCGAAAAATTTAAATTTTAAACTTTTTATACCTTCGTTACAGGGTATAAAAAAGTTATATGTACTAGTTACATCATTTATGACGAAAGAACGGCTAGTCCGATTTTGTTGATCTATGATAGCAGAATAACTATTTAAATATATAGAATGACTATTAAAAGAAGTAATAAGAAAGATTCCATTATAAACACAGAAATAGAAATGGAAACAAAAATGTAAAGAAAAAATGACAACACTGTCAAACTTTACATAGATATACCCGAAATTAATCTCACATTTTGGTTGCGATATTTTTAAAAACGTGTTTCTAACAATAACTGTTCTTAAACAAAATTGTATGGCAGCAGCATGCTGTAATAAGCTAACATACAAATGTTAATTTTTGTTTTTGTGAAATCGCAACTTAATTTATGGGAGTTTAATTTAAAGTAAATCTTTACGTTTGTGTGAAGTTTGAGCCAAATTGGCCCACTATTGCGTGTAGCTACCATACAAAAAGTGAACCCGCTCTCTTTTAAGAGAGACACGAATAACAGAACTGCGCGAACCTTCTTATTGTTGAATCATGCATTACACCTGTATAGAAATTAATATCAGGACAAAATTGTTCAAGAGAAGCCGTTTTTAATCATTAAGGGTGCATTATATAAAAATATATTTTTTGTGTTGACTTAATTTTTAGAGAAAAGAACACACTGTTCATATTATTATGAAAAGCACCCCAATAAATGAATATTGTTGGGAGTAGTTTTTAGACAGAGCTTCTAGTAGGGTCAAAAGCGTTTTCTTGAGCGAGACAAATATCTAGGATAGGTCGTGCAAAAACTCAGAAAACTCATATAAGGCCAAAGTGCAAGATGACCAAAAGAGGAGAGCGATACGACCGATGTGTTATAATAACAATTGGCAAGTGCTTTATTAGTGGAATGTTGGTACATGCATAGGCTTATGATTAACAGAATGTAAAAGATAGTGAGAAGTAAGAATGAGAGAAAATGTTATGTTTATGTTAATGCTTGGCTATGTGTTAATGTTAACAGTTATATGTTCTATGTTACTATTGAGTGATATTTTATGTATGCGAGGTGTGTTATAAATGTATATGAGATTGACCGAACAGAGTTGTTTTAAATTGATAGCTATAATAAGTTCCAGTCCGCTAAAAATAGTGTTTCTTTTTTGATTAATATCGGACCATTTTATAAATCGTTAAAATTATGACTAATTTATATAATGTACTATTTATTGCATTGTTTGCGCAAAACTAAGACACCTGCAGGCATAATTTGTATACTCTGTTTTTTTTTTTTGGTATAGCTTGCTCTCTATTCTCTATTCTCACATGCAACAAAACAGTTTATTTGGGCAGATAAAATATTTGATTTATTGATATACTGGTTACTAACAATATCGTTGTTTTGATTACTTTTACTTTTATTTGCTTAATAACATTAGTCCAATATATTTGCACATGAAATTGTGCTTTTGATGAATTGGCAATTTAGATTTGACACAACGGAAGAGCGCCTAAAATTATTTATTTAAAAATGGTTGCAATTAAAGTTGACACCTCAGTCTGTCCTGTCACAATGCATGCTCCTCACTCACGTTGAATTTTAATCAGTCAAATGCATACTCTTATAAACATATATGTACATAGTACCAGGTACCAGAGAGCATGAATATATCTCTATCTCCAAGTATTAAGCTTTTGTATCAATGATAATTATTTTTTTCTCGCCTCTCTGTAACATTGCACATACAAAAGGAATCAAACAAAACTTTTTGCCTTTGTATCCTGAAGCTGAAGTCAAGGTGGGGAAAAGTTGTGGTTGTAGTGCGGGGACGGGGAGGGGGACCGCTGCATTAATATGGCACACGGTGACATGGCGTTAAATTAAAATGAGAAACAACTGTGACACTAGACAAAGGTTACAAAAGGGTTTAAGCGCGTCTATGTTGTTGTTCCTGTTCCTTGGAAAGAAGCTTTTTACTATTTCTTACACATCATCATTTTCATAATCATACAAAAACTTTTGCAATGCAAAAAGTTACGTTAAAATAAAAAAAAAAATCAGGGCACTGTTTCGTGTGATAATACTTATATAGAAAATACTGGTTGAATTTCACTGTAGAGGGAGTGTAAGCTCAAAATTTATTTTATGTATATTATACGAAGTGTTCACTGTTGCTGTTGAGCGTGAATACCCTTTTTGGTATTTGTTTATAATTTGATTCGTTAAGTTTTTATTTCTTCATTCCAGGATTAGTTAATTTTAATTAAAATAATTTACTGACTTTAACTCGGCTAGTAAAATGTCATATTTATTTAGTTTTATAAACAAGATATAGTAGGATAGAGTGGTAAAAAATGCGCCACTTTTGATATTATAGCCTTTTTGTGGCAGCCAAAGGGCTGAGGGGATCTTAGGTAGGTAGCAGTTTTGACTTAGTGCCTCAACTCACTTAGGCCAAAAACAGGCCTTTTGTGATAACGATAATAAGAGTATGAGATAAGGATATAGAATAGACAGGAAAAATTAGAAAAAAGGAACAGAGAAAAGGGCAGAACCATCTTTACAACAACCTCTGGGATGATAGTCTATTGCACTGTCGCTGGGCTATCGAGGCTGAGGGATCTTAAGTAGGCACTACACACATATGTGGTTAAAACTTAGCCTCAAACTACTTTCAGTTTTATTATAGCTGCACTAAGTGCCTCGAATATTAAGATTGATAAAAAACTATTTTCGGCACATTTTACCCCACCCTGGGGCGAATGCGCCTTTCCGGAAAACACGATTTTCACAGAGTTTATTGCTGAAAAATGTGTGGGGAAAAAAATTGTCCAAACAATTGCAAACTTCTTCAATTCGCGGCCTCGGTTTTTCTCGGTGCGGATGGAATTTTTTTGGCTTGTTGACTCTGTTCCTGCTGAGCCAGAGCTCTCATAGGCCTTCGTCGACATTTCGGATACGCTTAAAACCGAGGCTTGAGCGCAATAAAAATCAGGCTTTTCTTCTGATTCTAAGCCGTACTGCGTGGGTAAACTAATTCGGCGGGCAAACGCCTCATCGCGCGCTAGACCCGCCGCAGAAGCTCATTCACAAAGATCAACATTTTCTTTAGATGGCTCTGGCTCCGGCTGTTCAATCAATTTGACCGGCATGAAGTCGGCTTTTTCGCTCAAACCAAAAAGAAGGTTTCAGTGGAGTGAATACTTGCATAATTCTGGCATGGTGATCACAGTTTTTTAGGAGCTCTGAGCACAACACAGCGAAACAAAACAGAAAACTAACTTTATAATATTTTTCTGAATTTAATTTAAATGTTCCTTTATATTAAATAATACACTTTATAATTACAAAATTACGAAAAATAACGAACACAACCAATAAGATCATTGCCAAATGCAGTTCACGAAACGAAAAAAATAAAAGCAGCATAGAAAAAAACGTAAATTTTTTATCGATTTTCGTTAGGTTTTTAGATAAGATTTGTAAATGAAGTTTTTTTGAATCAATACTTTCACCACTTGTGTTACTTTTGCTTTAGCAGATATTATCTTTCAAGCTTAACAACTAAAAAAACAAATTAAATCTATTGCAGGAAATTATTATTATTTTTATACCCTGTACCAGGTACAAAGGGTATACTAGATTTGCGCAATATATGCCACGTAAAGAAGGAGGCGTCACAGATCCTACAAAAAAGCTTATCATAACCTCCGTCGGTATGAACGCTTAGATTTCGGAGACTATAAGAAATAGTGATACAAAACTTTACCAGCTGGTGCGCATATTTCCTCAGAAGATGAAGCTTGTTGAATCATCTCAACATCTTCCCCCGTTCCTACGTAGTAAATTTTTGCGGATCTTAGCCACACCGTTTCATATAATATTATTGATGAGTGATGCGTTGTGTTTTTTTTTTCCCCCACAAAAGAGTTCCTCAGAAACAGGTGGGGCACTGCGACCAAAAGTCGCAAAAGGCAAAAGACTTTCCGTTTTCCGCATGAAAAGCAGTAGGTCTTTTGTTGGTATTGACCTAAGATGGAAGGGACTAACCCGTTCCTTTCCTATGTGACAGGCTCTGTCCCATACCAGCGCTGGGCAGTCACAAAGAATATGTCTGGTGGTTTCATTGTCAATTTTCTGATCTTTTGACCTTTTGTCTCGATCGCATCCAGAGGTTTGACAAGAATTTTCGCTTGACGAAGCCCCGGAAGGGAGAACCAATATCTTTTGTTCTCCTGCTGCCCATTTGTTTATCATAGTTTTGATTGTGGACCAACCAGTAGCACAAAACGGCACAGGAGATGTAGTCAGGTTGGAGGCACGCTTTCGTGCTAGATCGTCAGCCATCGTGTTACCATTCACTCCCGAGTGTCCAGGCACCCAACATAGCACGACTTTGTTCCGGGAGGACAGGGTTTGGAGGTAGGATGCGTTGTGGTTATATGCATCTGTTTGTCAAAAATGAACTAAATCGGATACAGCAAAAGTTATTTATTTTCACCTCCCCTTGCCAATTATCTGCATCAATATTTGACTCTGTGTAATTAGGGTAATAAGTGACATAGAATCACGAATTTTGGTAAGCTGATTCATGCGGCTCTAATGAACAAATCTATATCCAAGTTTTATCGATACGGCCCCCAACCACCCCTTAACCTATCAACTTGAAATCTGCCCCGCATTATTTAAATTGTTTCTTTGACGTAATTTTTAACTTTCATCAAAATCGGTAGAAATTTACGGAACTTATAGGTGTAAGTATTGTAATTTTTTTTTCGAAAAAAAAAAGGTACAGGGTATTTCACTGTCGAGCACCGCCTCGTCTGTATTATATTTTTTTGTTTAAAAGGATGCAGGGTATACCACTGTTAGGCACTGCCCGCTGTAACCTGTACAGCGAAGTTGGTCAATATGCATACATAGTAGTATGTACGTATGTATGTATGTGTGTGTGTGTGTGTGTGCGTACACAATATTTGCGAATAGCAACTTACGCCATATTTTATATGATGAATGTGAGAAATATTACACCAAAAGCCAAACGAATTTACTGCTTATGTTGTAGCTGTATATGTATGTGTGTGTGTATACTATATATGTATGTATTTATTTATACTTGTAACGAAATTTTAATGATATTATTTGTGATATTTAAATAATTGAATAAACTCATTGATGTGCTCTGTTGTGCAACGTCATGTGAGTGACGACAACTGGCAATGTGCAATGTGCATTTTTTTTAAATGCATTTTTGCATCCATACATACATATTATAACTGCTGCGCTATCCGCCATGACGGGTAATACATCTGCTCGGTAATTTGACACATACCACAATAAGACTTCTGTACGGAGTATCTTTGCAGCCCAACCATGCCCACCACTTGTCACGAGAACAGTTTTTCATTTTGGAAATCAATTTGTTGTTTACATAATTGAAAAAAATGTTTTCAATAAACAAATTATTTGATTATTATTGCCGCCAATTAAAACAAAAGCATACAAAATTACAATGAAGACAACAGCAACAACGGCAACTGAAACCGGCCAAAGACATGCGGCGGCCACTGTGTCGGCAACAACAACAACGAAAAATTGAATTTTTATCCATTTCATACAAAGATCACGGCTGCATCTGCATCCACACAACGACACATGGACACAGACATCGACTCCATTGCAAAAGCCGGCCATGACCACTGTAACTGTCAGGATAAACTTTTTTATTTCTCTCACTCACGTTCAGTTCGATTTCTGCGCTCGTTCGGTTATGTGTCGGAAGTCAAACGAGTCGTGCTGTTCGATTTAAAATATTTAATTGCCTTGTATTGCGGTTGAGTGGAATGCGTATTAAAAATATTTACCAACAATCACTGTGCAACTTGTGGCAACTGACTGGGGCAGCCAGCCAGCCAGCCAGCCCGCCCAGCCAGCCCAGGCGGCTGAGGTGTTGGAGTGCTTCAGTTTTTCACGCCATTACATCGAAGCGTTGCGTTGCGTTGGTGTTGGTGTTGTATTGTCATTACAAAGCTGTTATTTTTTTTTCTGCTCTCGTATTATGATCTTTTAAACAATGTTATTTCAATTTGAGCTTTTTTATAGTAACTTCTGATTAAAGAAATATGTACCATCTCTCATTGTTAAGAATTGTTTATTTTTTAACCAAATTTAATTCGTATAAAGTCAATGCGATTATGGAAATATTTTCTCGCCATTGCATAATTTAATTATATATCTTCTTTGTGTTTGTTTGTATATGTATATGGATTTATAAATGTACACATACATACAAATGTATAAATAATTTTTTTTTGTTTTTCCCCGACAGTTAATATTGAACTTTAATTTGTAAGCCAGGCCGCCAGGCCGCCAGGCCGTCAGTCCGATGAGTGTGTAATGTGTGTGTATATCTTTGGTTCGTGACAGATTGCGTATCCGCATAGCAAAATGGCTGCTGCAACGCATCGCCTCGACTCGGCTCGGCTCAGACTACAGTAAGTTGTCAATTAAATTTGGCCAGCCACATCAAGCAGCTGCTGGTTGCTGCTGTCCGTTGGCAGCTTGCTTAATTTATATGTATCGCGAATGTAATTGTCAATATGCCAATAAGCTCGGTGTGGTGCGATATTTGCGTCTATATAAGTATGTAAATAAACGCATACGTACAGTCAGTCATACATACATACTTACATACATAACAATAATGGAAATGTGTGTGCGTTTCTTTGGATTATTTGTTGATTCCAGTTTATTGCAAGCAAGCAAATCAATAGGAAAATATATACAACTTTTTTTTGTAAAATTAAATCGCGTTTTCTAGTTTGAAGTTCCTTAAGGTCTTCAACCTTTCTAAGACAAAAATGTACAAAGCCAAAATTATCAACAGATAAGTCCTGATATAAGCAATTCCGCTCAACAGAGGTGATAAGGCACTTTTATATTCCTTCAACTGAGTTACTCTATACTAATTGCTCTATGCTCCGACTAATAGCGATATCTTGTATTTAAGCATAACATTAGGTTAGGTTAGGTAAGGGCGGCAGTTGGAACTGACGTCCCAACTCACTTAGGCCAATGATAGGCCCGTTGCGATACCGCTAGAGTGAGCTATTTCACCACTCTTCCCCACTTGAGAGGTCCCCTATAATAGGTGAGGAAGCCATCCGGCTGCCTGAATAAACTTTAAAAGGTATTTTGGACTCTGTTCAGAGAGTTGAGATAAATCGTCAAGAAAGTGTGACTTTAGGAACCAAAATCTTTTACTGCCCAGGGCAGTGATAGAAAAAGTGTTCCACCGTCTCCAGCTCCTCCTCATCGCCACAGCTGCTACAGAAGTCATGGTGGGGAGCATTCAACCTGGATGCGTGGTTTCTCATTAGCCAGTGTCCCGTGATGGCGCGGATAACAGAAGAGCAATGGGCTCAATTCAGACAGCAAAGTTTTTTGGTTCTTTCACTGCAGTATTTCGGCCAAGTTTGGCGCGAGATTCTGAACGTGTTCGATATCCGATTCCACGTTTTATTTGCACAGAGAACGAAAAAATTTCGTATTTTCAGTTTACAGCTGGCCATGGGTATACCCAGGCCCTCCTTGTCTTGATGGAGGATGCTGGTAGTTCCTTGTCTAGCCAGTTCGTCCGCAATACAGTTTCCCTCGAAGTCCCTATGTCCTGGGACCCATATGAGGTGAAAAAACCTGTATGGTACTTTGGAAGCCATTAACGATATTCGTCTGTCCGTATAAACGGATGGATCTCTGAGATGGGTTTTGGTATTATGAATTAATTACTTGTGTCATATACCGATTTTGATTGTATTATGATGGTGCAGGGTAGCTCGAAGTCGTCCAAGCCGGAATTTCACGGAAACCTTTAAAGTTCCTATTGTTTGGGGTATGCTTAAAATATAATTATAATCTCTAGACTTACAGAACATCGTCTGAACTACTTACTACCAATCGAAACTAGGCGATGTTATATACTTTTTACTCTACTTTTGAGGTCAAAATTTACACACCCATCACAACTTATTGCAAATACATATAACAAAATACTGCTCCAACACAGCGCACGAGTGCTATAACCTATGCAAGTATAAAAGTTTAAATAACTTTAACATAAAGTAGGAAATGTATGCCAATCAATTGTCAATCTTAAAACTGACTGTCAAAATAATGGAAACAAACGCTGCACTATAAAAATAACAACAAACCAAAACGATTTGTGATGTATTTTTCAAATATAGTTCATGTTAATGAAAAACTTTTAAAAACCCTTCGTGGCATGAAAAACACCAATCAACTAACATCATGATTTTTGTTAATAAATTCGTATATATGTATATGCAACAAAAACTGTATATTACAAAATTATTAATATTGAAGTTGTTTTGTACATACAGCCAAGTATTCTCTTTGGAAGATCCTGTGGGTGACACTGACTCAATCTTCTCTTTCTACCTTTGAAAGACGGTCTCTCTGAGTTCAGCAGTTGCGCTAGTAAATCTGGATGAGATCCAACCCGCTCTAAATGCTTTTTCGCCTGTAACTGGATAGCATCCCCTACTTCATAAATAGCTCATCAGAAACGGCTAACTTTAAAAGTCTGTTGCAAGTCAACAAAATATTCATCACCTTAGATACTAAAAATCCAAAAATCAAAGTTTTAGCTATTCCTAGCTTTATTTGATATTTTTTAGTCTGGGTCTGGTACACCTATACCATCACCTTGTAAACAAATCGAGGCGCTTCAGCTTTGACTTAGCGTTCCAAGTTACTTAGGCCAAGAGCAGGCCCTTTGTGATACTGATAATGGGAGTAAGTGATAGAGATGTGGAAAAGACAGAAAAAATTAGGGATATACGAAAAGTGCAAGTGCAGGTCCATGCTTGATTCGAAACCACAACCTCTGGGATGATAGTCTAGTGCGCTGTCGCTAGGCAATCGTGGCAGCCCTACACTGTTTAAGTATGATGTAAAAATGTCCTGAAAACGTATTTCAACCCAATTTGGTAAAATTGGACTTGAAAACTGTAAAAACTTACCATCACCTCATTTGGTTACGAAATCTACATAAACGCATCGAATTATCCATCAACAACTTTTCTAACTGTAGAAGTTATATAATATAATCCCAATATTAAAAATATAAAAAAACTTCTTTCGCCTATCTTATGAGATATCTAATTCTTAAGCATTTTACTCTAGCGTTGAGATCTAGGCGTACATAGGTACCATGAGAAAGACAGATGGAAAATATGTCTATATCGTCTCCTCTTGTTCTGGGGTTGTCCCCAACGTGCTTACTTAAGTATCTTCTTATAAGCAAAGAGGCTTAAATTTGGCGAAAGGCATGCTTTTGAAATTAACAATGAGACATGAAATAAACACGTATATAGAACCTAAAAGTATGCAGTAAAAATATATTAATCCAAAGAAATAATAATTGGCACCTAAGCAAAAACTTTGTGAACTGACGTGGGCTGACGATGTAGCTCTATTTAGCTCACCCAGGATATGCAAAGAAAAGTAAACGCGACAGCCGAGGCCGCACTTAAAATTTGGGCAAACATTTATGTACGTAAAACTAAATCCACGCGTGTTAAATTAAATAATATCAATCTATTCAAAATAGGGGGAACATCCATTGTAAATATCGACAAGTTCGAATACTTTTGAAGTAATTGACGAGTAATGGAGGTTCTTCAGCTGAAATCAATAGAAGCATTCGCAAAGTGGGTGTTGCATTTATCAAATTGACTCGAGTACGGCAAAAAAACTAAATTAGCCATCTTTAAAACGAGTGCTAAATCAGTGCTGCTGTAGGGTACTGAAAACTGCTATATATAACGCGAGCCTCCACGCAAAAGATTCCTACAAATTATCCTTAGAATATATTGGCCAAGAACAATATCAAATTAACGACTCTGGAGTGCGACAAGACTGAACAAAACTAAACTATTCTACGAAAGAATACGAAGGATCCAATACATGTTGCACTGTCATGGAATCCACAGGGAAATAGAGTACGAGAACGTCCACGTTCAGTTTTCAACGAAAGGCAAAAATCTATTAGGAAGCTTCAGGACACTACCCCCTAGCTTCTATTTTTTATTACAGTTTAAATAAAATTAGCCCTGTCAACCCAACCCCAAAAAAAAGTCTCCAGGTTCACAAGGTCAGCGGGGTCATAAATCGCAGCACCTAATAAATTGACACTTTGTCATTGAACGGCATTTACAGTTCGCTGCATTTTGCGCCAACTCTTTTATATTGGTTGCATGCACCAGTTTTATTTCACCGCCAGGCGGCAGCCACCAAAAAAGCCAACAACCTACAAAAAACGAAACGCGAAATACCAAAAATGTGCGATGGGAAGACGTGTCCTAACCTATTCTGCATTGTGTGTGGTTAGCTTTGCGGCCAGTGTGTGGTAGACCACGGCTGTAAAAATGTGGGGATTGTTGTCAGTAATTTTTTCACTTCATTGATTGCGTATTAGATTATGATGTTCTGTTGTTACTTTTTGATGATCTTCTCGTCCCGTGTGGAAGGTACAAAATTAAGACCTGACTAAAAAAAAACATTAAATATTTTTATGGCAATTTTAAGGGAAAATGATTTCGTACTGCCGTAGACGTTACGGTACTTTGAAACCGCAACTGTAATTTTTCAACTAATTGCCGTAATCGCTATTTAAAATCTCAAAACTTAATTTTTGCGCACAATTTGTTATCAATGTTAGCTTAAACGTTTGCAATTTAAAAAACAAAATGCAAAAAGTTTTCAAAACGCAGGTAAACACACTACAGCTACTTGCAGCCACCAATCAATCGTTAAAATAATGCGTTAACTTTTTAAAAAAAAAACCCACAGACTGGCTCGCAACTTTTAGCACTAAACAAAAACTTTTTGCTTAGCCGCAAATGGAATCGAAAAAATATTGCATACTTTGCACGCTAAGGCCATACAAACGGTTAGGTTAAGCTGCAACTGCAACAAGAAAAAGTTTACATTATTGCAAATGCAATTTTACATGCATGCATAGAAATGCACATATGTATGTCTATATGTACATATATGTACACAGAAATGGAAACACGCAGAGAAATGCACGCACACGCATAAGTATTTTAAACTTTATATTTTATTTAGTTCATTATGAACTTTATCCATAGTATTGGTGAACTGGTTGCCAACCACACCGAATGTGAAGCTTGTGTCCCAAACCAATTTTACGAGGGGCTGTCATAGGGGGGCCACTAGAATTTTTGGATATGTTGTTCGTTTAATACTAATCTCTTTCCACTGCATATGGAATAAAAGTAGTCGCTTCCATACTTGGATGTGCTCCCGTTTTAGTATATTTAATTTATATATATTTTTCTAAATTTTATGGACTTCTTATTATCACTTTTAAAATTCTTAAAGTATAGACCCATAACGATTATTTATTGATACCCTATACCTATACGTACAAAGTGTATATTAGATTTTTAAGGAGGCTTGGTAGACCCGACGTTCTTTACCAAAATGCCTATCAAAACATCGGGTAGCGATTTAGCCATATCCGTCTGTATGAACACCCAGATTTCGGACACTACTAGAGCTAAATATACGAAACTGTGCCAGCTAGTGTGAATATTTCCTCGAAAGATAGAAATTGTTGAATTATGTCAAAATCTTCCCCCGCTCACCGGATTTTTTAGCTATTCCGTTTCTTTAATGTTCTTTATTTTTTGTTCTGGGTATACATACCTTTCATTGCAAATCAAATTTTAAATTAAATTTTGAACATTTTTTTGCATTGAAAATTTTTTGTGTACGAAAATTTGACATACACTCCCGATCAATGAAATATACTCAGCGGTATTTTTTTGTTCTTTCTTGTTTCTCTCCTTTATGCCGTTAGCTCTCACATTGTTGTTGTGTTTTGTAGAGTGATACATTAGACAATATTTGGACATAAGAAAGATCACAAAAAATTTATCAGTTATGGTTTACTTCAATTTTTCCTGGCTATCGAGATAGCAACCTGTCAACCAGAAAAATAGCAGAAAAAATCGTTCGAAGTCAGTCAGTTGTGTGTCATTTCCTAAAAAATCCATCAAATTATGAAAATAATATGAAAACTCCCAATAGACACGCCTTGCGAAAAGCGAAGAATACGCCGAGAGACTTCAAACTCTATGAGTTCTGCGGTGAATATCGGGTAAAAATTGGGAGTTCAAGCTAGTATATCTGCCGTACGCCGAGTGATTAGAAGCGCCAAGCATCTGAAAAGATTAAAATGAAAAAAAAAAAAAACGCTAACAAACGTTCGTAAGAAAGCTCGTTCTGGTTTTGATCGAAATCATATGATATGCAAGACCGAATGATACAATATCGTTTTCACGGATGGACCAGATGGCTTTAATTATTACTTCAATGATTTAAGAAAGGACGAACACCATTTGACCCGTTACCATAGTCGTGTGGGTGGCATAATGGTGTGGGGTGCCGTCTCTTACTTTGGACCAATTGATATCGAGTTTGTTTTTTCCAAAATGAATGCCACTCGCTGCAAGGAACTTTTCGAAAAAGCATTTACCCAATTTACCAACATTTTTGGGCCATTATCCTGGACTTTTGATCCAGATAATGGACCAATACTGCACGAGTAATAAAGAAGTGGGTTGGTGATCAAAATGTTCGTTTAATGGAGTGGCCGCCTTACTCTTCTGATCTCAATATTATTGAGAATGTACGGGGATGGCTCTCGAGAAAGGTTTATGAAGGAGGACGACAATTTGAAGAAGTCGAATCTTTAAAAAATGCCATCAAACTTGCCTGGAGTGAGTTATCACTAAACTACTTGAAGACGTTTTGCGATTCGTTGCCTAAACGCATTTACGACGTTATTTCAAATAAAGTTAGATACACACATTACTAGTTTAGTCTTAAATAACATAAAAATGCGAAAATATACAGAGTTTTCGAATGAAGTTGTCTTTCAAAATACTTTTTTGTGCCTTGAGTCTATTTCATTGACCGATAAAAATGGGTCTTTTAATAATATAACTACACAAAATCAAATACTAAAAAAAAACTGCATACATAGAGTGTAAAATTTTTGTTTTTTTTTTATTTAGATTTAAGCCGTGAATTATAAAAAAATATTGTTTTTTATGATTCATTCTTATTTTGATTTTGCGAATACAAGTTTAAAACAAAAAATAAGAGTCTATTTCATTGATCGGGAGTGTATGTCATAATAACGGAAAACCTTACGGGGGGAGAAGGTCATTATTTTGGTTTTATCCCTAACACAGAATGCAATTTTTTCCTGGTCAACCCGTTTTTTGTCTATTTTTACTGTACTATTAGCACTATTAAAATAAAACAAAAATACTTATATTTGCATATTCTTTTAGTAATTTAGTTAGGGCTTTCTAATATGATTTCATTTTTTCTGGAACATACATACCATATATGTTTATATGTGTGCTTAAAATTTTTAATTGTTATTATTAAAGCGGTACCCTTAGCTACTTGAGGACAAGAATTACTTGACGCAATAAAAAAATATATTTATCTACACACATCCAAGTTGTATTTAAACAGTATCTCAATAATTAGGCCTATTCTAATAGGTTCAAAATCATCGTCGTAAATAATTTTAAAAATTGTAAAGCCAACAGTTTTCGTTTCAGCTTTAATTGTGCTCTCATTACGGATCGGACAAACATATGTATGTATGTACATGTCTACAAGTATTTGCATACACATAATTACATACATATATATGTATGTTGTACATAGGGAATATTATAAAATTGTATCGAAAATTACTTATGTACAAGTGCAGAACCAAAGTGGTGCTCCACATGAGCTCTCGTTCACATTTCAACCATCGATGGTTTTGTTATTAAATCCATGAAGTTTTTATATACCGATAGCGATGCATATTATGTCATAATATGTGCTGAATATACAAACATACATACATATGTACATACGTGGAAATAACAAAAATCACTTGTCTGCAGTTTTCAAGAGAATTCCTAGCACACTTCAATGCTCTTTCTCTGCCAGTGGTTAAGTAAAGAGCTTCTCTATATAGCCTCGCTCCAAGGCATCATACTACTATGTTTTATGCTCCAATGTGGAGCCGGAGCCAAAGGCACCTGCCGTGCTAGCTACCTGGTGGAAACGTGTTGCTAAATGCGATTCATGTTTTGGTCTCGCTGTAATTTATTTTTCAAGTAGCAAGAAGCGTGATTTACTTGCCCCGCCCTATTTATTTGATAATTTGAAATTTTAATGAAGCTTACATATGTATGCAAACGTGTAGCTGGGGAAAATGAGCTTGAAATGAATGTTAGTTTTTGTCAGGCACAACCTGCATATCCTAAGACACTCAATAATATTTTAACGTTAATTGGTTTTTGGCTTGTTGCAGCGCAACGGACTTGTTTTCCTTAATAATTTCCTGTATCCTGCATGAAATGATCTGACAGAATACGATGCATGTTTGCGCAGTCATGGAAAAAGAGTATTTAAAAGTCGATGTATATATGCATACTTTAGGTTTTAGACTTACGACACAAAATCATTTCATACCCTTGCCTCTTGAACTTTGTTGTTGTTGTTGAGAGATTGGTTGCCCAGCGCATTACTCGGCTACATATTTGCTGAAGCGCATTAAAAATTTGATGAAACCCCCGTAGTTTTTGCCACCACATAAGTGCACCCGTTTGCCACAACACAATAAGCCGTTGACTTTTTGGCTACAGATAGGTGGTGGTAATTTTTAACGCCCAATTGCTGCCTTCTTAATGCTCGAATAAATAGGCTGTCGAACGAAAGGACTTTGGAAATTGGGAAAGGTTTCAATTGCTTTGGCTGCTACGCCTTTCCTGGCGTTTCTTAACACTGGGGGCGTTTTTCATCATCAATTCTGAGACGTTACTGCGTCCTGTTGCATGCATGGTGGAGTTATTGCCAGCAAAATGGCGGAAGTTCCACAAAAAATATGATAACTTAATTTAAAAAACTCCCCCTTAAAAATATTAACTTAAAATCAATTATAGCAAAGGGGACAGGACACAGACTGAAGTCACTACGGCGACCGCAGTGAAAGCTACTTACAGCAAAAGCTCCTGCCAAATGTTAGTGACAACTGAGACTAATCACGCTAATGCGTAAGTTTGTCGCAAAGGCGATTATATACCTACACATATCGAAATCATATACTCCTCTCTCTATATGTATATATGTATGTGTGTATATGTACATGTGCATTTGCTTAATATCCACCTGCCTTCAATAAATACGTACACCAAATACCAAATTATTTATTTATTCTATGTGCAGTTGACAAAGCCTGCCACCGACACACACTCACTCTACACACACACTCACACACACACACACAATCTGAGTGAGATTTCATTACAACTCATTTGACAGTCTTGGTGCACTTTGCGCCGTAGCTGCTGCCAAAATGTCATAGCACGGCTGAATGATGTGGGAGTTGTTTGGGACTCAACGTGCAAACTAGAGGGCATAAATGCTCGTATATGTATACAGCGAGGCAACATCTGTATGTGTGAGTGAAGCAAGTGAAGCAGTATTCGTGAATAGAGTAGACGCGAAATTAAGCGAAATGAAGTTGACCACGTTTTGATTTTGCATCAAAGCATAGTTGGGCGGTCCGCTAGGCAAAGGACATGCATTGTTAATAACATTCAAGCTCAACGTCAATAACCAAGCACTGTGATTGCACCATTAGTTAACTCGGTATAAGCTGATACTAGACGCTGCTGGATGGTTGGTTGACCGAAACATTAACCATATATTTGTAGTACATATTTACATACATATGCATCGTGCATATACATGTCCTTTTAGAATATCTCAATTATTCCTTTAAAACAAAACTATGCCAGACTCCCTTTGTAAAAAATTCAAAGTGTATCAAAAATTATCGAAAAGCGAAACATATATGCAACAATTTATAAGCAACAATCTCATAACGTTAGAGGGTTTTAGGGGTCTTAGACCTTGTGTTGTAATAAAAACTAAGATACTTTTTGTAAATTTACTAAATTTTTATTATTGGGTGTGACCCAGGTGGATCTATTGTACCCCCTTCATGGCTTAGAGCTCACCCAAAAGTCCTAAGGCCTGCATGTATTGCAGTAGTTTGTTTGGACTTATAGTAACAACGGTTTTTTACCGGCGAGTGCCACACATTCACATAATATATGAGAAGAAGTTTCTTTACCTATGCTACAGAAGCCACATAGTCCACTATCCACTATGCCAATTTTGTTTAAGTGGCTGCGGAGCCTACAATGTTCCGTCAGAAGGCCCGTCATGATTCTCACGGTGTTCTTCCGACTTTGAAGAGGAGCCCTGGTATCTGCGACCAGTGAATCAGTCGTTTTTATTCTTCTATATTCTCAGTAGGATGCATCGGGTAAAGAATTTTCCTAGCCGCTCAAAAAAAGCCACTCCACAAAAATGTAACAGAAAAACCTCAGACGTCTAAACTCACAATTCATTAATGATTGCTCAAATAAAAGTAGAAAGGGAAAATTTATCAATGCCACAGAGGATACTATAGCCACGGATCATCTATCGGAGGCTTTGTCAATAATGATTAGGTAGCATCTTAAAAAAGCGGCTGCTGAATCCCATCAAATTTGGTACATATACCAGTGCAGTGCTGTTACTGGAAAAATATGCTGAAAGAAATTACTTGCACACTTCATAAAATGTTGTCATATGTATGGTACAAATTAAATTAAACATCAGTTCCCACCAACTGAATAAATGTCGGAGGAAGCACATGAATCTAAACACAAAGGTTATAAAGAATTACGAAAAAGGATTAAATTTGCCACAGTGCTTTAATACCTTAAAAAAATCTGAATACCGAATTTAGTTCAAATATCTTTACAAACAAACGAAACACAAAGAATTTTGTATAAAAAACTTTTTTTTGGACCGATTCCTCCTATGGGAGCTATATGATATAGTCAACCGATTTTGATTAAATTTAGTACAGTGCTTAGCAACTATAAAAAACTTGCGAATACCAAATTTTAATATCTTTACAAACAAACGAAATTTTGTTCAAAAATCGATTTTTGGAAGATCGTCCCTATGGGAGCTATATGATATTGTCAACCAATTTTATTCAAATTCGGTACGATGCTTGGGTACTCTAAAAAACTTCATAATGTCAAATCTCGTTACGATATCTTTATTATAAAATTAAATATAGCGGATTTTGCATAAAAAAGATATTTTGGCCGATCGGTCCTATGGGAGCTATATGATATAGTCAACAGATATTGATCAAATTTCGATATCTTTATAAACAAACGAATTATTCATCTAAAACTCTTTTTTTCGAGATCGTCTGAAACACCCCTGTGGGAGCTATATAATTTAACCCCGATATCAAAAAAATAAAATAAGCTTGTCTCCTATGCTCCTAGCTCTTACCATCTCTGAGATCTAGGCGTTCATACAGACAGACGGACGGACACACGGATGTGGGTACATCGACTTCTTTAGTCCCCCTGATCATAGTTTAGGTAACTTTGGGGTGTCTCCAAATACTCCTTCTATATGTTACATACATTTTCGGCTTGTACAAACTTAATATACTCTTTGTACCATACGGTACAGGGTATGAAAACAAAAAAAAATACAACAAACTTTTGACAAAAAACGATTTTTGACCGATCGGTTCTTTATGACATAGGCAACCGAATTAGATTAAATTTGGTACAGTGCTTGGGAACTTTAGGAAACTTCTAAACACCAAATTTGATTACGATAGACAATACATAACACAAAAAATGTTGTACAACAATCGATTTTTGACCGTAGGGCTATGGGGGCTAATCTAACTTGGTAGAGTGGAGTAGAACTCAAAAGAACTAACCAAAAAAATTTGGTGGTAGCGCCGATATCAAAAAAATAAAATAAACTTGTCTCCTCTGACATAATAAAGGATCTTCCCTGTTAGGTTTGTGGTTCTTAGCATCTATGAGATTTATGCGTTCATACGCACGGACAGATAAACAGACAGATGGATATTCCTTATAAGAACTTTCAATTGGAACTTTGTTTTTGTTGCAAAAGGTTTCGTACATTTTTTGTTAATAAAAAGCAAGCATAATTTTTTTTTTGGTTGCTTGTAAATTCTATAAATTTTTGTTTATTCTATTCAAATTATATATCAATGTAAAGAGCACATTAATACCTGCCAAATCATCTCTTATGTCGATATAAAATTTCCTTTACAAGGTGTTAACGAATTACTGAAAAAGAGTGCCAAAAAAACATGTTTTTTGAAAATATCTCGAAAGCGACGCTTAAGAAATAAAAAGATGGTAATTTTTGTGTTTCTCGACCCAAAATGACCCCAAAAAAACTGTTTCCCAAAGGTTAATTTTTCGTGTAAGCTTGTGTAATATATACATAATACACATACTAACAAACTCAGGCAATTGCTACATGTACATATCCTGGAAGCAATTTTTTAAATATTCTAGTCAAGTGGGGAGATACAAACGTTCGTAGTCATAGTTAAAACTGAACCGTCTTATAACTCCGCGTTCTATCTCATGACTTCTAATGCTGTGTGTTTGCCTATTCATCCACACACTCAAAACAATATGTAAATATTAGTTTGTAATGCAATTAGTGAATTCGAATTCCAACAACACCTGTCTACCCGAACTTCCTCAAACACTCAGCAATGCGGAATCGTTACCGCTGCAGTAACTTACTCACATCAAGGTGCGCCACAAAAAGTAGAAGTAGCAGAACAATTAAATAGGTCAATTTTGCAAGTCAATATTGCGTTTGTGAGTGGAGAGAGTGGAGAGCTTACAGACTTTTAATTCAAATCGCAATAACCTCTTCATCTCTCTTAAAACAGGCAAAGCTGATAGAAAACTCGCACGCTTGGATGGGCACCGGTAGTTCCACTCTGACAGGTATGTATTTGCCTCTTACCCATTTTAACCAACAATGTTTTAGCCACTTGTGTTGCTATTCGCTCTTCAGCAGACACCTATCAATATCAACTGCAGTCGATGTGGCAAAAGTGCTGGAACACTAATCAAAATCTTATGCATCATATGAGATTCCGTGAGCGCGGCCCACTCAAATCTTGGCGCCCTGAGACAATGGCGGAAGCAATTTTTAGTGTTTTAAAAGAGGGCTTGTCGCTTTCTCAGGCAGCGCGAAAGTACGATATACCCTACCCCACATTTGTGCTGTACGCCAACAGGGTCCATAATATGCTGGGCCCTTCTATAGACGGCGGTCCGGATCTAAGGCCGAAGGGTCGAGGTCGACCACAACGTATACTTTTAGGAATTTGGCCAGATGAGCACATTAGAGGAGTTATTAAAACTGTGGTGTTTCGTGATGCAAAGGATATGAAGGATGATAGTATAGGCAGCCACTTACCTCCATATGCCCGCCATTCGGTAAGTAATAGTTGAGACTTGTGCTTTTTTACAAACAGCTAACAAGAGTGTGGGTTAGCCCATTGTTTCCTTTCAGGATATGCCCTTAAGCTACCCTGGTGCAAGTAATGTGTCAGGTGCAGGAACTCCGCTTAGTTCTCTCGCTTGTCCCAATGGCATGCCAAGCGGGGGAATAGGAGCTAGCGGGTCACATGTGGATCATCAGATGTCACAAGAAACCGCCGCTGCCGTCGCAGCCGTTGCGCACAACATACGACAGCAGATGCAAATGGCCGCCGCAGCTCAGCAACAGCACGCCGATCAGGGAGGTCCACCACCGGGAATTTTCAACTTACCGTCCCATTTACAAACGCACTCCGGGCCTGGTGGTGTACCAATACCTAAGGCCAGTATATCGCCAGCACTGAGCACCAACTCGAACCCATCTATGGCCGCAAGACATGCACCATCGCCTTGTGGGCCTGCTGGCATACCAGGTATGCCAAATCTACCACCAAGCGTGGCCGTAGCGCTTCATCGTGATTCCGCTGCTGCGGCGCTTTTAAGTCAACAGCATCACCTGCAGCAGCTTCAGATGCAGCAACAGCATGCGCATCACCTTCACCAACAACACAAACCTGGTTTCGGTGTCAGTTCCATAGCACAGCACACTTCTGCCTCAACAGCAGCTTCAGCCCCATCTGTTGGTGGTGGCTCAATGCAGCAGCAAGTGGACAAAACTAAGTCGCAAACGATATTAGAACGCCACCAGAGCAGTCCAATGCGCAGTGAAACCCCACGATTGCACTCTCCCCTAACCGAGTTGAGCTTGGAAATGAGCACTTACAAACGCGAATACTCACCTACTCGTCTCTTTGCTGACGACTTGGCCGATCTTGTAGGTAGTGTCTCGTGTACCTCGTCTGCAACAACAAATACGACTCCTGCGATAAGTTCCCTAGCAGGGAGTGTGACAGCTGATATCAGTTCGGGCAGTATTAAGGTTGAACCTATTACCACAAGCAGTGAGTAAACTGGAGAGCTGGCTGTAGAGGCGCAATCAAAAATACAACAACAACAAAAATATTAAATAAACAAATAATCCAAAAACATTCGACCTATAAATAACTGGTAATGACAATTGTTCCATATTTTTAGCTTAAACAAAGATTAATTTTTATTTACAAGTACATAGAAGTAGATGTATTTTGGATAATAATCTATGGACTCAGATCCCCTCAAGGTCTCAATAGGTTCTTACGTGTGTATTAAACAAAGCATTTTACACAAAAAATCTTATAATTTCAAATAGCATAGTATAGTTCAGTTTAGTATAGTTCATACTTTAATTAATAATCATTGTGGATCTCTTTTATTTAAGCAGAATTTAAACGTAGTATCTACACACAACTCTTAACATTCCACAGCAAATGTTTAAAATTTTCCGTAAAACTATAACCGGTAAATAGCCTCTATTTATACTAATAACTTATAAAAACCTAGGAATGTATAGTATTGTATTGTGCGCCCTTATTAAATTTAGTTAATTCATGAAAAATGTACAAAATTACCTTCAAAAACGTTTGGGTGTGCAAAAAAAAAAAGACAAAGGAATCAACTTAAATGGATACAAATAAAATTTAATGTTTAGGACTGCAACTAATCACAAAAAATGCCTTTTGGAATTAAATTCAGAGAATACCAGAATCATCAACAAAATTTTTTACAAAATTTTATATAAACAAAGGATTTTATAAACAACAAATATTTATACGAATTAACAATTTATACAAAATTGTAATTTAAAACAACATTAAATTTTAAATAACCAAATAAACAAAAATTGTTGTAAACACATGGGCAGAAATTTTGTAGAAGGATTCACAATAATTTATACCCTAAAAACAAAACTATCTCAGGTAATATTTTTGAATATGCTAAATTAACAAAAAAAAATACATTTTAGGCGTGCTCCTCTTCTTAAGTGCCTTTTCTAGTTTAAATTAAATCTTTATTATATTTAATTAATTTTTATAATCTATTGTCAGACGTCCCACAACTTACAACAATTTTTGTTGTTTGTTTTATAGTTTGTATAAATATTTAAAATGTATAGTTAAACACTTTTAGTCAAGATTTAGGCGTACTTCTGGTAATAATTAAAAACTATTTAAAATCATGAATAAAAAATAAAAGAGACTTTTTTTAAATTGTTCTTATATCCAACAGGAGAAACATTTTTTATTAAAACAAATTTAATTGACCCATATATGCATATATGAATAGTTTTATATAATTAGTAATGTTAACCCCATTAAGGGTTCCGCTAGAAGGACTTCATTATAAATGTAATGTTTCTAAAAACCGTACACCTTTTGTACGAAAATTTGTAGTATTTACATATTAAAAAAAAAAATGGCATCTATGCATATGTTTATGTATAATAGTCAGACCATACTTATAAATGTACATGGAACTAAAAGTCAATCCTTTATAAATAAATTACATTTACTTTTGTTTAAGGCTTTATGCAAAAATTAAGTTGAAAAATATCGAATTGAATATTCCTTTCAGGGCAAAAAAAATAAAATCAAAAACGAATTTTACATAAAATATCATTATTGAAATATTATATTTCAGTAATTAACCAATTAATATCAGTAGCTTTAACCTCCAGAGGTGTTGAAAGTATATGAAAAAAACTAGAAATGCCCGAGCCGATTGCAAAATTTTTAACTTAAATTTGACCCAAACTATAGCTTAGTTTCTTGTACGAGTAAGTATGTAGGTAATTAAAAGCTTTACTGTGTACCTCTTATTCATTTTACTGCCAATATTGTTTTAATTTTGATTGCGTTAATGCATTTATTTACTTATTTTATTTATTGTATATTTTTTATTGGTTGCTAAATCAAAATAAAGTTGGTAAATATTGTGTGTAAATACGAATAGTAAGTTCAGTCTAAAACTAATCCCATTTATTAATTTAAAATTTTTAAATTTAACATACCTAAGATATCTGTCTCTTAGCTTACTTTTAAATAAAAATATATTTCTTTTTTAATGAATGTCAATTTTAGTTAAAAGTTTTTTTAATAAACTTATGGGTTTCAATGATTTGGGTAAATGGTGCATTTGCAGACATACCTTTAGGAGTTTACGAAAGCTAAATAACAGTTTTATAAATAGTCAGGAATCTTTAATAAGCAATTAAAGATTAATTTCTTTTTTCATATCGCAACTCAAATACTAGAAAGATTAACGTTTGCAGACATACTTTTAGGAGTTTACAAAAGCTAAATAACAGTTTTATACAATGTCTGCTGACTTTTGGCAATCATTAATAATCGATTAAAGATTAATTTGATTTCTCTATCTCAACTAAAATACTTATGTAAATATTTACATAAAATTCGCAAAATATATGCATAATGATGCAAAATGCGCGCGACCTGGTGATGGCAGTACCAAAACAGCAGTTTTGGTAGCACATCGTTTACACATCGGCGATATGTTATCGATATATGGCAGCGCTTTCAGCTGCAAAGAAGCAAACATCGCTGTATTGATCCAGGGCTTCACAATGAGCCAAGCATTTGAAGCTTTAACTATAATAATAACTAGTGGAACTGCACTCTAGATATTTGAAAGTATTTATTAATAGAACTACTTACATAAAAATGTTTATATTTGGAAATACGACAGCTCTAATCCACAAAATTATTTATTTTTAATCGATATAATTAATAGCACCCATGATAAAACTCATATATTAATATCGAGAAATTGTTTTGAAAATTATCGATATATTAGTATCTATAAACAACCCTATTCCAAAGTTTTTGCAAAATTTATATTAATGTGAAAAAACAAAAAAAAAATTTCCTCAAGTATGATATAAAAGGATGCTTTTATGTGATTGTAATATATGTAAAGTACTCTAAAGCGTGTGAAATAAATTTTTCGGGACTTATAGTTGTGCAAGCTCGTAAAATGAAAAAAATCAATTATACCTAGAAGCGTTGGAAAAAAGAAGCAGCGTCGACGCAGAAATTCTAAAACTGTGTGATGATGGAGTTCGGCTAAGCAGTCCTGCAGTTGCTAAGCAACATTACTTAATTCCACAATTTAAACACATGCTTACATTGGGCTTAAAACTAAAAGCAATCTGAAAGTGTAGACGGATGTGTGAGCTTGGTTTGCCAACAAAAAGAATGTTCCTGCGTTTATGTATTATGTGTCCATGTCAGAGCCGCAAAACTATTGTTTGTTAATATAAATGATTTGTAACGTTAAATAACTTGGTTGCTAATGCTCTAATATAAAAAAATTAAACAAAGTACATTTGAAAACGGTATATAGACTAATTTATCCGGGCTATTAAAAATTCAACAAACCAATAAGTTCATAATGCTCTGAGACAAAACACGACTGAATGAATAACTTCAGCAAAGAGATTAAGCAAAATACCAGTGAAATATTTTCGCTATGAATAAGAGAGTATAAAGAAGTGTATTAAAACTGACAAATTTGGAATCTCGCTATGCTTTGCATCAACTTCTTAGTTCGAAGGTAATAAGATTTTTATAAAGGCCTTGCAATGGATGGACAACGCGCCCGTGATTTGCTAACTCTGCTGCAGGAGCGGGTGGTTTACCTGACCGGTGGTCGCGATAGACGTGGCGGCCCACTACTTTGCTTTCCAGCAACGCCACGTCGTGACCGTTTAAAGCCTGAGGACTTGCGTCGCTTACTGAACTATTTAATTTCTATCCCAAGGTTAGTAGATGGATTTGTGAAATACTTTGTTAAATATTGCGTATTTTACTTTTATATCATTTTAATTATTTGTATATATGTAACTTCACAAGAAAAGCATTCGGAATAGTTTCTATGTAAAAATAATTTGTTTAAAAGATAGGTCACATCGACATATAAGGTTTATGCTCATCATTGCATTACGTTAAGTTGCAGGCAGAAATATACATAAAGGCTCTTCGTTTTTTCCAAGCTATTGACACATACGATCACAATGTGTATAAACAGACAGCACATACTTTATGAATCATCGCCAGCAGTCGGTGATATCGAAAAGCTGCACCTTAAACGGCTATGCTAAATAATTTAAGGCTTGAAAGCATTATGCCCAATCTAATTCCGCATCTAAAGTAGTTTATTGCGAATTTATTTTGAAAGGATTACTTGTTTTTAACCTTTTGAGCATATGCCCTGCATTACCAACCCAATCGCGCCTTTCTAATAACCCTTAAAAAAATAATGCTATGAAGTTTTTCTTGTGTAAATACAGATATATTCTTTATAAATACTCTGCAATAACGCTAATTGCTTAATATTTGCAGCGACGCGGCAAAAAATCTTGGCTTTTCAGTAATTATCGATATGCGTGGCAATGGAAACTGTTCTACAAACGTAAAAACTATTCTCAAAGTATTACAGGAGCATTTTAGTGCCAATATACACAATGTAGTTATCATTAAGCCCGATAACTTTTGGCAAAAGCAGCGCGCCTCGATCTCGTCGCACAAGTACAAATTCGAGACCACAACCATATCAATCGAGGCTTTAAACAAAATTGCCGAACCACATCAACTGACTGGCGATTTCGATGGTCAGCAGTTGTATGATCATCAACAGTGGACAGACGCGCGGCTCGCAATTGAGGATTTTTTTTGGCAAGCAGGAGACATGGCAGATCGAATAGATGATTTACAAGAAGACCTTAACCGGAATGATTTTGCTGAAGACGTAAGCCTAGCGCGTCATGCAATTGATCACCACAACGAAATGCGAAAAAAAATCACGAAACTTCCAATCGAAGATCTAGATGTACAGGGAAAAAAGCTTTTAGGAAAGATTAATGTCGGCGCTACACCCCCAGTTGGTATTGCAGTACCGGTAAGTATTGTACTTAACTGTAAGTGCTCGTATTAATTTTTTTTTATTTTAAGAGTCCACAATGCTCAGCCACAAGTGATGGTAGCAACAGCATTGAATCGAGCACTTCGTCGCCAAATGCAGTTCCGCAACATCAGGTGCAAAACTCAGGCTTACTAACAATTCGCGTAGCTACCAATAATCCGGATATGTCGGCAGCAATTCAAAACGCTATTAGACAAATCGATCTTATTCATACGGGTCAAGAGAGATTGTTAATGTTATGGCAGCATAAAAAAGTTAAGCTTGATCAATGCTTTCAGTGGCGCCTGTTTGAACAGGACTGCGAAAAAATGTTTGATTGGATTCTGCACAATCGTGATGTTTTTCAAATGTCGTATGTGGAGATAGGACACAATTACTCGGTTGCTAAATCTCTGCAAGATGAACACCAGAAGTTTGCTGTAGCATCTATGAATGTTTCCGTAAATATTGACCGTATTTTAGCTGTTGCTGCACGCCTTATTGAAAGCCAACACTACGCAGCGCAGCACATTAAAACATTGGCGCAGAGACTTGACCGTACATGGAAGGACTTCGCTGCCGGGTTAGACGAACGCACAGCCGTATTACAGCTTAGCGTTCTTTTTCATCATAAAGCCGAGCAGTACTGTAACAGCGTAACTTCTTGGGCGGCTGCTTGCCAAGCATCACAGCCCCTCCCCTCTGATATACAAAGCCTTGAAACAGCTATTCGAACGCATCAGTCACTATACGAAGCTATGTGTCAGGCCTATACTGAAGTGCATTCAACTAGCAAGAAGCTGCTGTACCAGCTTGACCACCTAGTGCAGGTGTGTAATCAGCCACCACCACCTGGAGTACCCGATCACCGAAAAAATAGCAGTTTCAATAAATATGAACGTCAAAATCCTGCCGCAGATTATAGCGAGGGCGCCAGTCATGTGTTGGCTGTTATTCATCAAATATTGGGCCACCATCGCACATTGGAGGCAAAGTGGCATCAAGAAAAGATACGATTACACCAAACTCTAGCTTTGCGATTGTTTCAAGAAGATGTTAAGCAAGTTCTTGACTGGTTAAAGAACCATGGTGAGGTGTTTTTGCGAAAGAATACGGGTATTGGGCGTAATCTACAGAAAGCGCGTGTTTACCAAAAATCTCATGAGCATTTCGAAAACGTTGCCCAAAATACTTACAGCAACGCAGCCAAACTTTTGTCCGCTGCTGAAGAGCTGGCACGTAGTGGTGAAGCGGATCCAAATGAAATATACTCGGTTGCCCGTGAACTGGAGCTACAAGTGGCTAGCTTTGCGGAGCGTGTGGAACAACGTCGTCGCCGCCTTGAAATGGCTGTCATTTTCTACACTCATGAGAAAGAAGTTACGGCTTGGATTGACCAGCTACGAACGGATGTCAGCACTGATGAGACCCGCCTCTCACAAGAAAACCTCGAAGGAATTGAAAGACTTCTTCAGCAATATCGTGATCAGCAGGAAACCACCATTAATCGTTGCATGACTACGATAGCGCAAGGCGAGGCGCTGCTTCAAGAGATGCGGTCTTTAGACTATGTTGATAACACTGGATCGTTGGCAGCACTAGAAACTACTTTAGAAAAGATAAAAAAGCAAAAACTTGAACTAGAAGAACTATGGTCAGCGCGTAAATTCCGCGCTGACCTTATTCTACGCCTGCGTTATTTCGAACGCGATGCCATGGAGCTCTCATCACAGCTAGAAATTTGGTCAGAAGAGCTGCAGCACGCTGACTTGTCGCGCGACTACCAAAAAGCCGAACAGCTTATTCGTATGCACAACGAGTCTGTGACAGACATTCAAAACGCAACCTATGAGGTTCTTCAACAAGGCCAAGATCTGCTACAATTGTTCGAGAACGCAGGTTTTATTTCAATGGCGGATGCTACTCACACAGCGCAAGCACGCATTGAGTATTTGTTGGACTTCTTAAGAGAACGGGAAATTGATCTAGAGGAACTTTCGGAGGCAAAACGTGCCAAGTTAGAGCAGGCAGTTCAGCTTTGTCAGTTTCAAAACGATGCAAACCAAGTTATTTCATGGATTCGCAATGGTGAGGCCATGCTAGTTGCCAGCTTTGTCACACCGAATTGTCTACAGGATGCTGAACAGTTACGCAAAGAACATGAGCAATTTCAAGTAAACTATCGCGGCATTCATACTTTTTAAATTTGTAATAATATGAGGTTTTTTTTTCAGGTCGCTATTGAAAAAACGCACACATCGGCAGTACAGGTGAAGTATCGCGCCGACGCCTTAATAAATGCTAACCACTACGACCCTCAGTCAATACGTGAAATATCAGATGATGTAACAAAAAAATGGCAACAGCTGGTAACCTATGCTGAAGAACGCCACAAGTTGGTAACCGCATCTATTAATTTTTACAAAACCGCTGATCAGGTGTGCTCGGTTCTTGACAGCTTAGAGCGCGAATATAGGCGAGAGGATGATTGGTGCGGTGGCGGCGGCTCAAGCGATAAGGCACAAGCCATCGTGCAGCTTATTTCTAAACATCAAGAACAAAAGGAAGCCTTCCTAAAGGCTTGCACACTGGCGCGCCGCACAGCCGAAACGTTTCTAAAATATGCAAACCGTTCGCAACAGTACTACCAGTACCAGGGAAACTGCGAAGCGCATGTCAAAAGCAAATTGGACAAACTGCTCACTCAGGAAAACCAAGTTCTCGAGTTCTGGACTCTGCGAAAAAAGTCGCTTGATCAGTGCCAACAATTTGTGCTTTTTGAAAGAAGCGCCAAGCAGGCTATCGAATGGATTCACAACACTGGTGAAGCGTATTTGTCATCACGCACCAATATTGTCGGTATCCCAAGGGAAGAGACTGAAGCTCTCCTAAAGGAACACAACGAATTTCGGAGTACGGCCAAAGAGACACGAGAACGCGTTAAACTGCTCATCCAACTAGCTGATAGTCTAATGGAAAAAGGCCACGCTCATGCCAGCTCCATTAAGCAGTGGGTAGCGTCAGTTGATCAGCGCTATAAAGATTTCAGTAGTCGTATGGATGCGTACTGTGAGCAGTTAGAAAATTCGCTAGGTATGCCGCAGCAGCACTTGCTACCTGATCATGATGCCAACAGCTCGATTAGTTCAGCTTCTGTTGCTAGTGGTAGCAGCAACGCCGATCGGCATTCAGACCCCACTCTTGAAGCAAAATTAACCACGTCGGCAAGCTCTCCAGCATCAAAAGAAATCAACGAAGAAAAGCGAAAATCAGCGCGCCGAAAAGAATTTATAATGGCTGAGCTAATGCAGACAGAACGAGCCTACGTTAACGATCTGGCTACTTGTATAAGGTGTTTCCTCGAGGAGTTTCGCAGTGGCCGCAACGTGCCAACAGCGTTGGTTGGTCAAGAAGATGTTATTTTTGGTAATATACGTGAAATATATCATTTTCACCAAAAAATCTTTTTGCGGGAACTTGAAAAGTATGAAACTATGCCCGAAGACGTAGGTCATTGCTTTGTCACGTGGGCGTCAAAGTTTGATATGTATGTGCACTATTGTAAAAACAAGCCGACGTCGAACAATCTACTAGTTCAACATGCAGGCAGCTACTTTGAGGAATTACAGCGTCGCCTAGAAGTAGAACATCCATTACCTGCATATCTAATTAAGCCTGTACAGCGCATTACCAAGTATCAACTTCTGCTCAAGGACTTGCTTTCCTGTTGCGAGGAGAGTCACGGCGAGATCAAGGAAGGTCTTGAAGTAATGCTAAATGTGCCTAAAAAGGCTAATGATGCAATGCATCTATCACTACTTGAGAACTGTGATGAATCTGTGGACAAACTGGGTGAGGTTGTTCTGCAGGACGCTTTTCAGGCCTGGGATACTAAGCAAATTATACGTAAGGGGCGGGAACGTCGCGTCTTTCTGTTTGACTTGTATTTGCTTTTTGCTAAAGAAGTTAAAGAATCAAATACAGTCAAGTATCAGTTCAAGAGTAAACTTATGACAACCGATGTGGGCATCACGGAACACATTGAGGGTGATGAAACAAAATTCGCTGTTTGGACTGGCCGCTCTCCTATGCTGTCGGATTGCCGAATTGTGCTTAAGGCTACGAGCTTAGAAACAAAGCAGGTGTGTAAGCAGTAATTTAACAAAAAAAAATACATTTAGATTAATGTGTGCTTTTGTGATTTAGATATGGGTTAAAAAGCTACGAGAAGTGATGCAGGAGACATGTTTTTCGGGCAGCTCGTTAACCCTTCCAAAATCACCTGCGAAGAACTCTGGCTCGTCGCAGCGATCATCACGTGATTTAGACGAACCCCTTACAGAAAATGACCATGACCGCTGTTCGTTGGCTAGCTTTGGTTCAGGCAACACTACTGACAGTGATAATAAGGTAAGTTATATAACTATTCTTAAAATAAAAGTTTATATTCATAGTCATAATTTAATCTTTCGAACTGAATCAATGAGCCGTGTTCAACTATTTTTCGAAATTTTGAACACTACATGAAATTTGGCTACTATACAGCGAGAGTAGGCCGAGTAAAGCTTTATATTTCTTCGTTTAGGTCGGTAAGAAGTTGTTTCAGATCTGTCTGTCATTTTGTCTCTATAAAAGCAAGGACTATAGTAGGAGAGGAAAGTTGCTATACACGTCCTAATTATGCCCTAAAAACGATTTATTGACGATTTGAAAAAAATTCGGTACTGTGGTTGACAAGTCTAAAAAACTTAGCAACGCCAAATATCGCTCACTTTCAAGAAGAACGTCTTAACTCAATAAAAGTAATTTTGCAGAAAATGCATTTAATTTTTTTTTCAATCGAAAAAGACACCTGTGTAGAGATTTACCAATTGTCTATTATATGTTATAAAAATGTTTTTACTGCCGAAAACTTATACAACTGAGATATGACGCTCTTGTAGGTCAAAATACAATATTTGAAATAAGTGGAATGAAATAATTGTAGACGAAAAGTATTTATGATATGGATATGAATTCTTTACACAATACACAATTTTTTATAACGAATTAAGCTACATTATTAAGTCAAAACACGAATTTTTTGAGTTATAACACTCTTCTTGTATATAGTTTCGATACTTTCATAGACGAATAAACAAGTTTTTGGGGTTACTCCGTCTTCTTGTATACAATTTCAGTATGTATCTTTTTCTCCGAAAAAAAAAATAAAATCTAGGAACTGTTTAATTGAAATTTGTAACTATAAGTACTCATCGATGTTAAGGTAATTTTTTTCTGTGATTACATGAATTGGAATATTAATGCATTTTATAGACAAAGGAAGTAAAATTATTTTATATTTGACTACAGTTTTTTATTTGTATTCGTCCGATTTTGTTTTGACACACAGATGCATGGAACTAAGACCTCCTAAGGCCTCTGTTACCTGTCACTATCTGGATGGACCGAAATACGAACATAACTTAATCGCTACTCGAGGTCATAATAAGCATTTTGGTATAACATTGTGCAAATCGAGTGTACTCTTTGTACAAAAGTACAGGGTATAAGCCATCTATCCAGATTGCCCTGCGTACATATCATATCATACATATGTACATATAAGATTTCATCATTAATTATCATCCTTAAAGATTCGTTGTCTTAGTATAATGTGTCGTTAATACATACAAAAATACTAGTAGTGTCAATCCAACCCTATTTGTTAAGTCCTTTCTAAAGTAAGTCTAAAAAGATTTTTTTTTTAATATTGAACGTGGTACCAAACCAAAATTTATATAAAACTTTTTTAGTGTGAATTGGGTAATTTTTTATTGTATCTATTTGTACACACATAAATACGCTGTTCGGTGTAACTTAGTCCTACATTACCTGCAGCTTCATTAGTATACATGTGCCTGAATTTCTTGAATTTCTCTTGAAAACTTTTTAATATACTCTTGTACTAAGCTTTCGATAAAAATCTTATGTCAAATATTGAGAGCCAGTCGAAAAGTTTTCTGCCAGCGAAAGCTTTTGAAAGTCCAATTTGTTACGCACACTCGTACATTAGACGAGCAACGAGCCAGCAGGACAGCATTTCCACATGCGCTTTCAAAAGTTCTTCGAGTGCTTTCAAAAGTTCGCCCAATAGGTGCTATTGTTTTCGCCTGATGAATTGTTGTCAGCATTGCGTAGCTCTTCCATTTCTTTCGCTGAATTGAAGTTAAACGGTTCCACGCTGTGTTTATCTTAGCTCAACGTGGAACGCTGGAACCACCAACACAGTAACTTCGGTTTTTTTCGCCTTGTGTTCGCGGTTAGATATACATTCCCGGTCGGTCGGTCCGTCATTTGTACGTCGTTGGTCGATGTCGCAACAAATTCAGTCGCGCCGTATGCGATGTATCAGTGGAAGCTGCGGTTTCCATTTTAATGTTTTTATTGGGAAAGTCGTCAAACTAAGAACTTTTGGAAATACAAGTGTCGCAAAAACTATAAGTGAATTGCCTGCCTCTCAAGTTATTTTTGTTGTAGAGAGCTTCCAAAGAAGCTGTCGTCGCCGTTAGCAGTAGTTGCATATGAATAACCTAACCACATACATACATTTATTTAAAAGTGACCTACTCTCGTTATAAAGTGGCTTACCATTTAAATAGTAGATAAGATTGTGAAAATGTGTATAAGTATGAAGGCATATGTGTTCAAATTAAAATTAACAACACACAAAGTATATACAGCAAAAGTTATGCGAACATTAAATAAAAAAAATATTAAATGGTCAAAATTGGAAGCGAATGCCACATACATATATGCATATGTGTTGATAAAACTACAAATTATTTAAAAAGAGATTCGAAGAAAATGTTACTTTTTAGCGAAAATTATTGAATTCAAAATAATGTGCCGATAACGAACTAGTTCTCTACCCCAAGACTTCTGTGCTTAACATAATCCACTGTTGGTCACAAGCGATTTCTTTTAACTTTTAAGTATATGCTAAATTTTGATAGGTCTTTATATACCTAGATATATTTGTTTATATTTTAAACTAAAGCTCAGTCGAATTCACTTTACATCAAGCCAGCCATATATTAGCAATAATTTATGTGGAGCATCTGATACAACAATTTAGCTTGCTGCTACATTATTAATTTTAAACATTTTGTATAAATAATCTAGTAGATTATTTCCCAGAGAAATTCAAATGCACAAATAGCCGCTCCCACACTTATAACTTTAGAGCAGCTGGCCGCAGGCACGTAAGGTACATATGTACATACATACCATGTTATATGTACTACATACATACATGAACACAGATGTAAATACGTTCCGATATTATACAGGAAAATTGCAAAAGCAATTTTATGTTTCCGCTTATGTTTTTGGGGTTTTACATTTATGCAACGAATAAATTCGACTTTTGGAGAACATCCAAAGGTGCACATTGTTCTTAATTTTTGTAATCAAATTTGTTGCTAAATATAAACTTGGTCAAAACGGGTAGGCCAAAGTTTCCTGCCCATTAAAAAAAATACCCTGACTCTGCAAAGTATTGTTGCATTATTTAGAGAATCCCTAAAAAGGAACACCAATTATAGAAAAAGCTAAAAATATTTCAAGGAATTTATTGATTTTCGCTTGTTAAAAATTTAACGATATATTCTAGACACACAACGTTAGTCGACACGAATAACATTGTATTTTTTTTTGTGATTATGTATATTTGGGTATCTTTACAAAAAAAAAATTGTTTAAAAATAACAAATAAGCTAAAGTATTTTAAAGTGGTTTTCAATAAGAGCGCTACAAAAGTTTTTTTAAATAAAACAAAAACGGTTTTGGATATCAAAGAAATTCTTTATTCCTATGAAAGTACATTAGATGCCATTGCTCGATTTCTCTTGCATGGCGGGCACGCTTGCAGAAGTCCAGACGCTGAACTCAATTTTCGACGGTTTTCAAGCCTAAATCGGCCGATACTGCTGCAATTTCGCGACCGAGGCGGCCAATTGACTGTGCCATTTCTTGAACGTGTTATCACCAAACTTGGTTTTCGATAAATCGATTGTGACATTCGCTGTGTGGATTGTGGCGCCGTCCTGTTGAAACCACATTTTGTCCAATATCCATATCATCCAATTCGGGCCAAAAATATTCGGTTATCATTGAGCGGTAGCGATTCCTATTCACAGTAACGAGCCAGTATTGATCATCACGGAAGAAGTACTGCCCAATAACGCCGCCGGCCCATAAACCGCACCTAACCGTTATTTTTCGGGATGCAATGGTGGTTCATGGAGTACGTGTGGATTGCTGCCTGACCAATAACGCATATTTTGCTTATTGACGAAGCCATTCAGCCAAAAATGAGCCTCATCGCTGAAGATGATTTTTCGATGAAAATCCGGACAATTTTCAAGTTGTTGCTCAGCCCAATTCACGAATGTACGACGCTTCTGGTGGTCAAGCGGCTTCAGTTCTTGCGTCAATTTAATCTTGTAAGGATGTAGGCCAGAAATGCCCAACCCTTCAGAACGACGTGTGAGAGACTGATTTGGGTCTTCCTCAATTGATGCGCTAGCGGCAAAAATATTTTTGACACAACGGGCACTTTTTTGTCTCACTGGCACAGGCACATTTTGTACTGTGCCTGTGGACTCAAGTTTTTCCACTAGACGCTCAATTGTTGATCTGGCAGGACAATTATGACGACCATAAATTGGACGTAGCGCTCTTAAAGTTGGGCCACTGACTCCGAATTTCGGTAGTAAATTTTAATAATTTTGACTCGTTGGGTCGTATATCTTTCCATGATGAAATGGCATACCTTACTAAAGAGAAAATTTCAAGAGAGCGGGAAAAAATATGGCGTCGTTTGCTGTGCCTATCGGTTTACTTTTGTAGCGTCCATATTGAAAAACTGGATATTTTATTACCTATTTTTTTTTTTAAGAAAGAATATTGATATTCGATTAACTGTGTGTTTTAGAGTTATAAAGAATTAAAAGTCGACTTACATGTGGATATATGTATGTATAAAAAATAACTTATGGTTACTAGGGTTAAGGTACTTTGGCGGAGTACTTCACCAGCTATAATAACAACACTTTAATAAAATGAAAAAAGTAAATATGAAACAATATCAGTGAAAATCATGAGAAGTGTAAAAAAGTTTCTTAATGAACGTATGAACAGTGTGGAAATAACAGCGGATATAGCCCAAACAAATTCAAAAAAAGCTGGGCCGGAAAAATTAAAGCACAGTAGCGCCGATAAACAGAATACAACTTATGACTGCACAAGTGATGACTATATCTCACTTCCCAGTACACCATTACCACTTACGGCACCTATAGCCGCAAGTGATGCTTCGCTATCGCCCTCTAGAGCAGAATCTGGTCAAAACACACCACTATGCACATTAGAGGAAGACTTTAAGGTATCGTTACCTGCTACGGCGTCATCAACTAATGGAGGAGTAGGTGTCTCACCAATAGAAACATCGGCATTCAACTTTTCGCCAACGACCTCGGCAGCGATAATACAACCGGCCCCTCAACGTAAGAGCCGGCGCAAGATTTCCTTGCCCTGGTTCCGGCAGTCCAGCGTCTGCAATCATGGCGCTCTTTCGCGACAACACACTATAGATACGCCCAGTTCGTTTCGTTTCTTTCGACAACCAAGCAATAGCGGGTTCAAGGTGCGTTAAACTTTTTTTTGAGGGTTTAACATAATATGCAATTTAAAAGATTAAATATTCCAAAAAAAAAATAAAATATAGGGAATCATGTTTAATTCAGTATATTGTTGTTAGAAGATGCAACTAACTGAAGTTACCACCTGGTTTGGTGTGTTTCTTATATATGTCGCTAGTGGGCCCAGCAGACGTTGTCTTGCCCAAACTTTTTAAATAGTCTTAAAGTGTACAAACATCGTAAGATTCTCTAGTTAGCTTATCTAGACAATCATAAGATTATTGGATTAGTTGACTCTCATGATTCTCTAAAACTCCGTATGAACGAACTTAAGTATTCTTAAAAGAGCTCGCATCTCTAATAAATTCATGCCCCACAAAATTTCATTTCATCACCTTTGCGACTTCGCTTCTGGCTGCCCTAAATGTCCAATATCCAGTATTGAACAATTTTCTACTATGCCATATTCACGATATTCACAAAAATGCGTATATCTCACGAACCAATGCACACAATCACATCGCAATAGGCTTAAAACCTCCGTATTGACAACTTCTAACACACGCCATAATTAAATTTGAAATTCTTCAACGCGTTCATAAGAACACCCGTAACATGTAATACATTAACATTAGTTAATATGACAATGTACACAATGCCACACAAAAAAAATTATAAAAAATTTGTCGAAAAATTAAAAATATATATTAGGGGTGACAACACCCTCCTTCCAAATTACTCTAAAAAATGTTTGGCCTATAAACCTTCTACACACTATAACAAACAAAATAAAAAAAAATTTAGCAAATTCGTCCAGCCGTTTCAAAGTTATGCGATCATAAACGTAGAGCATTTTATTTTTATATATATAGATAGATAGATTTATGTAATAATTTGACTTCTGCTTGTTTTTAACAAAGGACGTTGAAAAAAACCAAAAGTTTTCAAATATAAAATTTGGCATGCGGAAGTTTTCAAAATCGGTAGTTTATATCATATAGCGCCCATAGGACCAATCCCTCAAAAAAACGTTTTTGATACAAAATTTGTTGTGTTTCATTTGTTTGTAAAGTTATGTCATTCGGAATTTTTTTTTAGCTCCCAAGCCAGTTCCCAAATTTGATTAAAATCGGTTGACTATGTCATGTAGTTGCCATAATAACGTTTTTGGTACATAATTCGTCTGTTTTTTGTTTTTTTTGGGAATTATGGTGAATAAATTTGGCAATCAAATGTCTTTTGGAGCTCTTAAGCAACGTATCGGATTTAATTTCAATTAGTGGTATTGGGTACCCCAAAGTCGTCAACGTTCGTTTTTTGTTTTAATAACAATCTTTCGGTCACTTTTAATGTTAATGCTTTTTGGCAGATGCTTAAGTAAAAAAAAAAAATGTCAGATAAGTTTACGTCCTGTTTGGTAGCTAAACGGCATACAAAAAGAAGCCAGTTCCGCATTCGGCAGAACCTAAACATAACCTTAGCCTCATACCACCTTCAAATTTAATCAATAAAGTGATAGGCAAGAACGGCGACTGCGACTCATCATAACCCCGACAACATTTAGTAATATTGCGGTAGACGGTGCTCGATTGCGGTTCTACTTAATATTGTCTGCCTGCTATTGATTTAACCCCTTTAGCCAACATAAAATATTAACTCTTTTATTATATATATTTTTCTTTCGCAGCTCGGCAGTCAGGAGACCACATGGGTAATAGCCGACTACATAGCAAACATTGGTTCGAACGAGCTAAGCGTCAGCAAAGGCCAACAAGTTGAAATAATCGAACCGCCCACAGCCAATGAGCCGGATTTTTGTATCGTACGTCTAAACCCACAAAATGATGATGCAGCTGCGCAAGAGGGCCTTGTGCCCGTGGCAGTACTTAAGCCACCTCCAAGCGTGCACAAGCAAGGTACAGCTGTTTCCTCAGCACTTTCGACAATGAGTAGCACTCAAAAAGCAACCGATGGTGTACAGGATTCAGGTAAACTTGCATATATTTTGAATGTTTATTATGAAAGTCTATTAAATGCATTTTGTTTTTATTCTCCAAAGGAAATAGAGGCAAATCGGATGCTTTATCTTCGTCAACAAAGAGGCGTGGCTTCAGTGGGTAAGTGGTCATTTTTGCTGTTTTCTCGTTTTAGTATATTATGGGGTTAGAATAAATGGTTCTAATACTTTACCCTACGCTAATATTCTTTTTATGAATGGTACTTGGCATTTATTACACTCTGTTAAACAATACATTTACCTGTTTTAAAATCGATGTTAGTTAAACGCCCCCCCGAATGTATAATATAATTTAGTAAAGTGCATTTTTGAACTTTCTAAATCATTAATTGTGTGAAAAAGCTCGCCATATCTATTGCCGTGGATTATCGGAGTCTATTGGTTATTTACCGCTCACTTTAAGTGTTGGCAAATGAGCTAAATTTATGGGAGCGACTTTACTCAATGAATCGCTTTTATTCACTTGTTAAGCAAATTTTCTTCACTTATCGAAACGAAAGAGAGTACCAGCACGAGCACGAGCACTCGAAATTCAGTTAACGTAACGACTCCGCGCGACGTAGACACGCTAATCATCTTAAGCTGAGCAACTTTTTGCTTTTGCGCTGTAATATCTATAAAAATATGTGTACTAACAATAATAGTGTGGAAGATAAGCATATTCAAGACCGGTTGCATTTAATAAGAATTGCTACAAGTGTAGACGATTGTCTTTATAACGATAGCAAAAATGTTAATAAATTAAAAAGACTTTCAACGCCAGCTCAGCATGTTAGAACAACGCCACCGTTAGTAAAGTCTGTATCCCTAAATTGCAACCATGTACATGTCAAAAAATTGAATGCCGACGAAGACAGCTTTGCCTGTTTCTGTTGCGCTCCTGAAGAATCAAAACACCTGAGAAATTCGCGCCAACGTTTGTCTTGGTAAATGTTTATTTGATATAAAGTGTTTTAAAATAAGTGTGAATCGGTTTAGCATTAAAAAAAACTATTTGTAACAATAAATAAGTACAATTTTCTTAATATTGTACACTCACTGAGTCATCCAAGTAACAGCCCCCATTAAAGGCAGTAAACATCGCCACAATTCTTTTGATAAGGCACTTTTGACCGCAAGATAGCATACCCAATGTGAAGAGCGAGAGTGCTATACGATTGTAATATTAATCATAAGCACAATGTCGTCCCATTTACTCACTTAAAAGGTTTAGCACTTTAGGCAAAGTAAGCAAAGCTTTGGTATAAGATGGTATATAAAGTATGCTCATAGGAAAACTGATAATGTTTTTAAAATGCCTCATTAAGAGTTATACTTAAATGTGACAAATCGACAGTTTAATACAATGCTTTATAAATTTCAGCCTTTTACCCAATTTATTGTAAAAAGTTATCATTGTCATACATTGTTCGATATGTTTTATTGTACTACAACCTCTGTTGTTGCCCCTTAAAGTTAACAAACAAAGAGCCCTTGGCAATTTTCGACAATTATTGTTTCGCGCATTTTGAGTGTTTGTCACCCACTTGCCAGAACGGCCGGCCTAATTTAATACATTGTAGCCATTGCATACTATTCAATATTTGCATAAAGTATTACATCATCAAAATAGTATATCAATGTAAACGACTACAAATATATATTGTAGAACACAATAGAAACTAACTATCAGGTTCCTTGCCGTCATTACGCTAGACATTGTGTAAATGTTTGTGTTTAATTTGAATTATGTTTCCTACGCGTGGCCTTTAAATTTTTTTTTTTTTTTTTTTTTTGGATAATTGCGCCTGCACGCAAGTTGCTGTATGCTATTCCTAGGCGTAACCTCGCCTTTCCTTATGTTAATATTAACTACTAAACAATTTTCATACCCTAACAGGCGTAAATGGCTGCCACCTCCACTACGTAAACTCTCTCAAAGCAAAGTAGATAAACCACCGCCAGAAAAATTGCTCATTAAAAAGCCATCAGAAAAAAGTTTGAGAGTAAGTATTTAAAAATGTATTTACATATCTGGATTTATTTTAGTTACTAACTTGCCCCCCATTTGTGCAGCTACCACAAAAGCAAAGCGAAGATATACAGCAACAAAGCAGCGGAGCAGCAACTAACACAGCTGGCTTAATAAATTCGCAATATTCTACGGCGCAACATGTGGACTACGAACCTGAGGAAGAGGCAGGCCTCGAGCTGCCACCGCCAATGAAGCCGATTCAAGAGCCACATTTAATTGCCAATGTGCCGCCTGTCTTTTCAAAGGATCTTAAGGAAAGTTCAGCCAATGTGGTAAGCTATAAATTAAGCTAACAAGTTAAAAGTATGAAATACATTTAAACATTGGTAAGCTAGAGCAGGTCACTCAGTATTCGCCTTTGTTTGTTTTCCTTTGTCATTACTTGTCAGTGTTTGCTTAGCAATCACTCTATTGAATGAAGCTTTGTTATACCTTGTTTTAATACCCTGTACTCTGTAGGTTAAATGGGCATATTAGATTTTTGCAATGTGTATATCCGTCCGTCTGTATGAACATCTAGATTTAGGAGACTACAAGAGCTAGAGATACGAAACTTTGTTATCAGATTTTACGCCATTTTTAGCCACAGCGTTTTTCACCGTTTTTTTTATCTGAAACTTAACTTTATGCATCTGAGCGTACAAAGTGAGCAAAATAAAACAATTACTAGGTGGGCTGAAAAGTTCGTAGGCTGACCAATATATGACGTTACTAGAATTAAAACCATATGAGTTTCATTTAGTACAATCTTTCAAAAGATTCGTGAATAAATTTGATAGCTGTCGGACTATTGGTTCGTGAGATATACCATTCTGAGTAAAGCTACTTTTGTTATTGTGAAAAACATGGAAAAAAAAACTAATTTCGTGTGTTGATTAAACATTAAAAAATACTTTTGAAGCCAAGGTTTGGCTTGATAAACACTATTCGGACTCTGCACCAGCAAAATATACGGTTGAGAAATGGTTTTCCAAATTTAAGCGGTGGACGCCCAAAAGAGGCTGTTACGGACGAAAACATCACAAAAGTCCACAAAAAATTTTGGGTGATCGTATAGCTGAGAATCTAAAGATGTCAAAGGAACGTCTTGGACACATCATGTATGAATATTTGAACATGTGATAACTTTGTCAAAATGGGTGCCGCGCGAGCTCACAGTCGATCAAAAGCAACAACGAGTTTATGATTTGGAGCAATGTTTAGCATTGCATAATAAAAACGAGTTTTTCCGTCGATATATTACAATGGATGAAACATGACTCCATCAATACACCCCAGAGTCCAAGCTACAGTTAGCCGAGTGGACTGCACGCGATGAACCGATTCCAAAGCGTGGAATGTTGCAACAGTCTGCTGGCAATCGGTTTTTGGGATGCACACGGTTTAATTTTTATCGATTACCTCGAAAAAGGTAAGACCTTAAACAGCGACTATTATATAGCGTTATTGGAGCTTTTGAAGAAAGAAATCGCTTTTAAGGATCCCATTTAAAGAAAGAAATAGTGAGTTTCATCAAGACAATGCAGCGTATCACAAATCAATGAAAACGATAGCAAAATTGAATGAATTTGGCTTCGAACTGCTTCCACATCCACCGTATTCTCCAGATCTGGCCCCCAGCGACTTTTTCCTGTTCTCAGACCTCAAGAGAATGACCGCAGGAAAGAGATTTAGCTGCAATGAAGAGGTGATTGCCAAAATAAAGGCCCATTTTGAGGCTAGTGATAAATCGTATTATAACAATAGTATTGAAAAGATGGAAGATTGCTATAATCGGTGTATCGGTCTCGAAGGCAACTATGTTGAATAAAAAAATCGAATTTTTGAAAAAAAATGTTTTTTTAATTGTTAGCCTACGAACTTTTCAGCCCACCTGTTACAACGAAACTTATAGTTAAAAATGTAAACTTATACCTCCCCTTGCTCATAAACTGCATTAATATTTGACTATTATTCACAAATTTTGCTAAGGTTATTTATGTGGCTCTAATGAACACATACGAATTAACGTGTTTTCTCCCACAATTCTCAACATATCAACTTTTAACTTACCCTATAACCTTAAAATAACTTCTTTGACGTAACTTTCGATTCTCATCGAAGTCGGTAATCGGTGTGCGAAACTTATAGGCAGGGCCTTAGAGAGAAAATCCGGGCCCGAAGAGAAAACGTATCGGCACCTTTAGCTTGACTCACAATAGTATCCCTGCCTTCCTCCCCTCTCAACCGGCCTTCTTATAAGTATAAATGTGGTTTTGCACTAAAAAATCAATGTTACAATTGAAAAATTCCTGGAAGGAATGTTCAGGAATAAAATCTGTTTTTAGGAAAAGGTACTGTCGGGCATTGCCTCAACTGTATTACATTTATAAGGACATCCTTGCGTAGGTATAGCACATGGAAAGGTTGCTGAAGTGTACAAAAGAACAAACGTAATCTGTGCACGATGTCTTATGTTCGAAAATTGAGCGCAAATAATGCAAATAATAATATGTGTGTATATGTTATGTACGAATGTAGAAATGTACGAATACCTCCATTCAATGCTTAAGGCTTTTCTTCAATTGGTCAGCGACCACAGCAACGCATTCGTTAGCGACGCATTGATTGAGAGTTTCTTTGACTGTTGCGAGAGTGTTCCTACGAACTGATTTCTGAGTATACTTATTTATATTTATACTATATATATATGCAATCAAAATGTATACAATATGATTGGGGCAAGCAAACCCATCAGAGAAATCGGTACATTTGCTGAGCTAACAGACAGCACTGATTCAGTTGTGCCATGAATTTCATGCCGTTTAGTGGTTTATTGGTTTGTTTAGTGATTTTTGTGTAAAACTTTTATATCAAACTGTAATTAAAAACTTTTGGTGTGTACCAAAAAAAATTTATATATATGCTGCTTTTAAATAAGCATATTCACACCATAAAATATGGTATGAAAAGAAATTCCATTTACTATTTGGAATATTAGCATCTTTTTATGAATTTTTTATAGTTTTCATAAAGTTAATTACTTGAGTGTATGATTATTTTATTTTAAACCGTTTTATTAAGCTTAAGCTTAAATCTGGCATTGCTGTGTTAACATTACACTACATTTTTGCTTTCAGACCAGCTCTGGTAAACTGGATGGAAATCCACTCTCGGAAATTGAACAAATTGTTAGAGAAAAAACGGTAAGAATGAATAAACCAAAGAAAGTTGTTTCGTAATAAAGTCTCGTTTAATACTATAGGAGCAACATGAATCTAAGAATCGTGGTGATAGTAGTTGTGGTTTGACGGAAACATCCAGTACTAATGGACGTACACTTTCCGGTATCGATCAGGAAAAAAATTCTGAGGTATGAAAAATTCGTTAAAATCTCACAACCTTTTAACCACTTGTTCAATTTGCGTAATAGAGTTATGCCGACATTGGAGACACCAAAGCGTCAGCTTTAAGAAAACGCCAATGTGCTTTGGCTGAGCTGGTCTCTACTGAAGAATCATATGTGCAAGACCTTCAAGAAATTGTCAACGGGTATATTATTTTATACAATAATGATTAAAAATGATTTAGTTAATAAAATTTAATTACATAGTTACATACCAGAGACAAGCAACCCCAATAGCGACATACCATTACCAAACGATCTTAAAGGTGGAAAAAAGAAGTTGGTCTTTAACAATATTAAAGAAATATACGAATGGCACAGAGAGTGAGTGCACATATTCATTGGTATAACTTAATTTAAATAAATGATTAATATCGCTTTCCATTTTTCAGTTTCTTTTTGAGGGAATTACGGAATTGTCAAAAGTCGCCTGCTGATTTGGGTCCTCTTATCAAAAGCTCAGAACGAAAGTTTACAATGTACTATTATTATTGCAGCAACAAACCACTGTCTGAGTTCATAGTCAGTGCGCACTTTCAATACTTCGATCAGATACGCCAAAAGCTGGGACATCGCTTAGACGTAAGCATTATATTAAAAATAGTAGATTGCATAATATTAACCATAGATTTAATTTGTACTCCTCATATAGCTAAGCAACTTAATTATTAAGCCTGTCCAGCGAATCACGAAATACGAATTGCTACTTAAAGAAATTACAAAGCAAACGGAACGCGCTGGCCTGTTAAAAGAGGTAGCCATACTGAAGGAAGCTTACCAACAGATGAAAGTTGTCGTCAAAACTGTCAATGACATGATGATCGTTTTGCGCAGTCTTCAAGGATTTGAAGGCGAAATCACGGCGCAGGGCAATTTGTTGCTTCAGGGTCCTTTGACTTGTATGATCGATGCAGGTCAAAAGCAGCGTGAACTCCAAGTGTTTTTGTTCCAACAAACCATAATTTTTGCGGATATTGAAAAGGCAAAGAACCAGTTTTCTAACCCTATATTTAAATATCGGTCTCACATACAGGTAACATTGCTATATATTATTTTATTAATTCATTTTTTTAATTTATAAATAAATATTTATTTAAGGTCAACAACATGCAAATGAAGAAACTGGGTGACAACCGATTTTTACTCAAGTCAACAGCGCCAAATAGGCCAGATTTAGACATGGTTTGCCAAGCGGCAACATTGGATCGTTACGTCGAATGGGTTGATAAGTTGGATGAGATTTTGGACAAACAAAAAGATTTTATGATAGCAATATCCAGCCCGATTGAATACCAAAACAAAATGAAAACGCAAAAATAAATTGATCAAATAAATGTTTACAATATATTCGATAATTTTTGAAGAAAAATACAAATCAATATAGTTATCTTGTAAAGAATTTACACAAAACCTCATCCAAATACGAACCGCTTCGTCGACCATCGTTTATGTTAGCCACTCACATGGATGCAATCATACAGAAATCTAAGTTTGTTATTAATTTATTTATGCTTCTAAATGTTTGTGCACCACATAATTTTTATGTACAAAAAAATTCAACATAACACATTTTCAAATTTTATTGTTATGTACATTTTATTAACCACGAAAAAAATGACTCATTATTAAAAGCAATTTTTATTTTTTAGACACAAAATCAGTACCAATTAGTTCATAGTATACGCATACATAAAATAATATTCTTTATTTAATCGTTACATCATAGTTTGGACCTCGTTATAGTTTGTATTATTAGTGAAGTTAATTTAAAAAATACAATAAATCATATTTTTTTATAAATTCATCTCTTTAAACATTATAGTAGAGGTTTAATTTATGATAAATGCTTTGTCAAAAACATCTTTAAGATTAAAAAGCAAGAATATTTGTATTAGCTATTTTAATAAATATTATTTAAGCTTTAAAAATGTATTAATAAAGATGTATTTAAATTTAGACAATAACAATGTCTACTCGGATGTATACTTAAATTTTTGTTCTTCAATTTGAATTGAAAAAGTAAACTGAAAACTCTTTCAATATGTTACCAAAGGCAGAACATGGTAACTTTTCCAGGTGATTCGCTATTATAATTCCATTGAAGGAAACCTCTTTCACAATTTTACCGAAATACGGCAACATTTCAATGTGAATCGTTTTTAAAATTCCATTGCAGGCATAAGTTTTATAAAAAACTTACAACAAATTTTGCTAATCGATAAACAAAGAAATTAACAATACGTTTAAAAAAAATTAAATCGTAAACCATATCACTTACCAACAAAAAGACAACACAACTCAAAAAATGCAGATTTATGCTTTGTAAAAAACTGTAAATTGTGTAAAAATTTCAAATTGATATCATAAATAGCTTCCGCGTGAGAAGTCGTTATTTTACTCCATTTCTTTCAACGAATTTTGTTTGAAAAGGGGGTCGATTTAAAACTTTAAATTCATATTCTGCAAATTCATGATTTTGACGTTCTTCTTGTAAGTAAACGATGTATATAAATATTTAATTATATTTGCAAATTTCCATACACACATGCAAGAGTTAGCAACATCTTTGTATACAAATTTTTGCATACATATATACGTATAACATATAAATGCATATACATATGTATCCAGGTATTTGCTGGATGTTGTTGAATTGCCAATTTGATTAATTTCTATACAACAATATTAATCGTTGTTATCGATATTTCCATGAGTATACTTTGAAATGAGATTAGTGCCAGCTAGCCGATGTAGTCGATTTAGTGGAAACATCGAAAGTAAAATACATTCAATATAATCAAGGAAACAACGCTGTTGACGCACAGTCATTGGCGAAGAAAAAAAGAAAAAAGCGTCAGCACTTTTGTGTACACAGTTAAACAAAAGCAAAAAATATTTCTCCATTAAAAATGATGGAGTTACAGAAGCACTTATCAAAAGTAAATGTGCCTTGTGGCAACACGCCTATATACAAAGATGAATGCGTTTACTCATACGACAACCCGGAATCGCCAACCGGACTCTATGTATGCCTAAATAGTTTTCTTGGATTTGGTGAGGCTTACGTTCGCGAGTACGCATTAAAGTCGGGAAACAATGTATTTTTACATATCCAACGGAAAAAAACATTGAAAGAAATTGATACTAAAAGTAAAGAGGCTGAAAACGAGGCCGGGCCGGAGCGTAAAATAACACGCCTTGCTATTGGAGTGGAAGGGGGCTACAATGATATTGATATGGCCAAAAAGTACGAGATCAAAGATACATTCAGCATTGTTGTAGCACCACATCTGGAACAAAAGCTGCCGTTCCCAGACCCCAAACTGCCCTTAATCGTCACACAAGCCGTGAATGGCATACTAGCAGCAGAATCGGCAATTGCAAAACTGGAAAAAGCTACACTAACTGGTATGCAAAGTTATAAATTTGGGATATTACTATTTTTACCATATCATTGTTTACAGGAACTTGGGACGGCGAAGTACGTAACCCTTCAAAATACGCAGAGAATTTAAAGCAGCTTGATAATGGTAGAAAAATTCCTCCGACTGGCTGGAAATGCGAAAAGTGTGATTTAACTAACAATTTATGGTTAAATCTTACGGATGGACTAATTTTATGCGGTCGTAAATTCTTTGATGGCAGCGGTGGAAATGATCATGCCGTGGAACACTATCGGGAAACGAACTATCCGCTGGCCGTAAAACTAGGTACCATTACTGCCGATGGTCAATCGGACGTATTTTCTTACCCAGAAGATGACATGGTCGTTGATCCTCATCTTGAAAAGCACTTAGCCCATTTCGGTATTAACATGGCAGCAATGAAAAAAAGCGAGAAATCAATGGTGGAATTAGAACTTGAAATCAACCAGCGAATCGGCGAATGGTCCGCGCTGACCGAAAGTGAAAGCGACTTACAGCCACTGGCAGGACCCGGCTATACTGGCATGCGTAATCTGGGAAATTCATGCTACATAAATAGCGTTATGCAAGTTCTGTTCGTTATACCAGATTTTCAGCAGCGATTTGTGGGAAGTGGCGCTGACCGCTACTTCAAAGAATTTCCTCGCGACCCTGCTAATGATTTTAATATTCAAATGGCTAAGTTAGGCCATGGCTTACAATCTGGGAAGTATAGCACAATCGTGGATAATACGCTGGACTCTGAGCATTTAACAGGCATTTCGCCGACTATGTTTAAAAATGTAGTAGGTAAGAACCACCCCGAATTTAGTACCAAACAGCAGCAAGATGCCAACGACTTCTACTTACATTTGCTAACATTACTTGATCGCAACTCGCGTAATCAGTTTAATCCAGCCGATGCACTTAAATTTCAATTAGAAGATCGTGTAGAGTGCATGACCAGCAGAAAAGTTAAGTACAAGACTCGAGAGGAGTATAGCTTTCGATTGCCTATTCCATTGGAGAAAGCTACAAATTTGGATGAAGTAAAGGAGTACCAAGAGCGCGAACATGCAGCAAAAGTTAGTGGTCAGCACCTTGTGTCTAAGGATATTGTTCGTCATAAGGTGCCGCTTCTCGCTTGTTTAGATCGCTTCTTTGGAACGGAGATAATAGAGAGTTTTTTTTCAACGGCCATTAACGGCAAAACAACTGCAAAGAAGACCACACGCCTAGCAACAATGCCTGATTTTCTTATGATTCATCTTGGAAAGTTTACACTTGGCGATGATTGGGTACCAAAGAAGTTGGATGTGTCGGTGGACATGCCAGATGAATTAGATCTCGGGGCTTGGCGGTCTAAGGGTGGTCTTCAACCTAATGAGGAGCCATTGCCGGAACCGCCAGAAGACCAAATAGAGTTTACTTTTGATGAGCATATTATGGCAGAGCTGGTCAACATGGGCTTTCCTACGGAAGCCTGCAAGCGTGCTTGTTTTAATACCAAAAATACTGGTTTGGAAGCGGCTTCCAACTGGTTGATGGAGCATATTGCCGATCAAGACATTTCAGAACCATTTGTCGTGCCCAACAAGCAGTTTGGCGATAGCTCAGCCGATCAATTTGAAGCAAACCCCGAAAGCCTAGCTACGCTTATGAGTATGGGATTTGGTGAAGAACAAGCTGTAGCTGCACTAAGAGCTACAGAAGGCAACATAGAACGCGCTACAGATTGGATTTTCTCCCACGCTGATAGTGTTGATCAGACGCCTTCTTCTGCCGTATCATCGGCGCCTGCCATTGCCACACCCAACTACCGTGACGGTATAGGCAAATACAAACTTGTTGCGTTTATTTCTCACATGGGAACATCTGCTCATGTTGGCCATTATGTTTGTCACATCCGCAAACACGACGAATGGGTTATTTTTAATGATACTAAAGTGGCCAAATCACAAAACCCACCCAAGGACCTTGGCTATTTATATCTTTATATGCGGGATAAGTAAGTGGTAACTGGTAAAATCAATTTGCTAAACCTTTCACTATGCGCAAGTGAATACAAAATTTAAAAAAGAAAAAAAAATTAAATAATAGAACATTTAAAAAATCTGTGTTCATTTATAATGCATTTAATATTTACGAACATTTATTTCTGCACAATTAGTTCTGTAACAACTTCGTTAAGTTTATCAGCAAAAGATTCAAAAGAAAACTTTGCCTGTACGTGCTTATGTCCTAATTCACCCATTTTCAAACGCAACGCCTCATCACAGAATACTTTATACATTGCTTTACAAAAACTGTCAGCTTGCTTTTCGCATAGAAACCCTGTCGATGACTGAACAATCGTCTCCATTGGCCCGCCGCTATTTAATGCTATGACCGGTGTTGAGAAGTACATTGCTTCAAGAGGAACTATACCAAAATGTTCGTTTTCAGGAGTGTAAAGTAGGCAATTGGCAGAGTGCAAAAGCCTGCACTTCTCCTCATCCGTCGGCGACCTTAACAGTATGACATTATCTTGCAGTTTTAACTTTAAAACCAAGGCCTCTAGTTCTCCATAGTGTTCGACATTTTCTAAACAGCGCGTATCATAGCCACCAGCTATAATTAAACGGCATCTTTTAAAATTCTCTGAATTGAGCATCTTTCCAAGTAAATGCAGCGAATTTAATGCAAGTGCATGATTTTTTTTACGTTCATATCGATTGATGTCCAAGAAGATGAAAGCATCGCGCGGTAAAGAAGGATGGAGGGCTGACAACTCCACATCAGAAGTACGTTTTAACTTTTTTAACATCTTATCAAAATTTTGTGTGTGTATTGAAGGATACAATACTTCTGGATTAACAGCAACTCTTCGAAATGTATCTTGAAATACACGCAGCGTAAACTTTGAATTTACTAATACTTTATCTGCACAAGAAGTTGTTGTTTCTTCAAGCCAATTAAGTGGTATGCGATAAAGACGTTTTAATGCACCTTCTTGGATGCTGAGCAGTTGGTCTGGATAATGGCAATAAAAAATCACACGAGGTCTTGGCCGTGCCATACGAAGGATGGGTATACATGCCGATATTAAATCGCAGAATATGACGTCAATTTCGTCACGACGTGTCATAAAGAAGCTTACGTAGAAGGCAGCGTACAACATGCGTATATAAGCGCATAAAGCGTAACAACGTTTGAAAATACTCCTTGGTAACCAATCACCTACAACTTCCACAGATAAACTGCCGTCTACAGTTTCCTCGAAGCAATGTGTGGGGCTATGGTGATTAGTTAAAAAACTAACATTGTGGCCTCGATTTTTAAGAGCTAAAGCGGCATCCACAACCAGTCGCTCTGCGCCGCCTATGCCTAGGTCAGGATGCAGAAATAGAACACGCACCATGACGAACGTTCCACCAATATATGATAAAATTGTCCAATTTAACTAAAATCGACAAACCCGATGTTCATCATTCATTTTTATCGATAAAAAACGATAGAAGTGACAAAAATCGAGATGTATTGAGCATCCCTAGAAATTAAATACAACACAAATCGATATTACTAGTGTTGTTAAAGTCAATGGCACGAATTTTATACTTAAAAAAATTTGGCGTTTTGGGATTTCTTAGTGTTAAACTTATTGTTTGCAATTTAGTCGGGACGCGTTAAACTTCACTGGAAATAAAATAGATTCATTTGACAAATTAATTAAATGAATAGTGCTCGGTTATATTAATTTATTATTGCGCATACATTTCACATGGGTACACACGATGCGACACTTGCCAATAAGTATGAAGCAACTACCTACAAAGGCATCGACGGTGCATCGATGCTTGTAAATTGATTTGATAGAATAATTTATGTATAAATCTGTTGTGTATAAATATAATGATGAGAATATAAAGGAATGCTTTGAGATTGCTAATACTCAATTTATTGTACACGCTACATTACGTGGTTAAAATCCCCGAGCGGATTTTTGGTTGCGGCGCCACGGTTCTAAGCACCTGCGTTCTTGGATGCAAGTTTGCAGATTATAACGAAAAATTTGACAAAGTACGGCTGTGAACGCCACGTATTTCAAACACATCATAAAAGTTCGTCAAAATCTTTTCAAAATGCCGAAAATTTACGTTAAAAAGCCCTTGGCGGGAATCGCTATACGTAATAGGGCTCTAAAAAGCAGCGTGGTCACGGTAAGTACAAAAGAAAAAAAGTACATTTATTCCGCCTTAAACAATTTTAGTGTTAGCTTCGTTTGTATGCAGCTGATAAGTGATATCTTATCAGTCGCCTACCTGAACAATTATTAGTGTGAGTCATGATCTAGACCAATTATACATGGAAATACCCACATACATACACATATGTACATACCAATACACCGCCTGACATTTAAATAGCCCTCTTCAAGAGTTGATTAATGTCAAAGCTAAAATACTTAATTTTTTTTTAAACTTTTATCAATATTATTTTTTCTTTAATCGTTTTCTGAGTGACCACAAGTTTGGAAAACTAACAGCTTATGTTCTACCTTAACCACTTATGTCTGAAATTTGTTTTTGTAATTTCGACGCGACGCCGGCGATCTTGTTGTGGCTTGTTCACTGAACAAAATTTTCCAACACATTCAAAGACACAGAAAACTCATATAAGTTTATATGTATGACAGTTTTAATAAAGGGGTTTTCAATAAGAGCGCTACAAAGTTTTTTTTTAAATAAAACAAAAACGGTTTTGAATATCAATTTAATTTATTATTCCTGTGAAAGTACATGTACAAGTAAAATCGATGCCATTATGTATGGAACTCGATTTCTTTTGCACGGCCACCACGGGCACGCTTGCAGAAGTCCAGACGCTGAACCCAATTTTCGACAGTTTTCAAGTATAAATCGGCCGAAACTGATGCAATTTCACGCAGCCAATTGACTGGGCCATTTCGTGAAATAACACGTTCACCAAACTTGGTTTTCAATAAATCGATTGTGACATTCGCTGTGTGGCTTGTGGCGCCATCCTGTTGAAACCACATATTGTCCAAGCCCATATCATCCAATTCGGGCCAAGAGTATTCGGTTATCATTGAGCTGTAGCGATTCCCATTCACAGTAACGAGCCGGTCTTGATCATCACGGAAGAAGTACGGCCCAATGACGCCGACGGCCCATAAACCGCGCCAAACCGTAATTTTTTCGGGATGCAATGGTGGCTCATGGAGTACGTGTGGATTGCTGCCTGACCAATAACGCATATTTTGCTGATTGACGAAGCCATTCAGCCAAAAATGAGCCTCATCGCTGAAGATGATCTTTCGATGAAAATCCGGATCATTTTCAAGTTGTTGCTCAGCTCAATTCACGAACATACGACGCTTCTGGTGGTCAAGCGGCTTCAGTTCTTGCGTCAATTTCATCTTGTAAGGATGTAGGCCCAGATCTTTTCGCAAAATTCGCCACAACGACGTCACAGAGATGCACAACGCTTGAGAACGACGTGTGAGAGACTGATTTGGGTTGCGCTAGCTGCACCAATATTCTCGACACTACGGGCACTTTTTTGTCTCACTGGCACGGGAACATTTTGTACTGTGCCTGTGAACTCAAATTTTTCCACTAGACGCTAAATTGTTGATCTGGCAGAACCATTATGACGACCATAAATTGAACGTAGTGCTCTTAAAGTTGAGGCCACTGACTCCGAATTTCGGTAGTAAATTTTAATAATTTCGACTCGTTGCTGGGTCTTATATTTTTCCATGATGAAATGGCAAAATTACTGAAGAGAAATGCCAACAGAGCGGGAAAAAATATGACGTCGTTTGCTCTCCCTATCGGGGTACTTTTGTAGCGTCCCTATTGAAAAACCCGATATAAAAATAATCACACTATTTTTAAATTTATTTCGTAAATTTTGTATGCTGCGTATGTGCAACCAAAAAATAAATCTTCGCCTTATAGTTGCCAAATTAACTATACTTCTGTGCTCTATTACACACACAGCTTTTTTTCTTGAAAAAATTTTATTCCTTCTAAGAACTTTTCAATTCAAATTTTATGTTTGTTGGTTTGAAACGAAATTTATATTTATAAATTCCGTAAATTTGCACCGATTTTGATAAAAATCGAAATTACGTCGAATAAGTTATTTAAGGCATATGGGAAAAGTTGATAAAAAGTTGAGTGTGAAAGAAAACACGCTAAATCTATTGTGGGGTGGTGGGTTCGCATCGATCAAATTTGGATGTGGATTTGTTCATTAATGGCACATGAATCAATTTAGCTCAATCGCTACCCATGGTTAAGATTTTGAATAAAAGGCCTTGGGGTCTGCTAAGCCTTCTTCTGTCCGTTACATACATTTCACAAATAAAGTATACCCTATGTAACTATAGGTACAGGGTATAAAAAGGATATTTTTCTATAGCAGCTTTCAGAAAAATTTATATCAGTTCCAGCTTATTTCTAAGCTGCAATAATAAGACAAACAAATGGCGTAAAATTACTATTCTTAAAAACGTAGCAAATAATTGTGGCAATCTGAATCCGATAGATTTTATATATGCGATATAAATTTGAGCCCCATAACATTTATGTTCTCGGAGATCCGCTTATTTATAAGGAGACATGGATCGGCTGAACAAGAATATGTGTATATACTTTATGGGATTTGACATGGCTCCTTCGGCCCGTTGCAAGAACTTGTACTTTTTGTAAAGGGTTGGTGTGATGAGGGGGCTCCGCCGGGTTTGGTCGGTTTTACATCGATAAATGGCCTCCATGCCTGTTGCATGTGTGCATTGCGCAAATCGTATGAGCCTTTGACATGCTATTAAAAAGCTGTTAAATCAACTAGTTTAGATGTATTTAACAAAATCGGCAAAAACTTGGCTATAAAACAGCAAATTATCTGGTATATTAAGCGAGTTGGGCTCGCAAACATATGCTAAGTCCTATTTTTTTAGATCCTTTGTAACACACTCCTGTAGACGGTATTAAAAATAATAGCAATATGTACACAAATGGGTGTGCGCACACTTACATACATTTGACTTTTCTTTTTGCAAATGTACCATGTGACACAAATTTCCAATAAAAAAGAGAGAAAAAGCTTTTCAATAAAGCTTCCACCGTTACACAAAAAAAAAGTACGAAGTCAAGAAAATTTTCCAGCTGTGCGAGACGAAGCATGGAAGTGCCCAAAACATGCTACGAGTTGTTTTGTTGTAACGTTACCATCGCCTTTAGTACAAAAATCTCTATCAATATAATTATATCCTTTTAAAATAGGTTCATACATATTATATTAGCTAATGTGAAAAGCTAAATCAAACGTTTTTATTAATTTGTGAACAAAACAAGCTTAAAAAAAAAAATAACTCTTTTTTTTAAAACAAAAAAAAAAAAGCTCTGCTTTCCTTATGTGAAAATGCAATAATTGCACCTTTGTAACAATATTGTTCTTTTTTACATTTTTTTTTTATTATTTTTATGAAAATTCACAAATTTTCACGCGTTTGTCCTTGACGATGACTAGTCTGAATGCATATGGAATACAATTTTATTCGAGCCCAAGCCATTGTGTAGTTTTCTTTAAGGAAGGTCACACAAAGTACCCAAACCTTTTTAATATGGATAATCGTAACGTTTAAGCAAGCACACTATTGGATGACTAATTTAATGTACTTTTCTAAAATTGATGCTGAAAAAGATTTGGTAGGCATTATGAAACGCCTCCCTACCCATTAAATATAATGTCGGTCATTTCATTGTAAATTACGAATTTTAATGTCATATTCAAAGAAGTCTCGCCTGTTAAGCATCAGTGATATCTATCTGTGTGTTAGGTGGCTCCCTTTCAGGATATAAAAATAAGGAGAAGAACTATTACAGTACATACAGTGAATTGTTGTGCCCAAACCAAACTATGAGTTGTACATAGAAACATAATAACTGAAAAGTACCTACATATATATAATATATATATATAATCACACCGTAAAGTTAATAATAAAAAAACTAAATCGGCGGGACAACATGAAAGATTACACAATCTGACATAGCTCAATCGTTATCTGCAGATGTGCTTTATCGTTTTACCAACAAATTGTATAGTTAAAAGCATTTAAATTGGATATAACAAATGGTCAAAAGTGAGAAAAGTCTTATAACAAACATTAAGTTAGAGGGCTTCTTTTTCCGTACGAAACAAACAAATAGCTTCAATGGAGCACAACGCTGACCCTGCTGTCTGCTCCTTTATTACTAACGCAAAAACAGTTGAATCTACGGAGCGAGATGTAGCTCCTTGTCAATCGCGTATAAGGTCAGATCTTGAATGCGGAGATCCAACTGATACACAAAGCACACTCAGTAGTATCTCAACGCCAATAACAGCTGATGAGGAAACAATAAGCTCTTCAGCTCCATCGCCTGCATGTGGACTGCAACGTCACCCTCTTTTAAAGAATGAAAATGGTTTTCAAATTAACAACGATATTAATTTGAAAGCCGCATGCGTGGATAAACTTCATCAAGATAGTCTGGATGAAGTAGGTCGCACATTGAAGGAGTCCTCTAGTTCCATTGCAATGCAGCAGTCTTCTTGTTATGCAAGACATCCCAGCGCCGCAATTCTCGAAACGGCAACAGCGTCCGCCACCAATGTTGCCGTAGGATCACCTAAACATCGGCGAACTCAATCAGCAACTTCATACATATCCGTACGCTCCTGTGGGATTAATGTTGGGGCTCATCAGCAGTTGCCGTACAAAAATCGTGGGTGGAATCGCGTGTTCAGCATCATGTGTTGTTGCAAGGTTTGTTATGGGTTATCAGTTAATTTCACGTAAATAAGTTTTACTCTCCCAAATGACTTGTAATGATTTGAAGTAAAAACATGTACGAAAAATTATATGGCTCGTGAAAATAATTTAATTATTGAATAAAATTACGCATTTTAAAGAGTATATGTTCTATGATTTACACACTTTTATATATATATAAATATCCTTTTTTATTTGCAGAGTTCCGGCATTGGCGAACCTAGTGTTCACCACGCTCTGGTTGTGATATTTTTGGAGTTCTTCGCTTGGGGTCTCCTCACCATGCCAATTATATCTGTAAGTTTATTCTATAATTCAACGACCAAATAATAATTGTATATAATTTTTACAGACACTAAACCAAACATTTCCGGACCACACTTTCCTAATGAATGGATTGGTAATGGGCATTAAGGGCATATTATCATTCCTGGCAGCGCCTCTTATTGGAGCTCTATCAGATATATGGGGCCGTAAATTTTTTTTATTAGTCACAGTTTTCTTCACTTGTATGCCCATACCGCTGATGTCTATCAACACTTGGTGGTTTTTTGCCATGATCTCTATTAGTGGCGCTTTTGCAGTAACCTTCTCTGTAGTTTTTGCCTATGTTGCGGATGTGACTTCGGTGGAAGAACGTTCCAAAGCCTATGGTCTGGCATCAGCCACCTTTGCGGCTAGCTTGGTTATATCTCCAGCGCTTGGAAATGCACTTATGGATATGTATGGTGACACTCTCGTGGTTGCATTATCGACTGCCATAGCGGTGCTAGATGTCTTTTTCATACTTGTTGCTGTTCCAGAAAGTTTGTCTGAAAAAGTGCGACCTACTTCATGGGGGGCACCCATAAGCTGGGAGCAAGCAGATCCGTTTTTGGTATTGCTCAGAATTTAGAGTCAAAGAAACCGAAATTTGTATATTAAAATTAAATCTTACAGGCGCTGCGTAAGGTAGGAACTGACAAAACCGTTTTGATGCTGTGCCTGACTGTCTTGCTGTCCTACCTTCCTGAAGCAGGACAGTACTCCTGCATGTTTGTTTATTTGAAACTAAAAATGGGATTTAATTACGTGGAAGTGTCAATTTTTATAGCGATTGTAGGAATTCTAAGCATAACGGTTCAAGTTACGCTAGGATCGTTTATGAAGTAAGTTCAATAAAAATTAATTTTACAATATAATGTTCAAAAATTTAATAACTTTATTTCACAATACAGAGTTTTGGGTGCCAAACGCACAATTATTGTTGGATTAGCTTTGGAAATGGTGCAAATGCTGTGGTACGCCTTTGGAAGTCAGAAGTGGTAAGTAAACCCGTCGCCACAATTTACACATCCACTATTTCTTTTGGCTTTTATTGTATAGGATGATGTGGTCAGCTGGAATTGTAGCTGCTTTGGGTTCCATCACATACCCCGCTATTAGCGCATTTGTTTCACTATATGCCGCACCCGAAAGCCAAGGTTAGCACAGCCCAATCAACGTACAAACTAAATAAAAAGTATAATTTTTTCATAGGCGCGGTCCAGGGTATGATTACCGGCATGCGCGGTCTCTGCAACGGCCTCGGTCCTGCTGTTTTCGGTGTCATCTTTTATCTCTTTAATGTAGATTTAAGTGATGACACTCATGTACAAAGCAATACCAAGAGTGCCACTAATGTTGAAAGATTCTCGCGACACGTGTCCGGGCCACCCTTTTTATTTGGTGCTTTTTGTGTATTCTGTGCCATTATTGTTGCCGTCTTTATACCCGAAAACCAACAATCTCCGTTGGATAAAAAAAGTAAGACAATAAGTAACTGACAAACAAAATTGATTTAAATCATGTTTTTAAAAGTATAATTAAACTCGAGTATAAATTGGTAGTAACTTTGAATATTTTTATTTAATGCGTCACAGGAGTCTCCCTTGATGTGCAGTACGAGATAGAGAGTGGTCATAAGGCTCCCAGCTCATTAGTACCGCTGATTCGATCTGATTCATTAGCACAGCTTTAGTCGTTTTGATCGTACATTGCTTTAGTTTGAAAATAAGTATAAACAATGTTAAGTTTTTAGTCCTAAGAAAGTAATAGTCAAAGTGCAAATAGTATATAAAAATATTTCAACATAAGCTACATGTTTATTTTTATTTCAATATTTTTTCTTATCTATCATTTAAAGTTGTGGCTATTATTATTTATTTATTTCAATGCTTTTTAACTAACTTGTTGTTTAATTTAACTGCTGTGAGCTGTTCTTTCCAAGACATTACAATTTGACAGAATTAGTTGTCATAACCCCAAAAAAAAAAAAATTAAAACTGCCATTAAATAATGTAACTTTGGAAAGCTTTGCAAAACACAATTCTATCAGTTTTATTTTTTATAAGTGTCTTCAAAAATTTCAGAAAATTGCCACAAATACAATAACTAATAATTAGCTTTAACTTGCACATATGATGTATTGGTGATCTGAAAACTTAAGCAAAAAAGTAAAAAGCCGAAAATTAATGAAATAATGTAATAAACTATATGTGAACGCCTTACCTTACCATACATATTTAATGTAAATGTAATACTAATCAAATTACATTGATAGGTCATCAATTCATGTAAAAGGTATTTATAATACCATACATGTGTACAAAAAATAAATGATGCGAGTTATATGTGTATGTATATGCATTTTATCAGGCTCACTAAACTAAAAATGTCCGAATATTATTTGAAAATAAACGAAAACAACAAAAATGAAAGCGAAACTTCGAAATAAATACCTTGTTACAAAAAATATTTTCATAAAATTAAGTTTTTTATTTTGTTTCATAGTACAGCAAAGAGTTTTAACTGAAAGAAAATACTTATGGGTTTCTCTTCTAAGTCTAAAACAGAGTTTTCGTATTTATTGGAGGGGCATGGTACAATATAAGTTTGCATGTTTTTTTTTTATCAAACTTAGAGATCTGAATTCCAACTAAGCCGATCTTCAAAAACTGATTTGAACATAAATTTATAAATAAAATTCATAAATAATATAAATTTTCGTTTATTGTCATTAGCATAAACATTTTACAACGCTTGGAATGTGTACAAATAAGAGAATGATACTATCCTGCTTAGGGCTTTGTTTTTTGCCCTCAACAAAAATATATTTATGTAAAAATATATTTTACTAAATATATGTGCTAAATGGCCCTTTATCGAAAGGTTCAGCTTGCAAAGTTAAGTTTAACATTTTCTTGCAAGATTCCAGTTTGTCAGAATCGAAATGTAGAGCACCTTTTATTTTTATTTCAGGTAGTTCTTGGTGTGCCGCACGAGAATTTAAACAAATACACCACGTCTTAAGTATTGATAACGATGTCTTATCGATTATTCTGTGCAGTAGTAGTGATGAACTAGTACCACAATTTGGATTATTCTACTGAACTAGCTCAAAAGAACAGTTTTTTCTTTAAACTAAATCACAAAAACATTAAATTTTATATATATTTCAATAAAAACATTTTTTTATTTAAGAACAAAATGTAAAATTCTTGTAACCTGATCAACTTCTCCAAAAAGACTATCTAAACTCACTCAAGTTCATTTTGGAACAACTAGTGCAGCCCTGCTCTGTGTCCCTTTTGTGCGTTTTGTTTGTGGTGACTTTTCTTAATATATTAAAATACAAAGTAAATAGCTACTCTTTGTTAAAAAGTATAAGTGCATAAGGGCAAAACACAAAAATGGTGATTATGAAGAAAAAGTACAGAATCTTAAATTATCATTGTGAACTTTATCAAAATAATGCATAAAATATTAACTCATGTATACACATTTACTCATATACATACATATTGCATACATGCATAAGTATATCTAAATGTATAGGCGCGGTGCAACGTGCCCAGAGTTAAAGTCATTAATGCAGAATTTTAAATTTTAGAGTTACAAATTTTAAAAAACAAGGTAACTTAAATGTTACCTAGGGGATAGCAACCATGCTAATTTTTTAGGTCATACCTGGTCAGTGACCAGCAAACTTCAAGTGTCCCAGTTACATTCTCGTTTTGTTAATGTTGGCCTTCTTTAATATTCCTATTATGTTGCTGTGATTGCCTTAAAAACTATTGAAAAGATTATTTGAATGTAAAAAAGTGAGTCAAAAAGACATAATTTATTAAATTTCTTCTGCAAAAACTGAAAGTGCGTACAAGAAATTAATTTTTTTTGTTCGCATTTGTTCGGGAATTTAGTTACTGCAGTATGCACTACGATTAAGAAGTTTATTAGAAATTGAGTAAGCGAATTTCACCCCTCCTTATTACATACATACGTAAAAACTATTACACATCTTAATATCCCATCTAAAGGCTGTGACATATGCTTATCATGGGTAGCGTTTGGGTCATGGCCGTCTTGCAATCATGTGATATGACAAATTTGTATAAAAGATGCGAATTGGCCGTGCGCATTACACACCTTGGCATTAGAAATATTACGCTGAAAAAAAATTATATAAGCGTTCCCCATTTAGCGCGAAGTTAACAAGATAAAAATGGAAAATCTTTTTCTTTGTTTTAAGTTGGCGTACGTCAATGTCAGGCGCTTTGACACTTGACCCGCAGCTTGGATACTGACATCTTCATGTCTTCAATACGATAAATTTTGGTTCATACATTCCCAGATTATTCTGTTGTTAAAAAATATCCTATTTTGATACCTTTACCGTATTGTACAAGGTACAAAAAAAAACCTTCAGATAAGATTCAAGTCAGTTTACTATGTAAAAGTTGGCGTATGGAAGTTTTTAGAGTTTCAAATCACTGTATCAAATTTTTTCAAAATTGGTTGGGCTTATCTAGGAATCGGAGACAAATTTGGCTTTGTCAAAACGAGAGACAATATATGTAAAATATAAAAGCAATAGTAGCAGACCTTGCAAAATTTCCATTCAACAACATAAAGACATGTCCGTATGCATAGATCTCAAAGATAATAAGTGCAAAAGTAACCAAAATTTCGGTTTACAAGCCTATTATCTTACGGAAAAAAGTTTTTTTTATTTTTCCAACATCGAGGTTGTATCATACGGCTTTGTTATGGCATAAATTCGTTTGTTTATGAAAATGTAGATAAGTTTAGCAAAATACAATACATACATTATGAAGAGAATTTTTTGTTTTATGTATAAAGTATCCTATGAAACTCAATGCTCCAAAATTTTTCCAAAAGGTATGCATTGCCTGCAGACAGGTCCAGTCTGTCGATGTCTTGACTACTGTAGAATTTCATCATTTACACCTTAAAATTATTGGGTTGTTCACTAAGTAATTTCGTTTTTTTAGTGCAATTTAAACACGTTTTTTTTTATTGTGTGAAACATTTTATGAAACTATTTATTCTCCATTTTGATTCAAAACCCTTTGCCATATTTCGGGCAAGAGATTTATTCCACGCTCATAAAAATTATGATCCTTGCAGAAAAAAAAACTGGTCCAAGTGGTGTTTGACGTCCTGATTTGAGGTAAAGGTTCCCCCATCCAAAAAATTTTGCAGAGACCGGAACAAGTAATAGTCCGAAGGTGCTTAGTCTGGAGAATATGGTGGGTGCGGTAACACATCCCATTCAAGCTGCAAAAGCTTTTGGCAGTCATCAATCTTCTGTGAGGTCTCGCATTATCTTGATGTACACCTTTTCTATTGCTCAATTCTGGCCTCTTCTGTTTGAGCGCATCACTCAATTTGTCCAGATGATCACAATACACTTCAGAAATAATCGTGGTATTTTCGGGCAAAAGCTCAAAATAAACGATCCCTTGGAAATCCCACCGGAAATTGCCGGAACGAAATTTTGCAAACCAATTTTGGCATTTGCACATCCGTACACATCGCATAATATTCGCCTTGCATGAACTGCTATTTTGCCGTTTTGATAGTAAAACAGTAAAATATGCCCAAAATGTTGTTTTCGATAGGCCACCAAATAAAAACTATTCCAAAAAATTTCACACTTTTTACAAAAAAAAACCTTACTATATCAGCTGTTTGAATATATATAGGTAACGCGGTTAAATGTGAAGTTGGCTGCGAAAAATGGAATAAGATCAGCTGTTGTCATCAAACGAAATTACTTAGTGAACGACCTAATATAGGTTTTTAGTTTAAAATGAAATACTGAAACATAGACGGTAACTATGATATTAATATGGACCAGGTTGTAAATGCACTGTCGCATTTGTATAAATAACCAACGCCTTCTATGATTCATAATTAAAAATAATTTTATAAACCCAGCTGGGGAAACAGAATTTGATCGTTTTGTTAGTTTCATTGAAAATACAATCAAAATATTTTATTTATTGTAGTTTTATTTACACACGCACAACGCATTTCTATGAAAATGCAGAATTAAATTCTACTCAAACTCTTTTACCATTACTTAATTGATTTCGTTTAATTTGATTTTATACAGGTAATATAATGCAAATGTGCAAGTGGCAATGGTAAACATAGTATTGAGCTTCCTTTTTTGCCGTGCAGGATTCTTAGCCAAAGTGTTGATGAAAGCTCCAAATAGTTGGGATTGGCAGTTGGTGCTCAGTGCAATTTTAATCAAATGTGTAACTGGACTGCAATAGAACCTTATAGTTTAAACAGCATTGCAGGACGCTGTAAAAATTAATTGCGTTCTTAAAATAAAAGCATCATTTGCTACTGGTAAGTCTATGCTATCATTAATTTAATAGTAATTTAATTTACAGATGGACGTATGTATGTTTACAAAGGGTGAATGAAGTCTTAAATATATGTAGCATACAGAAGAAGATGAGCCCCAAAGTTAACTGAAGTATGATCAGAATGACTATCGATATATATCGATATCCGTCTGTCCCTACGTATGAATGTCTAGATCTCAGAGATAGTAAGAGCTAGAGCAACCAATTCTTTATTTTATCACCAATTTTAAGTTACCATTTGTCATGAAAACTTCGAATTTGATTTAAAATCTTTTTATACAATATAGGCCAACTATTTCCATTTTTCCGCATAGGCTGATACAGCGAGAAATGCCTCTATAATAACGACTATTAAAGTAATAGCAGAATTTATTACTTGACAGTTTGTATCAGAATTGTATGTGCAAGGATGTCTAATTGTAAAAGAGTGAAGGCTAAATCCAAGGCAAGGAGACACAAATCTCAGTTGAGAAAATGGTTGTCGTTAAAACTATTGGCCATTACCAGCGTTTGGTTGATAACTTGTTTTTTCGTGGCCACGATAATTCAGCCTTGCATTGCACAAGATGACAGAGCAAGTGCCGACAAAACTACAGAGGGTAGTAAGCAACCCTTATATTGGCGGAAAGGCTATGATGGACATGGCACTACCCATGAACAACTTGGTCAGGCGCACTTCCCATCTCCAACTTACACGCATTATGTGTCGAATGTCAACTATACTAGAGAACTTCCTTATTCAAGCGCTGCAATGCATCCGTTTTACAATTTCACCCACCTTCTTTTTGATAATGTATTTACGAACGATCAGCCTTTACCATCAGGTATGTAATTACTGGAAGTTTCCATAGCTCTCTTAACGTTATTTCTTTAAGGCTACCTTACTGTCAGAAATGGAGATACGCTTGCTTTAGGTCCCAAAGTAGAACAAAACGATTGGCGTGACTTGCTGGCACAATATTGGTTGGTTTGGTTGTGGATTCTTTTTTGGCTTATACTGATCGTGCTGATTCCCTTTCTCGCGTAAGTACATCGTTAGGTTATCATATCCAACAAAAATACGTAGTTTCGTTTAACATGGCACAGGGTTTGCTATTTTTGCTTCTGCTTTTGTCGCCGCTGCTCGCAAGGATGCCCACCATGTGATCAAAAGAGGGATGAATGTTTGCGCTGCTGTTACGGCTTTTTATTGCTGGTGCTCACTGTTTTACTTCTGTAAGTTTTTGCAAATTTACACTTTATATAATTATATTATTATAATAATAAAAATTTTTCAGAATTGGCATTGTCATTGCATTTGTGACCAATAAACTATTAGATCGCGGCTTTCAAGAAACCAGCATGACCATGCGACGCGGTAGTGAGGATACGTGCAAGTATTTGAAAGATGTGGGAGATCATGTTTATCACATTTTTGTAAACAATTATCAGGAATTGGAAACACACTTAATTAACGAACTTAACGGTAATTATCACCAAATTGGATGTTTGCTTTTAATTCTTTGTTAATTAAATTTCAGAGGCTCATAAGCATATATTTCTCGACATGGCGGACACTTCGGAAAGCAAAGCTGCAGAAGACTTGGAACGGATATTGCTCAATATGCCTGAGGCACTAAAATTAATGCGGCAAGTTGACAAGCTTGAGAAGGACATACGCTTCTATGCGTCCCAGCTTCGCGATGGTAAATAGAGTTTATGTTAATTAGTTCCAAAATGTAACTGCTAGTTATATGAGAGCGCCTAAATCAGTTCACTGCATATCTTAAATCGGATATTCCTGTGTTAATTTTTTCATCGAAGCTAAGTAGCCGACGTTCTTATAATGCGGTTGTTATGGATGTAACATGCATGATAACTATAATCAGGATGATTGGAGAAGGCGATATACCGATGTCCGTCTGTCTGATTTAGTAATAACTAGAGGAATCAAACTTTCGAATAAGATCCCTTTTTATTTTCGGGAGATAATTTATTTGATTATATTATAAAGTCCCAATAGGAAAATTGAATTCGTAGAATTCGTTGCAATTTTGGTTTTTGTTAGTTTTTCAAAATCGATTGATTGTCATATAGCCCACATTTCTTCGAGTTACAAATTTTTGTTTTTAAGGAATTTCGAAGCTGCGAGACTGCCTATAATTATTACTACTTATTTGTTTATTTGCAGCACTTCGAGGTGTTAAACGCGATGTCAACTATTCTCTTGTCAATCTATGCCAACATGAAATTTGCACGGACTTTTTAAAACAAAATGAGTTGGAGTACTTGGATACAGAGAAAGGGCTACATTTAGATAGTGTATGTAACTTTTTCAATTCTTACCAATCCACTGTGTTAATTTTCGCTATTACAGGTACCTAACGCGACAGTTTATGTGGCTGCAATTGAGGAAGCTATAGAGAATAACTATCTTGAAATTCCCCAAAAAGTTATTGAACGTATGAAAACAATCGCCGACACGATCAAAGAGCTTATGGTCCAAGTCATTAAACCAATAGAGAACGATTTGACTAATGGTCGCCAAACTTTTCACGATGAGGCCGCCAAAATTCGAGCCATTATTGATTCTGCCATTAGCGATATACACCTCAACACAATTCGTTCGACTAAATCCTTTGATGATGTCTATGACAAATTTGGTCCTGACCGCAATATTGTTGGCATTATCGTATGCTTAATATTAATATTGGTATGTATTGCTATAGCTGTGAATATTTTTTTTTGTCGTATATACTAATAATATTTATTATTAAAGATTCTTGTAATTTTGGTTATCGCGCTGCTTTTTGGCTGCTGCGGTATGCGCCGACGTGGTTATGGCGATGACTGCTGCAATAAGGGCACTGGAGCTTCCTGTCTGCTTTTGTGAGTTCCCGGCAACAAGCTTAAAAAATCTCATTCTTTAATGCTTCAGATTTCTTGTCCCAACAGCGCCATTATACTAATATTTACGGTATTCTCAATTATCGCTTTAATTGGACTCTTTTATTTCGTGTTAGGACTAATAACATACCACGGAGCATGTGCCCCTTTAAGGTGATTATTATTTTTTTTTTTTTTAATCTATTCCGACAGTAAAAAGATATTTTGCTTTTGCAGAGATAGAGAAAAAAACGCTTTGTTTCGCCAAATGGACTTATCTATTGATTTATCTCAGTATCTGCCTAAAAATCGAGATTTACCGACTAAAGAGTTGCGCATTTCAACAGCACTCAAGTCTTGCGAACATAATGAAACTATTTTTGAATTGTTACGAAAGATTGGTGCCTACGACGTTAATGATATACGACGCCTTAAAGTTGTGACTTCAAGTGAAGATGATCCAGTAAAATTCGAAACTGACCTGTCTAAAGTAGTCCTTATTGAGGATGCTGAGATAGTTAAAATAAACGAGTTGCGCAATGGCAATCTATCCAGCTATCATAGCAGGCTGTTTACGGAGCACCTTACCAAAAAATTCTCGCCCATTCCCTTAAAGGAATTAGCTCAAAAACTGAGAGAGCTATCAACTGCTCTTTCCTTTAGCAAGGGAGCCACAATGGTCTCAGCCTATAATGATGCGCTTCATTTAAGAAGATATCACGACACCTTTGTTACCAAACTTGAATCTGACATCGACAAAATAAGAGCTAGGCTGGGCCAGATCGACATTTTAATTTTGTACGAGAACTTACCCTTTGGAGAGTCGATAGAGAAGCTGCTAAAGGCAATTGTTAAGTCTCAAGAGTTCGTGCGGGGGCGTGGCAAAGAGTTTATCGAAGCTTTGACACAAAATCTGACACAATACATAGATAAATCGGTTAATGATTATATGGAATATGCTATCAAGGAATCAGATGAACATGTGGGACACTGTGCCCCCTTGGCGTACATTTACAACCGTGGTGTGGAGTTAATATGTTACCGTTTAGTCGATCCTATGGTTAGTTTTCTTTTAGATCGTCAAGTTCGAAAGTTTAAAATATTTTCTTTCCAGAACGGGTTTTGGCTTGGTCTACTACTCTGCAGTTTGCTTTTTCTGCCAATTCTATGGGTTGCACATAAGCTCATGTGCCTTTACAGGAAGATTGATCCATACATTGCAGGTGCAGCTGCAGGTGGTGCAGCCGCAGGAGCAGGAGCCCTTGTCGAAGGCGGGTAAGTACTACTTTTTGTTTTAAAATATTTTAAAAGGGGTTAAAAATTATGTTTGGTTGTTTATAACTACAACGCCTGCCATCTGTTTAATGTAGTTGTCCCACTTGCACGGGTGTCCCATATGTAACCCCACCGGTTGTAACGTGCAGTGGTGGCCAGCAAGTCCATTGTAGTTGTATTGAAGGAGCCGAGTCTCGCGGAAAAGATTCAAGCAAAATAAGTAATGAGCATGAACAGACTACTAAGGCGGGTTTTCGCAAACGCAAGCAAGATTAGCTCAATATTTTTAAAATTAAAAAATGTGTACATACATGATTTGCAAAAAAGAAAAGAAACGAAAAAATTGTGTGTATCGTTTAATTAATAATGAATCCTGGCTTTATTTTTTTATATTTCACTTCTAACACCTCGCATTAACAAACAGCGATTATATATATGACGCTTACAGTGCCCGTGACCATATTCCATTGGCTAAGTACGTAACCTTTTTAACTTAATTGGTATATTGTTATATAAATTTTAATTCAAGCAGTGCACCAAAGAAACGCCGCAAAGGATATGCACGTCAGCGTGAGCAAACAGAATACTATGAAGACGCATCACCAGGTGTGTCGTATTCCAACCGTGCAGATGCCGCCGGAAGCAGTAATATGCGCTATAATGACATGGCGCCCAAGTTAGTATTATAAAAATAATTTTTACTGTATTTTAACCATGGTTTTATTGACCATACAGGCACTGGGACCACGAACCACCGCGATATCACAACACTTCAGCGGCACCCCTCTCATCTGAGTATGAACGTCCACCCCCATATTATTATGCGGGTGCGTACGAACAGGAATAAACAAAGTTTCAAAAGTCATGAACTTTCACTTTTAAGGTAACGAATACATAGATGTTCAAACACAATATCGAATAAGAATTACTATTATTAATCTACTATGGTAAATTTGTTTTGATATATTTTTAGTAAAGTATTGGATGCCCTACTCGGTTAACCATCTTTTACACCTTCAACAATTGGGCTGGTTGCCGATAATAGCAAATATGGTACAATTTAAATTTAACTCACGTTAAAAAGTCGTCGAAAAACAGCTGATATATTTGTTTGTTAAGTGGCATGGCAACCCTATGCAATAATATACATATGCTTGTACCACAAGAAGTCAGAACAAAGATGATATTTGTAGATCAAATCAAAAATGTTGCCAAAACTATAGGAAAAAGTGTAAAATCCACTGTAATCGGTTGGATTGGTTTTAGAAACTGTTAAAGAATTAAAAAAAAAACTTGACTTTCTTATAGTAATAAATATTAAACATTTAGAGATACATTAAAATACCGCATTAACAAGAGTTCTAAGCTCAACAGTAAATCTTTGCTGCTCCGCGTCGAATAAAGTCTTAAACCTTAAAGAATCTCACATTAATGAATACTTTTACAGACAACACACTAAAATTATGTATTCATATAAACAACAAAAAAATATGTATTTATTTAACACAATGCAAATATTAGCTCACAAAACCAAACTGCCAATCTATTTCATCAATCAAAAAGACAAATGAGTCGGAGTCTGCAGATTTTTGAAAATTATATGTATTTAATGCATTTATTTATTTTAGGTTATATAATAATATAGTTTACATTTTCTTATACAGAAACTGTAATGTAATGTAACCAACAAAACCGTATTAAAAAAAAAAACCATTTTATTATATGCATTTTAAAAATAAACTTCGTTAAGTGTAACACAGTTTTTTTTATATAAATAATGTGAGTCTTGGTAGAGATGGCTAACAATTGTATAAAAAGCTGTAATATTATATTGTAAATGCTTGCCAATTCGTTACAACATACAGAATTATTAAGCCTATAGACTCTCATATTCTGTACTCAAATATATATAAATGAATAAGCATTTCGCTCCTTAATTTTACAGGAAGTATGAAAAATTAATAAATAAATATTCATGGAATATAAAAAATGTACACTTTTGGCAACTATGAACTTTATTAATGTAATTTTTAATAAAATTGGGCATTTATCAACAAATTTCCATATCCGTTAAAAAACTATATTTTAATTTTATTAAAGCTGTGAAAGTAAAGTCCAGCAATCATAGTAAAGGCTAACAATTGCTCAAATCTTTTTTTAATAATATCATTTGATATGAAAATTTGGAATTGACTTCAGAATAAATGAAAACCTAAAAATCATAAAAGTAAGTTGAAATTTTCACTTGATCTACATACGTTAAAGGTAAATGAAAACCGAACAAATGCGATATTGTTTTCACACTGTAAGTAATATATATATATTATTTATCTTTTTATATAATTATACTTAAATTCTTTTTAGACAAAAATACATATTATTATTTTAGAATACCTTCCTTATAAATTGAAACAAAATTCCATATTGTTTCAATGGTAATGAAACGAATGAGATATGAAATACCCACAACAGTTTTGATATATATTTCGAATTTGATATTTATAACCACTAACAAGATAAATATAAATATATAATATAAAAAAAACCAACCATTACATTATTTTTCCATCAAAATTTTTCTGGCTTCACTCACTTCGACTACCAAATACTTATTCCCTATCTATTTTTATGGAAGCTGCTAAAAAATTGCACTATGTACATACAAGTCGGAATTTATCGATTTAAATTACTCGGGTAAATATTTTCCATATGTCAATATGTCAAAAATGGCATACGTAATGTCCGGCGCGGATGACTTTGGAATACCCTGTACCACTAACTTGCAATAAAATCCGTTTCCTTCATAAATTTTTCATTACAAAATAATATGTTATGTTGAAAACTTAAGGGGGGAAAGCAGTTTAGACCGATCAAAAAATCGACATTTTTATAGCATAAATTGATAGTATAGCTAGTCAAGAATATGTGGTAAAAATTTAAAAGCAAAATTATTATTATTCCCAATGCTATGAGGACTTAAGTGAACGCCCGTCGGTCCGGCATCTTCGCTACTTCGAAACGACTTTTTTAAACATGTGAACATTCTTTATTCAATTCAAATCTAGATAAACCTAATTCTGGGATTATATGATTATTCAAAAAAATGTTTATTTATGCAAAAAAGGTGAAAAAATATGGTATGAAAACATAACATTGTTTTCAAACACATCCAAAAATTAAATTTTCACGAAAAACAACTAAATCTCGGCCTCCTAAACCGAGAGTGTAATAGCCTGTACTTTTTTTTCTCGAAAAAAAAGTGCATTCCACATATTCCTTCTAAAAATTTTAATTTTTTTTTTATCGATAAAATTTGAATTGGGATTTGTTAATTAGATTTGTTCACGATAACCAAAATTGGTGATTCTATATATAACTACGTTGGGTCAAATAACTTTTGTTGTATTTGTCCTTTTGTATTCACACAGATACAAAAAACTACGCATCGCTCTGTTAAGTTTGAGATGAAAATATAGTATTAATCTGGTATAGCTAAAAACCTCGAAAATCTACTACAGTGGAACGGAAGAAGATATTGTCACAATTGAAGAAACTTCATATTATAAGGAAATATGCTCACCAGCTAGTAAAGTTTGGTATCTTTCCTCTAATAGTCTCTGAAATCTACATAGATGTTCATACAGACGGACAGACGCCTCCTTCTGTCCGTTACAAACATACATTGAACAAATCTTGTATGTATAATAAATAACCTTGCCATTTTTGACACAAAGACTTCTTAAGATTTTTATAGTATGCATGTGTTTCCAAAAATTGTACTAGTGCTTTTTTATGCAAATTAAGATGATTGTTTTAATGACCGACCCGACCCTCTACTCCAAATAACACTCTCTATGCCATATGACTTGTTACAAATATTAGAGACTTAGGCGTACAAAAATAAGTTGTTTTTAGCGAGAGAGCTGGTCAAAAGGAATGTATCCAAAATTCAATTTTGTATTCAGCTCACATAACAATCAGCCCACAAAACTAAAATTATATACATATGTACATACTTACATACATACATACATGTTGGCACTCACTCACTCACTGTAGGTTGCAGTTGGTTGTAAGCAGCAACAACTACCACTCAATCAACGGTTATGTTTAGTATTGTTGTATCTGGTATCTGCAACAACGGCGGATTTACTCATTTGGCTTTGTTTACTTCGTAGTGCTCAATCGCGTCAGTGGCTTGTTGTGTTGGTGGTTTGGTTGCTTCAGCTGTTGGCCAACCGAATCAGTTTCAGTTTTTCGGTCCAACGTGTGAGTTCGTGAGTTCGCTTTTAACGAATCGGGATATTGCTTAAGTGTGCGCTAGGATAGGATTTGAAAGTGCGGTGTTTTCGAGAGACTTGGCAAATAAAGTTGAACGCAGGTTTCACGTTTTTCAAACTGTGTAGTGCTGCCAAGCAACTATAAAATAAATTGATTATTATTCATAAAAATTAAAACATATTATTAATGGACTTTATTGTTAACAATCATTGATTAATTGGAACATAATGGTGAGTAGCATTTTAAGAAAATGAGCAAAATGTGTGTCAGCGTGCAACATACTGCAACATACATATATACATATATGCATATGTATATGTATTACAGCGAAAACACAAAGAGCGTTGAAAAATTATTATGCTTATAAATGTACAAACATACATATATATGTATGTATGCGTATGCATGCACACATAAACACAAAAGGCATAGCGCAAAGACTATTAAAAAAAAAAATCCACGAACGCAGTAGTGAACGGTAGGAAAAAAGAATGTTAAACGATGTTAGTGGCGATTGGCGGGCGTAGAGCTTAGCTTAGCGAAGACTGGCCTGGCGCTGGCGCACTCTACCGATGCCGTTTTTGTGACTGTGAGTGAGTGCGAATGTATGTATATGTGCCCGTGCGTATATATGTAGCGTATTGTTGTATGTAGATGTAGTCAAGTCGCGGCCTGAGTCGAACAGCAAAAGCGAGTTTTGTTGAAGTTGAAGGCAAACATGTCAAGACAATGAGCGGCGGTTTCGCTTTCAGCTAAAATAGTGGCAGCGAACAGAAGTTTTTTTCTGTTTAAATTTGATCTCAATTAAAGTTACTAAATTTATTTCCTGTGCAGCTTTTTCCATACCAAATATACAGTTTTAATATTCCCTGTTATATAAACTTCCCATAAGCTACTTTTGCATTTGGTAAAAGTTACTGCGTAAGCGACAAGCTTGTTTTACATTTATCTATAAAAGAGTTGTGTTTAAAAGAAAACTGAAACTTGAAACACAAGTCTTCAAAATTGTTTAAGCCTTTTCAAAATAAAAAAAAACTCACGGAATTGGGTTAAGGATATGATATGTCTAAAATTCACCATGAAATTGGGTAATCTTTGGAGAAACAAATTGAACACACACAATAAGAAAATTCGCTAAGACTTAGCTAGTTTTCATATTAAAAAAAAAGTCATATAATCATTGATTTTATAGTTTATGTGTAAAAAACCAGTCAAAACCAGTAACCAGTATGTTAAATGTAATAGCCATTGTCTTTTATTTTGGAGCTCATTTTGCTACCTTAAAACTTGTCTTGTTTTAGGAGAGTGCGTGCTCATTTTTTGCGCTCTTTGGAAACTCTCACTTTCGTTGCAGAAGCTGTTTGACAATACACACATATACATACATATATGTGTATGTGTACAGCAAGCACTTGCCCATTTGAATCTCACAAAAAAATCATTTAAAAAAAATTAATGAGTGAAAATAAAGAAACGGCTTTTCGGACTCAATTTTATTTAATTTTTTTTTTTTAATTTGAAAAACTAATATCGAAATAAAGTGTAGATGTATTGAAAACAATTGCAAACTTTGCAAGTTGACTTTCTCTGGCATTTTAGACATACATACATATGTACATAGTGAAAATCTAAAAAAAAATATCTGCACTCATTCAACACACTTTAAGCGGGTAGCCTAGTATATGAAACTATGCTGCGTAGCGGGCATTTCTTGCAAAACAAGCAAAAATTGCGCGATCCAAAATAAATAATATTTGCAAAAGTAATGGTTAGATTTTAATAAAATTTGGTAATATAGTACTTACAAATATACTCTATTTTATTTTATCAAAAGTTTTGTACTAAAACACAACCTACCCTATCTGTTTACCTTTCAAAATGTCAACTATATTGACAAATTTACGTTTATAAACCAATAGATATTTTGTAAAAAAATGTTTTATTGTTTTTTAAACCTATATAATACTTGTAAATTCATTTTTATACAGAGTAGTTTAGTAGTAGTAGTAGTGTATAAAATATTTTATTGTATTTTCTAACACTAATATTTTTTAAATGTGTGATATTTAAAAAACATTCTCCCTTATGAAGGGACACGTCGCAATATTCACACATAAAGCAGGTTAAACTCTTCTTCTTGTGAGAAGCACAAACATAACATTGTTTTTGGGGGTTCTTTTTTGGCCTCCCGTAAATATTCTTTTAATTTTATGTTTTCTTGCATCCAATAATCTATTTGGAAAATCGATTCTTCTACATGTAGAAGATGTGCTGGGTACTGGATCATCAGGATTATTGGGAACTCTATCACCAACACTATCTCTACCATTATCTCTTATCCATTCTTTGGCCACATCGTGCAAAAATCTTTTATAACTTTTCTTTGAATTGGTATTTAAACCTTTAAAAACCCTGAAAGCGTTGAAAAGAGCACCATTTAGCAAAAGCATCACTACCCTTTTCGTCCATTTTTTTGTGCGTCGTACAATTGAATAATATGACAAATACTGATCAGCGCGATCGACACCTTTCATATATTTATTATAATCGATAACGCATTTCGGCTTCCAAATGTTTTCTCTTGTCTTCAAATCAATATTTGCACTTTCTACGATAGTGGAAGAATGGATTGTTGAAATTATTCGAACTGTTCTTTTCGATTGCCAGCATTGTAAAAGAATATCGTTTTGACGACGAAACATAGATTCACCTTTTTTAAATTTGCATTTTGTAAACATGCAGGAAGACCTCTATTTGTACGTATCGTACCACAACTTCGGAATCCATTTTCTAACAAGACTTTAGCCGTATCGACACTATTATAATAATTGTCCATGTAGACGTGGTGCCACAAGTTTGCATACGGCTGTAGGAGGTGTAAAATTGTCTCCTGAAGTCGACTTCCTTCACCATGATATATTCGGAAATTACTATATATATCCTGTTCTTGCTTCACAAACCATTCGAATAAGAATTCCGTATTTATGAATTTTGGAAGCATTATACACTTAAATGATAGCCGACCTCTCCAGGGTACAATGCTTTCATCCAATGACAACTCTCGTTGAGGCTTATATACTTGTTCAAATTTTTTTAAAAAATAAGATACGATTGGGCGAATTTTTTTAAGGCGATCTCTTTCATTGATGTCAGTTTCATTATTTGAAAAATGCCTTGAATACCATATTTGGCGGAAACGATCTCTACTCATCACTTGTGCAAAAATTGGAGTTTCAATTGTTTTGTCTGTAGACCAATATTCATCTCTAGTTTCTTTACGAACTTTGCCCATAAGTAAAAGTAATCCCAACATTTGTTTCATTTCTTCTGCAGATACGTCTTTCCATTTCACAGATTTTGCACTGTTTTTAAACTTATCAACATTTTGTGAATGATAACGATTAGTTTCTTCTGCCATATAATCAACAAATCGTTCCCTATGAAAAGGGAACCACTTCATCCACACTTTCTGAATTATTTGGCATCTCAACAACGCCACTTTGTCCCAAAAATTGTTCAATAATTGGAGGATTATCATGTTCTGACCACTCCAATACTTCATCGTCACTTTGTTCCGAATCGCTATACTGTATTGGTAAAACTCTACGTCTTCTAGGATGAAAGAAGTCTTCATCACTTTCACAGTCACTCTCAAATTCAGTAATATCAGAATCACTGGAAATTTGCGATAAATTATCTGCGTAAACTTCACTATCACTATCAGAGTCCATTTTTATAATAATTGAAAAATAATTTATAAAAAGAAATGTTCAACTGTCTAAAGCCGACTAAACACTGAATTTAAAATTATTATTTCACATTTTACCAGAGCTCGCAAATAACTGTTGACCGTTATAAAGAGAAGCGAAGTGTTATGCTCAGAGCGAGAGCAAGCGTGCATGGTTTTTTCGGTTGTTGTTCGTATGAGTACCGCAAAGGTAAAAGCGGTCAACAGTTATTTGCGAGCTATGCATTTTACACAATATTCTATGAAAATGCTCTACCAGCTCCCATTTTACCAGAGCTCGCAAATGACTGTTGACCGTTATAAAGAGAAGCGAAGTGTTATGCTTAACGGTATCTTTTTGTATTTGCTGATGCAATAATTATTGATAGTTATGAAATGACAAGTCGCTAAAACAATTGAGTAATAAATTTATAAATATAAAACAACATGAATGAATACGCAATAATGAGAATTGTGTCAAATAAGATGAAAGATCCTCATAATATTATTATTTATTTATGCCCATACAAAACAAAAACAATTCCCTTTCCAAATTTTGTTACTATATAATAAAAATGTTTCTTGGGCAGTCATATCAACATTTTTCGTGAACAATTGTTGATTTGAGTTTTGAATGCAACAAAACAAACAATTTCCATGAAAACTTGAAATTTATGAAACTAAAATAATTATATGAAATAATACTTTCAGTTTTATATGAAAACCAATCCGTAACTAATACCGTCTCCGCTTTTAAAAGTGCCTACATTCAAAAGGTAAAAATACCCGGCTTCCGCCTTTCACACGGTACACGTTTACCAGTTTTACCCCGCTTTAATGTGTTAAGTTTGTGCAAGCCGAAAATGTATGTAACATATAGAAGGAATCGTCGGAGACACCGTCTGTCTGTCCGTTTGAACGCCTAGATCTCAGAGATGGTAAGAGCTAGAGTAACCAAGTTTATTTTATTTTTTTGATATCAGTGTTAAATTATATAGCTCCCATAGGGGTGTTTCAGACGACCTCGAAAAAAAAAAGTTTTAGATGAGTTACTCGTTTGTTTATGATGATATCTTAAGCAAATTTGGCATTCAAAGGTTTTTATAGTTTCAAGCACTGTACCAAATTTAATCAAAATCGGTGCACTATATAATATAGCTCCCATAGGATCGATCGGCCAAAATAACTTTTTTATACAAAATTCGCTATATTTAATTTTTTAATAAAGATATCGTAACCAGATTTGGCACTCAAAAGTTTTTTGAGAGCTCAAGCATTGTATTAAATTTAAAAAAAATCGGTTAACTACTCATATACCTCCCATAGGGCCGATCTTCACAAAAATCGATTTTTGAGCAAAATTTGTGTTGTTTCGTTTGTTTGAAAAGATATTTGAATTAAATTTGGCATTTGTAAGTTTTTCATAGGTTTTAAGCATGGTTCAAAACTTTATCGAAATCGGAAGACTATAGCATATAGCTCCTATAGGACGAACCAGTCCAAAAAACGTTTTTTATACAAAATTCGTTGTGTTTCGTTTGTTTGTAAAGATATTTGAACTAAATTCGGCATTCAGATCTTTTTCAAACAAGCACTGCGTCAAAATTGATCGAAATCGGTTGACTATATCATATAGATCCTATAATAACGATCGGTCAACAAAAAAGTTGTGCTTGAAAATTCTTCTGTTTTTGGTTTTTTATGAAGGAACCGGATTTTACGCAAGCTAGTGGTACAGGGTATCCCAAAGTCGTCCGAGCCCGACTTTACTTACGCCATTTTTTGTTGTTGTAGAAGCTTTTGCTGTTTCTAGTTTCCAGTGGCCAATTCATACTTAAGTATGCATAAACACTTAAAACCACCTACAAAAAACACGCTTATGCTAATTTTATAAAGTTTACCAACTAACCATTATAAAGCTAATTAACTAATGCTTAAATCAAACTGCAAACTCAGTATGGCAAATTAAAATTTGGCATATTTTTTTTGCGAATTCGTGGTATATAGGAAAAACGAGAGGGAAATCTCGTAAAACTGAGGCAATGAAAGAGTTTTGCTTGCTGCTTAACAGAAAAGAAGTATGTATGATTGAAATCGAAATTATGGTCGAGTAGCTTAAGCTAGGCAATTTCCAAAAGAAAACTTTTTAGCAATTCATTAATTGCTTTTATTGCAAATGAAGTGAAGTTTGCAACGGCAGGAAATATTTGTTGTAGTTCTCATTTACCATAAAATTCATTTTTATTTTTTAAGGCGTGTAAGAATAAAAACCAGTAATTGTGTTTCTCGTGTTTTTATATTGTAAGTATTGGCAAATACTAAGTATACAAACTGGTTTAGGCGCCATAACATTTGGTATCTTATTTAAGTAAATATTGTTATTTGCAGATATAAACGCACAAATATATTTCCAGTGCTAACATTGCTCGTTTGGTTTTAAACTGAAGGAAAAGCTTTCGCTTTCATGCAATCCAACTAAGAGTGAAAGATTCAAGTATTTGACAAAAACCTGTTGGTCAACTTAGCATTATAAGGAACTTTCTGCGACTCGTTTAAGCTCGAATTTTTTATGTTTATTTTGGTCTGACACATTTAAGATTTAAATTTATGCGTGTTAGCTGCTTTGACAAAAAAAAATTAGTTAAACAAGTTTAAATTAAATACATAATCTGTATATTAAATCTAAAAAAATAGCCTTATGAAATTTATAGTGGAACATTTATATTAAGTATGAGTTTTTGATATATATATATGATTTATAAGATCGTCAAAAAGCTAATATTTTTTTGCTTTTATGATATACAAAAAAATTCTAATGCATAATTCCGTTTTGGACAGGTTCAGAAAAAAAAACATGAATATGTACTATGAAAATATCTTTCTTTAAAATTTGAGTTAAATAGCTTATTTTAATCGTGTGAAATCTAATAAAATTGTAACAAAAAATGATTTTTTCTTGAACGTGCATTTCAAAACCGTGTAAAAACAGAAATGAATGCACTACAAAATTCATTCAAAACTTCAAGTGAAAACTTATTACAGTTTAAAAAAATTTAAAATAAAAATATTTAAAAAACTTAAAAACTGAAACATTTCAGTAAAGAATGACTTTCAGGTACTTATTTACATATTTATTTTATTTACATATTTTTATTACAAAATAATATAATAAGAATACAATGTAAATAGTAAATTTTTAAACCAGCCTGAAGGCCTACGTTGTTCTGGCTTCAAAACCTTTATATTTTAGGAGTAAATTCTAATTTATAATTATATAAAAAAAAATAAAATAAATAAATAAATATTTTTATTACAGCTACTGTTACGATTACTGCGCACCGTTTTTGTGGTATGTCTTATAACATTGGCTCTTTCTCCCACTGTGGACAGTGTTCAGAGTAAGTTTATTTTATTAAAATATTATTAAAGTTTCGTTGAATAAATGTACTTTTTTAAATTCAATTAAAAACAAAAAAAGTTGTTTTGCAGGGGACACCCGGGTTTGAACCGGGGACCTCTCGATCTGCAGTCGAATGCTCTACCACTGAGCTATATCCCCATTTGTGTTTGAGTGTAATTAAGCATCTATAGACAAACGTTTCATACTAAGTCGTCTAAATAATTTATCTATTAAAAAAAGCCATTAAATATAAAAAGAGTTGATTGGTTCCCGAGTATAAAAATTTGCATCTAAATTATATCAAAAAATAATTGTGTAAAAAAAATAAAATTTAAGGGGACACCCGGGTTTGAACCGGGGACCTCTCGATCTGCAGTCGAATGCTCTACCACTGAGCTATATCCCCACTTTGAAATTGTTGGTTTAAATGCCAACACAACAAGAGGCTGATTAGGTCAATTTTGCACTTCCAATAAGAAACTTTCAATTTGTTAAAATATGTTTGATTAATTTTACTTTGTGTTTAAAAATATGTTTGTAAATTAGCACTAACAATTTGAGAGGCATCCATTAGGGCAACATGATAGTATGGAAGACTTGTGCAATGAATTTAAATCACGGAAATGTGGCCACTATTTCGCAGTACAAAGTCACGAAAATGTAAACAAAAGAATTTAAAAAAATACAATAAACTTTTTTGCCGTGACAAAATCTTGGTTGTAGAACTTGTAGACTCCGGTAGATAATTTAATTTGATATTATACCAAAATTCGTTTTTTCGTATGTTTATAACAATATCGTAGCTAAATTTGGTGAAAAGTAGTTTTTTTAGAGTTCCTCAGCGCTGTATCACATTTGATCAAAATCGGACCGATCGGCCGAATTTTGTTTGTTCATAAAGACATTGTAACTAACTGTGGCAAACATATTTTTTGAGTCCTTAAGCGATATATCGGATGTATTGCGATGTTGGTACAGGGTATCCCAGTGGGTATAAAAGTGTTATTATTTATTTTCTAATTTTATGCATTCTGAAATATAAAAAAACTTATTATGAGCTATCACAAAAGTGTCTGTAGCATATAAAATGGATTGCAATAATAATCATTTTGGGAATAAGAATAAAAATAGTGGTTTAATTATGTACTTAGTTGGCATTGCCGACCATTGTAGCTACGCAATTAAGAATATAAAAGAACCATACGCGAGGATGAAAATTGTAAGTCCAAGTTGGTTTATCTTAAAAAAATTGTTTGAGGATAGGTAGCGGACGGTTTGTCGGAGAATGACCCACATATGTTTTATTATCTGTAGGCACATACAATCACAATCGAAGTTTGCGTTACACGTTAATCATAACACCTAATTAAAATACATACATTTTTTGATTTCAGCAAAGACACGCCGAAGATTACGTCGCCCTTCCAGCGGTGCATCGCGCACCACTTCCCTAACAGAAAAAAAATCTACAGAAGCCTCAGTGCCCATTGCTGATAAGCGCATTGATCAGCAGGTTGCTTCTACATCTTCAGTCAACAATCGAACAAGACTTCGTTCAAAGTCAAAGCTTCGCATCGGCGCTGCCGCCGCAGCTGGAGGTACAGCTCTTATCGCCAGTAGCTCCTCTTTGAAGAGCAAGAAGACCAAAACCGACGATGGTAAACCAAGGATAGTATGCTATTACACCAACTGGTCACAATATCGTGTAAAAATTGGCAAATTTGTTCCTGAAGACATACCTGCAGATCTCTGCACTCACATCATTTTTGCCTTCGGTTGGCTTAAAAAGGGCAAGCTGAGCTCTTATGAGTCTAATGATGAGACTAAAGACAATGTGCCTGGTCTCTACGACCGTATGATGAGCTTGCGTAAAGCGAATCCCAACCTCAAGGTAAGTAACTCAGATTTGAACATTATTTTGTCTTATTGTTTTAATAAAATTTTCAAACGCTGCCAAAGCGTAGTATTGTTCTTTATGATTTTCCAAACCTTTCTGAAAAGAAACGTCAAAAGAATTGGCATTTTACGGTTTGACATACATATAGTAGTTGTCCCTATAGAAAGGTTGGAAAAGCTTGAAAAGCCCACTATAATATTTTTGGCAATATAATTTTGGCAATATGAATGGATTAAAAAGTGAAGGGGTTTTCTTAACACACCTTTTTTTCAGATACTCCTGGCGTTGGGTGGCTGGTCATTTGGCACACAAAAATTCAAAGAGATGTCAGCCACTCGATACACACGGCAAACTTTTGTATATTCTGCTATTCCTTTCCTGAGAAAACGCGGCTTTGATGGTTTGGATATGGATTGGGAGTACCCAAAGGGTACAGATGATAAAAAGAACTTTGTGCTATTATTAAAGGAATTGCGTGAAGCTTTCGAGGCTGAGGCTCAAGAGTTAAAAAAAGCACGACTTTTGTTATCAGCAGCAGTACCTGTAGGTCCTGACAATGTGAAAGGTGGCTATGATGTACCCGCCATTGCAAGCTATTTAGATTTTATTAACTTGATGGCCTACGATTTCCATGGTAAATGGGAGCGCGAGACGGGACACAATGCGCCTTTGTTCGCGCCATCTACTGACTCAGAGTGGCGGAAACAACTTTCTGTGGACCATGCAGCTGGACTATGGGTTAAACTAGGGGCCCCAAAGGAGAAACTTGTTATAGGCATGCCTACCTACGGACGCTCTTTCACGCTGGCCAACGTGGATAAACATGGTCCAAATGCACCAGCCACTGGAGGTGGTCGTGAGGGCGCCTATACTAAAGAAAGCGGTTTCTTGGCCTATTACGAAATATGCGAAATGTTAAGAAATGGTGCAGTATATGTTTGGGATGAAGAGATGAAAGTGCCCTATATGGTAGACGGGGATCAGTGGGTTGGATTTGATGATGAACGTGCGATACGTAATAAAATGCAATGGATAAAATCAAATGGTTTTGGAGGCGCTATGGTCTGGACAGTCGATATGGATGACTTTAAAGGCGATGTTTGTGGAGGCGACGTTAAATACCCATTGATTGGTGCCATGCGTGAAGAACTGCTGGGTATTTCACGTGGAAAGGAAGCGAAGGATGTTAACTGGACTGCAGTTGCTTCAACTTTCGAGGACTTAGAGGAGGTAGCACATTAAAAAGCAATGTATTTTATATTGTATTAACTGAAATCAATAATATTACAGAAACCAGAACCGATCAAAATTTCGGTTGATGAGGTATTAAACAAGGTACGACAGCCGCAAGTCTTAAAAAAACAGCGTATCAAGTCGGGAGTCAATGGAAACAATCAGAACTGTAAGTAGGTTTAAAAGTTATAGCTAAATTTATTAAACTTAATCTTATTTTGTAATTTATATAATTATTAGCTCGACGTGCTCAAGTATTCTGTTACTTAACAAGCTGGTCCGCCAAGCGTCCCGGTTCCGGCAAATTTGAACCTTCTGATATTGATGCTAAGCTTTGCACACACATCGTCTATGCTTTTGCAACTCTACAGGATTACAAACTTGCGGAAGCCACTGATGACGATCCAGAAAATTACGAAAGCATTATAGCCCTTCGAGACTCTAATCCAGATCTGCAGGTACTACTTGCAATAGGTGGCTGGGCATTTGGCTCAACTCCATTCAAGGAACTCACATCTAATGTCTTCCGAATGAATCAATTTGTTTATGATGCAATTGACTTTTTGCGGGAATACAAATTTAATGGACTAGATGTTGACTGGGAGTACCCACGTGGCGCTGAAGACCGCACTGTTTATGTAAATTTATTGCGAGAGCTACGAGTTGCCTTCGAGGGAGAGGCTAAATCCTCAGGACTTCCACGACTGCTTCTTACTGCAGCAGTTCCTGCATCTTTCGAGGCGATAGCAGCTGGATATGACGTACCAGAAATATCAAAATACTTGGACTTTATTAATGTCATGACTTATGACTTCCATGGACAGTGGGAACGCACAGTCGGGCATAATTCTCCGTTATTTGCATTGGAGTCAGCCACTGGCTACCAAAAGAAACTAACCGTAGACTATAGCGCTCGTGAGTGGGTGAAACAGGGTGCCCCAAAAGAAAAACTTCTTATTGGCATGCCGACTTATGGACGCAGCTTCGAACTAGTCAATAATACGCAATTTGATATTGGATCGCCAGCTTCAGGCGGTGGCAAAGCTGGCAAGTTTACTAATGAAGCCGGATTTTTAAGTTACTATGAAGTGTGCTCGTTTCTGGCGGCAGAAAATACTACGCTTGTATGGGACTCTGAGCAACAGGTTCCATTTGCTTATAGGGACAACCAGTGGGTGGGCTTTGATGATGAACGGTCTTTAAAAACTAAGGCAAGTATATTAAACTTTAGTTCAAGATTGTATTTTTTTTAAATTATATTTTATTCGCGAACAGACCGAATGGCTGAAGGATCAAGGCTTTGGTGGCATTATGGTTTGGTCTATTGATATGGATGATTTTTCTGGTCGCTGCGGGGGTGGAAAATACCCCTTACTCAATGCTTTAAATGATGAGTTAAAAGACTATAAAGTCGATTTGGAGTATGATGGACCTTACGAGTCGCACGGTCCACGCGGAGCATATACCACAAAAGATCGTAAGTTATAAGTACACAAACGTGAGTCTTACTGATAAAAAACATTGCAGCTCATGATGTGACATGCGCCGAGGAAGATGGCCACATTAGCTACCACAAGGATTGGGCAGATTGCACGCACTACTATATGTGCGAGGGTGAGCGCAAGCATCATATGCCATGTCCGGCCAACTTGGTTTTTAACCCTAAAGAAAATGTTTGCGATTGGCCTGAAAACGTTGAAGGCTGTCACGAGCCAACAGAATCACCTGCCTAAAGCTCTGTAATATGGGAATACTTCCATGTCGTTATTTGATTAATAGTAAACAATTGTACCAGTTTTGAATTTATTGGTGAAATACCAGAAAGCTTTTTTCCTGCCCGTTACAATATTCTTATAATCAGAAAAATATTGATACCCTATGACCAAATATTAAATGTGGGAAAGGATTATGCATATGTTTACTAATTTCATAACGTGTAAATAATAATGTGCAAAAGAAATTATCTACTTGTAATTAAGTGTACGCAATTAGCGTTAAACGCAAATATAACTTACTATGTATACACGCCAAGTTTCTTGAGAGTTGAAAGCTACAATCAACAAATTAAGTATACAAACTTTTATTTTTTCAAGCAGATTTTATTTATTTTCAAAATATCTCTGTTTCGGACTCCTTTAATTTGTAATTTAGCTAGAATTTTAAAAAGCATCATTAAAATAAATTTTACCAAAATCAGTGTTTTTGTTGTTTTTAAAGTGCCTCAAAAGTTCGTTTGTTTGTTTTAATTTTTGTTAAAATATGATTTACTTTCCATTCCAATAATATAAAATAATATTTTTCTAAGTAATGACCATCGTGAAACGAAACAGCATGCAATGTTTGTATAACAGCTAGAGTTACCAAATTTGGTATCAAATTTTTTTATGGGCTACTGACGAGAAACTGTCAGCTACAGTACACAGGATGGAAATTCGTAATTATTGGCTCCTGATCATTATAATTATAAGCTGTGATAAAGGTACAAGGAAAAATTTAATTAATCAAATTTATCATTTTGAGTTTCATTTCGTATTTGGAATTCTTACAAACTCTTGCTTTAAAACTGCATATTTTCAACATCTAGAAAAGTCAAAATTATTCTGTTCAGAAAAACAAACATGTTACAATTAACTTTAAAATAAATATGTAATTAAATCAAATGGAAAAAATGCTCATAAATAAAGTTTATAAAAACTGCATATATATAGTGAAATTTGTTATTTAAAATTGTATTAAAAAGGTGCGCATTATTTTCTTTTGCTTTTATTAGTTGTTGGCCAGCGTTGCTATATTATTTCCAAAATTGCGCGCTCTCAGTATCATTCACGAATATGAATAAGCAGAGAAAATCAAAACAAAACGGTAGCCAACAGCTGATTGTGGAATTTTTTACAATTTTCGGCTTTTGTGCAATTTTTGTTAGTGTTGCAAAGCAGCTTTGCTACCAATCGCTTGTTATCGATAACTCACACGACACTCACTTTGCATAAACACTGCTTTTATGGTGGTTGTTTACTTGTTTCTTGTAACAAGAGTAAATAAATAAAATAAATAAAAATACCCTTGTGTTTGCGTGTGCCCTCAACAATTAAAAGTTTAATCTAAAACTATAAAAAATGGTTTTGCTCAGTAATTGCAAGCCATTTCCATTGGGACCAACAACTGGCAGCAGCAGCGGCAGTAGCCGTTCTCACGCTTCTGGACGGTCCAGCTTCTCCGTTCGTCGGAAAGAGCATTTGAGCATATTTAAGCATGGCAATTATCGTAATCCATCTTTTTCGCCAAAACAAATTACTAAACCATCTAACAGTGATGACAATAACAACAGTCCGTACGCACAGCACATAGTTATACAACCAGCCGAAGACGAGGACGACCAAGACGGTGGCTATAGCTTCCAACATAACGCTTATGCGAGATATTTACGAAATCACCGCCTAATTAATGACATATTTTCCCCGGCCATAGTACCAGATGGACGCTCTGTAGTTCTGACACAACGCATAAATGTGCTCAAGCGCCAGGTTAGTTCACTGACTATGCATCAAAGCAAATTAGAGGCAGAGCTGCAGCAAATGGAGGATACTTTCGCGGCTAAAAAGCAGCACATAGTAAAATCTAAGGAAGCCTTTCAACATGAAATTCAGCGGCACTGCAAACCAGCTGTAGATGAGGAAACATTTCAAAAAATGGTGCATCGCATATATGAGGATATTCAGCGCAATCGTCTGCGCATAAATGAGCCTAACTTGGCAGTTGCTGCTGCGATAGTACAAACAGATAAAAACAAGCCGTCAACAATTCATGGAAACAGCGCAGCAATATTAGCATCTGCTACAGCAAATCCTAATATATCAATCCTGCCATCGGAGCTAGCACATTATCAGCCTCTATCAGACGTACCAGTGACTGCTTATGCTCAGCAACCGACACAGATAGAACAGATGCCCATAGTTGCCATGCAGCAGTCAACAGCACATATTAGCGTTCCTTCACCTTCACTACCATTGACGATTTCTGGACCCACGGCAACAAGCGAATAATTACAACGCCTATTCATATCCCGATAATTTTTAAGGCACTAAATTTTACATGCCCTTAATGTTCATAGATTGTAATTCAGTTGATTTTATTTTCGATTTTAATTTTGCTATTTTGAAAAAACAGAGCACAGTAATTTATAAATATAAAAAAAAAAGATGCTTCTTTTAAAAATTATATTCCTTGTTTTAAGTTCTAAAAATCGTGTAAAATTGAAAACAAAACAATTTAATTCATACAACTTAAAAATGTAATAAAATAAATAATTTATTTTCATGAAATTAAACGTTAAGTTCAAAAAAACTAACTGAAATTTTAGTATATAATTTTAAAATGAAAAAATTGTTTACGCTCAAACGGCTATAACGGTTTGGAATTTTTAATTGCAAGAAAGCATAAAAATGAACTGAGTCAAGCAGAAAAATACCAGGTGCCCAGAAATATTAGCGTGTTGACATACAGTTCAGCATTGGAAGGCGAAAGCTCTTCCCGTAAAAGTTTTCTTCCAGACTGCTGATTATTGCGATCTATGCTTTGTTCAAATTCTCTCTACACATTTCTGAGCGCCTGGTATGTGGTGGCTGATTTCAGTTCAATTTTATGTGATTGGCGAGTAGAACGCATCGAACCGTTATGTCTATTTCAAGGTCAACTTAAATTTAATAGCTTAATAGCTGCGTTAATCAGTGCATTGTTATTTTTGATAGCCTTAGTATATGAACCACAGATTTTTCTGGAAATTATCAGCAAACACATGGGCCCACTATATGCAAACTGCTAAAGGGTAAATACAAAAGATTTGATGATGCCGGCAAATATGGTTAAAGAATCCCATCATTGGTGCCAAATTCAACATTAACGTGCAGACCCTTGTATCAATGTCGTTATGAGCGCCTTCTCTGTTACCATATCCATGCAAGACGCAGCATCTCTACAAAGATGGTAACTAATCTAAACATTTCGATAAATGTGGACAGATGCAATTGGGGTTGGTTGGTTATATATTGATAAAAGCGAATATGAGATGCATATATAGATATATAGATAAAGCGAATATGGATAGTTGCAGATGGTTACATGGTTAACTAAGTTATAAAATGTATGCCAAAATGTCTGTGCTGGGCAGTTAGTTCAAGGCTGTCGAGGTTAAAACAGCCACACCACGTTCGTAGAAACTGTGTGAGTCCTGGCCAGCAGCAACAGCCAAATCGACTGTAAAGAGCAGTTCCGTGCGCGTGGAGTTTAGATAGACAGGCAAAGTGAGCTTGCTGATGCGTGCCTCCGTGGTAATCCTAAACATACAAATAATATTGTATACAGTAGCGATCAAATACAGTTTTTATATGCTACTTACTTGACCCACTTTAGAATGGTCACCGGCAAATCCATCATAATGGTCGAAGCGAGTAACAACTCGTTATTTTTGCATTGTGCGCCTTGAAGTTTCAGCCCAGTTACGCCAAAGCTGCTATCCTTTTGATCGGTTTTTAAGCCGACATCAGTTATGGTTACCTCAAGCGTAAGCTCTTCCAAAGACCAGCTGTTTGCCTGTGCCACACATTGACGTGTAGCGGTAATGTAAGCCTCGGGATTCAGCAGACCACCAAGCCAAACAGGGAAACCCTAGACAAAAAGATTTTATAATTATGAGCACAAGGATCAATGCTAATTTTAAAATAGCTTACTTGTAGTTCCTTTGCACCCGCTTGCGAGACCAGCTGGGAGACCTTTTGTAACTGCTGCACACGCTGACTAAAGTCCGTTATCCATTGAATAACCGTGCATCCAGCTGGCACTGTATAGCGTTTCCAGCCTTTCGGTATAATGCCTCGTACCAGTTCCGAAAGCATTGAGCGATGATGGTTGGTTTGTTTCTTCTCTCCTTGACATATGAGCACAACATCCTGCAGATCAGAAATGACGGTTTGAAGCAGTCTTGCGCCAGCTTGTACCTCGCGTTCAAAGTAGCGATACAAGGGATCCTTGATGTTCTCCACAGTGCGTTTGAGCACCTGCAAGTTCTTGGGTAATAGCTCCAGCCACGAAGTAGCTGAGTTGTGCAGCGTCTTCATCCATGATGGGCGGCCATCTTCGGTTCGCAGCATAGCCGCGGAACTTTCAGCACTATCTTCGACACTATAAGCCAGCTCATCGTCGTCTTCCAGCTGCTGCATCTTCAGCAGCTTGCTGACTAAATCTGTACCGCGTGTTGTCAGCAAAACCTTTTCCGCGTTGTTGGGTAAGCCAAGCCATGAGGGCGTCTGTCGATCCGTTAGATTCTCAATCCACTTAAGGAAGTGATCGCGGCGAGTACCATCCGGCATTGTTATATGTCTCAAGCCACCTGAGGCGCCATCAACATTCGCGACCAGAGCAAAGTCTGCTTCGAAACTGCGAGCTGTGAAGAGTTTTTTCAAAAACGAAGTGAGCAGACGCTGATCAAAGTCGTTGTCAATCTTGCCGCCGTAAATCGACTGCGACAGCAATGTGACCAGTGCATCCCATGGAACTTTTTCTGGAGGTAAGTTGGTGCGTCCCATAGCTGTGGTGTCGATCCAAGTGTCCAAAGTGTCACAAGCCACACGCAAGTCAGACTCGTTAAATTCGTACTTTTTAGCCCAGCCCAGTGGCACGTAGCGCAAACGTTCTTGAACAATGGCATGGAACCAGGCCAGCAGGAAATAAAGTCGAGCTCGTTCACTGGGAGTCTTCATCATGCGTGCTGCCGGCACGGTGGAGAATGTGCGTAGCAGATTGGCGCGGATACCTGGTGGAGGTTCAAATACAAAGATGCGACCTGCACGCAATAGATTTACCGGAACTTTAGGGTTGATTTCCATGGTCAGGAACAGCCGGAAGCCAGAATGCGGCTGCAATGAATGTAGTTTCTTCTCCAGCTGTACCAGCCACTGTGGCGCTAGATGCACGTTCTTTAGCAGCACCCAACGACCGCTTTTGCAGGCCATATTAATAGCGCGCTCAGCTTGATTAAATCCTTCAGCCGAACCAATGGCAATACTGCTGATTTGCTTGTTCAGCTCCGCAGCCAAGTCATCCACACGTCCAGAGGCATCAAAGCCAGGCACCGAGCAAAGCAAGGCAGGTGTGTTACAGTTCAACTGTTTTTCAACCACAGCAGTAAAGTCGAGTTCCTGCTCAGCGTTCGGCATAAAGTCTACGCCCAATACTGTGTTCACAAAGTTGTGAGCGGCGGCTATAACACGATCCGGTCGGAAAGCCTGTATCAACAGCAACTGATGCACCGAACTGCATATAGCACTAAGTGCCTTTGACTCGTCCCATAGTTGTGGAACGCACTGTTCCGGTGAGCTCTGTTGCAACCAAGCACCCAGTTCCGGCATTGATTTAACTTTATCCACCAATTTTCGGAAAATAGGCAGACGCGTAGCCAGCCGATTAACACCTTCAATCTGCTCACCACTTAGACCCTCGACTTGTGTGGGATTTGCCAGCAAACCCTCGCGACTACGCAAGAAAAAGTTAAATTCAGCGTCAAGATTTGATTCGGAAGTTCCTTTAAGATGGATCTTGCACATGAGGAGGGCAAAAGTAAGACGATCGTTGTGAATCATACCACGAGCAACACGCTCATAACACACTTGGAATAGATCCTTCGTGATAATGCCCAGACGTTCCGAATGATCGCTTTTTCCGTCTAAACGTACATTGTTTAACAGCACTGTAGAAAATATGTCCAAGAACATCTTTAGCGAGTACTGGTACAAGAAGTGAACCTGATTGAGACTGTCCATGGTAAAGTATATGTTGCTGCAGGCCACCGAAAGTGGTAAATACTGTTGCGACACTGTTTCGATTTCGGCAATAACTTTGTCGGTTTCGTCCACCTTTTGGTTGATATCGTAGGCCTCCTTTTTAAGTGTCTCTAATGTTGTTATAACAGAGTCATCGTCAAGAATCTTGCCCTTGGCGTCGTTCAACGCTTGCAATAAACTCTTCTCTAGCTGACGCAAACGCAAACGGAACTCGCCCTGTAGTTTCAGCAGATCAGAACGCTTCTCATCAATGTCCGGCCGCTCGGCCTTCAGCACTTGGTTCAAGCACTGAGACTGCAGTGAGCTACGTGTTACAGTAAAGTTGACAAAAGTAACACGTGAGCAAATATCTGGTGGAAACTCTACTGTAGGATCGCGCGTGGACAGGAAAATAACAAATGATGGCGACAAATCGATATCCTGATCGCCAAGCGTAATCAGCACACGCCCGCCAGTACGACGTAGCTCGCGGTTCAGCACTGGGTTCAATATAGGATCGTAGTTCTCTACGTCTTGTACAAGCAATGGGTTTCCAAAACGCAGTGCAGATTCCAAGTTCTTTCGGAAAGAATCGTCCAAGAACGAAGTCTTAGTGATCTTTTTGCCAGCGTATTCATTAAGCAGGAACGTTGTGGCTTGACCCGAGGGATCAATAATAAGTGGATAACGGTTGAAACGCTTCAGCATTATTGCGTTCTCCGTGCATAGATCATCCGTGGGCAAAGCGTTTGCTTGCCAGCGCAGACGCTCGTCTGGATTTGACAAGTATTCGGTGCGTGCTATATCGGCGCGATATTGAATGCTGGCTGACTGCAGATGCTGTGACCAGGTGGTAAACAAGTTCAATCGATAGTGTTGATCGAAGTAACCTCCATATGCAATAAAGGCGGCCGACAGTAATACATCGCCAATAATGGTAGACATTTGAGACTTAAAGGTCTCGCTGGTTGATTCCCAGCGTTCACGCTCAATGTTTAAGCTCTTCAGCAAAGCAATGGAACGATCCACCTTGGCCTGTACATTTTCAAGATCTGTTTTGATAGCTTGAGCCTGAGAAATAAGTTGTGCATATTCCTCCTTGTATGCAGCAATGCTGCGCTCCAACTGCTCAACCAGATCCTTAGTCTCCTTAGCGCTGGCCAGGTTCACGTCAGCTTGCTCCTCCAATGAACGAAGTTCTTCACGCAGCGGTTCAACGCGCTTAAGCATGTCTGCGTATTCGATCTGAATAGAAGAAAAACAATCAATTGCTTGAAAAAAAAAACTTTATCCTAAATATTTAAATATTACCTGTGCGATGGCCCATTTAACCATAGGACCGCAAGCCATACTGGCACGATTGACTTTCTCAAAGTTGTAGTCCGGGTTGCTCAGATACTTTGATTTCATTTTTTCACGGACCTCATCTCTGTTGCAGTATCAAGTGATAAACATACATTTATTAGTTAGTCATTTGAGGCAATACTTTAGTGAGTTGTGGTATGGATCAAGCAAGCAAAGCATTCGAATGAAGAAATAGAAAAATTTAACCAAAAACCAAAATAAAAATTGAACTCCAAAAACCAATTATTTGAGCATTATTTAATGTTAACGCCAATTAATAGCAAGTTAGTAAAGTTAAAATATTTACAGGCATCAAAAGATAACTCGCCATTTCATCAAGTAACTAACTACAAAAGTAACAGAACAAAAAAAAAAACAATTGCAATAACAAATCAAATTAAACCCTCAAAGGAACTCGTATGCACAACAATTTGAGAACAAAGTGTGTGAATGATTTAAAATTTGGTTCATGCTTACGTTATGTTCTCTGTACCAAAGTTAGATACAATTGAATTTATAAAATTTTCGCGCATTATCACCGCGCGTATCGATTTCCAATCGGTCGCATTCTCGCCCAGTAGCAAGCAGATCGATTCTAGTGCCAATTTAACCACCGACGGTGGATTAGCCATGGTGCGAACCTCAACGAGCTGCTGCTTGCGTATCGATTTGACCGCTGCGCAAGAAATGGGTTGATGATGATGGGTTAACATTAAGGATCAGTGTTATTCTATTTTGTAATATTGTAGTATGCAGCAGAGCCGCATAAAATTCTTAGTCAATTAGATAAATAGATTAGACTAAGTTACTTTAGTTAATTACTATACGCGATACATTGTTATTATATCGATATCACTGTGCCTAGTTGCTTGCACCTGGGTTAGAAAACAGCTGCCGGAACTTTATCCCAGTTTGCGATCGATTCAGATCGCTGCTGTCTTTAGTTAACACATTGAAGACGATTGTTACAGCCACATAGCTACCTACATACATATAGTAAATACGTATTTATTCTAGTTATATTAGATAAATTTTCGTAGATTAAGTTTGGCATGTGCATTGCGTATGCATGTGTACTTTTGGTAGGTATATAAATAGGTATATGTATGTATGTATGGGGTTCTTATATATGCGGGGTTTAATGGTGAGTATACATATGGTATTTATATGCAGTGGATACTGCTAATGGTACGATATTAGAACAGGTTCTGTTCAACTATCATTAACTACTATTACTCCTAACGTATACTGAATATGAAGCTTCTGAATAAATTTCAGTTAAAATTTCTTCAATTTGCATTTTTGCTACCATTCAGCGGTCTCCACTGGTTTTTGCATCGTTAGGGATATTATATGCGTGTGATATGATCGATACATCTTAGCCAATTAGTTTACAATTCGAAAATGTTGAAATTATTCGATGAATGACTGATGTAGCGATGGAGTGTAGTGTAATGTGCAATTTATATGATTTATCAAAGATTTGCGTACGTGATCTTATCAGTTTCCAAATTAACAATCGAAGATATGAAGCTATCTTTAACGAGTATGCCGCGTATCGCCTTCCAGTCGGTGGCACTCTCATTGAGCAGCTCACAGACCGATTCCAGAGCAAGTTTCACCACAGCCGGTGGATTGGCCATCGAACGCACCTCGGCCAAGTGTTTCTTTTTAATGGAGCTTACAGCTGTTCGGTTTGTTATATTTGTTTGTTGGTTAAAATTAAATCAAATTATATATCTTATCTTAGGACTCAACTTAGAATGTACTAAGTACTAAGCCTACCCGCCCATATACGAAATGGCAACCGATGAACTTACCTTGTTGTGCTTCAATAACAGCTGGTTCCACTTGAGCCAAGTCGGCCATGACGTACTTGCGCTTTTCCTCAATCTTCACAGTTTGGTCGGCCAAACGTATTTGTATCTCCTGCGATTGTATTTTCTTCTTTTCTGCCTCTTGTTGATCTTGGAACATTTGCTTCAACTTGGCATTGGCCGCCTCATTCTTTGCCTGCAGTTCCTGCTTCTTTACAGCCAGAGACTTTTGCATCTCCTCAACTTGCTCTACGGTTTCGGCAATCTTATTGAGACCTACATTCAAATGTAGTTGCTGTTCCTCAAGATCACTGCGTTTCTCATTATACAGCTTCACAAAGTGATGAATAAAGTCCAGATAATGACGTGGCGTTACCGCCATGGTGCGCCCGCCACGCTTAGCCAAACGCGCATTTGCCTGATGAAGTGTTTGATGCACGTAGACACATGAATTGATAACAGCATCGCGATGAGTGGGATTGGCCGGCACCAGCGGGCACACGGAGGGGAAGAAATCCGGTGGTGACCAGTTGGGCTTCTCCAAGTCCACTCGTGTTGTGAACTCCTTGCCCACTTGAAATAGTGCCGAATCGGACCAGTCGCCGAACCAATTGAGCACACAACGATTAAACAGAGCTGGAGATGTAGCTGCACGGTCCTTTAGACCATCCGTAGAGGGATTCATGGTGAATACTACGTGCAAGTTTCGCATAACTTGTTGAGTGAACCATTTATAAAGTTCGTCACTGGAGTCTAGCATAAGACCCTCACGTTGTGCGCCTTCCTTGCACTGTGTCATCAGTGTAGTGTACTCATCGCCTTCAAAGAGACCGGGTACCTCGCCGTTTGCCAACAGCGTGTTCATCCGCTCAAGGAAGCCAGAGTCTAAAACGTTCGATTCATCTAAAATAAATGCAATCTTTTCATCCTTGCAGCCGGAACGACGAAGAACGCAACGCAAATCTTCATCAAAGTCTTCGCTAGTATATTTATTGTGAACCTTAATCTGGAATATGGACAGCCCATTCATCCAAGCCACAAAACGTGAAAGCGTTGTCTTGCCCGCACCAGATACACCAATAAGCAGCAAATGGCCTTGCGGTTGTCGGAATATACGATCAATACGCAGTACATGATCCAAGACCTCGTCGAAAAGTACAAGTGGCACATCGAGCTCTTCTTCGTAAAAGACCTTAAGCCGAGCACGCACATAATCACGTAGTTCCTCGCGATTAACAGGCATGTAGTCTTTAGACAACCAATTACTGTAAAGAATTGGACGCATAAGCGCTTCCTCATGATTAATGCCAGGAAAATGCTTTTGAGCGACTAAGTCAATGTTTTCGTTGGTCCAGCGACGTTCGGGGTCATCTACCAGACGATCTTGGAACAGACGTAATGCTTCATGAGCCCAGAGGCGTACCAAGCCTTCAACGGGTAGTGAATCCAATGGCCGTATGGCTTCACATATACCTCTTACCCAACGTGTCATCTCACGCGGTGAATAAACATAATGCGGCTGCATATCTTGTGTAAAGCGATCCTGAGACGCTAAGTAGAACTCCACCATTGCATTGGTCAAGGGCTCTGAGTATCCACGCAATGCCGGCATCAGGCGCAACATGGCTCGCGAGAAAGTGCCGTAAATCTGTTTAAGCGAAGTTTCGCCAGGGTAGTCGACATAAATAATAGGTACGTGACGCAAGAAACGATGAGACAACGGCTTACGTCCCGGATCTGTTGGAGGATTACAGGCTCCAACAAATTGAATGCGCTCTAGTGAAACCCAGGCTTGGTCACTAGCGCGATAGAAGCCTTTGTGCTCCACCAACTGGCGCAGGAATGATATTACGCGTTGTGTTCCATAATGGTCCATATCAGGCAAATTGATTTCATCGCAGAAGAGGACTAGCCATTTGCCAATCTGCACTGGCGATAGAACAACGCCGTTGGGCGTCTTGCGGTACTCACAGTAGTGATCAAAGGTCTTAAGCAGCAGCTCAGGTGTAGTAGCAGATGAGAAATTCAAACCTACGACTTCCATATCAGGGAGTGCGCGTAAGGCCGAGAATAACGTCATTGTCTTGCCTGAGCCAGGTGGGCCACAAAGCACTGTAGCAAAAATCAAAAAATATAATAGACATATGGTCATGCAGTAACTTTAACTTACCCAATGGCTTGTGCTCCGCTAACCATGTATATAGCAGCGACTCGTGACGAACAGTGTCCAGTGTGGGCACTACTATATCTGGTGAAGCCACCTTATGGGTTTCCACCTCGATGACTGGTACCTTATTTGACCAAGGCACCCATTCACCGTTCATGCTCACCTCGAAGTCTATTATTGGTGCCCCCGCTGCACCTGGTAGTGGTATTGTTGTGACGCTGCGCACAAAGTCTCCCAGATCGGTGCGAACCTTAAGCTTGGCATCCCCTGCAAATGACCAAAGCACCGAATATACCAACGCCTTTGGTATATAGTGTTCCAACTGGTCAGCCGAACAGGGAAAATCTGGATGTTGGGCGTTGAAATTGAGCACATTTCTGGCAGCCTGATTTAACATGGAGAAGAGTGAACTCAGCGCTCGCAGTCGTGTAAAGTCCATTATGTGTTCTTGATCCATAGCGTACTCTAAAGTACGTACAACAATGCCGTCCGCAGAAAAGAATGGTTGCAACAGCAATGCAATGTCACGCTGCACTTGTAAAGATGGTGACACTTCCTCTTCTTTGTCCTTCGCTGGTTTAATGACGCCAACAAAGTCCTCGTCACCGTCCTCCAAGGGGATACTGCGCAAACGCGACAAGTAATTCTCAAAGATCATCTCGGTTGATAGCACATCCTCAGAGAACCAAACCATACCGCAACGCGATACTGTGGCTAAGGTAGCATACTTCAAGTCCTGTACCTCAAACATGACACGCACGTTGGGCGGTAGGGAAAGACGTTCACCGTTTGGTAGTGTTAAGAGTTTGTTGTCGTCTAGCACAGAGTTCAAATTCTCTACCCACTCGGGATCAACGTCACCATCAAATATTATCCATTGGCGTTTGTTAATTTCTCCACGAACATTATCAATAATCTTTCGGAGAATATGTGTGAAGAGACCATCGGTCCACTCGCGAGTGTTTGGATCCAAGACACCATATAGTGCCTCTTTTGATATAGCCTTAGGATCGATGACATGAGCAACACCTTCCACACCTTCAAAGCGTTCAAGAGCCTTAAGCAAAGTACGCCATGCTGTTGATTTACCGGAGCCCGAAGGACCCACCATCATAAGGCCATGATTAAGATTGGAGATTTGATAAAGTTGAAGTACCTAAATTATATAAACCAAAATTAATCATAAGGAGACGACTAAATTTTGTTTTAGTATGTAAGTAGTTACTTTGTCGACCCAAGTTGAGCCGAGTCCCTTTTAGTGTATAGAAAGCATGTGTGAAGTTAATAGAATAGTTATTGAGAAAGCTTGAAAAACCCGTTGAATACAAAATAAAATCAATTACCTTCTCCATCCATGCAGCTCCTTGTTCATCTCCTTCGCCGCAAACCAGATAGTCTTCCTGGCACACCTTGCGTATCTCCTCCTTCAGACCCTTCATTTCGGCACGAGTATAGCCCACGTTGGGGAACACATCGCTCAAAAGCGAAAACAGTAGGGGTATATCTTCTGCAACAAGTTTGGGTACCATGGTCTCACACACAGACTGTATGAGAATCTCTTGCTCAGGCAAGTTCTCAGCCACTGTAGCTTCGTCTATATTCTCATCACCACGTTGACGCATTTGTTCCTTTATCTTCATGATACGATCACGTTTTACATTACCAGCCGAAATCAACACGGATTTCAAGGCACGCAATCCGAAATCGTAGTGACTTTGATTTGACAGTTGCTCGTCGCAAAGTTTGAAGAAGGGCACAATTTTGCAGGCCAACTTTTCGGCTGAGCGGAAGCCTTGCGAGAACAACATCACTTCAGCGATCAATTGACGATCAGGTGTGGTCATAGCCAAAGAACGGAACAACTTTTTCAAGTTGTCAGGTAAGTTGGAACGACCTGCATAGCCCGGATTCATAGTAATAAAAATAGCCATGTCGGGCGAAACGCGAACTTGCTTGCCCACAAGCTCGACGGTAATACTCTCCTTGTTGCTGTCCATTTCATATTTAAGTGTCTCTTGAATAGCTTGAATCTGCTGCGAACATGCTGACAACATGCGCTCCTCCAAACGATTAAATTCGTCAAAACAGCCCCATGCGCCCACTTGACACAAGCCAACAAAGATTCGGCCCATGGCCTGGAAGTCAAAGGTCTCGTCGCAATTGAACACGAGCACAAAGCGGCCCAACTGGTTACCCAGGGCCTTTACTGACTCGGTCTTTCCGGTACCAGCAGGTCCAAAAGGTGATCCTCCCAAACGCGATTCTAAGGCTTGGGTCATGGTCAAGTAACAACGATCAGTAAGCGGTGTCTGCACAAGACGATCCTGTACACCAAGATATTCAAAGCCGTAGAAGAAACGTGCGTTGGCCATGTGTATGGTAAGCTGTTGCAATACTTCCGTTTGACGAGGATCAAAGTAGAATCGCATTTCACAAAGCCATTGGAAGGACTTTGGTGAGGTGACCCCATTTGTAATTAAGCGACGGGTTACAGTGCGCTTATGTACAAACTCGTTAATCTGTAGTAACGCCAAAAATTAGTAGAAAATATGTATACTTTAATTATCAATATCGTACTAACCAAGTGCTCCAATTTGCGACGACGCAACGGCGGCTGCTCCTGCAAAACAGAATCAGCCAGAACATTCAGTGTGCCTTCTACATTGCCAAGTACACGTTGCATGGGCTTGGCATTGTTACTCTCTGAAGCCTGTTGCAACGCCGCTTCCACATCCTCAGACCACAAGATCTGAGCTGCAAGCACCACAATTTGTGCCTGGTATTTGTCGCACCACTCCATATACTTTTGTGGATCGATTTTGCCGTCACGGAACTGCTTAATATCCTGTACGGCTTGAGCCAAAAGCGAGGCCAATGTGAAACGCATTTGCTTCTCTACCAACGACAACCATTCGTTGATCTTGGGGTGATCCACAGTAGACACGGGATTTATAAAATGCACCTCTTCCCCTTCACGCGACGATATGCCAAGTATAACGTTGCTTTCCTCATTTAAAAGAATAGCTGCAACACCAGCAAACATTTTTTTGAAGTGTTTCTGTAGGCGTGCAATGTTTTTGCTGTTGCCAATGATTTCTAGTAAGTCCTCGTCGCCCACAAAATAGAAGCGAGGGAATGACGTACGTTCACGCTCCAAATACTCGCCAAGAGCCTTTTGTATTTTGCCTAATAAGTCAGCTAGACGCTCTAGAGAACGCTGTACAGCCGGTATGTTCAGAACATCCATGACTTTTGGTGATTTAGTAACCTTTTTCATTAGACCAAGAAACTCGGAGCTGATACTTTGGAAACGGGAAGTTTCCACAGGCAGCAACGTCTTAATGTCAGCGCTGCCAGAAAAAATACCTTCCAAGTATACCCAACGACGCTGTACATCTATCCAAACATCAAAAAGTGCGTTAATGCGATTGAGCTTCTCCTCCCAGGTCAGAGCTTCTTCTTCGAACACCTTGTAGTAAGGAGAGAGCTTCATGGCTGCCACTGAATTTATGTGCTCTTTCACCTTATTAAAAAGGTCATCCCAGCCACGTATAATCCGGCATTTATTTTGATAGTTAATTAAGTCTAGCTCGTAGTTTTGCCAGGATTCGCGTACTTGCTTCAAGAACTCTTCCAGTGCCATCTCTCCCTGGGCCACCAATATAATGTCTTTGACAACGCTTTCGTTCTTTTGCAGATTTACATCCCACACCTGTCCGAGAGTCAAATCCGATATGACCCAGTTAACACGTAGTTGCTTAGTCAACTGCTTCCAGTGACGTTCCTTTAGTGCGTCTGACTTTAGTTCCACAATCAACATATTTACCTTGATGTAACTTTGAATAAGCTTTTTGACATATTCGTACGACTCATACATGCGCAGACGAGCTGGGAGCTCTTTTAGTTGAGCCATCATGGCCTCAAGTTGCTGGCGCAGTTTACGTGGCTGCACTGACAACCAAGGTTTTTCGCGTGTTTCATCAATCTGAGTCCATACCTTGGACAACTCACTCCAGACACCACGCAAATCTTGTAGTTCTTCTAATGCAACATTCATACGCTCAGCGCTGTTATTGGGCACAGCCGATTCCTGCAGTTCCAGCGCTTCTTTAGCCTTGGCCACATTGTCGCGCTCCTCCTTGAGACGCGAGTATTTACTCTCAAATATCTGCAGCTGCTGCAAAGCATCGTCGGGGCGTATCTTTCCACCTGTTGGCTTGGTCTTTTCCCAATCGTTTAGGAAGTCCACAGTTCGCGTCTCAACTGCTTTATCTTCAGCTACGATCTTAGCTTGCAAACTGGCCACTTGAGTCTGTATAGCAGTATCCTTGCGCTTGATGATCTCATTAAAGGCTGACCATTCGCCCTCAATATTGTCCACATGTAACCAATTGTTGGGGAACTGGAAACGCTGTCGCTCCAAAATGCGTTGCGCTTCACGAAATACTTCTACCTGTTTATCCCAGGCAATCATATCCTTCTTTAGAGTCTGCACATACGTAATGAAACTTACAGCATCCGAAGTGCTTGCTGCCTCAATGCTCTGCATTTCCAGGTCTGTCCGCGATTTTGATACCTTGGTATGGAAGGTTGTCATTTCAGTGCCTAGCAATGTGCCAAACTTGCCCAGCGCTTCCTTGTGCCAAGAGTCATACTTTAATGTTACCTTTGCTTGCACCTTGGCGTAGTCAATGATAACGGGACCATAGGCACGGCGTGTATCCGAAGTATCAAAAGTGGTTCTCGATTGCTTAATGTCATTTAAACATTTAATCCACAGATTAACATCTTCACCAAGCCGACCATACAGCATATCAGCCTGCAAGTCCCAAAGACTCTGGTAGCGCAGCCATTCGTCTACGTAGCTGCGTACCTCGCTGATTTTGTTCTCTATTGCGCCATAGGCATTCTCCAACACTTTATCCTCTGGAAGCTTGGTCAAAAGATTACGGTAAGTCTGAGAGACTGGTTTCTCCAGGCCTACTTGATAGCGGGTGCTTTGCAAGCGCACCTGGGATGTAACAATGGCCTGCCAGGCAAAGAACTGCTGCATGATTTGAAAGCGAGCCTCTTCAATTGAAGGATACAGATACATCTGCTGATTAGTGATGCGAATTTCATGAACTGCATTCTGAATTTGAGGCTCACCGCCCAGCTTGTGAGTGGGCTGAACTGGAGCATCCGTGTCCATGGAAGTGTCTACCTCCTTCTTGTTGCCAGTGAGCGCTTCGGTCCAAGCCTGAATTCCAGCCTGCAAGCGCATCGCCAGTTTCTTCTCCACTTCTTCATCAAGGCGTGTCACCCAAACGCTTAGGTTTGAGTATTGGCGCAGTGACAAGTCATCAACAGCGTGTTGGATCTTAGACAGTATTTCTACAAAGGTTGCAGCGCTGTAAGGGCAAGTCTCTAACGAGCGGACATCCACATCAAGTTGTTCCTCAACGACGAGCAAATCATCAACCTGTGATTACAATACTGTAATAAATTTTTTTTTCGTAATATCTATCATAAGTCTCACCTTCTCCTGAAACTGTGTAACGCATTCTGACAGACGCAAAACATATGGATCCAGTTTATAGGACTCCCAAATTAAGCCCATTCCTTCGGAAACCAGATTAAGGACTTCTTTGCGCAATCCGGCAACAAGCGGTACAATGCTTGCACGATCTTCAATCTAGTACACAACACAAAAGTTAAATTAGTGACTGACCCTTTAATTAGTAGGTGCTTAAAAGGGATTTCAAAATGCATGCGGGAGTTTAACAAAATAACGATAACAAATCTATGGTAGCGTAAATAAAGTTAAGAGGACAACAACGACACTACCTTGAATACAGAATTTTGTGCTAGACTCCTATTATTAAGCTGCATGAAAGAAAGGTTGTTGGTTGTTTGTTTGATTTAGAGGTTGTTGGTACTCTAAGTATACAAAGAAATACGTTCTTGGCTTGGGTGTTAGTGTATAGTGTGTGAAGTGTGCTCTTTGCAGTGGTAAGATAAAAAACTTTTAAGCTGCACGCACATTTAATTCTTTAATAATAATAGCTGTGTCATTGTACGATTGTTTGTGTGTGAGTGCGTATTGTATAAATTCAAAAAGCCAATTACCAATAATGACCTTAAACAGCAACTCACCTTTTCAAGTGTGCGTTCATATGTACGAACGCTTTCTATAAGTGAGATTGCATAGGGATAAATCTGGTTGGCCTGATGAGCTTTGTTGACAATTGTTAGTGGAACTCTGAAAGAAAAATAATGTTAAAATTTTTAAAATATAAGTTTGTAAATAATGCATTGTTAAATATTTATCTAACTATCTGCATGGCTCACCTAAAACCCAGGTTCTTTATGTTACGCACTTCCTTGGCCAGCGTAATAATTTCAGGCAAAAAATTTACACGCAAACGCAAAACATTACCACGCCCAACACGGGAACGGGTCGACTCAATGGTAAAAATGCGTCCTGTGCTTCCAAAGTTGCGCTCTTGCACTTTGCGTGCCCATTCGTGAAATACATCTGAAATAGAAAGCTTGGCACGGAAGCTGTCTCCGTCAGCTTTCAGCTTCTGCCCCTCGATATGGCTCTCCCATCCTTTGCCCAAGACATCTTCAACACGTTTCAGATACATTGTCAATTGATTATCAATTTGACGTGCCCAAATAATAGAACCAGCCACAGGTGGCAAATCGCGAACCGAGGACAAACGGCAGCTCTTGCTCTGCGGATATTGCACCTTGAATTTTTCGTGCAGGGCCTCAATGTCATCCTTAACACGCTGTATGAGTTGCGTCTGGTACTCGCGTATGGCGCCACGAATGTGCGGACGCACAAACAAAGCATTAAATCGCGAAAAGATCCGGAACATCTCATTGGCATTCTTCGCCGTTCCCAGCTGATCGCGCAGGTGAGCAGTAATGCGTGTCTCAACGCGATCTGCAAATGAAAGCATTTCATGAAAATGTCCGCAAAATTATTGAATGTGTACATACCGATTTTTTCTTCATAACGCTTAACAGCAGCTTCCCATGCCTCAGAGCCCTCCTTGGTTATGTCCAGGCAGTCAACTTCTTTCACATTTTCATAAGCCAAGTTCACTTCCTCGATGGCATTTGCGTCGGCTGCATCCAAGCTATATGGCTGTTTTGTTTCCACTATAGTGCCATCATCATTAGCCGTTGTCTTAGTGGGACGCAACACGCGTAGAATTACAGTGCGCAGCTGCTCATGCTGACGTCGAAACTTGCGCATGTGCTCCATGCGAGTCTGCAGTTTTTTATGTGCCGGCGACACGCGCCAAACCATCTTTAGATGTTCATCGCGCTTTTTCTTTACAATGTCGCGAAGTAGGCCCTGCAGCTTATCGTATTCATCATCCCAGCAGCTAAAGATCTCGAAACACTGGTTCATCACACGCTCAAACTCATCAAATGGAATGTGCATTAGACGGCGAGTTCCCAAGACCTTGAGAAGCTGCTGCGACAAGTCACGCGATATGGCCTCAATAAGTTTCAGGCAGCGCTGAATGGGATACTTCGTATTTCGCACCTTACGCAAATGCGAAAAAATCTGCTGAACGGCGGGACGTATCTTTTCCAGTTCCGTAGCAGAAAGTAGATCATTAATAGGGAAATCCTTCATTAGGGGATTATAATCGGCCACAGTAGCCAAAGCTTGCTTAAGGCCAGTATCCGTATCAAAAGATACAGTGGCATGGAAACGCTTGCCATGCTTAAGTATGTCCAGTGTAAGTGCTACCTCCGGTGACTCACGCTTTTCCTGTATGCGGTACAGTGCGCGTTCCAGGTTCAGCCAAAATGAGATTTCCTTTATCGAAAAGAAAACAAATTTTTCAAATTTTATTTCTGCATAACAGCAGTAGTGAGTTATGGGCTTACCTGCAGTGCAGTTCCGGAGCCGGGATCTCGATTCAGCTTGGTTACCTTCTTAATTTCGGCAATCCAACGATTTACACCGTTTTGCAGTTGGTTGAGAAAAGAAGAGTCCTCTACTTTGTCGCCAAAATCAGCAACTTTGGCCTTACGGTTCTCATCAGAGCACTTTCTTATAACAGCGTTTACAGTATTGTGCGCTGTTAGCGTTATTTCCGGTATGTCAATGTTTTGCTGCAAATGCAACAAGCCCATTTCTAGCTCTGCCAGCTTCTTTTCCACCGAAGGCGCCATTTTATCGCCATCACGATCTGCACGTCCTGATTCCTTGACGTACGACTTGAAGTAGGGAGCCAGCGACTTGCTTATGAACGCATGCAAAGTCTCATAAGGAGAGCCATCCGAAAAGTTGATCAAACGCAACTGCGAGTGTATAGACTTATCCGCCTCGACAACGGCTCCTCGCTTGATGCAGGCCAAAGAGGCCATGCGGCTGTTGGTAAAATGCACATCATTGCTAATTTGATAGGTGACTTGTTCCTTTTCCTCTTCGCTCTCGGCCGGCTGCTCGCTATCGTCTTCTGTAAGCAATTGTATATCATTATATTACTATCAACAATAATTGTTACGCTCACAAACATATCAATACAAGCAAATTATATCTCGCACTTAACAACGCTGGCACTGACATCATTTCATTATCAAGGCGACAACCTTCGAAATTTCAGCCGTCAAGGTAAAAACCTTCAAATTTCGTACACTCAAGGCTAAACCTTGAGCGCTCAAATCAGTTCGTTGCTCCCACAAAGACGACCCTGAAGCGAGGCTGCCTTTACCTTGACGCAGCAGAATGTCAAGTTCAAAGCCGCAAGTCAATGGAATGTAAATCGATTCAAGGTCGCTTCCGCAAACACATCAAAACATAAACAAACAAAAACCGGCAAACGCTGGCAACTTGCTTAACAGCTGTTGATTGTTTACATGCAGCCGGTATGTGGTTTGTTTACAAAGTGTGCACTGCGTCGAGCAACAGCTGCGCCGTAGTGGCAACACTATGCGCAACTGGTGGCTGTGAGTCAGCTGGCATGACGTCATGCGCACAAACCAGTTCATGAAAAAACATCAAAATTAGCTTTGATAGCTGTATTGATTTTTATCAGAGGAAAACTAATTTCTTACACTTAACATAATAAGTTATTAAAATAATCCTACAAATAATTGCAAGATTCTGTTTAATTTAGCTTATTGTATTGCAATCGCAATAAGTTTGCTGACACATGTGTATACTACATTGTGATGACGCCATTTTGTGCTTTTGTTGCACTTTTTTTATGGGCGTCGGCTAGCATACCTTTAACTTACCTTTAATACAATTGCGTTGAATATACAAAGCTTGCACCTGCGGGTCCGATAGAAATTTCCTCACCGTTTCCTGGTTGACTGGGTCATCTAGGGCACGGTTCAGAGACGGAGGCACAGTATCTTCCTCAGGCAGCAGAATGGTGACCGCCTTGCGTATGTAGTTAGCAAACGCATCATAGTTGGCAATAGTCACATTCACTACCGGATCCACCGATGTATCGGTGTTCTCCAGCGAATCAGCCATGCTTTGCAAGGTAATTCGCTTCCAAATAAATAATAAACAATACCAATAAGAATATTTTCACAATGCTCACAGTCTGGTTACGTAGCAATTTTCGCGAAAGTGCAGCTGCAAAGCTGCCACAGAGGCAAAAATAGTTCACAATTGCTTGGGGTTACCATAAATCGCAAAATAAACTACATACAACTCTGGGCATGTGATGCCACAGTTCGCAATGCTCTTCCCGCCAAAAATTTATATAGGCACACAGCTGTGTGTACATCGTAACGGCAACGCCATTCACGATTAAAAACATTGCCAGTACACTGCACCTTGCATTCGAATTTGTTATTTAATAATTGTGGCTAAATAAATGATAAGTTTATTAAATTAAAAATTATAAAATGCAAGTGCTTCGGCAAGTAAGAATATTGCCGAGCTTTCGCTACAAGTACTGCAAGCGATTGTTGACTAAAAGTTGTACGGGTCCAGACGTAAGCATATATACATCGGTTGTAAGTCAATAAAATTAAATATTTACTTGTACAGACCACTGAACTTACAAACGATGTGAAACACCACATGGAGGCGCATTGGCGAGACAATCTTAGCCATGTTCCATTTGATGTCACTCAACCAAAGAACAAGTTCTACGTGCTTTCCATGTTTCCGTATCCATCAGGTAACTTACACATGGGCCATGTGCGTGTCTATACCATAAGCGATGCAGTTGCACGATTTCAACGAATGTGCGGAAAAAATGTGTTCCAGCCTATTGGCTGGGATTCATTTGGCCTGCCAGCGGAAAATGCAGCTAATCAACGTGGCGTAGACGCAGCCACTTGGACTGAACAAAATATCGCGCAAATGAAAGAGCAGCTTAAACGCTTGGGCTGTTCATTTGATTGGGCACACGAATTGTCTACGTGTAGCCCAAGTTACTACAAGTGGACCCAGCATTTGTTTCTCCAATTGCACAAGCATGGGCTTGCCTATCAGAATGAGGCGCTCGTCAACTGGGACCCCATAGACCAAACAGTGCTGGCTGACGAGCAGGTCGACGCAAATGGGTGTTCTTGGCGCTCAGGCGCAAAAGTCGAAAAAAAACTACTAAAACAGTGGTTTATACGCACCACAGCATTTGCTAAAGGTCTTCTAGATGGACTTGACGATCCAACACTGCGTGACTGGCGAGACATTATCAATCTGCAGCGGCACTGGATAGGCGAGTGCAACGGCTATGCATTTACTCTACTCACATCAGCTTCATCCAGTCTGTTACGCGTTTGGACTCAAAATCCAGAGTACCTTACAGATCCATTCGCATTTATTGTGCTGCGACCCACGCATTATCTTTCCAAGTCGCAGAACGCAGAACGCTTGACCGTGGAGAATCCTTTTGCAGAAACTACGGTGCCCGTTGTATTTAGCGATGAACCTGCATTTGCGCCTCACTGTGACGTTTATCTGGCAGCGCCCAGCTTTCGCGCCGAGGACAAGGAACTGTTCGACAAGTTTAGCTTGGTGTTTTTCACACAAAAGAAGGAGACGCGCGTCAACCCCGGCAACTGGGAGCATCTGCGTAAAGATGTACTGGAGACAGCAACACGCCTAAAAATGGGTGGCTACCGCGTCTCCTCAAAGCTGCAGGACTGGTTAATCTCGCGGCAACGGTACTGGGGTACCCCTATTCCGATTGTACATTGTCCCAAATGTGGCGCAGTGCCGGTGCCAGAAAAGCAGTTGCCCGTTAAGCTACCAAGCCGTAATGCTAATAAGGAATCCCTCAACTGTAGTTGTCCTAGGTGTGGTAATGAAGAAGCACAACGCGAAACGGATACAATGGATACATTCGTGGACAGCTCTTGGTACTATCTGCGCTATTTGGATGCACATAATAAAAACCAAATTTTCGATGAGTCATTGGTGAACCAATGCATGCCTGTAGATCTCTATATAGGTGGCAAGGAGCACGCCGTATTGCATTTATACTATGCCCGTTTTATGAACCATTTTCTGCATCACTGCGGATTGTCGCCCACGAGTGAGCCATTCTCACGACTGCTGGTGCAGGGAATGGTCATGGGTCGCTCCTACCGTGTTAAAGGCAGTGGTCGTTATGTACAAGAACATGAGATTGACATTGTTAATGCCAAGAAAAATCAAGCCGTGCTTAAAGAAACCAAAGAGCCTGTGGTAATGAGCTGGGAAAAGATGTCTAAATCTAAACTTAATGGAGTGGAGCCTAGTGACATGTTTAACGAGTATGGCACAGACACCACGCGCTTGATCATACTTGCTGATGTGGCGCCTACATCGCATCGCAACTGGTCCAGTGCAAGTAAAGCAATCTGCTTTGAATTAATACTGCGTTTACTAACAGTTTCTATCTCTAAGCTTTTCCCGGAATACTCAACTGGCAAAAACGCCTTTGGCTGACACTGGATGACTTTTATACATCACGTAACGAAGCATCTACTGAAATCGTGGACACTGGCAGTGAAGACTTTATTAGCGAAGAAGCGAAACTTTTCGATGCGCGCAACTTTTACGTAAAAGGTGTAACTTTTAACTATCGTCATGCGCAACAGCTGAGCGTGGCCATATCCAAAATGCAAGGTCTGACCAACTCACTGCGGGTAAGGGGCGCTTATTTGTGTGTCGCTATATCTCACCACTTGCTCTTAATTACAGCGGACGCCAAAACATATACAGCGACATGGCAAACAATTTGAACGCGCTTTGGCCGCTCAAATCATCATGCTTGCGCCCATGGCTCCACATTTTGCCTCCGAGCTTTGGTCTAAGTTTGTGAGTGTGCCCGGATGTCTAAATGCCGCCAGTTCCGAGCTTCAATGGTCAAAAGATGTGCTTGAGCAGCGTTGGCCCGATGTCGATGCCAGTTACAACTTGGATTTGAGCATCAAAATAAACGGTTATGTGAACTGTGTCATCAAAGTGTCACGCACGCAGCTGGACTTGGTTAGCCATAGTGATGCGCTGGATATTGCCTTCAATACCCAATCAGTAACTGCTTATCTGACAGACAAAAAGATTCGCACTACAAACTTTGTGCTCTATCCAGGCATTGAAGCCATTTTGAACATATATGTGGACAAGTTGCCAAAGGCGCAAAAGCCACCATCTAGCAACAAATCCGATACATTGGTAGCCGAGTAGTGGCGGCATTCCCGGTTTTAGTTTTGAATTTGATAAGTCCGTTGAGGCTAGGCAAGCTTCAAGCCCTGAGCCCCAGGGCTTTTAATATTTTGTTAAGTGTGTGTGACCCACTCAAAGCATCTGATTGTAATTAGTTGTAATTGTTAAGTTTAAATTTAAATATATATAAAAATTGGACTAGTTTTCTGATAGTTACTTTACAATTACCCACATACCAAGTACCATTCCTATGAAAATGTTTGATTGGTGCAGGAAAAGTATGTTTGGAAATCAACTAGAAGCGTTTATCGAGCGTTTATACAGCGGATTGCTCACTTCATCAACTCGCACATCAAGTTTCGAAGATAGACATCTAATTGTGCATAATCCAGAAGTGTATTGCGAACAATGTCCAGTAGCATGCTGGGCCAGAGCGACTCTAGCTTGTGCAGCTTTTCAACGGCATTGCAGGTATGCTCCAGCAGCAAAGAGAAATGCTGGCGCCCACGTTCTCGTGCACTTACAGGAGCATTAGAAGCCAAAACTGCCAGTTCAGCATTTGCTGTGGCCGCGCCCTTTTTCCATTGAAGCGCTTCTTTACCCACAACCAGACGCAGTGATTTGTTATCGGGCCGCATCAGCCACTCTTTGGGTGATAGTTTACTGGCTGTACATGTCTCATCCAGACGCAGACGGGCTAACAGCGGCTGCAGCATTACGTCTGGCATGGACCAAAGTACAAGATCAGAAAGCCCAGAGTACATCGCATTGGCGGCTTCTACTTCTGATTCGGTTACCTCCTGCCCATTTAGTTGCTTGAGGCCCCAGTGGGAGAGTCTATAAATAGCATATGGCCGCCATTGTTCTTTGTACGTAATGCCATTGCCCTCGCCATCAATCAGTAGTGTGTTGATGCCCTGCAGCTCCGCCAACCCATTCAGTTGTCCAAGGCAGGTGATGTTTGTCTCACGAAACACAAAGTGCTCGGCGTGGGGAAAGCGCACCTTGATGCGCCCCAACACTCCAACAATATTGTTAAAGTTAATGTAGCTAAAGTTCAGCGTATGCACATCGTTAGCTTTGGCTGGATTCCACTGCTTATCGATGAATCGCAATGCGCCCTGCCCATAGATGTTTAGATAGCGGCCGCAGATCTCTATAAGATAATCACCACCCTGCTCTCGTTCGCGTTCAGCTGCGCTGGTCTTGGACACTGTCATAGCAGCACTGGCGTTAGCAGTGGACTGCGCAGAGCTAATGCTGCTAGCGGCTGTTTGAGCAACTTTAGCGCCTGCTTCCTTTGCATTAATGTTGCCAGAATGCGGCGCCACAAGGGACACAACATTGGTGGCAGTTTGGTTTGTAGCCTGTTTGCCACCACGACCGCTGTTAGAGCTACTGCTGTTGCTAGTGTTGCTGCTGCTGCCACAAACAACTGTTTGGGCACGTACTAAGCTGCCAGGCGTGTACCGTCTAGAGGCCTGGCGACCACCATTGATCTGTATGCCTAGCTGCGTTATGGATGCATTGGCTCCTGCACGAGATCGCTGTTTGCTACTGGTAGGTCTACAGCTGTTTGCCGTAGCTGGTACGGGCAGGGTTGCAAAGCTTGTTGCTGCTGCTGGAGGAGTAATTGCACTGGATTCGTCTTCTTGGCAAGCAACTGGTGGTGTCAGCGTTAGAGCTGGAGGAGATGGTGATGGTGAAGACACTGCTGCTGGCGGTGGCATCTCAGTTATTGGCTCTGCTGTCAGCTTATTACAATTCTCGTCGATATGGGTCTTGGTGCCACGTTGCTTATTGCTCGCAATAGAATTACTGAGCTCTTCATTGTCCGAGCTGTAGCAGCTTGAAGCAGAGTCCACATTTGGACCTAAACTGGAACCCTCTGACGAAGCATCATCGTCGGGTTTCTTGGCAATGGGTGGCAGTTTCGTAGATGCCTGCAAATCTTCAGTCAAGGCAGCTTGTTCCACTGGTCGTTCTTCTACACTTGTGGGCTCTTGCGGCGATTCGTTTGATTCGTTAATCTTGGCAAGTTCGCTGGTTAGCTTCTTGGGACTGCGCATCGTACTGCGCATTATTACAGATTGCACTGTCTGTTGCGAACGCAGCAGCTCCCAGTTGGTGCGTGCATTTGATATAACTTCCTCACGTCTTATGCTGTGATAAGCTTCCGAGCTGCCATGAGCTGACTGTGCCACGGCTTGCTCCTTGTGCTGGCGCCAATTCAAAGCAGCGCGACGCACTTGCTCTGTTATGAGCATCTGACTGAGGGACTGCAGTAGCGGCAGATAGCTTACTAGAAAAGAGACGCAATCACCTGCCAGCGAAACTGGATTGTTCTCTATTGTCACCTCCAGAAGCTTGGCAGCGCATGCAATGCTTGCCATGTCGTCCACTTTGTGCAGCTCATTGTGACATAACCACAAACGCTCCAGCGCCACCAAGTGCTGGAATCCATTGATTCGCTTGATTTTGTTGCGCTTCAGATTTAGCTCCTTCAGGCAGCGAAGTCCGTGGAAATCCTGCTGATTGATTTGCCGTATCTGGTTGCCAGCCAAATTCAGAGATTTCAGTTGATGCAGGCAGTTTATGCGATTGCTTATGCTTGTCAGCTTATTGCCATGCAGATCCAGCACTCGTAAGGTGTCACGCAACGAGGCTAGGCCACTAATGTCTGAGATTCTATTTTTGCCCAACAGCAGAACAGTAAGCGCAGGTAGTCCGTCTAAATTGGCTATCCGTTCTATTTGGTTGTCGTACAGATCTAGGAACACAAGCTGCTGGAATATGTTACCATAGCAAGCGCTTAGACTCAGCTGCTTGTTCTTAATGGTCAACTGTTCAAGCTGGCTAGCAGCACTGCCGCATAGGGACGGCTCCTCCTCTTCGCCGCCAAGCTCACTGTAAGGATGGCTGCTACTCGTGGCTACAGAGTTGGTCTCGCCGGCAGTCGAGTCGTATGCAGCCATACGTCCTGTAGCTTTTAGAAGTCCCCGTCGCTGCATTAGCTGGTGCTGCTGTTTCATGGCTTGAAGACTTCGAGGCGCTGGACCATAGTTGGAAACAAAGCTTTTGGATTTTTCCAGGCCAAAACGCATTCGCAGTTGCTGATGATGTGGTGCGCCTGGCGGCGTCAGTTGAGTCTGGGCATAGTTGTTGCCACGTTGGAGCAGGCTGTTGCGCTTGACGAGTTTCGGACGAAATCCAGCATTAATGGCTAGCGCTTGGGTAGTAAGTGGACTAGAGCTGGGACTGTTGGATTTTGGTGACTGACGGTTAGCTGCATTAGAGCCATTTCTCATGAGACGGACATGTCGACTCTGCTCAGCTTGGTCTGCAGTTCCTCCACTGCCGTTGTTGCTATTGGTCTCGAATTTGTTTGTTCTTGATGGCAGTGCAGTTGAACAAATTGGCAGGGGCAGATCTTTGGGTATGTGAAATATGTTGATGAGATTATGTTGCAATGAGAGCAAACGCAGGGCAGGTTCCTGCTCAAAAATGGGTATGGCAGTTAGTCCGCGGCGATCGTAGTTGATACGGTCAGGTAACTCCTCTCGCTCCTTAGCTAGCCGTTGTATGCGACAAATACCATTAGGCTGAGGCGTGACAATGGCTCCACTCACCAGAGTTCCACCAGAACTGCCGACACATGTTGTTGGTGTGCCCGCGCTAGAGCCCACCACTGCGGCAGTGGCTGGCCTGCAAGTGTTGGATATTGCCGTGGATGAAGTGGACTTGGAGCGTTGACGTATTAAGGTGCGTGCAGGCAATCTTTGCTGACGCAATTGTGCGGCAGTCACATAGCCGCGTTTCGCCAACTGCTGCGGCTGTTCCTGTTGTGACGTAGGTGAGCATTCTAAGGCAGAGCCCACTACCAGATCAGTTTGCTGGTCGGGCTGTAGACGGTTTGAAGCTGCGCTGCGCTTGTTGATGACGGTGTTACTTAGGGTGCTATACGAACGACCAATAGGACGCCGACGTAGACGTTGATTAAGACTAGGAACGAATGGTTCGATTTTCAGCAAAGACGTTTGAGGTAAGTAGTTCTGTGGTTGTTGTTGTGGCGCAGTGCTTGTCGTAGTTATTGGTACGGGGGACGCGACGCTTGCTTCGGGATCTTCATTTGCCATGGATTTGCCGCGGCATTTTGCCAGGGACATTGGACTTCGACGCGTTGCATTTGTCGCTGGCGCTATTATCGTCCTGACCTGGCTTTGACCCAGTGCCGGAGTCTGTGCCTGCACCGTGTTGGACGCTTCCACTTTTGAGTTTCATAATAATGTTGTAGCCGTTGGGGTTACAAGACGACTGCCAAACATTTTTCTAGTGCCTGAAGTTCTTTTCCGATTAACGCTTAGCGTTGCATAATCCAAAGGACTCTGTCTGCAATAGTTTTCTATTACATTCAGCTCCACAATGTCAACCAATTGGGTACTGGTACTTACCCACACGTGACACTCTTTGACAAATTGTTTTTGTGCTATGAATTTTGTTATCTAATTTGCCATTGCAGTATAGAATATGGATTATGGATGAGGCCAGTCGCTCGATTATTCAGTATATGAAATGGTTACTCCGTTCGATTCAGCACAGACAGCTCCACTTCAAGAGCGCTCGTTTCGATGTAAAAGCTTGTTCTAGTCGCGAACGTCGCCGACGTTCTTGTTGTTGTCGTTGTTGGTCGTGGTTTTAAGTCTTTTGAGGTATTTTTCGTATGTTTCGTTTTGTATGTTGTTGGTTGAGTTGGTTGGTCGTCTACGGGCATGTTTTATTAGTTTGTTTATTCGGGTTATACATAGTATGTATATATATTTACGCGGTTGCCATAGACGGTTCAGTCAGACAGTCATCCACCAGAACTCTGCCGCCTAAACTATCTCACTTTGACGCTCGCGTTTTCTATTGCCTTTCCATTTACTCAAGCGTCCCCCATTTGCCTATTGCTTTGTTTTTTCTGTTATTAGATTGTTTATATACCAGTCAGCTAGTCCAGAATGTCAGTTTCCTTTCCTGCCACCATAACCTGACCTAAACTTTTCACACTTTTACAATGCGCTCCTAATCTAATTCATAGTTGATCGCAGACTTCTGTTAAATTGCAATCATTACATTACTGCTTCGTGGCCACAGTATTGTCCTTGTTCTTCTACAGTTAAAAGCATTTTACTATTCCTGTACAGCACATAAATGCTTGCTGCTCCTATATAGCAAAGTAACGCATTTTGGACCTGATTGCCAGCTGTCATAATGGCTAAACGTGTTTCTCCAATTCCCCTGAGTCTACCGAATGTAGTGTGCTGTGCTGTGTCTTGTCGATGTTGTTGCAAAATATGCAAAAGTTAAATGACAACGCACACGCACACTCCTTTACACACTCACTCACTAATACACACCAAACAATTAGTATACAAGATGGCGTAGCCAGGTCTGCTTTGACAGCAATCCAAAATCAAAATGTCTGCCATTGGCTTATATGCATGTGTGTATAAGAAAACAACAATTCCAGCTTAATTGTTGCTGCAAAAAAAAATGTGATTCGGTGGGAGGTAGGATCGACAGTGGCATACCCTGCAGTAGCAGCAGTAAAAGGGTTAGAGAGATTGATGTTTTGAAAATATGTCAAAGCTATAGGAGAACACGACTTTTATGGTTCTTGATGTTGCTTATCACTACACGAGTTTATGATAGACACTTTGGTAGATATGGTCTGCTACGCCTGCATCTGCCTATTACATCCGCTGCACAAATCAAATATAATCTTGACCCAATGATTGTAGGGTATAAAAATCTAAAAAGAAAATCCAAAGCCAGCAACATGCGTGCATGTAGCAGTTTTCCATCTAATTGCAGTACTTTTCCTGACAGGGCCAATAACTCAGCTGTTGATTGGCAACAACCAACTGGCAGCTGGCAGGCCTTAGGTAAAGTCAACGACTACTTATGCCCCTTACACGATTTAGTTTGTTATTGTTGCCGCAATGCGTTCAACGAACTTTGCGCTTCTCAACGCCTTCAACAAGTGTGGCCCAAAGCCTTTGTAAAAGAAGTTGCCATGACAGCGACCCATCAGCCAAGGAGCTAGCAAATAAACCAATACTCTAGTATAGCTTCTTTAAGTTTTGCAACAATTCCAAGTTTAAAGTCGAAAAGTTTACGCACGCAATTTACAATGATGCGCAACTATTGGAGGTTTAATGTTAACCTTAACCCATTGTTGTTATTACGGCCATTAATTTTACAATCTTCTTTTGCGTATGTTCCGCGTTGGCAGCGAGGTGAACTCATTTATAATGCAGCTTGTCTTGATAACAGTCCAATAAATTGGGTTTACATTTAAAATGTTCTTCGCATCAGTTAGAAAAATATGGGAATGACACTAGTTGGTCAAGTGATGCGCTCAGCGGTGCAGAGACGAAATTCGTGCCTGGGAGGAAAATACTCCGGCCCCTCTATTACATATTTAGCTTGGATCATTGTACTCTGTAAAAACGCCAGTAATTACACAGGGACCATGAGAAATCCCCCTTTGCTACGCCCCAATGGAGAGATATGGCATTTTGTTAATCTAAGATGCAAGGTATTTTATACCCTGTGCCACTAGGTTTATGTTGATATCATGGTATATAGCAACAAATTTCCATTTCCTGCTTGCTAAGTCTGAAAGCTATGGACCTTTCGTCGCACTGCTCCCTAATAAAATTTATAGAGTCAGAATCTTTAAAGTTATACATCCTAAATATTTCTTGGACTATTAAAAACGGGTCATCGCATCGACGTTTAGATCGCTGAAACTTAACTAAACAAAACAAGAGTTGCATTTTATGTTTTTTTTAATGCTCCATCTCTATTTGGGTTGGCCACAAAATACTTTCACTTTTGCATTCTTCTGGTCTGCCCTGCTCTTCAGCTCATTGCTTCTCATAGTCATACCATGCTGCTGCAATTGTCCCTGACTGTATCCCATGTCCACAACACTAGTGTACATACCACATACTTATTTACGGACCTTGACTGAGTCAGGAAGATAGTAACGTTGATAAATTGCGTTCACAGCCAAGTGCAGAAAAACTCGATTATTACGCAGAACAACCTCGAACTCGACCAACACAGCTCATGAGCTTGTTCTTCTTATATAGTATATGAGGAGACTGTTTGTGTGCCTGGATGTGTCATCATTAGCTTTTGGAGGGCAACAAACACACCAATGCTTCCTTGGGCCAACACAATGCAGCAGAATTTAATCAGTCTGGCAACGCGCAGAAAAGCTGATAATGCCGTTATGAATAATTTACACTACGAACACGCACGCACACACTCACACACACATACACACTTTATTATTGTTTTTCCAGGGTTTATTTATAATTAATATTACAATAACAACTACAACAATGGCGACAACAAAGGCTTGGCAGTAATACAAATACATATGCACGTACGTACAGTACAGACAAAAATTTTACGCGCGCTTTTGAATTTAAAGCGCTGTAATTTTGAACGAAATTGAAATTTTGAAAGATTAAAAAGTTGAATAATTTGCTTTATTTTTTTAAAATGTGTGTTTTACCTAAAACTAGAGTTACAGAGTTAGTTAAAAAACCTTTTTAGCTGGTATATAGCTACACTAAGAATAAATATTTTAAATGTACTGTCGTTGTATAGAAAAGTAAAAACTTAACCATGATCCAATGGAAATACAAAAAAAAAATAAATGAATAACACTTTTAAAATATTAAATTTTAATTATTACTTTAAAATTCATTATTTGTGCAGAAAAAAGGTTTCTTTTCCGCTGCTGTTTTTAATGATTTCTTAAATATTATTAGATGTTTCGGAATTACTTTTACGAAGAGGAGTCAAATCCGCAGATAGATTAGTTTTTTATTTAATTTATATTTCTCAATGTTTTTAAAGAAATTCCACACATATTTAGGCTATCGGTTTATATGTTTTTTTTTTTTTTTTTTTCATAAATTGTGACTATTCTAAGCCCCATGTCGTTATTCACTATAATACGGCCTACCTTCTCTAAACTTAATGTCATAAGTATGTATGTATGCTAGAGTGGGTCCTTTTTATAGGGTCGAAAAAATGCTCTGCAGCTCTTTGCGAATATTCCAAAAAACTTTGCCCATGAAACTATAGTATATTTATAAATCGAATTTCGAGTTGTTTGCTCCCATAGAACCAGTCGGTCACAAATCTTGCTTTTGTGCTAAATTCGACTTAAAATTCGTTTTAGACCTATATTTTCTTGGTTAACGTTTCTTAAAATGACCCATAAAATCAAAAATCGCGAAGATGCCATATACCGGAAAAAAATTGCATAAAAGGGTTTTAATTTCTCGATAAATAAATGCGCAAGCTGTGTGGCTTAGGTTAAAATGTTGGCCTCAGAACTTAACGTTGTGAAATCTATATATCAAAGCTCGATTCCGAGACAGAATCATTTAAATGCGTATTTTCTGAATGCCATTCGCCCACGTCTTTGAACTGAATTGAAAAGTGTGCATATAATTTCGGTGCGGACTATAGGCATGTATTACTTTCACTTTTTCCTTCTGTTCTTGTAGTTAAAAAAAAACACAATACCTTATGTACGATGTTCTTCAACTATGGTAATACTTTACTGCATAGCTAGGCTTTGACGACCACTATTGAAGTAACCTATTTACCCACTCTAGATCCCATTACACTTAAGGCATTTCAAAATCAATGCCTGTAAATGACAAATAGCCACAAAAATGCTCAACTCTGTTGTTTTTGTTGCTGTGGTTGGCGTTAATACCTCGACGAAAGTGTTGGCCAAAGCGACAAACCGCAGCAAATTAAACATTTGGTGGACAGGTGGACGGCAACTTGGACAGTTGGACTCATAAAGAGTTTGTTTGTTTGTTTGTGTTTGCATACGCCTAATAAGCCGCATTGCCATCAATACCACAAACACAAGCCAAACGACCGGTTGACATTTATACATAGATATTACATATAGATATAGTTACGAGTATATTTGGTTTTAAATTACAGTTGACAAGATATTGCACTTTTGAGAGACAGTAACGCGTTAGCTTTGCCCAGTGGCCAAGTTGGCCTCGGTCGGTCCGTCACTCTGCTCATGGGGATTGAGTATTTGTGCTAGATGTGCTTGATCTATTGTGCCCTTGTATATTAAAGGATAAGGCCATTCGTGGCATATTGTGGGTCCGCCATAGTTGCGCAACGTCTCAATCAAACTATCCAGGCGCTGCATTTCCGTGTAGTCCGCATTTAAGGCTCTTACCTCGTCCAGCAGTGCAGCCACGTTTGAGTCAAGCATCTGCAACCAGGTGTGGCAAGTAAGTAAATAAAATTTGGATTTAGTGCGCATTAGCTACCCCGTGTCTAAAAATTGCTTATTTTGCTCAATTTGCTTGACAACTGATCCGCTAAGACTAGCTGCCAAGCACCCATTAATGCCTCACATTCACTTTGCATTTGTCGAGTTGGTGGTAAATCTGTGCCCGGGCGTCGACAAGTCTACCGCCAGCCAATTAGTCTAGTACTTTGGCCATGTCAGGTCGGGAACTGATGTGCAACAAACAAAATGCAGCGCCCCTAATAACCTGCTCGTAATTGCATTAAAATGTTTACATTTGTGCCGCCAACTTAAAAGAGTAACTAACAGTGCGCTGCTTGCAGCAACAAGTGCACAGACTTGCGCTGATTTTTTACAGTGTAGTTGAATTAGGGATGGGCGCGTGAGTAAACTTTATGCTAGCTATTGTTTATTTGAGGTATTCACGCAACCAGTTGGGTTAAAGGAGTTGAAATGTTGACGGAAGTTTTCACGAAAGGCTAGATAGTTTATCTGATTTCTCACTGTGCATGCTCGTTCATATTGGGTTGCTCGCATAAGCCGATAACAGCGAAAAGTTAAGAGCTAACAGCTGCACCTTAAGCGGGGGGTTCCAACGAGCTTATCATTATCATTATCATGACAATTACCCGATTGTAGGGGTCAGCGGAACTTGTCATGCTAGAGCAACGTATTAGTCAACATTTCAGAATGGATATATACTCCATAATGTATGGGAGTATATTGCTCAAATGTAGGTGTCAATTAATTTTCCAGAGGCTTGTCGTAGTTGTTGTGGGTAGACACATAAGATTTTATTTATTTTGAGAATAGACTTTCTTGGGAGTGTATGTGTATGCAATTACCAAAAACTCGATATGTAAATTTATAACACATTTCAGCACTTGACGAACCCGTTCCCGCAAATGCTCAACTGTGCGCATCAAGTGACGACGACGTTGCATGGCAGCGCTAATTGAAGTGGAAGGCGGCGGCGGGGTCGGCACTGGCGGTTTAATTTTGGCTTCTGATGTCATCATGACACTGAACTGCAGTTACTTTCGCTGGATCCGACGGAGCACAGGCCGACACACATTTCCCGAAATCGCATTACATAGTGCTAAATTCTTTTCACTTTAATTTATTTTAGTTTAGTATTTTTTTTGCTTCTTGTTGCTATTGTTTGTAAACAAAATTGGATTCGCGGCCATTCGCCGTTGGGGCTCAGCGTTGACTGACGTTGGTTCTAGTGTTCACTTGATATGTGGGGGAGCACTCATTGTTTACGTGTGTCATAGCAAACAAAGAGACACGCGATGAGAGCACAATGAGCGTTAGACCCAAGCCCTTGCTTTTGCTCTTTGTTGCGCTCTATGAAGACTGTCCACTGAATTAATATGGCAGCCTAAAAGTATGCAACAGTTTTTGGTTTTGGGATATTTTGGGACATGCAACGCGTGTTGGTTGCTTGGTTAGAGGTGTTCGTTATTCGGTTTTCGGTATTCAGTTAAGCCGGCTTCAGCAAACGGCTTTTGTTATGCCGTTGATGCGCCAACGTCAGCTGCTGGCCATTAAAATTTTAATTTTGTGCCCCATTTGTGCTGAGAGCAACAACATGAGCAGCTCTACGCACCTGAAATCCTGCCAAAGCCCTTGGCTTGGGCGATTATGTTGATGGCTTGGCAAAAGGCAACGGTTACGGCTACAGCAACGGCTACGGAAGCATTGCAGGTAAGCAGCAGCGTTCGTTCGCCTCGATAATACGCTCAATTCAATTTGCATATTCAGTTGTCCAATGAAGCGAACCACAACACAAGTGAAGCGCTCGGACAAACAAATGGTTTTTCTCCTACAACAACGATGACGACGACGTCGACGAAGGAGCGCATCATGCATGGGCCATACCAGAAGCAGCTACTACTACCATGACCAAGCCCAATCCATACCACTCAGCTGCTGTTAGTCCATTACGTTACCAATTTAACTTGCGCCACGTAAACATGATTATCATCTTAAGTGCAACGTGTGTGTGTGTGCAGCTGGGTGGGTGCTTCTATGGATCTTGTAGGTGTGCCTGCAATTGAAGTCAACATTGCCATTGATGTGGGTGGCTAGTTTTACTGCTGTTGCTGCTACAACGTCATCGTGCCGTCCTGGCCATTAACTGGCGTTTTGTTCTTGGGCAAGGTCTGTGTGCTTTGAGCTGTTTAACAAGCTGCAATCTGCTTAAAACTGCAATTAATTTAAAGCCCTTTTTTATTACTGTGCATTACGCGTTAGCAAAAACTTCGAAATGTTTAAGCCAAGTCGAAGCGTATGGCACTAATTGAGCTTGTCAAAACCAAAATCAAACCAGTCAGTGAGTCCGTCACTCCGTCCGACAGGCATTTGCCACTCGTTCCAATTACTATTCGAAACTTGATTAATTTGAGGGGCGTGCACCAGCTCAAATTTGTGGGCGTGTCGAACGAGGCAGCAACACCATTTCTATATGTACGAGGTATTAATGCAGTAGAGACCCAAAGTACCGTTGACAAACCCATTATCAGAGAAACAAACCGGAGATTAACTTGGCAAATGTCTGCAGACTCATAACAAAAACACAAAAAAAGAAAATTGCGTGTATAAAGCAGGGCAGTCCCTACTTGAGGTGGCTTCTCTATACTCTTTACGCGCTACCATAGTCCGCCATATTAAAAAAATCGGTCGATATACGTATGTACGTCTGTCTGTCTGTCCGAATGTCTAGATTACGGAAATGGTAAAAGCTAGAGCAACCAAAGATTAGATTAATCTACGAGAGACAAGTTAATTTACATTTTTTTAAATCGGGATGACATTATTTTTAGATATCGATGTAAATATATCGTAAGTTTATATATATATAATCGATGTGATCTGCAACATCGATAAGAAGATATAGAACAAAGAATAAAGTACAAGTACGCACGTACATAATAATTATATATCTCGTATAGATGTGTTTCACAGGACCTCGGAAAAAATCAACACTTTAAGAAAGATAATGCGTTTATTATCCAACTAAAAATTTCATCAAATTCGATGGAATATGTTATATTGCCCCATAGGACCTATTGGTTTAAAAAAAAACCATCGGAACCAAAGACATTCAAATTTTGATTACAATCCGGTTGTCCGCATCCGACTTCAACGTACTAAATTATTAGAACAGATTTTTAGGTGACATCAAAAGATCTAAAAGACTGAAAACCATGAAATTTTAATGAGATTTAGGAGCGTATATCATTATAGTGCGGCAAACTTCATGCGGACTTTTTGATGCGGATCAAGTTGGTATCTTCTTTATATGGTCGGACATGTTCACATCTTCGTGTTACATATCTTCGGACTAACCGTATATACTCTTCTAACGGTTAGGGAAAAAAACAAATCAACAGGCATAAGAGCAAGCGAGATGGCATCTGGTGAATCCGTCCAAAGAGCAGCAGATGCTAAATAAAATATGAGTACTGCACACACTCCAAAAGTGACACATGAGCGTAATAACAGCTAAGACCTTGCTAAGCGTCACGCAGTCAACAACCACTTGCCGGTCATCCAACAACCATTATGGGCAGCAGGGAGGGAGATTGGCGAACTGCTGGTACTGGTGTTGGTACCCGAGCAGCCCGCTGCACTCAGCATGATTACAAATTATACCGTCTGAGCAATCGCCGGCAGTTGTGTATGTGTGCAAGGAGGCGGGCCTCAAATACCGCCCATAGGAAATATAATTCCACAACTTTTTGCAGGGTTCAACACCAGACGTGTAGAGGCCGGAGCCCCTGGCCGCTAGAGCAAAAGCGAGCATGGACTGGCGGCAGCAGGCGACATTCGGTTTTTTGGTCTACGCACCGCATACAGTGGTCCTCTGTCGTTTTTGGTGGTTGGCCAGACAGTGGCAGCCAGTCCTTCGTTGGCTGGTTGCTTTTCTGCCTGAAGCATAGCTCTATGGCTAGATGGTTAACAGTGCTGCGGCTGTTGCACGTCTCCAGGATGTCGTCGTTTCCGTTGCATCTCCAGCTACAGCTTAATGCAGGCGCACGACATTTTGATAATTTTGTTAACTTTCATGCTATTTTTTTTATCTGGTTGTTTTTGTAATAACTTAATTATACAATGGCCGTAAATTACGGTAAGTGTTTTTGCTTCATTCAAAATGGCGGTCGTCTGGCTAATTTCTATTTTTAACATGACGAAATTTATATACTCCTAAAATTGAACTCCATGAACAAAATATAAATCGCCAGCGTTGAATATTTTGCAAATTTGCAAACAAAAAGTTTAGACCAAAATATATAAATATAATAGAGTTGCTCAAAAAATACAAAAACTTATTAAGATTGCCATAAGCAGTCCTGCTTGGTACTTTTTTTTTTAGCTGGAAACTAAAAATTACGATCCTTAATGATTTTTTTGTAGTTAAACAAAATGAGTAAAACTTAAATCCTGATAGCATGAAGCGGTGAGCTTAGTAAATTTATTCCCCAACAGCTGTTTCGTGAGTAGGACCCATGGTTTATTTTTTATTACTTCGGAAAAATTAATTTTTTGCACCTAAAAAAACTATGTGTATAAAATATCGTCACCTATTTGAATTTTCTATATAATTTAAAGCCTCTTGAATTTTCATCAAAAAGTCAGCCATGCAGAGTCTACTACGTATCCAGATCGCATCTAAACTCTTAGCAAGTGACACTGGTCATGCTGCACTTATATATTCCCTTCCTGACGTATCGATCTGCTCTAGATCAGATCTTATGATCACGGAACTTTTTCATAACAAGAAATTTAGATCTCTTCTCCCAAGTCGGGAGACTTGGACTGACGGCAGCCCCTGTGGAATCGTTGGACCCAACACCAGAATCTCTACCGCAATGGGCATCTGGCCCAGCGTCTTTCAAGCGGAGATTCATGCCATAGAGTTTTGCGTCCTTAGTATCCTTCTCAAGGGAACTACGGAAGCAAACATATGCATATTTTCAGATAGCCAAGCTGCTATCAGGGCTTTGTCATCCTGGAGCATTTCCTCCAGGATGGTTAAAGAATGCCACAACTACCTCCAAACCCTGTCCGGACGGAACAAAGTCGTGCTATGTTGGGTGACTGGACACTCGGGAGTGGATTGTAACACGATCGCTGACGATCTTGGTTGGTCCACAATCAAAATCATGATAAACAAATGGGCTGCAGGAGAACATAGGAGATACTGGTTCTCCCTTCCGGGGCTTCGGCAAGCAAAAGTGCTTGTCAAGACAAAAGGTCTTGGCAGAGCGGGCCTAAAGCTCCTGGTAGCTACCTATCTGGACACCACACTGTTAGATACCATCTACAGAAAATTGGCCTATCGGATTCTTTAGAGTGTAGGCTCTGTCTAGAAGATGGTGAAACCACCACACATATTCTCTGTGACTGCCTAGCGCTGGTATGGGACAGATCCTGTCACACCTTTTAGTCGCAGTGCCCCACCACTCTGAGGAACCCTTTTAGGAAAAAAAAAGCCTCTTTGAAATAAACATCAAACTAAATATTGCCTTAAAAAACCATGCTCCACACAGGCGTTACCCCTTAAGAAAATTTGTCAGTTGACATCTACACTATAAGAGCTGAGAGTTCGACATTTGAAAACTTCCTGGTGCAGCAGATATTATTCATATCGGATAAATATATCAAAAGGTATAGCCAAAAACATATCGCTTCCCCACGTCTAGAGATTGCAAAACTGTTCGACTTATAGCTACCTAAACAGCCAGAATTCTCAATGTTTATCCATCAATCCTTCCAAGCAGAAAGTTAAAACTTGATACAAGTGTGTACAGTGTGTATTAAAGTCGGGGATGACAGCCAATGTTCCCGGCCCACTAATTAAATAAAATTCTTTTCAAACTCATTGTGTGTTTTATTGTAGGGTATAAAAAATCTACAGACTCCACACTAACATCGTTGACCAGTACCAGTTGACAACCTTTAGTTTCATTGTTTATGGTTGGGTCGTAAGCTAAACTTAAGTTATCTACATTGGGCCTATTTAACAACTATCTGCGTTTACTTTATTTCTGCCACTATTTCTTTTACTACATACTTAGTATGTAATGGTATTTGTTGTTGTTATTGTTGTTGTCTTTTTTACAGCCACCCAATTCCGACACGTGGCCACATGTGATTTTTCATAGGAGCAAGGTCATGTCAGAGTCCAGTGTTGTATAGCACGGCTCGGCTCCCCAAAAACACGCACACGCACACTCACACACACACACAGCTAAATCCTTTTTGATTAAATTCAATGTTTTATATCCATGGACGGGAATGGGATCCATGCGCTCGCTGGGTCGTTCGGTCATGTTAACATTTTATATCTCTTTGAAACGCATTTTTCTCAACACAATGCCATTTTTTCTTTTTTTTTTGCACCCCAGACCCCCACCCCTCACATTCACTCCAGGAACATAAAACAAAATAGCAAAGGCAAAAGACGCAACCAAGAAAATAGATTGAAGTGTAATCATGGTTTTGAACTCTTCGGTCATACATTTAATCCGAGCAAACGTAGCAAATGGCAAAACGACCAAATGGCCACCGAAATGCTTTGCCCTGCTACTGCTCCTGCTCTCCTCTATCTACACTTTTGCAGCCAAGCGACCAAAAAGAGTCAAATATATATACAACTAGAACAAAAGACATTGTAATTGGAGGCTAGGAGCTAGTACAGGCAGCTGCTTGGATAGGTAGCAACAGAAGTTCCTCTAGTTGCTCTGGTTCCTGCTTGGCTTGTTCGCTTGGCTTGTTCGTGAGGCGCTGCTTATTCCGCTTGACTGATTGAGTCTTTGTCTTCGTATTGCAAGTTGTATCTATACTAAACGTATCTGCGTATCTTGGCGTCCTCCAAGTGTGTCTCTATCTGTGTGTGTGTGGGTGTGTGCGTTATCCAAGTTTGTTTGAATAAACTTAAACGAATGTTTTGTAAGAAGATTTCCTTTATTACCAACGAGAGTGACTTGTCTTTGCTTTACTACTACCGATGCCTTTCACACATGAAAGTATCTGTAAGATTGTCTGCTTGGGTATTTCGACACTTGAAACATGCGAACGTTTGCAGTGCAGCTTCCCAGCTTCCTTCTAATGCATATATCATTGACTAGCTTTTTGCCTGGCAATGACGATTCAAACCACCAGATAGTCAATCGTCTCAACTGGTTCTGTTCTTCTTTATACCCTGCATCGTTAGGGTCAAGCGGATACCAGATTTGTACAATGTACAACACAGGAAGAAGCAGGCGTGGCCGACCATAAGCTATTTACGTTGAAATGTTTATGATATGCAAGGATTGCAACTGAGTCGATTTTGTATCGTCATTTAGGAAAGATAAAAACGTTAAGTTTTATTCCATCCTTCCTCCTTGTTTTTCCTCTTCTTTTTCTTCTTATCGATATTGCAGATCAACATCGATATATTACATATATAAACTAACGATACATTTACATCGATATCTAACACTAATAAACAAAAAGGCGTCTCCACGTTCCAATCCTTAATCCTTTTGCAAAAGTGACTGCAGAGAATCTCACTGTCGGTCACTGCCTCGACAGATTCAAATTTAGCTTTTTTTTATGCATGTGATGCTGTTGTTGTTGTTACTGCAATACGAACCGTTCAAAGTGCGTACGTTGGTCGTAGGAGGCCCTTTAGTCAGCTTTGGACTTTGTCTATCGATGTCGGTTCCTGAGTTTGGCCGGGTTGGCTATAATGCCACATAATGCCAATTCGATTGTAAACCATAGCAGCCAGCTGGCCAAGTGGAGTGGGGGGTCAACAGCACTTTGGTTGGCAAAGAATCACAGTATCATAATAAAGCGTATAATTTTAGCAATTGTTACCGGACATGAACACCCAAGGACCGATCGACTGCCACAGAGAGAAGGAGACTGAGACAAACAAACAAACAAATAAGAGCTTAAGTCTTACTCGGCTTGTCCTTGTAGTGGGCTTTGGTTGAGACTGTGGGCTGCCTGTGTTGTTGGTTACCGTAGGGTTTGTGGCTTAGATTTTGAAATAAGATTTAATGACCGTAAAATTATAGTACAGAAATTCCTATTCCTATTTGCCTCTGTGTGTGTGTGTGTGTGGGTTTGTGTGAAAGTGAGGAAAGCTTTAAGAAAATGCGTTTAGTTTTTATGGCAAAAATCTCAGCGCTATTCATAAGATTGTTGTTTGTTTATTTTGTTTGGCACTAAAGCTGATTAGCAATGGTCTTATAGACAATATAATCATACCCCCATCATAATGGCGTTGCCCTTAGCAATGCGGACGTGAATAGGAATGACTAAAGGGATTATGCCATCACAGATTTCATTCATTAAGCAATTTCAACAAGATTTTAATAGACATTAAGTTGGTGTATGGAATACGTGTAGAATTAACATTTGCTTGTGTCCCTGAATTACGATGCTTGTTCCGCTCATCCCGGAAGTAAAACAAAGCTCTCCAAAATTGCCGTTTTAATGACCAACGACATCAGCACTTTATGGTCATTAATATTTCTTTACTATATAGAAAATAATTTTCAATTATATTATTTTTTCAAATTTATAACCTGCATCCATTAGTAACAGTGGAAAACCACACATTAGATCCTGACTTTCAAGAAGCTTCTTCATCTAAAGAACCACATCTACTATCTCAAGGAGATCTCAATGATTTGGAACGTGTCTTTTTGTACAAACAACAGTCAGAACTTTTGGGGTCGCGATTAAAGGGATGGAATTTGTTACAGCCAAAAACAAAAGTGTGTTATTTTCGCAATCGAGATGAAGAACTAAAAGGTTTTTTTTTTCACAAGATGATCAGCTGGTATTTTGTAATAATGTCTATGATGTAATAAATGTATTGGGTATCGAATATTAAACAGAAGAGTGGCCATTAGGTGAGGCTTCCAACATGAAAGAGTCTTATCAAACAATTGAATTTATATTGGAAAAAATGCAATATAAAGAACACAATTGGCAAGTTTGTGGAGATTTAAAAGTGATTGCCCTGTTTTTAGAATTACAGCTAGGGTACACAAAATACTGTTAGTTTTATTTGTGAGTGGGACAGCAGGGATCTAAAAAATCATTATATTAAAAAAGATTGGTCCAAAAGGCAATCCCTTACTCCAGGACAAAAAAATGTTAAGAATCCTTTGGTGCAGCCTGATAATGTATTTTTACCACCTTTATACATAAAACTTGGACTCATGAAAAACTTAGTGAAACCTATGGACAGGAGTGGTGACGGCTTTTTATATTTGAAAGAAAAGTTTCCTAAACTGAGTGAGGCAAATACTAAAGAAGGCATCTTTATTGGCCCACAAATCAGACAATTGATAAAAGACGACATATGTATTTAAAGAAAAGCTCAGTGATTTGAAAAAATCTGCTTGGGAATCTTTTATGAAAGTAACGTCAAATTTTTTAGGAAATAACCGCTGCTTATATCTGCTTATAAGGCTTTGGGATGTAATATGTCATTGAAAATGCACTTACTTCATTCACATTTAGACTTCTTTCCTGAAAATTTGTGCGGCGTCAGCGATGAACATGGTGAAAGATTCCACCAAGACATTTCTACCATGAAAAAACGATGCCAGGGCAAGTGCAGTCCACGTATGCTAGCGGATTACTGTTGAACATTCCAACGAGATGTCCCTGAAGCAAAATATAAAAGAAAATCATAACTTATTTTCGTCAATAAAATCTGAAATTTTGTAAATGTATAAAAATACTATTCGGATTTGAAGCATCCTAATTTTATTTTTATTATCCTTATCCTTGTCCTTAACATATCTAGATAAAAGTTTTCATGTTACACGCAAAATGTGTTTTTTTGTCGACCAGTGTTATTCAAAATGAGAACTTTAGTGGGGAAATTACAAAAAATTAAATTAAAAAAATTAAAATGAATAGTTTGGTTATTTGGTAAAATTTGTAGATTCTGAAAAAATTAAGAAATGGAGACCAGGCAAAACCCTTTCGGACAAAACACTTTTAATTGCCTAGTTTTGAAAATCTTCAAAAATAAAACAAATCGATAGATTTTAAATTTCTTTTTTTTTTTTATTTGCAGAATTTCCTTTACTTCGATTTTTTCAAGTTTTTTGTTTCAATATTGATCCCATTTTCTTCGTTACCATAAAAATCTGTTTTATATAAAAATGAGTTGGCCACTCTAACTGCGTGGGTAGGTTTTGACATATTGTGCTATATGCCTGCCTCGTGGTTTGCACTTGTTGTTGTGACTGCTCTTAATGTTGTTCTTGCTCCATATTATTCTGCGCACACACAGATCGGACAGACTCTTAAAATGGTCATAAAGAAAATTGTGAAAAATTATTGTGTATATAAAATTTAATGACATGTCAAAAAGGATATCCGGCACGCCGTCATGTTACGTTGTCGTTCTGACGAGGCCGACAAATAGCAGCCAAAGCCAGAGCCCAAGCTATCCATAGTCCAAAAAGCGCAAATCCTTGGCGTCGACAACGACATCGCTGTCCATTTTGTTGTTGCTGTAGCTGTAGGGTGGACTACGTGTAATGTGGTGTAAGTCCTTTTACAGATGACGCTGACAATTTTAGTTTAGTTGTTGTCGTATTTGTATTTACTTCTTTATATCAATCCACACACACACACATATATCCAAGCACACACATAATCAAACACAACTTTATTATTTTCTCGAACAACAACAATTTCGCTATATGAGTGTAAGTGTGCGGGAGTGTTTGTTAGTTGCGAGCAGGGCCGGAATTATACATTTGCAGGCCCAAGGGGCAGTGGATTTGGGGACCTTCTGACAATTAAACAAATATTCAATTTAATGAGATTTCTTGATGTAAATATCCATTAATTTTATCGCTACAAATGATAGCAGATTAATTCAGAAAGCGTCTAGCAGGATAAGGTACTCGAAACTGCCTCCCAGCAATGAAAGAATACGTTCAGAAGAAGTCGATTATACAAGAAATCGAGGAGAGACAGCTAAAATGGTTCGAACATCTACATCGGATGGACGAGCCAAACAGCCACTGGAAAATAGGTACAGGAAATGAGAACGGAAGGCAATGCACCGAGAGGAAGACCCCGAAAAACTTGGGAAAATCGCATACAAGAAAAGAAGAGAGAGCCGGGATCGACCTAATTGGAGAAGATGGATATCCCGAGGCTAACCCGACGCCTAACAGCAAATGGGGATTGAAGAAGAAGTTAGTACAGTAGAAATCGAGTTCGCGAATTGTATCCTTCTGTAGGCTGAGAAGAACCAAATGCAGAGGGTGGACTCTTTTTTTTGTGTACAGGCACATAAAGGAATCAACGACTTTTGCGTGACTCCGAGGGTAGCCCCTCTTTTCTCTTTTGAAGATAAAAAATTTTCAACTATTTTTCTGGTCACGTAGTGGCCTCCGACACTTTTCCGCAACATGATTTAATCCAGCCCTGATTCTCAGTACAACTCAACAGAACAGCTCCAGCCGCAGTGCTGCAGAGCAGAGTCTTGCTCTCTTGTGGTCGTTATGCTCGTCATCATTATGCCTTGACTTGGCTTGGTTTGTTATACATACCGCCGCCCTTCCTAGATCCTGGCTGACCCACACTGCGGCTGCACATTTTATAGTTTTCAAAAGTCACAAAAATGTCAATTGCTTGTCATGTGCTCCTCCGCTCTTTTTAGCTGTGCAGCTCCTCCGCCCGCTTCACTTCTGCCAAGAGCAAATGGCATTGAATAAATTATTTTGTGGCAATAAAGTTGTTGCAGCATGTTTACCAGCGGTTGCTGGGTTGGCTGACTGTCGCAGTGTCTGCGCTTATATCCTGGCTTATTTGGTAATGGCTGTGGCTATCTTATCTTTGGACTACTAGTTGGATTCCATAAGCTGGGCGAGCTGTTTATTTGCATGTTAGCCCTGGGATCGTGACTGGTCTGGGCTAATCAGCTGGAGCTTACTTATTACGTATCGAAATTGATTTGGCGCCCCAATGGTGTCACCCGGCACCCTTCCATAATCCCTAAGTAGTGCCCCAACGCTGAGTCAGCATATCGTTGTTGGCTGTGCCAATGTTTCTGATAATGGCCACCATAAATGCTAAATTATGGCTTTAAAAACAAGTTGGCCACAACTTCAATTTCGAACTCTGAACTTTGAATTTTAATCAAGTGAAATTTGAAGCAGTTGGTCGCCCATTATAGCTGCCATATTTTCACTTTCATTACGCTGTTTATGTAGACAACTTGTTGGCTGGACGATATGGTCATGGTGTGGAAGCCATACCGGATACCCTTAGAATGTGTTAATGTGCTATGCTTGAATGGTGCATAAATCTCTTTATGTGGTTTTTTATGTCGGTTACCATTTCATTTGTCTAGTATCCCAATTCTAAGGGATGCTTCAGCTAAGACTTCAGCTCTAGAACTGCTCCGCCTGTCTGAGACTTTTGTGGTAATTGAAAATATTTCAAATAATTCATAAAATTTTATGTGATTTTCGTTTGAGCGTGGAATATTTTTCATGGCTATATTATAATAGTTTGTTAGGGTTGTTTTATCAGCTCGTAAAACCAAGCATAGATAATTGCTTTAATGATGCCATCATGTCGCCTTCGACTTCGTTGCGCTGGCTGATTTGCAAATGTATCCAGTAATTTATGTACCCGGCCAATGGCTCTCTGATTGCGCCACGATTCATGCCACTTCATCGGCACTTGACTGCAGCCCGCAGGCTGATTAAGGTACTTGCAGATATGGCCAAACCGACACTCCTAACCACTTGGCCAAAAAGTAAATAACAGCATTACATGATTTATGTTGGCAAACAAATCGCAACATATGAGAAATCTGGCCGTGAGCAGTGTCCCTGCCGCTAACCACTTCAAAAGTAAAATAAGTTGTTTAACCACACATTAAACCTATTTGGCACTACGAGGGCCGAAGCTGCCCGGTTGGCTGGGTGTCTGGCGGACTGGCTGGCTGGCACCTTCGACCGTGGCTTTCGGGAACGCCCACACAAGAGCTTCAAAGCTTGTTTGGTGGTTTGTTCCTCCCAGGTTGCCATAAATCATAAGAGCGCAGTGGCACAGACCCCGGCCCAGGACCGCGTATGTGACTAGTTCAGCTAGGGGATCGATAAATTATTATTAGTTGCCTGGTCATGGCCGACGCGTGCAGAGGAAGTTGTTAGACCAAAAAAAAAAAGCCCGCTGACCTGACTACCAGTATCACCCAGCCCGTTTGGCTTAGCCCAAATGTTAAAATGCCTTTTAACTTAACAACTTTCTCCGCCAAAACCACCTACTCCATACTAGATGCCAGCGGCCCGCACATACAAATCAATGGGCAGTGGCGCCTTTGTTGTTGGTTGGTGGTACCGGATGGCCGCCGAACCCTTAACGTTGTGTGTAAAGTGGACTTGACATGAGATTAACATCTTCAAAAGCAAGGCTTAAAGTATTTGTACGTTGGTAGAGTTCGCACAAGTTCTGCTTTGGTGCAAGGTTGAGCCTTGCCCTGTTGCTTCTACTTGCTCCTTTTTTCCTCTCGACTGGGTCGCTTTGGGTAATTGCGTTCTTGTGTGCTGAGCCATGAGCTTAACTGTTGCTGTCATAACTAAGCGAAAAGGTGTACAATTTATGAAATCGGAAAGACATACTCGCAAGCTGCCCATTAAGAAAGTTTGGCTGGGTTGGGTACTTGTATGGATCTTTGTAGGTAGAAAATACAACTTTTTATATATCGTGTACATTATAACAATTTTTATTGGGTTTATTTCGTTAATTTCATTGTTAAATAATGGCAAAACAGCATTGTTTCTTATAACATAAGGTGGGACAAATTCTCCTATCGTGAACAAGCAGGTATGGAAAGATGGGCTTACAAAGCACGACGATGGCGAAACTTCAGGCGACGCACAGCCTTGTATTGGTAGCCATCGGTACCCAAAACAGCAGAGTCCTCAGCAGCTTTAGTTTCCTCGACAGCAGCTTCGGCAGGAACTTCCTCAGATGGTGGCAAGTATTCGCTAGGGAGCTCAGACACATCACGACGGTGACGCAATTTTAAACGACGTACAGTCTTGTATTGGTAGCCATCAGAGCCTAGGACAGCAGATTCTTGAACAGCTGCAGCTTCTTCCACTGGAGCTTCGGTTGAAACATCCTCAGCTGGGGGCAAGTATTCGCTAGGGAGCTCAGACACATCACGACGGTGACGCAACTTCAAGCGACGTACAGTCTTATATTGATATCCATCGGCGCTCAGTACAGCGGAGTTTTGAGCGGCTTCAGCTTCTTCGATGGGGGTTTCGGTTAAAGCTTCCTCAGCTGGAGGCAAGTATTCATTTGGAAGCTCAGACACATCACGACGGTGACGCAACTTCAAGCGACGTACAGTCTTATATTGATATCCATCGGTGGCCAGTACAGCGGAGTCTTGAGTGGCTTCAGCTTCTTCGACGGGGGCTTCGGTTGAAGCCTCCTCAGCTGGGGGCAAGTATTCGCTAGGGAGCTCAGAAACATCCCGACGATGACGCAACTTCAAGCGCCGTACAGTCTTGTATTGATAGCCATCAGTGCCCACTACAGCAGAGTCTTGAGCGGCTTCGGCTTGTTCAACTGGAGCTACTGCGGCAACTTCCTCAGAAGGTGGCAAGTATTCGCTATTGAGTTCAGACACATCACGACGGTGACGTAACTTCAAGCGACGTACAGTCTTATATTGATATCCATCGGCGCTCAGTACAGCGGAGTCTTGAGCGGTTTCAGCTTCTTCGACGGGGGCTTCGACGGGTGCTTCGGTTGCAACTTCCTCAGCTGCGGGCAAGTATTCGCTAGGGAGTTCAGACACATCACGACGATGACGCAATTTCAACCGACGAACAGTCTTGTATTGGTAGCCATCAGAACCTAGGACAGCAGATTCCTGAGCAGCTTCAGGTTCTTCTACTGGGGCTTCGGTTGAAACTTCTTCAGCTGCGGGCAAGTATTCGCTAGGGAGCTCAGACACATCACGACGGTGACGCAACTTCAAGCGACGAACAGTCTTGTATTGGTAGCCATCAGAACCTAGGACAGCAGATTCCTGAGCAGCTTCAGGTTCTTCTACTGGGGCTTCGGTTGAAACTTCTTCAGCCGCGGGTAAGTATTCGCTAGGGAGCTCAGACACATCACGACGGTGACGCAACTTCAAGCGACGTACAGTCTTATATTGATATCCATCGGTGCCTAGTACAGCGGAGTCTTGAGCTGCTTCGGCTTCTTCAACTGGAACTTCGGTTGAAACCTCCTCAGATGGTGGCAAGTACTCGCTACGGAGCTCAGACACATCACGACGATGACGCAACTTCAAGCGACGTACAGTCTTATATTGATATCCATCGGTGCCCAGAACAGCGGAGTCTTGAGCTGCTTCGGCTTCTTCAACTGGAGCTTCGGTTGACACATCCTCAGCTGGGGGCAAGTATTCGCTTGGAAGCTCAGACACATCACGACGGTGACGCAACTTTAAACGACGCACTGACTTGTATTTATAACCATCAGATGAAAGAACAGCGGAGTCCTCAGCTGGAACCGCCTCCTGAGCCGAATCTTCTTCAACTGGGGCCAGATACTCGTTGGATGCTGCAGCTACATCACGGCGTTGGCGAAGCTTTAGACGACGCACAGACTTATAGCGGTAGCCATCCTCTCCCACTACTGCAGAGTCTTGAGCGGATTCCGCAACAACTTCTTCCGCCGGGGGGATGTACTCATTCACGATTTCGGAAACATCACGACGCTGCCTAGATTGTTCGACAGGAATCACTGCAGCCGTCGTGGCGGCAATGAACATGCACGCAATCAAAAATTTCTGTAAGCAAATCAAGCGTAATTTCTAGCACTAATAGCCGTTTAAGGTATCCTACCATTTTGTAATAGATCTCCACGCTAATTGTATTATGGATGAAATCTATGGGTCGAATGATTAATAGTCGCAATTTGTTCGCATATTTATACGCTCTAATGTTTGCTGTGGTGCGTTCGCATAAACAAACAATGACCAACACTTTGTTTGCCAACAAACACAATATTAAACCACCCCAACAACAACAACAAAATCACCAACTTCCACAAGTTTGACGTGGTAGCCAGCAGCTGACATCCATCCATTGAGCCAAGCAGAGCATTTACACAGGCAGCTTGGCAGCACAAAGCCGAAAGCTTGAACATGCGCCACTTAAACCTTCAAGTACCCGTGCTCATGCCCCCGTAACGTGCCCGTATGCCCCTTATAGTGTTGGCGCCGTCTCAGCTGTTAGGCTGCAAGCCGGTTTCACGATGTCATTAGCTTGCCCCGTTACCGCTTGGAATAGCCGTAGAATAAGCACTGCGGAACTAAAGTTTTCGTTTCGCTTTCATTTGCTCCGTGACGACGGCTGGCAGAGCTTGAGCATCGCTCGCGAAGACGCAGAGATGTGGGGAGAACTCTAGGTGCGTTTGAATGTTTCACGGCCAAATGAGACAGACCACTTGAGCGCTTTTAATCAGACTTAATGCAAAAATATCAAACATTTTGTTATGACAGTGAGTATATTAATAGATCCAATCGTTCATTTCTCAAGTGCGTATCGGTAATTTGCGTACTACGTTTAGACGAGTTCATCGAACCAGCCAGTTAGGCGACAACAAAGGTCGCTCATAAGCTGGGTTTGCGCCGTGTTTTTGGGAGCTACGTTTTGTATGACGTCGGCACACCAATCAGCTAGCCATGTGCTGAGCTCTGTCTACTGACTGCTCTGTGGTTTCTGCTCGTAATCAGTTAATTGTCCAAAGTATCAAGTCATGCAAAGCACTATGGCTCATTTGTGTTGCTTTATTGTTGGAAAATATGTTGGTAATAAAGTAAATCTGGTTGACTTGGCGGCGGGGGCAGGACGTTGCAAAGATTGGCAAAGATTTACAAAAGAGAACAGCTTACATCAACTTCTGAATGTTGCTGAATGCCAAAAAAGTTTGTCTATGAAATTCATAAACTTGGCATAACAAGTCTACCCTACAGCCAATGTTCTGGCATTCCACCATCCATTGTGTTGTACCATGAATTGTAAAGAAAGAACTACTTGGATGGGGTTCGGTTGGTTTGGAGTCTCTACGCAGTTAAAACTTTTCACAAATCATGCCTATGATGTCAAGCCAGCAGCTAGCAGAGCGCTTGGAGAGCTACACGTATGTTTTTCGAAATTCAAGCAAGTTGGCAGCAACTTCTAATTCATGTGCATGCTTCTCTTCAGGCAGCTGGAGAGCAGGTCGCACTTTCACTTAAAGACGAGCGCCAGGAACAGTCTGGAGCAGCCGGCTAAGTGTGTCAAGTGGCAAAAGTGCAAAACAAAACAAATGGAGTGTGCAATCTGTTGTAAACAGCCATAAATTTGCTCCATGCGTCGTGTGTGTCCGTCGTGTATGGAGTTCAAGTTTGCCCGGAATTGGAACAATGGCAAGCTGTTATTTCTAGATGGGATCCTGCGTCGACTGTCGCCGCTGTTGTCACTACTATGTGTAGTTAGTATAGGCGTCGCCATCTTTATCGCAATCATTCACATCACCACTTGTGAAGTGGTGTTGGCATGGCTGGTGGGTGTGTGGTGTGGTGTGGGTTTGGATTGGCAGGGGGGTTATGGTTGCGGCTGTTGTCTGAACTGATGCATAAACAGCACATCACACACATTATAAGTATAATATATATAAACGATGTTTTATGACAATCAATTTGTTACAATTCAATAGACACACTTGTGCGTCGTCTTGCTCAAACATTGAAATATCTGATACTTAATTTGAGTGAGGGTGTGTGTGTGTATCTATGTATAAGTATCGATGCCAAGTAATTTTTTGTCACATGAGTGGACTCGACTACTCTCCACGTAACTAGTTGCGGACAAGTTTAGAAAAAAAATAAGGAAAGGCTAAAAAAAAGAAGGCTGTCATAGAGTCCGCTCAATCTTTCTCGGTGACATAGATGCGTCTCTCCGAAATTTTAAAAATGACATACAAACTAGGAGATTCAATCACCTGCAAGCGCCGTAGTCACATCCACTGGCTATAGCTCTTGAAGTTTTGACTTTCTAGGTCATAACCCCGCAAACCCCTATAAAGGGACAAAAAAAATCATCTTTTTTATCAGTTACAAATTCAGGTTTAAAAAAATTAAAATGTTCTTAGTTATATGGCCTAAAATTTTGTCGAGGGTCAAAATATTTAATTCTGAAAGTATCCAGATATCCAAAAAGAAAGAACAAAAACAAAGAATGGCGTAGGTAAAGTCGGGCGCGGACGACTTTGGGATACCATGTACCACTAGCTTGCAATAAAATCCGGTTCCTTCATAAAAAACCAAAAACAGAAGAATTTTTAAGCAAACCTTTTTTTTTGACCGATCGTTCCTATGGGAACTATATGATATACTCAACCGATTTCGATAAAATTTGACATAGTGCTTTAATGCCTTAACAAAAAACTGAATGCCGAATTTAGTTCAAGTATCTTTACAAACAAACAAAACACAACGAATTTTGTATACAAAACTTTTTTTTGGACCGGTTCGTCCTATAGGAGCTATATGATATAGTTTTCCGATTTGGATAAAATTTGATACATTGTTTAAAACACAACAAATTTTGTTCAAAAATCGGTTTTTTGGAAGATCGGAACGAATCCGAACATTTTGCCAAAATTTTGGTTTGCTTTTTTGTTTGAACACAACCGATTAACCACACAATTGGTACATTTTGGACTAGTTACACAATTGGGGTGGTTGGCAACTAATTGAGAACTATAATTTCTTAAATACAGGGTGCGCATCCATGTTTCACTGGAAATTTGTGTGCGTGTGTGCTCTCATTTATGTGATTATTTGATTTGTGTTTTGACGTTGACATTCATATGCCGCCAACGCCGCTGCTGCTGTCATACGCTTCATATATAAGTAAAGTTTATGAACTAGAAAGTATCATTAATTTAATACGCTAACAAGGACATGGTAGATCGCACAGATTGGGCGTCCTTTGGTCGTTAGTTATGCTCATTGTAATGTAAATAGATTCAATGAATTTTGTGTTTTTGTGTTCGTAGTTTTTTTTTGCAATCAAACAATAAATAAACATTCGACACAAACACAATAAATGTCAAAAAGTTTCGCCATAGTTCTGCCATTATATCCTTTATTCATTATGCTCGGCAACTTTGTAGCTGTTTATGACTCTGTGACCAAACATCCGTCCGTCCATTTGTTCGCTTTATGATTCTAATTCTCGAGACCCGGGCAGTGGGAACTCGTATAATTCAAAACTCAATTTGCAGCTTGCTTGAAGCACTTCCCAACAAACAAGTTGGCATCTCCTGCCTCCAGAGTTTTGCCTTTAGTTTGTTATTATTATTTTACATGTCGTTCGTTGGCTCACTATAATTTATTAGCAATTTGCATAATTTTCTTTTATAGCTGAAATGATTGTTTCCAACGCTGCTGAAGCTCCTCTCTTGTCCATTGTTGGCGCGTTTTTTGATTTAAATATAAACTGTGTCGGGCCAAGGGACGCGACAACTCTTTTCCAGTATTATGTAAATTTCGCACATAAGTTCAGCTGGTTTATGGCCTCACAACCATAAGCCCGAATATTATTGCCAATTCGAATTATGCATTCAAATATTGTAATACTACATACCTTGTACCGTCGTGTAGCACGTTCTGTCAAGGTCATTGAAAACAGCTGCCGCGTCTCTACGAGAGCACGCTTATTCTTTTGCCCCATCCCAGAGAACAACCGAGCTCTACCACTGTGTCGTCTTAAGTTGCCGAAACCGACCACTTATTTAACTTAACTTTCGTTGCATAAACAATTAAATTTTAATTTAAAAACTTTTCCCAAAGAAAAACATAGACGGTAAGAGCGGCACAGAGTCGGAAAACAGATTGAAGCAGCTCATTAAATCGTAACAAGGAGTGGTCTATAGACATGGGTGTGGAGCAGTCTTGAGACTTGCTTGAATTTTAAACAAAACTAAGTTAAACTATTCAAAATACAATTTACGGCAAATCAATCGACAACGGATGAGTTTTGTAATTAGGAAACCAACAGAAACCACTTGATTCCCCCTGCTCAAACACAAGTTTATTTCATAAACACGCTCAAGTGATTCTTATACCCTGTAACCATTGACACAAGAGTATAACTTGTTTTGAATCCAAATGCCAGAGGAACAAAAAAAAAAAAGATTGATGATGAAATTTGGCTGGGTTGGCTGGAATTGACAATTCTTATCTCCTACCTAGCTAATTATTTTTAGACTTGTTAGATATCGATGCAAATATAGCGTAATTATATATGTATGCAATCGATGTGATCTGCAACATATAAAGTATAGGAGGAAGAAAAAGTTGCAGGAAGAAGACACAGAATAAAGAACCAAGTACAAGTACATAGTAATACTTATAATCACTATTCCTTCGGGGAATTACACATGCAGTGTATCCCAAGGTCGGATACCGCTTCGACTGGTTCATATTTTGTTAACTTGTGTTTGTGGTTTTTGCAACGCCGGCGACTATTTGAGGTTGGCTCTGTTCAGTCCACAAGATCCATGTTTACTTGTTTATTTTGCCTCCACTGTTTGACTTGAAGGTATTAGAAACTAATTTGTACAGCATCAGCAAAGCTACCTAACAGCTTCAAGATACTAGATACCAAGATACCAGCTACCAGGATACAAATAGCAATTGTCTAGCTGTCTATCTCTTTTGGGGCTTTGGGCTAACCAGCGTGTGTATAGACTCGGTTGTCTCGCTAGAGGCTGGCTTTGCCCTTTGGCCACAGCTCGCAATTTGGCCAAGACAAAAAATAAAAAAAAAATCCAAAGGCTGGCTAAATCCTACAAAGCAACTACAACAACAACAATGACAACAAGGGGCTAAATCATATGCCTGGCCTAAGCCAAACCGGGAGCCGAGAGCAAAAAAAAAAAAAAAAAAAAACTCTTGTCTCGTTTTTAAGTCGTCTGTGGCTTAAAATTTTTTAAATGCTCCATTGTCTCTGGCATATGTAGCTGAAGCTGTAGCTGTAGCCAAAAACCAAGGCTTTGGCCGTAGGGTGGGTTTGGGTTCGGGTATGCCAAGTTTTTATGGTTTAACTAAATAATCTCTTGGGTAAATATTTTTGTTGGCATATTATGCTAGGCAACTTTACAATGAACTTTATGCTCGGCCCTTTTGGCCATATACCAACCAAGTAGCATCCAAGTGCTAGATATAGATACAGCATTTATCTCTCTTTGTAGCACAAACTTATAACAACTAAACCACTGTACACACTTAAAAGTACGCTCCACCCCGACCACATATACCATCCATATGTGGCATAGAGTGAACCCCCCCCTCCTGCTGCTTTCGGGCAGCTACTTTGAAAATTTCAACGCAAAATTCGCCTTAGACACTTGCACATAGTTTTCCTTTTTGAATCCTGTTTGAACATCTTAAAGATACACGCAAATATTTGATGCAAATTTCGCAGTTTTTCTGTTCGCAAACATTTTGTCGAGTAAGCAGCAACATTTTGATGCAAAACTTGAAATGCCAGCAGATAGCCAATCCTGGCAATAATAGGTCTGCTTTATATTGGAAAGCTTGCTCAAAAGTGGATAAATCTATCGACCAAGTACATCGTGGGAGTAGATAGCTTAGCAGGCTTTCGAGAGTTGTTTGTTTACAAGCGTATGGAGCACGTTTACATTTTCTTGTTTAAAGAGTAAATATTTTAAATGTTATAAACTTAAACTTTAATTTTTGAATATTCTTATGAGCGAAACCTCCTCTATTTGTTGGGAAGCGTGGTTCAGGTTAAGATGCCAAGAGAAAAGAGCAAATATTTTAATTCACTTTTAAAATGAGTTCGGTGCTGAATTTTTAATAGTCAAGTCGTTTCTACTGGGTGCAAGAATGCCAGTTATCAACACTATTCGAAAAGATTATTCTCATAAGGATTATGCATTAACGTAGACTAACCTTTTCGATTTATTCTCACCGTCACCTTGACTGGGAATCGAACCCTAACTCGTAGACGTCCCCATCCTATGTTTCGATGCGAAACTCAACCAATAAGAAATGTATAAAAATCCCCACTTAGGTGATTTAAGTTCTTTCTCTCCATTACTTATTGCCAGATTTTAATGAACCTCCATATTAATCGAAAATGCTTTTTATTTGTCACAATCCAAAAGATAATAAGCTTGATTTGCCTGCTAATATCGGGTTTTTCAATAGGGACGCTACAAAAGCAGAACGATAGGGTAAGCAAACGACGCCATATTTTTTCCCGAGCTCTTGATATTTCTCTTCAGTAAGATTTGCCATTTCATCATGGAAAGATATACGATCCAACAACGAGTCGAAATTATTAAAATTTACTACCGAAATTCGGAGTCAGTGGCCTCAACTTTAAGAGCGCTACGTCCAATTTATGGTCCTCATAATTGTCCTGCCAGATAAACAATTGAGCGTCTAGTGGAAAAATTTGAATCCACAGGCACAGTACAAAATGTTTCCGTGCCAGTGAGACAAAAAAGTGCCCGTAGTGTCGAGAATATTGCTGCAGCTAGCGCAACCCAAATCAGTCTCTCACACGTCGTTCTCAAGCGTTGGGCATCTCTGTGACGTCGTTGTGGCAAATTTTGCGAAAAGATCTTGGCCTACATCCTGACAAGATCAAATTGACGCAAGAACTAAAGCCGCTTGACTGCAGAAGCGTCGTATGTTCGTGAATTGGGCTGAGCAACAACTTGAAAATTATCCGGATTTTCATCGAAAAATCATCTTCAGCGATGAGGCTCATATCTGGCGAAATGGCTTCGTCAATTAGCAAAACATGCGTTATTGGCCATGAGTCACCATTTTATCCCGAAAAAATTACGGTTTACGATCAAGACCGGCACATTGCTGTGTATGGGAATGCTTAATGATACTATATATGATACGAATATTTTTGGCCCGAATGGGATGATATGGACATGGACAATATGTGGTTTCAACAGGATAGCGCCACAAGCCACACAGCGAATGTCACAATCGATTTATTGAAAACCAAGTTTGGTGTTTTTATTGAACATTCTCACGAAATGGCCCAGTCAATTGGCCGCCTCGGTCGTGCGATTTGACGCCGTTAGAGTATTTCCTGTGGAGCTACGTCAAGTCTATGGTCTATGTCAACAAGCCAGCGACGAGTTCCACACATAATGGCATCGAATGTACTTTCACAGGAATAAAGAATGTTATTGATATCCAAACACGTTTTTGTTTTTGTAGCGCCTTTATTGATAAACACCTTTATAAGAAATACTGCACAACAACAGACAAACATGGAACGCAACAATTTTGGAAATGATGTTTGAAAATTGCCAAAGTGACCTTTCTCTAGAAAAAAAAACTTCCAAATCTACACATTTAAGATTACCATTAAATTAATCCTTAAATCTTTACAATCGTCACAGAGTTTGATTAAATTTTCTATGACTTTAACATAAGTTTGTAATTTTGTGCGGAATGTATGTACTATGTCCTATGTATTTACATATGACAAAGAGATTGTCAATAAATTGCGTTTGTTGTCAATGCAGTTATTTACAGTACATTTACATTGATGATTGTTGACATTAATAACAAATATAAATACCGTTTGTAGTAGGTAGCCGGTAACAGAATGTAATGAAATATGCTACAAAAAATTAAAAAACAAATTGCAAGAATTTACAAAAATCGTCTGTATACTCTTTTCGTGCATTGCAGTATAGGGTGGAACATCTGTTGGTTTGATTGTTAAACACTTATAAATAACATACAAAGTGGATGCTTTTCAAAATATGTTAATTTTAAAATACACAACATAATTAAAAAGCTCCCAAGGCCATGACAGAACATGCCATGCTACTCTCAGAGCCTTTCCAACTAAAGCTCTTCTATTTATAAAATATATATTCAATGCTATATTAAGGACGCAACATTTTCCTGCCCAATGGAAGACTGCATGGATAACTATGATTCACAAGCCCGGCAAAGCGGAGAGTGACCCGGAATCTTACAGACCAATCAGTCTCCTACCCACAATATCTAAAGTGTGGGAAAAATTGATTTTTAGAAGAATATCTGAAAAAAATCGAATCATTTCTTGATCATCAATTTGGATTCAGGGAAGGACATGGCACAATAGAGCAGATACATTCAGTCACGAATCACATCTTTCAGGCGTTTGACGACAAGGAATACTGCTACGGAGTATATGTAGACGTCAAACAAGTATTTGACAGATTTTGGATAGCTGGTCTTGTGTCTAAAATTATAAAAGTACTTCCTGCTCCATTTTTTGATCTATGTATTGAAAACCTACCTAGAAGACCGAAAATTTTATGTTAAAATAAAAGAATCGATATCTAGGGAAAGGAAAATGAGAGCTGTTGTACCATAGGGAAGCGGCCTGGCCCCTCTCTTATATAATCTATTCACGGCGGATATCCCGACACCTAATGAGCTCAGAAAACTAATGATAGCTACTGTGATTACTTGAGAGATGGGCTCACAGGTGGAACATCGCCATGAATCCAACTAAGTGCCAACCACTTAAATTACAAAAACAAGCTAAATACCTAGGTGTTACCCTTGATAACAGACTGACTTTCAATGCACATATAGAAAGCACAGTCAAAAACTGCCGGCTAAAAATGGCTTAAATGAACTGTCTCATGAATCATCGTAGTCGTCTTTCACTCCGAAGCAAAAGAGCATTATATAAAATGATAGTGGAGATACGCTATACAGATCTGGGGCATGGCGGCTCGCTCGAATTGGTCACGTATTCAGACACTACAGAACAAGGCCTTACGCCTTATTACTGGGTGTGAATGGTATGTAAGGAATACAACCTTGCACCACGACCTCAGACTGTATACCATTGATCTCCAGATAAATAAGCACACAAGTCGCTATAATTAAAGGCTAAAAAGACTCCAAAATAGGCTGGCAAAAGGGCTCCCCAACGAAGATCCAATAAAAAGGCTTAAAAAAGAAGTTTCAAAAATCTGCTCCAACAAGCGCTGAACTGAAAGAAAACGAAAAGAACACCGACAGGACTCCTTGAAGCTACACGGTGATAAGACATCTCTAGCTAAACAAGTTGGATTGGTGACCATATGATAAGAAAACTGCAATTCATAAAAAAAAAGTTCCAAATATGTTAATTTCGTTAACTATGTGGAAATAATAATTTCAAACAAAATAAATAAAAATTAAAAGAATACTTCACATATGTTTGACCCCTTATACCTTTTAAAATATTTAAATTAATATTGTTGACACAAATATGCTACCGCTCGCTGGCACCATATAACGACGACACTAAACAGAAATATAAATGATGGCGGACAACGACGAGGATAACGTCACTGGTGTAACTAACAAGAGTATTTATACTTCGGCACTAGGTCTAAGGCCCTTGAGGCGTTCAATTTCAATATAAATGAGTGTAGAAATGACGTTGCACACTTTTCATTCTCATTTCCATTAAAATGTTTGTAGTGAAAATGCCTTTTGTAAATTTTAATTTAATATATTTACAACTATTTGTTTGTGCTTTTTCGAAAAGCTAATTTATGTTTACCCAATGCGGCATGAAATTGTATGCAAAAAACCTTTAACGATGGATTCCAGCACATACATATGTATGTACATATGCGTTATATGGATCTATGTATATATGTTTGTCAAGTTATTATACATATATCAGGCTATATTTCAATGCCAGTTAATGTATAAACTTTTCATAATTGAATTAATTATTAATGACAACAAAGCTAAAAATGGCAGCAATTTGCTCAATTAAAAATATAAAAATAAAAACTATTAAATTGATGATGCTTAAAAAAAATCCAGTTTTTCATTGTTGTGACAACTCCCCAGCCAGCCACACATTGCAGCGCTCTCTGACGGCGTTTTGCCTCCATGCCGAATGGGTAAAGCCAATTAGCAACATGGTATTAAGTGCGCATTAGACGTCTGTCAAGAGCCTAGACTGAGCACACGGCAAGTGGGCGGAGATCCGTGGGCGTGTGCCATAAGCCAAAGAGCTATACACTACGCATAATAAAACGCTGCTGCTGCTGCTGAACTCAACTTAACCCAACTGGACTGAACCGAAGCTGGGCGGGTTACTCTGAATAGAACTGGCGTAACGTCGTAAACAAAACGTTCAATGTGCGCGACATGCACAAATGTCGTAGCACTAACTGTAGAATAAGCTAACCCAGCCAATGCCAATGCCAAACCCAACCCTGGCTTCCGAGGATTCTGTGCAGCGGCGACAATTGTAGCTGCCTTTGCCTTTGGTCTCACGATTAATCGTCGTTGCAAATTGTTGGCACGTTTTCAATTGACAGTAGTGTACTACAACGAGCCTTCCCATACCCTTGCCTTGCTGCTCCGGCCAACAGGGTCAACCCCTAATTGCACGGCAACCCCCTCTCTGTTTGTTGTTTGCATTGATGTTGTTGTTGTTGTTGCGTGTAAATCACACGACATTTGAGCTCGCTCCTGTTGCATGTTTAACGTGCACGGACGACGGATCTCTGATGCTGCTGACTGCTCCTGATACACGTCTGGGTTCACGTGTGACAGGCTTTTTAAAAACACGCCAGCGACAAGAACAACCGCGTCGAGTAGTTTCCTCATTTTCAACGCATCGCGCCGCCTCTGTCATTTATTTTGGGTGTAATTTTTCAAGTCGCGACGTCTTTTGCAGTCATCCATTAATCACGTGGCCAATGCGAGTTTGCGAAATAAAAAGCAAAACACAAATTAAAGTCGAAGCTTCAAAGTATTGAAGTTGGAATACCCTGAAGATATAGGGTGGTACTGATACTGTATCATGAGCTTTACTGAGCGGCCCAGGCAATGCGACATAATCTATACGAAATCGAAGATAAATGAATGATGAAAGACACAAATTCCTGATCAGTGGCGAAGCCAGATCGTTGAACGTGGGGAGTGATGAGCCTCAAAATGCCGACTCGATTCAACAAATTACCGACTGCATGAATTGTAATTGGGTAAAAGTGATTAGTTAATATCCGAGATTTCCTCGCTACTCCCCTATTCCTGATATTTCCAAGAAAGGTCGCAGAGAAAAAACACGAGCTAGGGGATCCTGTTTCGAAGACATACACAACTTAATTTTTTAATTAATGTAATATACTCGAGATAATCGCACTATGTAATGTCATAGAGTAGGCATTTATTTGTCGATAAAGAACCGGAATCAATTCAAGGACACTGCTATAAATGACCCGTACCTCATGGAAATCATGTGAAAATCAGTCTTTTAATAACGACATCATGAATATTTTTCTGCATCACAAACGCCCTGAAAAAGTAAATAAACCCTCTACCATAGGGTAGTAAACCAAGAAACAGAGCAACAAAAAATACATCCGTATTGGGGGTTAAGCACGCTAAGCCAAGATAATACTGCGTTCAACAGCGCTGCCTTTAAATTGTGGCCTATGTCGTGTAGGCAGCATACCAACCTGCTCCAGCCTCCCATTGATGAGGAATGTAATGATGATGTCTCTGGGCTGACAATACCCTGGCTCCAGCTATAACAAGACGTTTCTCTATGAGGTCACGTGACTAGCGCACGTCCTATGCATTACAATTTGGTTGTTTACCCAAAGCCAATGACAAACTAAATGCAATTTGATGCGTGTCATGCCCATCGCCCAACGTCATAGATGCCCGATCCCCTACTCATTCGTACTTTTTCTGTCACTCTGGACAAGTTCGTGAGAATGAAAATGCGTCGTAATCATTATTTGTAACAATCAATGGAACAGTAAATCAATTTTTATATATACATATTTTTTTTTAATTTTTATCAACTTTCGGTTATATGTTTGAATGCTTCGTTCTTTTGTCGCATGTAGCTAAACAAATGGCTACCACATGTATAGAACACGCTCTCCTACGGGACATTGCATACGCATAAATGGTCAAAGTGCAAGAGGAAATACTTCCAAACGCACGCACCTCACCACACGGCACATGGTAAACAAACGTGTACTAACCAGCACTTGACCATTAATCAAGTTTCCAATTAATTTGCCACAATTAATTGTTGTGATAATTGTCGACAATGGTCAAATGGGTGGTTGGGTTTAAACTGGTTTAATCAGGTGCCATTTGAATGGGTTTCTAAACAGCGCAGGCAAAACTTCTAGTATTTGTCTTACGCTGCGGTTCAGGGATTCGAAACTATGTGGCAAACTGACAAGGTTTGGACTCATTGTGCTCTCGAGCAATAGGCAACGATACAATTTTATGGTGCTTCAGCTTTGGTTTAGGATGCATGGGTAACAAGCATGTTATGGTTTTGCATTAATTCTCTCTGAATATATCAACAAGGATGAGACGTTATCATCACCTGGTGCCTGTTAAGAGTGCCTCGAAAAATCGAATATATTTCTTGATTAGGGAGTGTTATGTTTCGGCTTCGCCCGACAAATTAAACGCATTTATTTAAACTTATTTTCTTTATTCAAATTGCGATATTTAATTCGCGCGTCTCAATTTCATATTTTCAAACGATCTGCCTGCTTCTTTACATGTTCTCCCACTGACGCTAAATATTGTATCGGTGGGTTAAGAGACAGCTTAACCCATCGATACATAGTATCGATATAGTTATATGCGATTAGTACAAACGATTACTTTCATCGCCTCATTACAGGGGGCTTCTCCTAAAGACTACACAATAAAATCGAACAAGAAAACTAAATGATGGCGATGATGAATTTCGAGATATTTATAAAAACCATTAGCTTTAAATTAGGCTGCGGATTATATTTCAACTATATTTACTGAAAATATGCTTAGCATAATGCAATGTAATTTGATTTTGGATGATTTTCTCATTTTCAATACGCTTACATGTTGTCCTCGCTCATAAGTATGCTACACAATGAAGTAGCCCTGTGGCTAAAGCAGCGTCTGAGTGGAGGAGTGTGCTCCTATTATATTTATAAATATGGCTGCAACTAGCACTGAAGGTACAGACTCTCACCTACATATTTGTCTGAAAATGCGAACATATCTACATGTCTAGCTTATTACGTATTTTTATTATTGTCAACATATAATCAGGTTCAATGACGAGTGCGTCTTTGGCTGCTCGCCGCTCTGATAGGATAATAAATACAAGCGCACACCCGGGAGGAGACGCAGACAGACAGACAGAAAAAGCAACAGCTAGATGTAGGAATAGGTATACAGGCGAAAGCAAAAATTCCTGGCACAAAATGGTTTACAAAAGCCAACGCCAACAAGGATAGGGCTGCGCTTCTTGTCCTTTTATGTACTCGCATTTGTAGCGCTTTATTAAAAAATGTTTGCAATTTGAGAAATGTTGCCACTGATGCCTCCAACGCTGCTCTACCTGACTGGCTGGCTCTATAACTGTGCGACTCCGGCGGGCTGGCTGCTATTGCTACAGCCCGTAGTTGCTCCATGCAAACACATATCAAATATTATTGAGCGAGGTGCACGATAAAAGGCAGCCAGTGAGTCGTCAGACAGGAAGCTTTGCCATTGATGGAGTGCTGGCCCGATGTCGGATCAGTGCTGAACAAGGCCGTGTGTATGTACCCAGTATATGTCTGTGACTGCCTAACTCCGATAACCACATTTGTAAGCACCCACACGTAGCCTCAGCGTGCTCCGGTTCCCGTTGCCTGGCTAGCTAGTTGGTTGCGCTGGCAACCATGTCTAGTAACTGCTGCCTGTTTGGTTGCCATTGCAGCCGATGCGCTCTCTAACTTTGTTTATAAACATTTCACGTATATCAGAGCCAAAGCATAGAGGAGCAAGCAACTCCACCCGGTTTTGGCCACACAAATTTTCGTGTTGTAAACTTTTATTATTACTGTTTTTATACGTATGCTGACTGGAAAACAATGTCAGAAAAACCAGAAAAACTGTGCACACAACAAACTCATACACGCTAACACACACTCACACACACCCATAACAATAACAACAAATAAGCAGTAGCAGTAGACTAGTGTAAACGCTGCGTTTCGTTTCTATTTTCATTTAAAATTTTCTTGTTTTCATGGAAAACCGACAAAAAGTGTAAAAGAAAAAAACGCAACAACCAACAGCAACATCAGTCATTGCATAATTTATAAAAGTAGAAAGACAACATGAAGAGACTAGCACCAGAGAAGCGTCCATACTGCGATTCGCGACTGGAGAATACCAAGTATCGTCGCCAGCGTTTTACGCGCCCAAAGCCCGTTGGGGAGACGTACGAGAAGAGCAGCAAGAGGCCGCTAAATGATTGTCCATATTATAAACTGAAGTATGGCTTTGATGAGCTGCCGCTGGATCCGATTAAAGAGATTATAGCAGAAAAGATATGTATGTGTGTGCGCGCGTGATAGCGTCATAGTAAATATGCTCAAGAGGCTCTGTTCCTTTGATTTTTTTCAGCGCACTTGCAAACGGATCGACTTACGGGGCGCTGTAATCGTGAAATGGAATTTCATGCGTATGATCTGGACAATGTAAAAAATGCTTACCAAGAATGCGAAGATGACACTTTGAAAGAACTGCGATTGAAGGATATTGTTATGCCTGAGAAGTTTGAAATGCTGCGCGATGCCAAACATCATACCTACAATTTTGATGAGCAGGGTGAGTCCAGTAGTAGATTGTGTGTGCGTGTGTGTGTGTTGGCCAAATTGAAACCACAAACAAAACTACAACACACGGCTATAAAATTTAACAACATTTGCGCATTAAAAAGCAAATTACTTTGCATATAAAAAGAGCCGGAGCCGAGTAGGAGCTTGGTGTGAGTCTCAAACAAATTGCCAAACATTTTATGTAATTCAATGAACAAAAACAATAACAACAAGCACAGCGACAACTGCTCTGCGAACTTTACCACAAAAACATAACACTTAATACTTTATTAAATGCGAAAAACATGCGCCCCCTTACTCCAGACAAACGGCCACACTCCCTTACCCGAGCTTACCCAGCTCGAGGCCACGTCCCGAGCTTGTTGGGCAAAATTGTTCACCTGTAAACATAAAAATTCCAAACATTATCCTTTTAACATAAAATTTTATAACCCAAAAAAACAAATGCGTATGACATTTATTTGAATATCCTTTGGGACACGCTGCCGGACGCAAGAGCAGTCATGGCGAAGAAGGCGGTGCCAATGGGGTTTATCATAGTATTTTATTTGGCATTTACACAGCAAACTTTTTAATGCACTACCAAAGGGTATATGGAGTCTGGTCTGCTATTTGTAGTGCCTAGACAGAATCGGAAAACCGACTCTGACTTTGACTCAATACCAAATGCTGTCTATAATTAGGGTTTAGAAGCTCTACTCCGTATTGGAAGAAACTGAATTTTATTCTTTGACTTTGCTCTACTGGAAGCGCATGACAACTTCGGTGTTGGACTAAAAAGTGACTTTTGTTGCTACTGTGATAAAAATGTTTCATTTTGCGTATAGTTTTTTAATATTTAATGCTGGCTATGAATAGCTGCAGATGCAGATAGTCTGGGTACAGGTTGCTGCTGGGTGGTGGACTAAGCTAATAAACGTCTGTATGGGTGCAACTCGGTCCATACCATGGTGGGCATAAAAACATGTTGTCGATAAACATTAACATAAAATGTGACAAGCAGCAACGGGAGCGAGAGAGATGAATATAGATATTGACCAAATGGCCATTGGGAGACAAACAAAATGGCGGCATAGCAGCCAAAATGAAAATTAATTTGAGTTTAATCATTTTAAAAGCGAACTTTGTTGGCCTGACTTTTATTATAAACAGTTTTGCATATTTATTTGCGCTGCCTTTGAGCTTATTAAAAAAAAAATTATAAAATAAGAAATCAAATATGTAAAATACACACATACACACACACCATAAAATTGCGCATATAAAGTTCATGTGCAAATATTAAATGTCATATAATATGCCGACTTTACGATTTATTTTATTTTTTTCCGTAACACAGCTTGTAATCAATTTCCCTGGATTGATAAATTGATGACTGGCGGTAATAAATTTTCATATTTACACAGGGTGTTATATTAAAAATTTCCCACACACTCATAGAGAGACCCAGCGAGCAGGAAATCCATGAAATGACTTCCGAACTATTGAACATCTATTGCGCCCGAAGAGTACGAATGTTCTTCTATGACTGCGGTACCAAATCTCCGCTTTTGGCCAATAAGTTGCGACGTCAGCATGGCCCTCCAAGCGAGCTGATCGGTGCGTATCGCACTTACCCTGCGCGACATTTACGCGTAAACGCGCTGCAAGGTCAGCCTAAAAAGAAGCGCTTTGAACCGGGAGATCACTATGCGCTGCGCACGCCACAGGGTGAGAATGCTTAACTGCTCTTGGAGTCTCTCAATTTAATATTTCTCTACTGACAGAATGTCGCAACGAACTGATACGTGTGGGCAAGATAATCGACGAGCTGCTAGAGCCCGTGCTGGACGAGGCCAGAACTAATATGGAATTTGGACGAATGCATACAAATATGCCGCCGAATTGCGAGCAAAGGCGGGAAAAGAAGCGATTGCAGGAAGTGGAGCTGCGCCGTCAGCCAAAGAAAACAAGATGCAAAAGTGCCAATAAATTCGTAGATCGTAAAAACTTTTCAAGCAACAAGGAATTTTTGCAATGTCTTAAGAAAATGGAGGCCACGTAAGTAAGCTATCAAAAAGACACTTAGTTGGCATAACTAACGCAGGCTATTTTCAGACGTTTTCGCTACATGCAGCCTATACAACCGGTACATCCCGAAGAGCAGCAACGCTTGCAAATGGCAGCTTATCAGAGCAAATTGAAGTTGGCTGAATCAAAGTTTACACTCCATATAGAAAAAAGATACAAGGCTTTATTAAAAAGTGTAAGTAAAAATTGATCAAATGCATTTTAAACTGACGGATGACTTCAACGACTCCCTTGGCCACAATCTCATAAAAAACACATTCTAAATGAGCGCCAGACATAAATAAAATAAATGTATCTTGCGTGCCTGTCTTGGTTCTGGTCAAGTTCGTGTCCAAGCGTAAACGATAATAACCAACTTAATACAATGTAATAAATATGTGTGCGTGTTGCCCCAACCATCTGTATGTGAGTGAGAGTAAATTAAGCTGCGTTAGTTGACTTTTGGTTGGGTTGAGCCATGAGCTTTGGGAACGTGCCAACAAAAAATTATAATGCAGTATAATATAGTTAATATAATTCATGACCCGTAAAGCTGGTAAAGTTGTGAACAATATTATAAGTATTTTAGTTATAAGAAGACACTACATATGGACTAACACGATTTGGGTTTTGATAAAGAGTTTATGGTCATAAGGCTAAGTTGTTAACTGTCGTAATTTTGCTTCTGCTGATTTTCAGTTAAGTATAACCCAACTGGAGACATACCCCTCGATGCTAGTACGCGAAGCCATACGAAAAATTAACACAAAAAATCCCCATTTAATGGCAGCCTACAAATTTATACGCGAGGAACAGGTGAGTATGTCAACACAACGTTGCCATCATCTAGTAGAACCTTTAGAGCAACACCACCACCTCAAATATAAGCAAACTTTACTCACGCGTGCTCTAGTCAAGTTGAAGAAAGTTTTTGAGTCTGAGCAGTGCCAGCATATTAAACTTACTTTCGTCGATGGAGTGTTGATGTCTCGACATGTGCTCCGAAGTAACTTTGAACGGCTTTGTCACAAATCAGTGCATAAGAGTTAATGAGTAATAAGACACATCAGCTGAAAATAAACACATAAAACAAAAAATCATTTTATGCGCCTTAAGTTGTGCATACAAAAGTTTTTCCATCTTGCCATCGTTGTTTACTACAAACATACTTATTGCAGATACATTGGCCCAAAATACCGCCAGAAGTAATATTAATGGATTACCTGTTTGTGGGTGACCACGGCGTACGACACGCTTATGCCATTGTCTTTATTGTCTGCCTTATTGATCTGCAGGAGGACTTTCGTTATCATGTAAAGCGTGCCTTTTTACGCTATATATTGCAGTAAGTTAAAAGTGTGCAAAGCAAAATAAATTTTTGTAAATGGCCTTTGCTTGCATTGCAAAATTTCCAATTGTGATTTTAGCATTATCGCTATCGTGGTATACGAAACGATAACCAATAATCGAACTATCGATAGTGCATAAAATGCATGTGCACCTGTTGTGCTTAAAAAGTAGTAATAGGAAATTTTTTGCAACACTCAATTTTGCAAAGCGTTGCCACACTTGTAACAAATAGCCTGTTAGTAAATTTATGTAATTGTAGTTAGACTAAACAATTTTACTACCTTCCCAGATCAAACTTTGAGCGGAAGCGCCTACAGCTCGAAGTAGAGCCGCCCGATTTCCCTACGCTTATTATTAGGGCGCCAGTGCCATGGAAAACCAATTTGCTGTTGGCCAAGGGACGCATAAACGAGCTATTGATGGTCGTGCACCCAGCATTACAGGCCATGAACACAATGTGGCATCAACTATACGACGATCTGGTTGTGCTTGATTTGTCCCAACTATTGCTCACGGAAAGGCCGCTGGATATCGATAATGTGCAGCAGTTTGTTAAGGAAAGCTGCGAGTCAGTTCGTGATGTATGTTATCAGCAGGTGCAATCTATTGAATGAATTAAGTTTGTCTGGTTCTGTGTAGGTGTTGCTCAACGATTGGCTGCCGCGCTGTGCTGATCTCATGAAGTTAATGCGTCGCCACTGGAAGAATATGGTGCCCATGAATACCCCACACGGTGGGCGTGCAGCCATGCTCTTTAACAGTGTACATTCGCTTATGTCACGCCATTTGATGGGACTTATAAGTAAAAGCTTAAATTATCTGTTCAAAGTGATCTGCGCCTATAAGGTAAGCTTAGGTCAGAGCCTTATAGTGTTATCTTAAAAATCTGTTCTGGCTTCAGGGCGGTAATGCTATCGAACACTATACCATACATGATCCGAAGCTACGTCGCCGACCACTAATGACGCTCATTGTATCTGTGGTTGGTGGTCACTTTGACAACGAGCGTATCGAAATGGGTCCCGGCATGCGAACTAATGATAATATCTATGTCTTTGACAATGACGATACCGATCCCTTTCAACAACCTTTGACGAACGTTTTTGTCGATACTGTAAGTCTGTTGTGGCTTTTTTTTCTCCTAACACACTTAAACGTCTCATTGCAGACACCCGATATGGATGCAGTAACACAATTTGAGATGAAACATAATCACAAGCTCTACATCTATCCCTACATTAAAGAGCTGCCATCCATTTTCATCAACTATTTCAAAAGCATATTGGCTGTGGGTCAAGAAATACCACGACTTGAGTATATTATGTCTGGCGGTGGTAAGCTAAATATAAAATTTAAATTGTGGCACATCTAATTGTTGATTCAAACCAAAGCACCCGAAACTCATGGCTATTTGCATTGCATGGACGAGGACCACGTTGACTTTGTTGAATTGTGTGAAAAAGTAGAGAGCATAGTTTTGTCCAATTTTAACGGCGTACACGTTTATCTTAAACCTATCTACAAATATTACTTTGGGCTGTTGAATAAGATGATAATGCCCGTAGTGGAGAAAATTTGGACAGATACCCAACTGCCGGATTTGAATGTGAGTATAAAACCTTCGCTGCATCATACTAATTAAGCACACAGCCCTTCAACAGCAATATTGTTGCAATTACTGACTCTGTGTGTGTCGTCTTGAAATGAATTTAATTATTTATTTCGATTTGATTATACGCAATGATGCGTAGAATTAACATAAAATTTCATTATGCAATATTAATAGACTGCTGACAGACGACGACGGGCTGCTTGTTGACTGCCAACCGACATATAGTCTGGCAGACAGTCTGTATAATATGTTGACAAGCTTTAGCGATAAATGCTGGTGTACGAGGTCAGATAGATAAGTACGGTCTTTAAGCAATATGCGGCACATATTATAGCTTACGGTTGGGAATCTATTGAGCCACCCCCGAATATTTTGGGTACATACCTTTTGGAATTGCAGCCCGCTAGGAATGCCTGTTTAAATGTTTTGTTTACTGATCTCTGGCATTTGGCAACAGTTTTGTTATGGTACAAATCATGTTTAATTAATCCCTGTTCGGATTTAGCCCAACTCATTGTAGGGGGCGTGTAATTGCCACATCATTAGGCCTTTTAGTTTTGCATAATGCATAATATACATGACAGCGGTACACACACACACATAATCTGCACAATGATATTGCTTATACGTAACGTATGCCGCACGCACACGCTCAATTGCCCCATTGGCACCCAATTCAGATATAGTACATATAAAGCGATTTATTAATGCCAGTAAAGCTATATGGTGGGGGTATATATACTATATATACGTATATGTATATGTATATATTAATAAATGAATGTGTGTGCAGCAGTTCACATTCATTAAGTTTTATGAAACGACCGACAATTTCCCTTTTTTGCGCAATTTATTTAAAATAAAAATTGCTTCCGACCGTTGCAACGCTTCCATGCTTTTCGATGCAGTCGAGCCTTGCCAGGCATGTAACACGACCCTACACATACATATATAGTTATATTGTAAACACATATATGGCGATATATATTGAGCGTGTGCACGTACAAGCACCTAGAGATGCAAGCGTGATTAAATAGTTGAAGTTGTGGAAATAACGAAAGCATATATTAAAAGAAAACCCCCTTTAAAAAGGAATCTATTAGATTGTTTTGTTGAAGGAATTTCAAATTAGAGATATATCATCGAATTGACAAAAGACATTTGTCTTGTTTTTTGACTCCCTTGACCTTGTGACACGAAGGATAGCACCCTCACTACCATCTCTAGACTGCATTACATACACTTATTGTAACGTACTTTTTTCCTCCCAATTTTATTAAATATATGCATATTCATTTACATGTTTACTCCAATACTCCTACTCCTGCTGCTCCACCTACAACACTGGCAACAATAACCGACAACAGGTTGTCCAGGAATTAATGAAAAAATTGCGCGCAGTGAAGGATACTGTTTATTATCTGCGTGATTTCATTCAGTTAAACATGTTCATGCTGGATAATCGACATGTGAAAGAGACATTGCGTATGTATGTGGATGACATCTATGAGTTCATAATTGATTTCTATAAAAGCCTCAATCTCAACGAAAATCGCGCGTAAGTAAACCAAATCACGTCAAGCTGCTTACGTTGAACCCTTTTGTTTTTCACATGGGCAACAATTTGTGCTGACAGTTGTGGTACTAGTAACAAACTGTATGCCTTCATATTTTTCTTCTTTTTTTTTTTTGCAACTTAAGCATTTGCGAGGAGTTGGAAGAGATGTCGATGAAGGCTGGCGAGCGACCAGAGGAAACACCTGAGGTAGTGGCACTGCAAGCCTACATAAGCGAGTGCCGGGAGATGCGCATCTATGCGATAAAAGATGAAATCAAGAACGTGTTGAAGCGCGTCGTATTCCTGCTGACCCATGCATACCTTTCGAGTGAGTAATGTTTGAGCAGGGTGCAGGATAAGGTGTGTTTTAGTGTTAGTTTTGGACGGTCAGCTGTTTGTACAGCTGCTGGGAAAGGGACTACCCCAAAGATTGCGGTTGGCTGAGGGCGTGTCTGTCATGTCTGTCAGTCCGTCAGTCAGTCAGTCGGTATGCAGTTTGCTTTAGACTGTTTGTTTTAGTCATATGGGTTACTGTGTATGTGTGTGGACAGAAGAGGAGTTCCTGGATTTGCTGGTTTTGCTGGATGTGCCAGCTCTTGCTCTCTCGCTTAACATAATTAACCTCAACTAACAAGCTGAGTCTACTAATTGGTTTTATAATTACTTGCGGTAAGACACCAAACATTGAGCTTCGTTAAAACCCCGAAAATGCAACTTAATGAGCTTAACAAATTCATGAATGTGTGAAAGTTGCTTTGACAACCGACAAATGCAGACAAAAGCCCAACATTTCCCAAAACTCCCCGCACTCAGCTCAGACAATTGTCAGTTATCATGAAGTGTCAAATAGCAACAATGTATTATCTGTCGAATATAGCATGTGGGTTAGTCGGGGCGGGGCTGATGTCTGGTGCGTGTCTTTTGTCTTTCTGTCAGAGTAAATATCATCAGCATCAGGCTTTAGCTCTGATACACACTTGTCTATTTGGCTTATACGCTTCACATGGAATCATACAGTTTTTTGAAGAAGCCCCGGCCTCCTTCTGGAGGAAGATGTATAATTAATTAGTTTGCCAAAACAAAACACAAACACAGAAGCACAAAGAGTGTAACTTTTGTCCGTTGTTATGCAGCCAATTAATTAAGAGTTAAGCAGGGTTAATTAGGAATACCCATGTGCGCTGTTATAGTAAAGTAGAGTGTGCTGCAATAACTGAGTTTCCGGCTATCAACAGGCGAGGAATTACATCTAAACTCACGCACTTTTATACTGCCGGGGGAGCTGGAAGAGGTGCTGGATTTGAGTGCTGCCCGTTTGTCTGTAGTGCGTGACAACTTGGAACTGGCTTTGCGGTAAGTTTGCAACAAGCAGCTGCTCTGCACGAGGTTTATTGACTTATCTCATCCTGTTTGCAGTGAACGTCGTACCATGTTTGAGAAGCTTTTGGCCCAGGAGAAACGCACAATGGATGGTTTTCGCATTAAGGAAATACGCGATGTGTTGACGCTGGAGGAGCTCAAGGAACGTGTCGATACCGTGGATATACTGTTCACTACAATCGAGAATTTGAGTCGTGAGGCCAAAGCCATTAACGTGGAAGAAGGATTGCTACAAATTGATGTATCAGCCTTTCCTTTGCTCGCCGAAATCATTGAAAAAATGGAGCCAATTGAAAAACTATGGAAAACATCATATGCCTTCGAAAAAGATTATCTTATTTGGTAAGCAAGCACAACGATTAAACCTAGTGCAATTATTTTAACAGCCAGTCCAGAAGCTTGGGCCGGCATCTAGGATAATGCATAACAAGTGCACTTGGCTTGGCACAAATGACAAAATATTTGAAATTGAAGTGCTAGCCAAGTACCTGGACAACTATTTTCCGCCTTCCACCACACCCGCCCACTCCCTCAAGTTCAAATGTAGAAAGTTTAGTTGAAGTGCAGCGTGCAAAGCTGACGGAAAATAGCCAGGTTTGGGAGTGCGCCATTCTAACGTCGCGTCGTGCCCTAAGGGTGGAACTTGCTCTTGCCTTCCTTCGCTTTTGCTTATTTTTTGTATATTTCTATTTACATCTTTTACGTTTTGTCATTTTTCCACCCGCCCTATTTTTTTTACCTAGTTGCATTTTCATTTTCAATGTTTCTTGTTGTTGTGTCATTGCAGGATGTTCGAGCGTTTCGAATGCTTAAATGCGGATGGCGTAAGAGAGCAAGTCGAGAATATGCACAAGGTAAGTACTTGTAAGACGGAAGTTGTCGTTGCTCCTCTTATAGGGCGGAAGCATAAATGGGTTGGACTACAATGAGCGTCAAAGTTGAAATTGTTAGATTTTTGTTGTTGTTCGTCGATCACCTGCTTAAAAGAGTTGTCAGAAGAGCATAATATTCTAGGCTTTATTGGGGATTCTCATCCTCATCTAAGCTTAGCATTTAGGATAACAAAAAACTACTTTGAAATGCTTCATGGCTGCCTTAAGAGTATTTTCCAACTAGGATGGGGCTTAGGGGATTAGAGTAAAAAAAAAGACGAAACTAACCATTGTGTGAGTGTACGTGGGGCAGAGTTAGGATACTCGTAAGGCGGGCCTATGCTTAGAATTTTTAACATTTGCAACCCACACGTAACTGATACGAATAATATCTTGCCAAACATTTATGCAGATAATGTACAAGCTGGCACGACAATTGTCCTACAATCCTGTAGCAAAACGTGCCGCCGAACTGATGCGTATGAAAATCGAGAAATTCCGCGTATATTTGCCCGTGCTGGACTCAATATGCCGTCATGGCTTAGAGCAACGTCATTGGGATCTGATTTCAGAGAACCTGGGACGCGAATGCAATCCTCAGCTGTATCCCTCACTCAAGGACATGATTGACGCGGACATTATGAGTATTTTGCCACAGCTAGAGGAAATTGCAAATGCAGCGGGCAAGGAATATGATCTAAATACGGCACTTACGAACATGCAAGCCGACTGGAAGGACGTAATGTTTGAAGTGCTGCCGTATCGGGATTCGGATACTCACCTTTTGGCTGCGCTGGATGACATTCAAACGCAGCTGGATGATCATATAATGCGCACACAGGCCATGAAGCGTTCACCCTTTATTGTTGCACTTGGTTCCAAGGCTGACGACTGGGAGGCAAGACTCTTGCTTATACAAAATATTATTGATGCTTGGGCGCAGGTGCAGGTTACTTGGATGTATTTGGAACCCATATTCAGTTCCGAGGATATTATGAGACAGATGCCGTTGGAAGGCCGCAACTTTAAGGCTGTAGACAAAATATGGCGTCGCATTATGAGACATACGCTTAATGACAGACATGTGATGGCAGCTACGGAGTATCCAGAGATGCTGGAGATCTTTACCAAGGCGATTGAGGATTTGGAAACCGTACAAAAGGGCTTAAATACATATCTGGAACAGAAGCGCTTGTTTTTTGCGCGCTTTTTCTTTTTATCCAATGACGAATTGCTTGAAATTCTGTCTGAAACAAAGGATCCTATGCGTGTGCAGCCACATCTAAGAAAGTGTTTCGAAGGAGTAAGCCTCCCAATTTTCACTAACTATATTTAATTTTAACTATAAATCTCTTGTACAGATTGGTACCTTAACCTTTGATGAAAACCTGGAAATCACTGAAATGATCTCTGATGAGGATGAACGTGTAGCGTTAGTACGCCGCATTAATCCGCAAACAGCGAATGGTCTGGTAGAAATCTGGCTAAAAGAAGTGGAAATGGTTATGCTGGACAGTGTCAAAGAGCAAATGCATGAAGCCTTTGACGACTACGTCTTGGCGGAGCGCGTTGCCTGGGTAGTTGCCTGGCCTGGACAAGTAGTTCAGGGCATTTCTTGCATGGCTTGGACCTACGAGGTGAGTGCAGTTGGCAAACCAGCCAACATTGTGCACAGTTTGGTTTTTTATTTGTCATTTTACGACACTGGAATGATTCTCGTCTGTGGGTGTGTGAATGCCCTTGACAGCACGATTAGCTTTCCTTTCTATTTCGTGCTTTTTATGTCAGTTTTTATCATTCCAATTGTTACTGCTGCTGTAGCCACTGTTTCCTTTTGACTGCAGCACTTCTGGGCTTTGACCGAGTAAACTTTTGGCTTGGCTTTGCTCTGAAATTGAAAATCATATTTTGCCAATTTGCCTTTCCCTTGCTGCATTTTTTTTCATAGTTGCATAATATTTTTTTTTGCTCTGCCCTGCAGGTGGAGGAGGCCATTGAGAAAAAGACACTGGCGGCTTATTTGGAAAAATCCAATGGTCAAATCGGTGACTTGGTGCAGTTGGTGCGCACAGATCTTCAGGCTGGCACTCGCATTGCTGTGGAAGCGCTCATAGTGCTCGATGTGCATGGTAAATATAAGAATTCTAAAAGATTCCAACTTTATTTAAGAACTGTTTTATGTTGAACAGCACGCGATGTAGTCAAGTATTTGTTGGACTTGAATGTTTCTAATATACAGGACTTTGACTGGATCTCTCAGATGCGTTACTATTGGAAGACGGATGAGAGTAAGTTTTAAAATTGGTTAGCCATTGGCGGTTAACTAAAGCAAAGCAACTAGTGACTAAGATGCCAATACTATTGGGCATTTGGGCTTAACAGTCAGTCAACATGTTTCATTTCTTTCTGGGGCTTTTTGTTACCTCAAACTCCCTTTTTTTGTGGCACTTCAAGTTAGAGGTATCAAATTTTATCGATTTTGCTTTAAAGTAAAGGGTTTTTCAATAAGAGCGCTACAAAAGTTTTTTTAAATAAAACAAAAACGGTTTTGGATATCAATAAAATTCTTTATTCCTGTGAAAGTACATTCGATGCCATCATGTTTGAAACTCGATTTCTTTTGCATAGCCACGCTTGCAGAAGTCCAGACGCTGAGCCCAATTTTCGACGGTTTTCAAGCATAAATTGGCCGATACTGCTGCAATTTCACGTTCAATATTCGTACGAAGTTCATCAATCGTCGCTGGCTTGTTGGCATAGACCATAGACTTGACATAGCCCCACAGGAAATAGTCTAATGGCCAATTGACTGGGCCATTTCGTGAGATAACAAGTTCACCAAACTTGGTTTTCAATAAATCGATTGTGACATTCGCTGTGTGGCTTGTAGCGCCGTCCTGTTGAAACCACATATTGTCCAAGTGCATATCATCCAATTTGGGCCAAAAATATTCGGTTATCATTGAGCGGTAGCTATTTCTATTCACAGTAACGTGCCGGTTTTGATCATCACGCAAGAAGTACGGCTCAATGACGCCGCCGGCCCATAAACCGCATCAAAATTGTAATTTTTTCGGGATGCAATGGTGACTCATGGAGTACTTGTGGATTGCTGTTTTACCAATAACGCATATTTTGCTTATTAACTAAGCCTTTCAACCAGATGCCCAACGCTTGAGAACGACGTGTGAGAGACTGGTTTGGGTCTTCCTCAATTGATGCACTAGCGGCAGCAATATTCTCGACACTATGAGCACTTTTTTGTCTCACTGGTACGGGAACATTTTGTACTGTGCCTGTGGATTCAAATTTTTCCACTAGACTCTCAATTGTTGATCTGGATGTAGCGCTCTTAAAGTTGAGGCCACTGACTCTAATTTCGGTAGTAAATTTGAATAATTTCAACTCATTGTTGGATCGTATATCTTTCCATGATGAAATGGCAAACCTTACTGAAGAGAGTTGTGAAGAGAGCGGGAAAAAATATGGCGTCGTTTGCTGTCCCTATCGGTCAACTTTTGAGCGTCCCTATTGAAAAACCTGATACTTCAAAGGGGTTTAAATATGCGCTTAACTAGTAGACGGTAGTCAATTTCCTAAAGTTTACACTGACTTATGTTTTTAGGGGATTACGATTTGACAACCGCACAAATTTAAATAGTATTTCATAGTTATATAGTTGCTTGTTCAATGCCCATGCTTAACGCTTAATCCTTTTGCAGAAAACGAGGAATGGGTTTGCGTCAGCATGGTGGTCACAGATGTTAAATATGGCATGGAGTATTTGGGTAATTTGCCCCGCCTGGTGGTCACGCCACTAACAGATCGTTGCTATCGGTGAGTTACATATTTTGGAGGCTACTGTATGACAACTTCATCATAATTCCACAAACACACACACTTTTGGGTCCATTTAAAAAATATTAATTGACAAAACGTTGCAAAACATCTGTGTGTCGACTGGGAGAGGCTTCGTAAACTAAATATGAAAGCTAACGTTTATTGGAAAAATATTTATTTTATTTCAGTGCATTTAAAATTTATTTCCATTTTTAAACAAAATGCAAAAAAAAAGCAAAAAAAAAATGTAAACAGAGATGAAAACCTTTTTGATGTTTAAGCTGCCTACGACAAACACAAGCAAACAAACAACAACAACAACAGCAAAAAACAACACAACACAGATGCAGGCATAGGCAGGCAATGGCACAAGCTGGCAGAAAGGACATTTTAATGGGGTTTCCGATAAAACTTTTATATTAAACAAATAAATCAATGTTGGACAGTTTTCACACACACACACACACGTAGTCCTATACTGCATATGTATATGTAGTTAAAAAATAAAAAACGAGCGGACAGAATTGTGTATAGAGATATTTGTACGGCTATGGCGGAAAAGCTAAAAAATACACAACTCTGCGCTGGCATCGGTGCCAATATGATAAAAATATGAACTTGCAAAACAAGCAGAAACAGTAAAAAATGAGTAGGAATAATAAAAAAAATATATATTGTATATATATATATGAATCTATAGACACTAAATACAGTCGACACTTGAATAAGATGCATATTTATTCTATCTAGATTTATTTTTCAACGCATAAAAGTTTTACGTTTACGGGACTATATTGTAGCATAGTATTTTAGATAGATAGTTTTTTAAATAACCATATCTTGTCATGCAACATTGACTTATGTTTAAACCTGCTTCTATTGGGTCGTTCATTAATTATGAAATTATATATTCTCCATTTTGATCCAATACCTTTTGTCATCTTTCAGGCAAGAGATTTATTCCAGGATCATAAAATTTTGATCCAAGTGGCTTTTGCCGTCCTGATTTGAGGTGAAGGTTCTCCCATAAAAAGAATTTTGTAGTGACCGGAACAAGTAATAGTCCGAAGGTCTTCTGTTTGAGTGCATCACTCAATTTGTCCAGCTGATCACAATACACTTAAGAATTAATCATGATATTGTCGGGAAAAAGCTCAAAATAAACGATCCTTTTGAAATCCCACCAAACAGAGAAGATAACCTTTTTTTTTTTTTGGTGACTATCGGCCTTCGAAGTGGTTTAAGCTGGTTCATCCTTTTTAGGCCATGATCACTTGTGCTTTACATTCTTGTAATTAACCCATATTTCGTCGCCAGTAACAATACGCTTCAAAAATGGTTCACTTCTTTGACGTTTGATTTGCAAATCGCAGTCGTTAATGCGGCGAAGCAAATTTCGTTCTGTAAGAAGATAAGGAACCCATAAGTCAACCTTCGACATTAATCCTAGACGTGTCATGTGCTTGTGGACGGTCGCGTTAGACAAATTTCATCTTTCAGCAATCGCTCGAGTTGATTTTGCATGGACCAACGACTTTATTTTATCCACTTCGGCTTCAAGAGGCTCCAGAACGTGGTGCATCCTTAAGATCGAAATTGCTGAAACGAAATTTTGCAAACCAATTTTGGCATTGGTGTTCGGTCAACACATCTTCTCCGTACACATCGCATAATTATCGCCTTGCATGAACTGCATTTTTACCCTTTTAACAGTAAAATACGCCGAAAATGTTGTTTTCGATCTTCTATCTTCGATAGGGCACCAAACAAAAACTATTCCAAAAAATTTAACAAAATTTGTTACAAAAATGCCCTACTATGTCAGCTGTTCAAATATGTAAAGGTAAAGCAGTTAAGTGTGAAGTTGGCTGCGAAAAAAGGCAATAAGATCAGCTGTTGTCATTAAACGAAATTACTTAGTGAACGACCCAATAGTTTAAAAGCTGTTTTTTCGCGTTGTTCGAGTGTTGACTGTAGTATGTGAAAAAAATCCTGCCAGCAGTAGAGAAGCCTGTGTAGGCGGCAACAAAAAATTGCCATAAATGACAATTTTTTAAGCTGTGAAATGTAAAAAAAATGGAAAATAGATATTAAAAGCATACTCTGCAGGGTATGTGTTGTGGTTCCTTTTTGTTTGCTGTTGTTGTAGGGCTATGGCATAATTCTAAATCGTTTTTGCTTCAACTAAATCATTTCATCTACTCATAGGACTTTGATGGGCGCTTTGAAGTTATGCTTGGGCGGCGCACCTGAAGGACCCGCTGGCACAGGCAAAACCGAGACCTGCAAGGATTTGGCCAAAGCAGTGGCCAAAAAGTGCGTAGTCTTCAATTGCTCCGATGGCCTAGACTACAAGGCACTCGGAAAGTTCTTTAAGGTGAGTATGGGAAAACGATGCGCAGACCGGCTTTCGCTATCCCCAAAAAGCACGCTGGCTGGGCTGGCTGGCTTATAGATAGCCAAGTCTTGTCAACAACATTAATCACACAAAAAACGCGAGAAACGAACAAAAAAAACCAGTCTCAGACTGGCGTTCCAACAATGGGTCTTAATACGCGCACACGCGAACCGCCAGAACCGAGAGCAGAGCAGTTAATTTGCCACACGCTGCGTCTTTCGTGTTAGACAGACCGGAGCCAGTCAGAAGTCAGTTATGGCCACTATCACGCGTTGCTGGCGGCTGCTTGTAGGAATTGGCTTATTGAAATTTATGCAGCTTTCAGCAATGTATTAGTTAGTATCTACTATCTGCTCGGTTTCATGCATATGTATGTATCTATATCTCCTCTGTACATCTGTATATCCATCTATGCGTGCTCGCCTATTGACTAATTAGGCAGTTTGTGAAAGTAATGGACGCGGTTTTGGGCACTTTTAGCTGCTGGAGCTTTAGCGTTGGAGTTATTTTTTTCTTGGCTTATATCTCGAACGTCGCTCACTCTAATTTATTGTATGCAAATTTATATTTGTAGGTCGTTAACCGTAGTAATTCCTCAACATACACACACGCACGCCCCGATTAAATGCGTGTATCTTAAATGGGCGCTGATGTTTCCAGTATTCAAATTTATGACTTTGCTTTTAATCGCTTAATTCCCTCAACAAACACGCATTTTCTGCTATGTCTGCCTAATTGCATAAGAGTTTAAAGCTTAAACAATGAACACAACAGGTGAAGAGAGCGGGAGTGGGGGTCATTGCTAATTTGCATGATAGGTCAATATACAGTAGAGAACATCAAGCCAAGAAATTGGCAAATGGGCAAATTATAAAAAAGAGTTGCATACGAAATGTTCGCCTTTAGTCTAGCTTTACTGTACCAAAACAACTCACAATAAGGAAATGTTAAACAGAGATGTTCAATGTTGATATTTTGCATATCGATCTAATTTTGTCAAGTACCCCAAATAGTACCGTATTTCATCTTATTAGTGTGGCCAGAGCTTCTAGTTTTAATTGCAACCGTATGGGAAATGTTGAAATAACTTTTTTTTCCATGTTTCTAAAATTAATAAAATAAAAAATAATTTTTTTATGATATGACATGGACCAAATAATCAATTACGTTTTAGATTGATTCAGAAAAATACAAGAAAGGGTTAAAAGCAGTTTTTAAAAATCCTTTACGTAGGACTGAGGACTATTTTAGTCTACATAGTGACCAAAAGGTGACTGTAGCTTCTTCGCAAAAAGTTTAATAAGAGATCTAAAGTTGAAATTCTTAAAATGTATGTAACATATAGAAGGAGTCGTCGGAGACACCCCAAAGTAACCTAAAATATGATCAGGGTGACTAGAGAAGTCGATATACCCACGTCCGTCCGTCCGTCCGTCCGTTTTAAACGTCTCTGAACACAGCTATCTCATTTTTGTAAGGATCTTGTTACATTTGTTATTTTTATAACTTGTTTGTTTTTTATTTATTGTTTTTTCATATATTAATAATTAAAAAATAATAATAGATAACAGATCGTGTAAAAACAGAAATGAGTATATATGTATGTATATACCTATAGAATTTGCTACTCCTCTTAAAAAAATATTGAAACTAAATTTGATTTATTGTTTGTTCTCTTGTTAGCTCTCGGCCAAGCTTCACTGTATTGAAAACAACCTGGCCAGAATTAGTCGAACAACAACAAAAACTAGAACAACAAAAACAATACTCAAAGCGGCATTAAACAGAACGAACATGCGGCTCCATAAATTGTCACTAAGCGTTCGATGAAAATTAATGATTTTATTTTAGTGCTTAAAGATCGAGAGATTAGTTTATGCGATTTATGCGCAATCCACTTTAAATTTAGCATTAGTTTGTATTTTATTACTTCATTCGTCGTAGTAGAGCCGATTTTTGATTTAGAAAGTAGTTTCGAGTATATTGAAGTCGATTCGAGTTGAGTTTAGATGAGCAGAGTTGAGTCATAAAACCAGCCTGTCACCAAGTCGACTATTAGCGTCTTGTTCTTTTGTAGCAAATTGATTTTTTAATAATTAATAAGACTAAGGAAGTCATAAATTAAAAGTATACTCACAAATGGATATGTCTTCGGGTTATCAGGAATAGAATTATTTTTCATTTAACTATTCAGAAAACAATAATTTGAAATTGTCTGAATAACTAAAACGAACGTTTTGATTTATGGAAATATTTTCAGCAGCGTGTGCCCAAATATTGTAAATAAATTAAAAGCAAATAGCCAAGCCATTCAAACAACAATGGATGAAGCAATAGTCAAAACTGGTTACACAATTCGAGAGTAAACAAATTGGCCAGTCCAGTCCAGTCCAGTGAATGAATGACCAGAACTTTGCGTTTTGTTTGTTTGGCTGTAGGTGTACCTAGAGTTTTTGGCCTGAGCATGGGTATATGAGTGGGTGTAAGGAATTTCAAACTTTGTAGATGGTCAATTTTGGATTTTTTTTTGTGCGTTCATGTCTAGGAAACGTTTGTAGAGCGCTAATTGTGCAGCACCTGCACAGCAGTAGCAAATAAAAACGGCCACTTTTAGGAAAAGAGCAAGAGCAACATAAGGAAGTGCAAGGAACTGCAAGGATGCAGACAGAAAAGATTGAGCGTGGGTTAACCAAAATGTATATACTCTAGCGAAATCAATCACGTAGATATACGTTTTTTTGGGGTTGACACGGCTTAGCAATATGACCCACATACCTTTCGCCTACACTACAAGATCCATCAAATATATAATATTATTTTTTAATATTTATATTTCGATCACATAAATATTATGCCTTAGATAAATGCAAGTTAACCCCCATAATGCATATAAAAATGTTTAAAAATTATATTTATGTGGGCCAGTGTGAAAAGGTATAAAACTGAAATGCATAAAACACAGCTATTTGGGTGTGTGTTAGATATCGATGTAAATTGAATATATCATATGCAGTCGATATAAATATATCGTAAGTTTATAGGTATATGTATGCAATCGATGTTGATCTGCAGCATCGATAAGAATAAGTATAAAAGGAAGAAAAATGTTGTAGAAGAAGATATAGAATAAAGAACAAAGTACAAGTACGCACGTTTTAATATATAAATTCAAATTACCCCCCTAATGCGTATAAAAATGTTTAAAAATTATATTAATGTTGGCAATCGAATAAATGTAGATAGCAACATTTTTAAATATATGTATTTTAAACATTTTTATTAATATTTTGCTCTGAACGCGATTAACCTTAAATGGACTTAACCATTTATTAAAATCAAAGAAGATGCGCATAAATAAAAGATTTTATTATTATAAGCCGCCACATTCATGTCATATTCAATATTAGTTCGGGGTCTTTGAATATATTTTGTTTTATGAATATATCAATTTAGAATAATGGGATTGGATTAAAGTTATAGGTTATTCCCACTTTTTAGTATTGTAACTAAAAATAAGTTTTGATAAATATTGAATATGCATGCGCTATCCTGCTTCATCGCCAAGTAAATATGCACTCTGCTAGTGTATACTGCTAGTGTATACTTGTTGTTTTCTCAGTTATTGGTGTTGGCTCGAGTGAAGCTCCTTCCATGTTAGCCATTGATTCGCAACAAAGCTTACTACATACAACCTGAACCCGTTCGGAATATGGAAAGTGTAGTGTGTCTGGTCTGTTGCTATTTTTGCTGCAGGATAAAGCAGCATATTTATTGCAACATGCAAAAGAAAGCATATCAAAGGACTACCCCTGCCACTTATTGGCACTCGCTCCAGCCTGCCGTTCAACATCCTCCCGAAGGCTACATATGTAAACTATACAGCAATGTTTGCACCGTTTGTCGAACATGAGCATTGGCAACTGTGCCAGTTTACGTAGCGATCTAGACCAGCAGCAGGAGAGTCCAGAGCCAACCATAACCGAGTAGCAACTGAAAATAATGTTTATGTTGCTGTTTGCTTTTCCTCCTACACGTTTACCATTTCATTTTGCGTTGTGTGTTGGTTGCCTGCTCCATATTTCTGCTCTGTACCATTTGTACTATTTCTATTTCTGGAATTTCTTTTTTTTTTTCATTTTATTTCTCTATTTCTTTTACAGGGACTAGCCCAATCGGGCGCCTGGGCCTGCTTCGATGAGTTCAATCGCATAGAGCTGGAAGTGCTGTCGGTGGTGGCGCAACAGATTCTAACGATACAGCGTGCCATCGGACGTAAGGTTGTGAAATTCTTTTTCGAGGATACCATGCTCAAACTGGATCCGACTTGTTCCATATTCATAACCATGAATCCGGGGTGAGTAGAGTGTACAGAGAAACCACCAGCAATGACTGTGGCCAGCGCTGGAGCGCTGGAGCAGCCAGCACTAGTAGCAGCTGCGGTTTTACGCAAACATTTTTTCACGCGAATTTTTTTTTGTTTCTTTTTGTAATCTTTTTTTGTTGAGTATTTGAAAATGCATTTGGTTACTTTACAAGCTGATATGGTCGATACGGCCTACATAGGACACGGCGCACGGTCTGCCGTCTGCTGTCACAGCCAGACTGCTAGCCGGGGCTATTAGTGCTGTGCGTGAAGCTGCGCCTTTGTGCTGGTGGTTGCAAAGAAAGCTGGGCGGCGGTAAGAGCAGGACGCAGAATATTGGTAGTTATTGCGTTATTGGAGATTTTCCCATAGGGATATTTATTGCTTTGGCATGCATGTGGAACAGCTGCGACAAACATGCATATTAGCCGAGCCGAGTCTAGCCCCAACCTAGCTAGCGTATACGCAACGTGTGCGGCCTGTCCGGGCACTCTACCTCTGAGCCTAACTCGTCCGGGTCTTAATTTCGTTTGCTCTCTTTCTAGCTTCAGCTTGGCTGTGCGTTTGTAGTTTGCATGTTCCTGTTCCCTTGTCCTGATGGACATCAAAATTTGTTTTACGTTGCCATTTCAGTATTTTGTGTTTTGTTTCTCTTTTCTTTGCTGCCAATTTGTCACGCATTCAGATGTTTTCAAAGTAGAGTCAGCCGAGTTAGCAACTCCTCTGGCGGCGCAAGGGTTGCTTTTTCCAGAAGCATCGGTATTTATGCCATTAGCACTTTTCATTTCATATTGCTTTTGATGTGCATTGAACGCAATTCTGAATGATTTTCATTACTTTGTTTTTCTTTTCTTTTCACAGCTATGCAGGCCGCACAGAGTTGCCAGATAATCTGAAAGTTTTATTCCGCACAGTGGCCATGATGGTGCCGGACTATGCAATGATTGGCGAGATCACACTGTACTCCAATGGCTTTGACATGGCGCGCAATCTGTCTCAAAAAATTGTGCAAGCCTACAAGCTATGCTCCGAGCAGCTGTCTTCCCAGTCCCACTACGATTACGGTACGTATACGTGATTTGTTTTTTGTATGCTAGAGCAAGTTTGGTCAGTTCCCCCAGTACGTACATATCATATGATATTACAAGCTGTCCGTTTAAAAGGCAGGAGGCGAAAGGGGCGTGTGCAGCCCCTGGCTGCAATTGCAGCAAAGCAGCTGGGCAAGTTTATGTGCAAAGTACATTTGATCAGTATCTTATTTTGAGTTTAAATTGAAAAACTTTCTTACGAGTTGCCCGGCTTTTGTGGTGCGTGGGTGGGTTAGTGTATGGGTTTGGATTCGGGTGTGTCGGTGTCGATGTCGTTGTCGTTGCTTGAGACAAATGTACGACTAGCCACAAACACACACACACACACGCTGTAAGTGTTCGTTGGTTTGTTTGTTGTTTGGCCAAGTAATAATAAAAACTATTTGTACATTTAGTTGTTGCTTTCATGTCCAGCTGTCTTGTTTTGTTGTTGTTTTTTTACTATGTTCGGAAACTTTAGCATTTCCTTGGCGCCTGTAATGAAGCGAGGCGAAGGCCGGCAACTTGTCGCCACGTACGTGCAGCCAGTAATTTGATGTTGTTTCACCCTTCCGTGATTGGAGCTTGGCATTTGGTTGGTAGTTGGCCAAATAGTTGTTCCAAGTTATGCGCGCATTTTTCTTGCGCTGTTACACTCATGACCCAAGGTAGACGGAAAGAGTTCAGAATTCGGCATACCCTGAGTGGAAATGACTAGGATCAAATCTTTTTTTACTACAATGAACGCAAAATGAGTCGAATTGCTAAATCGTCCGTCCGTCTGTATTACCTGTTTTGTAGCCCCTTGGTTTTTGGAGAGGTTTCCATCTCACTGATATATACAGATCTGTTTTGTTTATTACAATCAAACTATTTCGTACGATGCACTAATGGACTCCTTTTTCAAAGAGGTATCAGAATGCTGGACACACATAACTTGTCGAAAGCTGTGCCGCCTGCCTCCATCTGGTTATCCATTTTATCGTCGACTTTGTCGTTTCAGGTATGCGTGCCGTCAAGTCTGTGCTATTAGCCTCCGCCTCACTGCGACGGCTATACGTGGATCTACCTGAACCAGAGATTGTGTTGCGCGCCATTGTTGATGTCAATTTACCAAAATTCCTTGAACAGGATGTTTCGCTCTTTATTGGCATTTACATGGATCTGTTTCCAGGCGTGGAGCTGCCAATGGTAAGCAATTAAACAGTGTCAAATGGCCGTTAAGCAGCCAATTATGACGATAAACATTAAACAGCTCTGGATACTGATAATAAAAATTGTTTAATGCATTCCATGTTTATCATATTTCATTCACACCATCTGCATTATTCCCCTCTGAATCGTATAGCCTCAACGCGATGACATTCTCAAGTGGCTGCGCAAAAATCTGGAAATTCGAAATCTGCAGGCAACACCGTGGTATGTGGAGAAAATATTGCAGATTTACGAAATGCTACTGGTGCGTCATGGCCTTATGATAGTGGGTGGTTCAATGGGCGGCAAGACTACAGCTTACCAGGTAAGTTGATTGGGATAGTTGGAATATATACCCATCTGGTCTGTGCTGCATTTTTCATTTCATTATGATACGAGCGGCAATGAGCCAGTTAAATGGCTTGGAATTAATAAAAAATGTTCATAAAACGTTTAATTAAGAGATTCAACTAACTGATAGGTGCTGGGACAAACGCTGCGTTGTGTGGCAACGGATAGTACCGCAACGCTCAAAGAGTATCCTGTGACCTTTCGCATTATCAATCCCAAGGCTATTACGATGGGTCAGCTTTACGGACGCTTCGATCCTATATCACACGAGTGGTCCGACGGAGTGTTGGCCAAAACGTTTCGTGAACAGGTGCAAGGTCCACGCTCGGAGCGCGCCTGGGTTATGTTTGACGGGCCCGTAGATGCTGTGTGGATTGAGAACTTGAACACGGTGCTGGACGACAACAAGAAGCTTTGCCTGATGTCCGGCGAGATTATGCAGATGACCAAGCTAATGAATATGATGTTTGAACCGGCTGATCTAGAGCAGGCCTCGCCAGCTACTGTGTCCCGTTGCGGTATGATTTATATGGAGCCCTCACAGTTGGGCTGGGGTGCCTTTCACTTGAGCTTTTGTAATAAGCTCACTGGCGATGTGGGACTCAATGACATCTACATGACGCTGTTCAAAGATATGGTCATGTGGCTTATACCTGCTGCGTTGGAGTTTCTGCCGCAGTGCAAGAAAATGTTGGAATTGTCGCCGTTATATCAGTATCAAACCTTTTCACGCTTCTTTTTGCACTTTCTGGAGAAGCATAAGCAATTTAACCAAACCTGGTTTCAGCAAATGTTTCTTTTCTGTTACGCTTGGGCCTACTGTTCGGCCTTAACGGGTGCAGGACAGCGTATTTTTGATGCACTCATACGCAAAGTGATTTATGGCTCTAACGAGGACTTTCCCAGGCCCAAGTACTTTACGCTAAATCGCGGTCAAATGTTTCCCGAGAAGCAGTTGTTTATGGACTACCGTTTCGATGAGGCTGAAAATTGGTGGACCTGGCAAAAGGCTAGCGAAGATGCTTCGGCGTTGACTAGCAGTTTTCCGGAGCATGCTCAAATAAGCGAGCTGATTGTGCAGACCAAGGAGACTGGCTACATTTCGTACTGGCAGGAATTTTGCATTTCGCGTTCCTTTGGCATGCTAGTCATTGGTCCAACAGGCACCGGTAAGAGCGCCATTATAGCAAGTAATCTGTTGGCCATGCCCAAGTTTGCCAATTTGGTAAACATAATCAACTTTTCGGCGCGTACGACGGCACAGATGGTGCAGGAGACAATCATGAGTAAGCTTGATAGGCGCCGCAAGGGTGTATATGGGCCATCCCTAGGCAAGAAGGTGGGAAGGTTAACAAGCAAGCCGTGAAAGTCTCAGTTAATTAATTGTAATTCCCGCAGTGCTCCGTCTTTTGTGATGATGTGGCCATGCCGGCAAAGGACACCTATGGATCACAGCCGCCGCTAGAGCTGCTGCGAACTTGGCTGGATCATGGCTATTGGTCTGACCTGCTTGATACCAGCAAAATTGAGTTGGTAGATATGGTATGTATGTACACTTGGTGTGTGTGCGTGTGTGTGTAGCTTTTTGTTCTTTGCTCACAGACACTCATATGTGCCATGGGAACGCTTGGCGGCAGCAACTTTATCTTTCCACGACTCTATCGGCACATGTTCGTGGTAGGTGTCGATTCGTTCGAGGACTCTACCATAATCAGGATATTCACAGCAATTGGTGATTGGCATTTTGCCAAAGGATATCCGGAGAAGGTGCAATTGTTGGCGCGCGTACGTATTTTCCTACTCTCATAATGGACTCCAACAGCAGCAACAACAACAACGCTTGGTAAACGTGTGGGAGGTCGGTCACTGTGTTGGTATTTTTGGACGGACTCCAAGCGAGTGCGCATAATAAAATTAAAATGGCGTATTTTATAACTCTATTTGAGAGAGTTCGTGTGTGAGCTATCGTTGTTGTTGTTGTATTTTTAGTGTGCTGTAATTTCCCTGCGGCTGAACGACTTTGGTAACTTTGTTGTTTATTTGCAGGGCTTATCCGAGGCACTGGTCAGCGTTTACCGTGAAGCTATACGCATCTTCCTGCCCACACCGGCGAAATCGCATTACACATTTTCGCTGCGCGACATAACACGTGTCTTCCAGGGCATTGCACTGGTGCCGCCAAAGCGTCTGCAGGATCAGGAAAAGCTGGGTCGTTTGTGGGCGCATGAAACTTATCGTGTGTTTTACGACCGGTACGTATCCTTTGTCTGGCGCATATTTATGACTACTTTTATGATATTTACGGCCGTCTGACCGTCTCACATACACTTAATGTGCTCCGGCAAGCAACTCTAATATGTGTGCGCATGTTTGTATTTGCAGTTTGGTGGACAAGGAAGATCGCGACCGTCTGCTTACCATGGCCATCGATGCGTGCAAGAACAATCTGCGCTTTTCACTCGAATCAGCTTTTGCTGAACGCATCGAACCTGGTGAGAAGCTGAAGGACGATGATTTGCGTAACTTGTTCTATGGTAATTATATGGAGCCCGACGCTGAACCCAAATACTACGACGAAGGCGAGAGTTATGAAAAGTTGGAAAAACTAATGAAATACTATCTTCGCGAGTACAATTCCTTTTCCAGTACACCCATGGATTTGGTTATGTTTAGATTTGCCATCGAGCATGTAAGCCGCGTTTCGCGCGTTTTACAAATGCCGCGCGGTAATATACTAATGGTTGGCATGGGTGGCTCTGGACGGCGCAGTTCCTGTCGTCTGGCTGCCTATATAGCCGACTGTAAGCTAATGACCGTTCAGGTCTCCAAAACCTATACCATATCCGATTGGCGTGATGATCTCAAAAAGATTTTGATGGCTTCCAGTTTTAATTTGAATCACACTGTATTTTTGTTCTCCGATGCGCAGGTGAGTCTAAGCATGATGCGTAGGACATATTAAATCACAGCTAATAGCTTTTTAATTATGCTGTTGGCCAAAACAAGTGGCAGATATAATCAATAGTAAGATAGTCAAAACAACATGGCCCGTAAAGTGGTGTCTTTTGGTATATAGAAATTCTTATATCTAAATTGAAATTAAATTAAAATTAATTTGAATATTCTTAACATAGAACTCACTAGGAGCAGGCGACAGGCCGTAAGGCTCACACACACACTCACAGATCACGCTCACCAATACATACGTACATATGTACTTGTATAAATAGAGTACTAATAACAATTGAATTTAGTTTGTTAGCATTTCGGCGGCCCAGACAAGCCCGGGTTAGACCCGACCCGGCCAGAATTCATTGTTGTGCTGAAATTTACATTTATAATTAGGTTAATTGTTCAACAAACTTGATTATTACTAAATAATTTGCATATGGAAGGGCGCACGGCACACAAACTGAATTATGGCAAATCAAGAGCAAATGAGTAGGCTTCAGAATAGGTTTAGAAGTAGATACACCACACATCTTTTATAAATTAAATTTGAGTTAATAAATTAGCATGCCAATCGTTGAAGCAAAGCTAAGTTATAGCCAAAAATCAATCAATACGGAAGACAAACCTAACGATGACAATGAGACGACGTAGTACAATACCTGTTTGGGCAGTGGGCACTGACGGCACAGCATTAGACAGTCCAGTCCAGAAAAACTAATGAAAATTACCATAACATGTATGTACTCCCAGTTGCCCAAAACAAATCACCTAGCATTACAGCTCTTAAAATCTTGAGCTCTTTACAAAGCAAACCAATCAAACTCTATGAGTTTTGATAGTCATTTACTGGATTTGATTTAATCGCTTTGCTCTGGCCATATCCAAATGTACTATGTGCAAATAAATCCCCATGCAGATGCAGACATTAATTAACAATTACTCGAAAACTTGCAGCTTAGTCTGACCGGATTCCCAAGAGACATGGGCATAAACTGAATGACTTATAAAATAAATGGTCTTTTCAATAAACAATGTATAGCTCAGACTTAGGGTTAGGACTGAGGAGTGATGCCACTCAGAGTGAATGCAATATGCATGTTGCTCCTCAGGCCAATACCAAAAATAGAAAAAAAATGCATTGCTTTAACAACTCCAATACAAACTACAACAAAATAACACCAACTCTTTGTTCAACTCTTTGGTTAGGCAACAGACGAGGGCTATGTGGAGGATATCAATGGCATACTTAATACCGGTGATTTGCCAAATCTCTATCAGCTGGAGGACAAGGCAGCCATTATGGAGAATATGACTAATGTGGCCAAGCAATTGGTAAGTAAAGCGATAGAGTGCCCCAACCTGAGCTGCGTACTAATTCAGAGCCTATGCCCATCAACAACAACCAGGGCAAAGTGCTGGACTCGCTGCCAAGTGAGGTGTATTCTTTCTATATTGACCGCATCCGAGAACAACTGCACATTGCATTGGCCTTCTCGCCTATTGGTGATTCGTTTAAGGAGCGCATACGTGTGTATCCGTCTTTGATAAATTGCTGCACCATCGATTGGTAAGAGTGCTAGGTGAGTAGAAGCACAACAGCTGCTAATGCTCTACTCCTTCCTATACAGGTACATGCCCTGGCCTGAAGAGGCGCTGTATCGCGTGGGTAGCCACTTTGTCACCTCAATGCATCTCAATCAAGCACATGACGAAGAGCAGAAGGATGCAGCTGCGTCCCAACGTGTGTCTGAGGAATCTGCTGGACACGGTGGTGAGCAGCGTGAGACCCAAGGCGATGATGATGCAGTTCTAACCGAACTAGAGGAAAACTTGGTCTATTGTGCCATGTTTTTTCATAAATCCGTGGTGGCAGCTAGTGAAAAGTGCTATTTGGAGCTAAGTCGACGCAACTATGTGACACCCTCAGCCTATCTGGAGTTGTTGAAGGCCTTTCGTGAGTTTTACTCGCGTAAGCTGTACGAGATAACACGGCTGCGAGATCGCTACACCACTGGCTTGGAGAAACTGGACTTTGCTGCCGGACAGGTGGGCGAAATGCAGGCAAATCTGTACGACTTGCAGCCCAAACTAAAGGTGCTATCTGAGGAAACGGACAAGATAATGGTGAATATTGAACGTGAGACTGCCGAGGCGGAGAAGAAAAAAGAAGTGGTGGGCGCTGATGAGGCAGCGGCCAATGAAGCTGCTGCTGCAGCACAAGCCATTAAAGACGATTGCGAGACAGATCTGGCTGAGGCCATACCTGCCATGGAGGCCGCTCTTGAGGCTTTGAATACACTAAAGCCTGCTGACATATTTGTGGTCAAGTCTATGAAGAATCCACCATATGGCGTAAAATTAACTCTAGAGGCTGTTTGTGTTCTAAAAGGTTTGAAACCCGATCGCAAGCCTGATCCCAATGGACATATGATAGAAGATTACTGGGGACCATCCATGCGCATGCTGAGTGATATGAAGTTTCTGGAATCGCTTAAGACATTCGACAAGGACAACATACCGCCAGCTATAATAAAAAAGGTTCGCGAAAAGTATGTATAGCAGTTCCAAAGCCGCTTAACGTTTCTCAAACACAAAACTTTGCCATATAGATACATAGCAGATCGTGACTTTGTGCCGGAAAAGATTAAAGCTGCCTCAATGGCTTGCGAGGGCATATGCAGTTGGGTGCGTGCCATGGATGTCTATGATAAGGTGGCACGCATTGTCATGCCAAAGAAGGCAGCTCTAGCTGAGGCCGAGGGAGAACTCGCACAGCAAATGGAGAAGCTCAATGGCAAGCGTGCCGAGCTGCAGGTCATACTGGATAAACTGCAAAAACTAAATGACTTCTTTGCCGAAAAATCGCGTGAAAAGAAACGTCTGGAGGATGAAATCGACAATTGTGAAAAGAAGCTCAACAGGTGAAGAATTCTATTGTAAATTTCTTTTGTGTTTTTATTTTTTGGACTCTTGTTTAGAGCTGAGAAGCTGCTTGGTGGCCTAGGTGGAGAAAAAACGCGTTGGTCCGAGGCAGCCAAGAATCTACACGAGTCCATTGGCAACATTGTTGGCGATGTAATGCTGGCAGGTGGCTGCACCGCCTATCTAGGATTCTTCACCACAGAGGTGAGTTTAAGTGTTCGTCGAATGGCTACCGCAAATATTTGCATATGCTGCGCTTTTATATGAGCAACAACTAATGGTCGGTCTGCCAGGACACCCGGGGGGCTGATAGTGCCATTCCATAAAACTTTTTAATATGCATGAGCACGTTGCATTGCATTTTTTTCGCTTTATTATACTCTGCTCGCAGTGGGTAAGGGTTGTATATGGTTTGTGCAAGTGTACAAACTTATCCATCATTTAGAGGTATAGGGTAGGGTATATTTTAGTCGGGCTTTTCCCCCGCTAAGTTTTGGAGCTGACGTGACATTTCTATATGGGGGCATGTATTATGTTTGTAGCGCACATAAAGTGCAAAAATCTGACATGTTAATATTTAGTCGAAATATTATTTATCCTGCCTTCGGCTAGCCGCATTTTGTTGAACTATATGCTATGATAGTTAAACTATTTATTCCATAGTATCGCGTCAACATTCTAAACGGCTGGAATGCCTTGTGCCTGCGCCATCATATACCCTGCAGTGAGACCTTTTCGTTGGCTTCTACTTTGGGACATCCTATGACCATACGCGCCTGGTCGCTAGCAGGCTTACCGGCAGACAATTTCTCCGTGGAGAATGGCATCATTGTGACCAACTCGAGTCGCTACTCGCTGCTCATCGATCCACAGGGTGAGCAGTATGCATAATTAACTACCATATTGTAACTACCATAACGTACGTTTACAGTGCAAGCCAACAAGTGGATCAAGAACATGGAGAAGGCCAATGGCCTGAAGGTGATTAAGCAAAGTGATAACAATTATATGCAGGTCTTGGAACTGGCTATTACCTATGGCCAGCCAGTGCTGATTGAGAACGTAGGTAAGTCGTAAGGCAGCAAATCTGAGGCAGCTTAAGCATTTAATGAAATTAGTCAAATGAGCTTGCTACTTGAACAAGTGGGGGGCGTTTTTTTTAATGGCTCTTTTACATTATTTACATATTATGCAATTAGGCGAGAAGCTCGACTCAAATCTTACACCCATATTGGAGAAGAATATCATTAAGCACAAGGGCGGAGTGTTCATCAAGAGCGGCGACCAAATGATAGAATACAATTCCAATTTTCGTCTCTACATAACGACCTGTCTGCGAAATCCGCATTATCCGCCGGAAGTGATGGTTATGGTAAGTTGACATATGCAGTGTATAACGCACACACACACACACACATATTACACACTCCCAAAGCCAATCTGTTGTCAGTGTGTGGCGAACGGGCGGTAGATGGCGCAATGATGACGTTAGTTGTGTAATAAAACGACGAACTTAAATTGATATTTGGAAAATGCGGCAAGACTGAGCAAGCAACTGAGAGAGCCTGGGGGACAGAGCAGAGCGCACACGGAATATGCAAATTTTCGCTGGCATTGACGATGAGAAATACAACAAGCAGCAAGGATATCGGGATAGTGGGAGAAAAGCGCTGATGTACGTGCGGCGACGATGCATAACGACAATTTTGCCAACGTCAAAGTGGCAACCCAACATCCCAGGAAAAAAAAATGCTTAAACCCTAAACACGCCTCTCCTGAGTTGAGTAGTCTACGTTGCCGTCGTCGTCACTGGCGTGTTTATAAAATTTTCCAGCATTTCGCTTCTCGCTCGTATGTATCTTCTGGCTGCTGGCCACAGTGCATCCTTTCGCAATGGCAGCCTTTTTATGTTGCAACTGTTGTCAGCAGTTTGTATTTATGTGTGTGTGTGCGTGTGTGTTTATTTTGAATTTGTTATCCTTTTTACTTTTCTGCATGCTCTGCTCTCTCTCGGTTTAGGTAACAGTATTAAATTTCATGATAACGGAGCAAGGATTACGCGAACAATTGCTGGCGATTGTGGTGGCACACGAGCGTCCCGATTTGCAAGAGAAGAAGGAACAATTGATTATTGAATCCGCAAAGAATCGTGATGCATTGTACACAATCGAATCGCAGATTTTAGAAGTAAGTGGTGTAGGGTTTCCAACTAACTGCAATCCAGCCTAGGCTTGCTATGTTTGAGCTTTTGCCAGCGTTTGCAGTTTCTTTTGGCTGTTTATATAAGCTCCATTGGAGCGGATTGTGGTCCGACTTGCTTGCGCAAACAATTTATGTTTTTGTGCCTTGCCAATGACAATTCAATTAACTGGAAATAAAATGTTGAAATTCAATTGCTAGAATCTTAACCAGCTAACCATTACTACTCTCTCTTAGGTGCTATCCACTTCGGAGGGTAACGTGCTAGAGGATGAGAACGCCATTAACATACTCTCTTCGAGTAAGATATTGTCTGAGGATATACAGGAAAAGCAGGTTGTTGCCGTAGCCACGGAAATAGAAATTGACGCAGCTCGGCAGCAATATATACCCGTTGCCAAACATTCGGCCATACTCTTCTTTTGCATCAGCGAGATGGCTAATGTGGATCCCATGTATCAGTACTCGCTGCCCTGGTTTATCAATCTATTTGTCAATGCTATACTCAAGGCGGCCAAGTCGACTGTGCTAGCCGAACGCCTGAATAATCTTAATGACTACTTCACCAAGTCTATATACACAAACGTTTGCCGTTCGCTCTTTGAGAAGGACAAGTTGGTAATATCGCTGGTCATGTGCTTGGGCATTTTGGTGTCACGCGGGCGAGTGGATAATAAAGATTTGTTGTTCTTCTTGACCGGTGGCATAGGCTTTAAGAGCATTCCAGCAAATCCGTATAGCGCCTGGTTGCCTGACAAAGCTTGGGGAGCATTATTTCGGGCCAGTGAACTGGATGGGTAATATTAGTCTAGCGTCAATTTTGCATATTTCCGTAATGTAACGTTTCATAAATCTGTAGCCTTAAGGACTTAACCAAAAAACTGGATGCCAATATTGAACTGTGGCAGAATTTTTATGATGCAGCTAATCCAGATGAGCTGACATTACCCAATCCCTTTGAAAAAGTTAATGATATGCTGTTTTTGATAATTTTAAAATGTTTGAGACCAGACAAACTGGTGCCGGCAGTTCGCGTAAGTTTGAATCCACAAATTGTCTCCTGCACACATTTTCACCCGCTGTTTAACAGGCGTTTATCACGCGTAACTTGGAAAAGTCGTTCGTGGAGCCACCTCCCTTTGATTTAAGCGCCTCATTTGCGGATAGCTCACCGAAAATTCCGCTGGTGTTTCTGCTATCGGCTGGCTCCGATCCCATGGCCAGCCTCTTCATGTTCGCCAAACAACGCAACATGTACGACAAGTAAGTTAATTAACGAGAATGGTTCATATTTTTGTGGCCGTGTTGTGTGGCACCTGAGTTGTGTGGTGTAGGATGTAGGGTATTGGGTTGCTTGTTTTCGATTAAGCGCGACATGTGCACGTTGTCGGACATTGAGTTATGGCGGGGTGGTGGGGTGTACCTGTAGTCAAAGCAGCTGCTGAAAATTTAATGAAACCTTTCTCTTCATCTTTGCCTAGGCTGAAAACTATATCGCTGGGTCAAGGTCAAGGACCGCGTGCTGAGAAAATGATCATAGAAGCGGTGCGTCATGGACAGTGGGTCGTGTTGCAAAATTGTCACGTGGCCTTTAGTTGGATGGGGGACTTGGAGCGGATTTGCAATGATACAACACTGACGGATGGCGCACACAACGACTATCGTCTGTGGTGCACGTCATATCCTAGCTCAGTGTTTCCAGTTTCAGTGTTGCAAAACTCCGTGAAAATGACCAATGAGCCACCCAAAGGTCTGCGTGCCAATATGCATCGTTCCTTCACCTCGGATCCGCTAATGCGCGACAAGTTTTTTACCAATGCGTTTCTCTTCTCCGACTCGTCCAACAAGTGCTGGCTTCGTGGCGTGTTCGGTTTGGTCTTCTTTCATGCAGTTGTGCAGGAGCGTCGTGAGTTTGGTCCACTTGGTTGGAATATACCCTACGAGTTTAACGAGTCTGACTTAAAGTAAGTGTGTTTGTGATTACCAAGGAGTTAACTTACTTTACGGCTTTTTATAGAATATCCCTGCTGCAGCTGAAGATGTTTATTGCGCAGGGCGGCGGCATACCTTTCCGGGGTCATGTTTATTTAACAGGCGAGTGCAACTATGGCGGCCGTGTGACGGATGATAAAGATCGTCGCCTGATTTTGTCGTTGCTGAACATGATCTACAATCCTAAAACAATTGAGGTAGACAGGTAGGTTTTCGTTACTATTTTAAAGGTTACTTTGCCTAATTTTTTCTTACTTTTGCAGATACGCCTTGTCACAGTCTGGAAATTATCGTGTCCCACTTAATCCAACACGTTTAAACTCAATTGAATATATAGCATCTTTCCCACTTAGTCCGCAGCCTGAGGTCTATGGTCTTCACGAGAATGCCGACATCAATCGCAACGTCAAAGAAACCAATGCGGTAAGTTGTATACTAATTTAATGTTCCAAAGTTTATTGTCGCTCTCGTCCAGCTCATAAGTGGTGTGCTGCTAACACAAACCGATCTCATGGCGTCAGTAAAAGCCAGCTCCGCTGGAGGTGCCAAAGAGGATCCGGCTATAGCTATATGCAAAGAGCTATTGTCTCGTTTGCCTGAAGAATTTGATCTGGAAGTGGTGTCCAAAAGTTATCCAGTTATATACACCAATTCCATGAATACTGTGTTGCGCCAGGAGCTCATACGCTTCAATCGCCTGCTTTCCTACATACGCAAAAGTCTGGTAAATGTAAGCAAAGCTGTTGTAGGCCAGATTGCCATGATACCCGAACTCGAGCGCACCCATGCCTCCATGGTTATAGGAAAGCTGCCAGAGGATTGGCTGAAGAAAAGCTATCCCTCGCTCAAGCCTTTGGGTAGTTATGTGAGCGACTTTCTTTCACGGTGAGTTCTTCACCTACTCCATATGTGGCATCTCTTGCCCACCCATTGGCCCTTTGTTGTAGCTGCAGCTTACCAATGCATTTCGTCCTTTGCTGCAATTGTGCAAATACAATAAATGTGCACAGCACACATGTCAGCTCTTGGATGCTGTGCTGTCCCATTCATGAAAGAAAATCTTATTTGCCATTGACATCAAAGGACCTTGTGCTATTGCTTTGTGCGATTCAGCTCTTTGTTGTCGTTGTCGCGAATCTTTAATAAGTATTTATTAATAAATTGGAAAATAAGCAAACCTGTCTATTTCCGCAGCTTGGCCTTTTTCCAGGAATGGATTGACAACGGCGAACCTAATGTTTACTGGATTTCGGGATTTTATTTTACGCAATCCTTTGTTACGGGTGTACTACAAAATTATTCACGCAAAAACCGCTTTCAAATCGACATGATCTTTATAGAATTTGCAGTAACCAAATTTGAAACTGATGTAGCAAAGACTCCCGACACCGGCGCCTACATACGGGTAAGTCCAATTTTATTGTTTTAATATTGTGCGATTAGATTAGATTATATAAACCTGCCATATACCATATATACATGCCAACACATTAGGAACAAAAAGATATTAATGACGAGACCAAGTTCTTACAAGTAAGTCGCTTTACTAGTAGACCAACAATGCCACACTTAGCCAACCAGTTTATCCAACCTAACCTTAACCTATTAAAACCAACCTACTACTAATCCTCGCAGGGCATATTCATTGAAGGCGCACGTTGGAATCGCGAAACCAAAGAACTTGACGAATCTTATTCTAAAATTTTGTTCGATACACTTCCGGTTGTGTATCTGCGTCCAGTGCTTAAGTCCATAGAAGACAGTGGTGGCAAAGATTTTGAAACCAAGAAGATATACGATTGTCCTGTGTACAAAACCAGTGAACGTCGTGGTGTGCTCTCCACTACGGGACACTCGACCAATTTCGTGATGTACATGCAGCTGCCCTGTTCCCAGACGCCAATGCATTGGATTAATCGGGGCACGGCCTGTTTGTGCCAGCTGGACGACTGAATAAGGGATACCGGATGTTCTGGACCGTGGTCAGTGCGACTGTTACGCGTCCGTTGCCAGCACTGAGCCCGTCTTTTGTTTATTTGTTCTTATTTGCTTTTTTGTGGTACGGGGTCTCTCTCCACCCCGTTTATATTTTTAACTGACATAAAGGGAGTATTTATTGTATGCAGATATATTTTGATTCTTGTTTTTGTTTTCGATGCCCAGGAAACGCAAAGAGCAATGTGGAAATCAATTTTTTGTTTTCCATTTTTGCTTTCCGCATCGAGCTGTGGGCAATGCGCAATGGCGTCCCGATGATGACGTTGATTGCCAGATATAAATTAAATATACAGAAAATCATGCACGCATCAATATACAATATGAATTTGTATATATATACTATTATAGTATGTACATGTATATATGTGCTATTAATGAAATTTTTAAGTAAAATTGTACATTCGTATTGGCCGGACTTAAATAACTCGATGAGGTTTTGAGTTGTTATAACAACCAGCGAACACCAATATTTCTAAATGCGATTAAAACAAAAATGTCTGGCCATTTCAATGTTAGTAAATAGGATTTTGAGAATATTGACTACGTGGTGAAAACCTAAACTCTCCCCGCTTCTGAGACCAAGAGTGGTGTTTTGAAGATCCCTCTCTACTCTTGAACAGCTATCGTATCGGTACGTTTCCTAATGTGTGACCATCGGCACATTGACAAGTTGCCAATATAAATATAACCAGAATATAGATTACTTCCCTTGCTGTGAAGCATGAAGGGCCGAAGCTTCTTAGTTTATTCTAAGTTACCATGTTTTCTGGGAAACCTCTGTATCTGCAGTGTAACACCCCTCTCTGAGCATTCGTAGTATATGTCAAGACACCCATCCTTTTACTCCTTTGACCAGCATGGTATTTTGGAGATAGGTTAGTTAGGTTAGGGCGGCAGTTGGGACTGACGTCCCAACTCACTTAGGCCAAGGATAGGCCCGTTGCGATACCGCTAGAGTGAGCTAGTTCACCACTCTTTCCCACTTGAGAGTTCCCCTACGAAAGGAGAGGAAGCCATCCGGCTGCCTGATAAACTTAAATGCCATTTTGGACTCTGTTCATAAAGCTGAGATAAATCGTCTAGAAAGTGTGACTGTAGGAACCTATATCTTTTACTACCCCGTCCAGGGCAGTGACGGAAGAAGTGTTCCACCGTCTCCAGCTCCTCTTCATCGCCACAGCTTCTACAGAAGTCATGGTGGGAAGCATTCAACCTGGATGCATGGTTTCCTACCAACCAGTGTCCTGTGATGGCACGGATAACAGATGAGCACTGGGTTCTATTCAGACAGCAAAGTTTTTTGGTTCTTTTACTGCAGTATGTCGGCCAAGTTTGGCGCGAGATTCTACACGTGTTCGATATCCGATTCCACGTTTTATTTGCAGAGAACGAAAAAATTTCGTATGCTCAGTTTACAGCCATGGGTATACCTCCTTGTCTTGAATGAGGATGCTGGTAGTTCCTTTTCTAGCCAGTTCATCTGCAATGCAGTTTCCCTCAAAGTTCCTATGTTCTGGGACCCATATGAGGTGAATTGAAAACTGCTCAACCATATCCCCTAGAGACAAGCGGCAGTCATTCACTGACTTCATACACGAAGTCATCGAAACCAGGGACTTAACAGCCGCTTGGCTGTCCGAATATATACAGATGTTCTTATCTTGAGCTTGTAGGTTTCTTATTTTTATTAAAGCCTCCAGGATTGCTGTGACCTCTGCCTGAAAGACGCTGTAGAGGTCCAGAAGCCGAAAAGCTGTTCTAATGTTGAAATCCTCAACGTAGACGCCTCCGCCTATACGGTCGTCTACCTTGGAACCGTCCGTCTATACTTTTATCGAGCCCGCTGGCCCTGGTACACCTGTATTCCACTCCTCTCTTGTTGGAATATAGGCTCGGCAGTACACAGACTTTCGGGGATAAGGGAGTTCCCCTTAAGAATCTTTGAATGACCAAAATCTTGATCATTCCATTTTTTCGCCTCTCATGCGTAAAGCTGATGGAATGGCTTGTTGTTTCCCTACCTTGTTCAGTGGGAGGAGGTTTAGAATAGCATCTAGCACCACTAATGGTAAGTTCGGCGATTCGCTGAACCCTACCTAACTTTTTAAGGTTGGTCCCCTTATCTTAGGTAGGCCACCAGATCGAAACTCCATACATAAGTATGGGTCTACCAATGGCAGTGTACAGCCTGTTTCTTACAAGTATGTATATAAAGCGATCGTGGCCTTTTTTCTTTTATCTTCTGTGATTTGGTTCCAGTCTAGTTTGCTGTCTAGAATATTTTTGGAGATACCTTCCCTTAAAGGGTCACGTGCGTTCCCTAAATAGCAGAGACTAAAGCTAATGTATAAAGTTTGACATGTATAAATAATTTTATTCCGATAAGCCTTAATTGATCAAATCAGATAATAATAATAGTGTTAATAATTTTTTCTGACTGACTACTTTAATCGCCCCTGGTCGGAGTATGGGGATCTACTGTTTATAGTCGATTCCGGCGGTGTCTAGATGATACAGATTTTTCTTGGGCAAATAGCGTATGTAAGCCGTGCGTTGGTTATGTGATTGCTCCAGAAAACCAGTTGCATTAAGAGAAATCAGGTCAGGACAAGTCTATCCACAACTGCACATATAAAATCATAACAATAATCCCATCTATTATAGTAAAATAATATTTGAATGAAATATATATAGAAGTGCCAAGTTAATGTTCTTCACACAAGTCGATGAACAATGCTTTATTATTATAGGTATTATTTTTAGCAAAAGGGGATCTCGATCTCGTCAATCTAGTTTCATTATGCTAAGCAGCTGAGAGTCGTCGTCGCGCACAGTTGTTGGCTGTTTTTGCATATTCAAGAGATTTATCGTATATCGTGTTTTGTCCACAATTGGAGCAGCACTCAATAAGATTTTAAATTGCGTCGAATAAGAAAAAGAAATATTTCAAATTTTGAAACATTAAATCAGCCAGTTATTAATAGCCACCTAATGGAATATTGCCAAAAATAGCAACACTTGAGAGCCCAACTCAGCTAAGCTCAACTCATTGACGGCCCGAAGATCTTCAACATCTTCGTGTCCGTCCATCAATGTGCAGACTTTCAACTAAGCTTGGCCTTAAGCGTTGATCGAGAGGCGCTAAAAATACACGCGCAAATTCCCAACAATCAGAAAGAAGCAGAAACTTTGACTTCCGCTTGCAATTACCAGCAGATGAGCACATAGTCGGCTTGGCGGATTGTCCAAAAGACCATTGTATTAAGTCACATGTCCAACAAGTCCATGTAAGCAACAATAGCAAGCGATTGACCCCAGCCTCAGTAGCCATAAGTAGTCAAAAGTAAAATCTTAAGCCAGAGCTACCTACTATATGGAGAGCTTCATATATCCATATATTTTTATTTTTATGCGTGTGTTGTATCTCTATAGTATAAAGCTAAAATTGATACAAATAATCGAATAGAAACAATCAAAAATGACAAAAAGAATGCCAAAGAGCCCTCGACTATTGTTCGTTCTCGGTTCGATGGTGGCGTTTTGTTTACTTTCGTTTTGTTTTTTGGCAGCAAACGCGGTATAATAAATTTTTAGTAATTGTTGTTGTTTTGTGCTTGTTGGAGCTGGATCACATGGTACACAGTGATGCTACACTAAAAATGGCAACGGATACAATTGTTGTTTAGGTGCTTGAGATACATTTAACACAACAACAACAACTATAAACTAACAACTTAACATGGCTAATGCCGCCTGCTTACTACCAGCTGAGCAGGGGCTGTCCCCCCTGATTATTGAAGAAGCGGCCGATGCCGTCGTCGATGCGGTAGTTGCCGCTACATGCGTTAACCGGTTTCATCATCTTTCGAGCATCTCAAAGTGAATGGCAGCGGTGGACAGCGGCGAGAACTTTTCGGTAGTTGGCCGGCCAACTCGGACTTTTAGGTATAAATAGTGTCGTTGGGTCTAGTTTCGAAACAGAACCAACTTTGGATTAATCTCGGAAATACACCGCGATTATTGACTGGAGCTCTAGGAAAAATGGTTAGTTCTTGGACAGCTAAGCCTGTTGCATTTTGGATATTTTACTCAGGATTAACCCCGAATTAAACTATTGCTGATTTTTACAGAAATTCTTTGTCATCGCTTTTGCTGTGATCGCAGCCGCTTCGGCTGCATCAATCTCCACGGATTATCTGCCACCTGTGGACAATAACATTGAAGCCTCTGAAATTGTAGAGGCACCCGTTGAGCAGGGTGTGTTGGCCGATGATGGCTACCGTTACAAGACCGTGCGCCGTCTGAAACTGCGCCACCGTCGTGACGTCAATGAGCTCTCCAACGAGTACCTGCCCCCAGTTCAGGAAGCCAGCCAAGACATCGCTGTTGAGGTAGCTGCCCCATCTGAGCCTGAGACCGTTGTTGCCGCTGATGGTTACCGTTATAAGACCGTGCGTCGTCGTGTGATCCGTCGTCGTCGTGATGTCAACGAGCTCTCCAACGAGTACCTGCCCCCCGTTCAAGAAGCCAGCCAAGACATCGCCGTTGAGGTTGCTGCCCCATCTGAGCCCGAGACCGTTGTTGCCGCTGATGGTTACCGTTACAAGACCGTGCGTCGTCGTGTGATCCGTCGTCGTCGTGATGTCAACGAGCTGTCCAACGAGTACCTGCCCCCAGTTCAAGAAGCCAGCCAAGATATTGCCGTTGAGGTTGCTGCCCCATCTGAGCCCGAGACCGTTGTTGCCGCTGATGGTTACCGTTACAAGACTGTGCGTCGTCGTGTGATCCGTCGTCGTCGTGATGTCAACGAGCTCTCCAACGAATACCTGCCCCCAGTTCAAGAAGCCAGCCAGGATATTGCTGTTGAGGTTGCTGCCCCATCTGAGCCCGAGACCGTTGTTGCCAATGATGGTTACCGTTACAAGACCGTGCGTCGTCGTGTGATCCGTCGTCGTCGTGATGTCAACGAGCTCTCCAACGAATACCTGCCCCCAGTTCAAGAAGCCAGCCAAGATATTGCCGTTGAGGTTGCTGCCCCATCTGAGCCCGAGACCGTTGTTGCCGCTGATGGTTACCGTTACAAGACTGTGCGTCGTCGTGTGATCCGTCGTCGTCGTGATGTCAACGAGCTGTCCAACGAATACCTGCCCCCAGTTCAAGAAGCCAGCCAGGATATCGCCGTTGAGGTTGCTGCCCCATCCGAGCCCGAGACCGTTGTTGCCGCTGATGGTTACCGTTACAAGACTGTGCGTCGTCGTGTGATCCGTCGTCGTCGTGATGTCAACGAGCTCTCCAACGAGTACCTGCCCCCAGTTCAGGAAGCCAGCCAAGATATCGCCGTTGAGGTTGCCGCCCCATCTGAGCCCGAGACCGTTGTTGCCAATGATGGTTACCGTTACAAGACCGTGCGTCGTCGTGTGATCCGTCGTCGTCGTGATGTCAACGAGCTCTCCAACGAATACCTGCCCCCAGTTCAGGAAGCCAGTCAGGATATCGCCGTTGAGGTTGCCGCCCCATCTGAGCCCGAGACCGTTGTTGCCAATGATGGTTACCGTTACAAGACCGTGCGTCGTCGTGTGATCCGTCGTCGTCGTGATGTCAACGAGCTCTCCAACGAATACCTGCCCCCAGTTGAGACTGCCGAGTCCGCCATCATCGATGTGCCCGCTGAGCAGACCGAGTTGGCCAGCGATGGTTACCGTTACAAGACCGTCCGTCGCCGTGTGATCCGCCGCCACTAAAGCGCCTCAGAATTTCACCCACCGCATCATTTGAGATTGGCCGGGAGCCCAGCTCCCAGCCTGCCCTCTGCACATCCGCAATAGCGAAATCTCATAATGAAGTTAACTTAAGTCGAGCGTATTAGTCAATGTGAACCGGTTATGAATAATTCGAGTACAAAACAAGAGAAATAAATTTATTTAAAAAAAACTCACTATCTCTTTTTTTCCTTGAGAATATTACTAAGCCAGTGAGTACTTGAGTACTTTCTCTGCTAGCTGGGCTTATCTTATCGGAGGTGTTCTGATAAGATACGCGCACCTGCCGCAGAGCTGCGAGCTAGAAAATCACGCTCAGGTTTTTAGTTCCACTTGGTAGTTGACGACGTGCGTGTTACAACTTGGCGAGCTATTTGCAAGTTTCTTGAACGAGTGAACAAACGAACGATATCGACGGAAATGAAGTTGGCTAAGAAGTGCTCCACCTACTTGGTGATATGTCTGGGTAAAGTTCTGCATTTCGCAAGTGCTGAAGTTTTAAGTGTTGCAATGTGCGCTCGTGTGTGCACAAAAATGAGTTTGTGTGTGTGTGTGTGCGTGTGTGTATCAGAGTATCTATAAGATACATTTTATGAGCGAATACATAGTATGTAAAGAGACATGAGTAATTGTGCCAAACAAGGCAAGTGTGACACATTTTAGTGCGACAGCGACAATGTGAATCAGTGGGGGGGTGTGCCTGCCTGACTGTGGGATACACTCTAAACAATTAAAACAAAAAAAAAAGAATTACTTGGGAGAAATGCATTGATGCATAAAGGAATGGGAAAAGTTGGATACATTTTGGATATATCTTGCAAAGTGTCTAAAAAAAAATGTAAGCCGTATAGCGCGGAAATAGAAAGATATTGAGATAAATCAAAAAACTTCATTTGGGTAGAGAAGAACCATGTTCTTTAGGCTTATGCATTCCAACGACATTTTTTACACAAAACTAATATGCCCTCGCCCATATGAGTATAGGGTATAATAGCATGTAAAGCAACAACAACATACACTTTGTAGATACATTAAACAATGTCAACAGAATTTGTAGACATTGTCAAACTCTACAAAAATTCGTGCTTATCAGTTGGTTGCCTGCCATTTCACGGAAAACATTGATAAGCTCCGTTTACTCATTCCTCATTGCTTAATTTCGTATATTTTCTATGCTTCTTCTTTTTTTTTGTGGCAATGAGTCAGTTCAGTCCGTTGATACGGAGTACAACTGTGTCTACTGTGTCTACCACGCTTTTAATATTCCGAATGTGCAATTTTTGGCCATTTATTTCAATTAAATCTCTTTGTTATTAGCCATGCATTTTGATTCCGGCACATTCTTTTTTAGGCTCATATTAATTTTTCATTTGTGGGAAAATGCAATGAAATGTGTTGCTAATACCGGAAGTGGCGTATGCTCGGTAATTATTTGGCGCATAAATTATGAAACGTGAAAACAATTAGTTTTGGTTAGCGCTAGGTCTGTGCTTAGTTACCAATTATTATACCGTGTATACTCTTTCAGTGGTCGTGCTCCTTTTGAGCCGGCAACTGTCACAAAGTACAAGGCAATAGAGAATGTAGATAGATGGGAATTCTAGAAGTCATTTTTTCCTTCTCTTCACTTGAAGATTATTTGGTTTCAAAAGAAAATCTTGTTTGAATTAGGGTTGTGACCAAAGAGAAAAAAAGCCCGTTCTCGGGCTTCGGCCAACCTCAGCAGCTCTCGTCAGGCGCCTCTGCTTTGCGCTTTCTCCAATTAGAAATACCAAGGGAGGAGAGGTTCTCCTCCACTTGATCTTTCGCTTCGAATACCTTTTTCGCTGGAGCATCGTTATCCATACGTACGACATGCCCGAGCCAGCGTTGTATTGTGATGCACTGGACAACATTTATGTCATCGCAGAGCTCGTACAGTTCGTGGCTCATCCGTATGCGATAGTCGCCCTCAAAACGAACGGGACCGAAGATTTTACGATGAATTTTTATCTCAAATACTCCAAGAGCAGATGCATCTGTCCGTGACACAACCCATGCACGGGCACGATGAGCGTCTTGTACAGTGTTACTTTTGTTGTTCGAGAGAGGTCTCTGCTACACATCTGCTTACTGAGACCATAGTTACACCTATTGGGAAGTGGGATTCTTCGTTTCTCGACTTTTGGTACTGTTAGTCCTACTTAGAAAAAACAAAATGCTTTGTATTATGAAAGACTCTGCCCTGCTTCGTAATTCGTTCGTTTATCGTACCCCTTGGCTGTCTGATTTATGGAGAGGATATCCAGTTTTAAAGCTTTATGCATTTCCGTTTATAGTTGAATATGTTAGCTATGTTGAAATTTATTCAAGAAACGATTAAGTTCTTTAGTTATAAGCTCAAAATTTATTCGGACATCAGTTATAAAATGGTTTTTCGCACATAAATTACTGTTTTTTTTTGACCCCACGATGATTAAGCAAAGCCGTAACTAATAGAATTAACCAAAAAAATTCCGAAAGATCAATACAAATTTTTACAAAATCCAAAAAAATACGCCTCACATTAACAACACAAAAAAAAAATTAATTTAAATTTCTTAAAAGTTTTCGTGAAATCGAAACCGACATCCGCAATGAACCGAGCTGAAAATGCCAAAACCAATAATAGCATCTGCTGCTGTTGCTGCACCCCACCGAGCCGCCGCCCCAAGCACCACCGTCTTGGCCAGGTCGCGAGCCAACAACCAACTTGGTGGCAGTTTAATCTTCGGATCTGGCTCGCGTGCGCGCGCTCGCTCGCTCCGCTTACGCTTCAATCATCTTTATTTGTTGCTGGCTTTGTTTGATTTTGTTGTTAAACATTTTCTTAATAATTAATTGTTAATATTTTAACAACTCTTTGACCAAAACGCAAATATTGCCGTCCGTCCGCCCGTTTATTTGTTGTAGCTGTCGTCATTGTTGTTGTTGTGTCTGTTATTAGCATATTGGAATGTTGATGAATGGTGAACGGGTTTTTTTTGAAGATCCGTCCCAATATTTATGGCGAATCATTTTTGATGGGATACTCTACGCTCACACACACACACACACACACACCGTCAATCTAAATAATAATTAACTATTAAGTTAATCATGTTTGTTTAATATACTACAATATATAAAAAAAAAACAGTTCTGCTGGCTTGCTGCATGCAGGAATCGGATGCCACCCGGCGTGTGAACCGTGGACGTCGTACGCTAACCCGCAGATATTTCAGTAAGTCCGTAATTGTTGGGGATTCCCCCACACAACACATTTACTTAATGGCGCAATTATTAATATTATGATCTTTACAGATGGTTTGGCCATACCTGGCTGGGCGCTGATACTCTGTGTGGCCATAGCTGAGCTCTTATTGGGCGGTGCGCTCTATTTCGCCATGTACAAGCTGATCCTGAGCAAGGAGCCAGAGCCAGCGGCCACCTATACGCCGGCACCAGCGCATGAGACCGCAACACCTTCACATGCCGAAACCATAGCCTAAGCTAACCGGAAGTGAGATGCTGCCGGTTTCTGAGAGTTCCATAAATTACACTGCTTGAGGAAACCATAGATCAACTTTTGTTTATTGTCTGTATTACATTAAAATGTAGATATTTTTTCATATTTTTATTATTGTGTAAAATTCCATGTTGTTTTGGTTTTGATTCGAATAAATTTGATAAGAAACATGTTAGAATGTCAAGCTGTTCCAACCGAAGGTGCTCCGGTGCGCAGAGCTGGCTGAGCGGGCTCGTGGTAAGCTGGCATTGTCTGGCCAAAAGCGCGTCACTTTTAACATTTAATTGCACCGGCTATGTGGATATTTATAGTCCACCCAATTTTGATCTAGTTTTCTAAGAGCTAATGACGCAGTCGCGTTCGTTAGATGGATTAGCAACAATCTCAAAAGAAGCATTGTTGTTGAAAACTGGTCTGATTTCTTTAAGTACAAAATTGTATTATACTTTTAGGCAGTTTTGGGGAAATTTTGTGCCTTTTATTGCATCTTTTTGGGCGAACTTTTAAGCTTTGAGTAACCCTCAAAGAATAGAAAAATTTTAACCAAAAATTACAATATATATTTTTTTTTAATAGTAAAATTTTAATGCTTTACAAATTTGTATTTCTTATTACAAGCCTAGTTTTAAATTTATTTATTTTATTATTATTTGATTATAATTAATATTATAATATACTACTGGGGGGCTTTACCCCAGCTTGCATCGCTCACCAACCACCTTCCCTCCATCGCCGCAAGCAGCTCAGGGGGGGCCCACTTAAAATTAATTTCAGCTCCATTGAAAAAAATATTTGTTATTCTCTTTCGTATAGAATTTTTAGTTTTACTTAGAAATAAATCTATTTAAACATGAATTAAGGCTGTTCCATTCATTTTCTCGTATACGGCATCGCCTTTTTGCTCCACGTTGTACGGATTCAGAACCATGATGACATCCTTCCCGTTAACAAATGTTTGCGAATCTATAACGTTGATATCTGTAGTCAGTGCCAGGTATTCGTAGTTCTTGCTTTGGTTGTTTCGCATTTTATTTTTGGATACGATATTTTTGATTTTTTTCTATTCCAGGCTGCATTGTATTTTAATTCCTTTTCTTCTTTTGCAGCTGGATAGGGCTACATGTGTGAATATCGTGTCTTCTTTAATCTAGTCCCATTGCATAGTCTATCTGTGATACAGAGATTTCTGAGCAACATGACTATGCACCCTGTCTTTAGTTGTAGGTCCGCTGGTGGGAGGCCAGACGGTGTTAGGGAATTGAAATATTCGGTTGGATATAGTAGAGCGGCCTCTCTTGATCAGCTTCATCAGTTCCCACAGAGTCGGCTGTATTAATCGAATGACGCTTCACAACATCCCCCGGTAGTCTATCAAGAATACAGATTTATTTTTTTTACTTCATCACTTCTTGCGGCTAAAATTGCTCTCGTTGCTATTTCTTCCAAATTAATATCGGACGGATACATCTCGTCGAATACGTCTTTACAGATTATGTCCCCTGGTATATCTAATTCTTCTATTTTATAGTCACCTACATCTAACAGCCCTTGAAGCCCTAAGCTCTATGAAGGAGTACTAAATGGAAAAAAAAAACATCTAACAGCCAATTGGCATACACTACAGAGTCTCCTTGAGCTCTCCTTGAGCCGGTTCCGCCAGGTCCATCTTTAAAGAATAACTTGTGAGCGAATTTACCCAATATCAACCTTCCTATAACGTCGCGGGCATGTTTCTGGTCTTCGTTCATCTGCTCGGACATGCTAGTAAACATAATTCATCAAAAACATGAGAAAAAAAAACTTTTTTATATAATAGAAGGGTATAATTTGTTTAAAATTACGTAGCACACTAGATCACAGAAGACATGAGTTATCCCTTCTCAAGTTACCTGTATTATAATCAGGGTGATGAGTTCTCTAGTCGATAACGATGTCTGTCTGTTTGTCCGTCCGTCTGACTGTTTGTATTTCTGTCTGTCTGTCCGTCCGTCCAGATTAACCCCTAAATCTCAGAGATGGTGTGTGATAGAGCAAACAATCTTTCAGATAAAATCCTTTATTATTCCATAGGTCGTAAGTTTATTTTAATTTTTTTGGTATCAGCGTCCCACTCAGAGTAGTACTTCAAAATAACTAAAAAAATAAAAACAATATTTATAGATGAATAATTCGTTTGTTTAAGAGAATATCGTAACCAACATTTTTTTAGATTTTAGAGTTCCCTTGCACAGTACAAAATTTTATTAAAATAGGCTAGCCTAAAGTTTTTAGGGTTGTTATAAAGATATTGAAACGAAACTTCTGGCACTATACCAAATTTGATCAAAATAGGTTGACTATATCATATAGCCCCATTAGATCGATCAGTCAAAAAAACGTATTTGGTGTAAAATTCGTTATGTTTCGTGAATTTATGAAGAATTCAACAAATAAATATCTTGTAGAGTTTTAGCAATATGTGATTGCAATGTGGCTGCATAGGGTATCCCAATGTCGTCAGCGGTGGACTTTAACGTACGCCACTTTTTTCAATTTAATTTTTTGTATAGATTATGTATTTTGGTGTTATAATTTTGTAATAAAGTATTCATAGAGCCGTTATCTATTTTATACAAGTAGAATACCAGCATACCATAAGTTTACTTTCTAATTTTTAAAGAGACTGTGAATGAAGAGGATATTTCAGTAATTCAAGAAAATTTCAATATAAATGCTCCATTCTTGGTCGTCGGTGGCGTAAGTGGTAGCATACTCGCCTTTTAAACCGAAGGTCGGTGGTTTCATTCCTCGAAGTAGCACTGGAGCATTTGCCTAGCACTGGCATCGCTAGCTCAAAGACGATATTTGCCATAGAAAGTCTCTATTAATTAAAGGCACCGAGGTTCGGATTCGGCTATAAATTGTAGGTTCTGTTCGAACAGTTAGTAATAGAGATCCCCCATGCCCCTCCAAGGGGTCAAACAGGGAATTATTATATACTCCATTCAAATGCGTCTCTTATAACGACAATCCATTAGCCAAATTATGAAAAAACACTTTGAAGATGGGAGGGAACTGATGAACATACCATAAAACAACTCCGGGTAAAAATACAATTTATACTTTAATAAACCAGTCTACAAAACAACAAAAAAATTGCTCATCTCATATCCAAGCCCGTACAGAAGATAATCTTAAATCTATAAAGACAGACGGATTACCTAATTTCTGAATCCGAATCTAATTGATATGTTATGGCATCGTCGAATTTTTTGAGCTGACTGCTGCAATGTTGAAAATTTGTTGCACAAGTACGAAAGTTACCCGATTTGGAGTGGTTTCCAGTGTACCACTAACCATAACCACTTGTACTTGTGAATTATATGAAGCACTCGAAGCTCTTGGCATAAAATGCTACGTGATAATAGCGCAACACCAGCAGCAGCATTCGCATCCAAAGGATGACTCTCCTGACTACGCTGACAAATCGAAATTTATTATAAACGCAATTGAAAAATCCCCAAGCAGCACTTGTGCTAAAGCACCAAAGCTATGGCAGCCAAGTAGTTGTAATGCCAACAAATGCCGCAACCAAAAGCTTTCCTAGCGACATGCTAAAGCTGGCGGAGAATGAAACTAGCGACGAGGCGGAGGAGGTGTTGGACAATATAGAAGTTGTTGCAACATCGAGCTTGAGAGTGGGCGGGCGGCGACGGCGGATATGTTGCCGTGTAACCAAAGCGGATTTTGAATTGACACAAAACAGACAAAAAGCAAATCGCTTAGGCGCATCCAACCGCATCGACCCACACACATAAGCAGGCAATATGCAGGCGGCGGGCCAAAATTTGTGCAACTAGCGTGGAACTACTTGCAAAATAAGCGAACAAAACCATCCCATCCCATCCTATCCTAACCTAACCTAACAATATAAAATACCAGCAAAGCCAGTCAGGCAGCCAACTGAAGGATACTTTGGTTGGCATAGCAAAGCCACACAAAAGACTTTGCTTGCTTTCAATGTTGTTATAAAGAATGCTCCAAACTCCCCCCCAAAACCCACAATCCCAACTTCCGATTTCGAACGCACTGCCTTTTTCTCACGCTGTACCAGCCCAGCTGCTTTGGCCCACATTTTATCGTCATGTTGCTCCTTCTCTGTACTATGGTGTTAAAGTCTATCAACATGTTGTCGACCCGGCTGCGTTTCCATGTCACAAAATTGTCACTCCACTCACTCAAATTTATTTATGGCTCAGCATAAGCATTTCCAGCATATAGAGTAGCAAACCCATAACTCGGATCTGTTGCGTCAGAGTCGGCATCATCCTACTTCAGCCTCCACTGGGGGGCAGCTGCTTGCCAACGTTATCAAATTTGTTGCTACTCCTTCTTCCTCTCAGCGTAACAATTCTTTTGCCTGGATTTACATTTATCCCTGGTAAACTTCAAGCAGATAACACTGCATACAATTTGTTGTTGTGCATAAACAACCATATTTAAAAGCAGACCCCAGAGAGAGTCTGCAGAGAGAGAGAGAGACCAGAGAGCAAAGACTCATAAGCATTCATACCAAATCCTACTCGATTTATTTGCGTGTATTCAAACGGAAACACTTGAAGTGGCAAAAAAAACAAGAAACAACAAAAGAAACCCTTACCAATTCCAACATTTTATTCCTCCAGCTCCTTTGCTATATTATTAAATTGTTAAGCATTTCTTCCGTGCTCTTCGTTAAAATTTACGAAAAAAAACACAACAACAACAAACCAATATATAGTAGTACTTGAAGAAGTAATCGATACAAGTTTCGATTTCGTACACTGATTTCAGCCTATTGAGGATGCAAATTTATCGAGTATGTAAAGCAGTGGCGTGTAAAAAAGAGGATTTGGGAAGTTTTTAAAGTCACCCGATAACAAGAATTTTTGGCACTTCTTCTTCTTCAATTTGCTGATAGACGTCTGGGTAGCCTCGGGATATCCATCTTCTCCACTTAGGTCCGTCCCGGCGCTCTCTTCTCATCTCTGCAAGGGTTCTGTCCCGCATCCTTCCCACATCAAGGATGCGATTTTCCCAAGTTTTACCAGGTCTTCCTCTCGTTGCATTGCCTCTCGTTCTCATTTCCAGTTCCTGCTTGGCTTTTCTTGACTCGTCCATCCAATGTGGATGTCCGAACCATTTTAGCTACCTCTCCTCGATTTCTTGTATAATCGACTTCTTCTGCCCTATTTCTGAACGTATACTTTCATTTCTGACCATATCTCTCCTGGTTTTTCCTGCGTCCCTTCGTACGTTCTTCATTTCTGTTGCCTGAAATTTACTCAGATGTTTTTTTAATGGTACTATAACCGTGTTGTAAATCTTGAGGTCCGAGGTAGTCATAGGATTCAACTCTCTCTAATTCTCTGCCGTAGCATGTTATATGCAGATTCTCTGTGGACCTATCCTCTTTAGAGACCCACATTACTTTGCTCTTGGTTCTATTGACCTCCATTCCATTTACTTTTAGGAATTTTTGGCAGAAATAAGAAAAATAAAAAAAAGTATACATTGTTCGCGGGTTCCAATTTTGGGATACATGACCTACTATACAAAATGTCATAAAACTTATCAGATATACTAACATAAAGTATCCTATTTTTAACGTCATCAAATTTATTTTAAAAAAGTCTTAGAGCTCATATAATTTTTGACAATAACAAATTGTTTCCAAATTTTTGTACAAAATTAAAAAAAAACAAAACTCCTGGTTCAGGTGTAGTTACCTTGTAGTACTTACGACTGGTGGCATCAACACACACATCTCTATAGTTTTTGGGCGGCTCGCTAGTCCCAGCGACGGCAAGATCTACCAACATGCCATTGCGCATAGCCAAGCCAGATGATGCAGCATCTATGCGCAGCTGCCGCTGATTATAACGTCCAGCAGTGGGATCTATGTATAAGGGAGCCGGCATGGCAGCTGTGGATGACGGCAAAGCCATTCGCATTGGGTTAAATTCGTTCCAGTTACCAACACGATGGTTTGCCATTGGTGGTGCCGGTCTAGTTCCATTACCAGTATCAAAATTCATGTTCAATCCTTTGGCTATGTTCAAATTGGGTGAAGCGGTCTCCAAGAAGAGCGACATGCAGTTTTGGCGTACAGTCACGGTAGACACGCAGCCATTCTTTGTTTCATCAATAGTCGAGAAAGTCTGAATATCCGAATCCACGACAGCAGTGGAGTTGGCCACGACAGCAGTGGAGTTGGCCGCGATAAACAAACAATTTTTTATGTTCGTTTTGAAGTCTGTGGACTGAATGTTATTTCACACAAGCTGTTACCTTTATATCTGTAAATAAAAAGCTGTTTTAGCCATCTTTATACAAGAACCCTACAAATTTTTAATCTGCTTATTTATACAAACATCTTGTTCTCTAACAATAAGATAAGATAAAATGCAAAGAAAAGATTTTCGGGGAGCTACGATAAAAGTTGTGGATTACTTTTTCGTGATTAGACCCCACAGAGATATATCTTTAAAACTATCAGTATTTTAGTACTTTATCTTCGCGCATTAAACTAATGATTTATAGATTAAATTAATGACAAAGATTGTGTTTTTTCGATTTTTACACTAAATTTGCGTATTCACTATGCTTTGTATTTGGGCTGATCCATTTATTTCGAAAACAAAATAAATATAACTATTTTTCCCGAAGAAACAGTCGATTGTCACATTTTTGAATCTAACGATATTGGCCCTTTCAAAGAATCCCAATCGACTGTAACGCACTTATATCAGCGATTGATTCAATCTTCGAAACATTTTTTATAATCGGTTTGGCCATTAGAGCCATCTTCGACTGTTCCATGACCTTATCTCGTGTACTGTATGGCGTTCCTCGAAATGGTTTTTTGAAAATTAGTTGAATTGGATGGTATATACCACCAACAGTATTCATTCCGTTTTAGCCCAAATGGTCTTGAATAACATGTCTTTTGCGTGGTGCTTTTTTTTTTGCATGAAACTCATATTTTTTGGAACCCGCCTTGCAGCGACTCATCTGAGACCCAAATATTTAACCAAAATGTCTTGAGCTGAACCAAAATCCGTTTTTAGCCGTTTCATCCAACAAGTTATTGCCCTATTGAAATAAAAATTTTAGTTACCGGCAGACGTTGTCCTGCCCAAACTTTTTGAATACTCTTAAAGTGAATAAACATCGTAAGATTCTGTAGTTATCTTATCTGGAAAAATATAAGATTTTTAGATTAGTTTGCAGCTCAATTCAAACTTTCAGCATTATTAGTCGAATGTCGCGCTTCACGGGTCTGTCTTAACCGAATTCTTTCACGTTCATTGCGATCTTCACGTTCCTTGGCAGTACGATTAGATCGATAATTAATTTGATTTGTTGCATTTCTTCCAATTGAAATACATCATGCATTGATCTATTAGGGGACAGCATTCCCAATTGTCCTAATGCTTTATCGCCAAGCATAGATCTTCAATATTGAATTAAAGCTGCATTGTAAACTTCCGGCGTAAATTCCATCACTGTAATACGTTTTGCTTGACGTACTCGAAACAAAATATCTTCTGATAAATAATCTTGATATTTTATCCAAGATTCAGGTGGATTTGATGGAAAACATGCCACTGTTCTCAATGATTGAAACGATTGTATATCTCACGAACCAATGCACTCAAACACATCAAAATGGTCTTAAAACCTTCGTATTTACAACCTCTAACACACGACAAATTTAGATTTGAAATTTATTGTCGCGTTCCTTAGAACCTTCGTAACACATAAAATATAAGTTTCTTTCATATATATAGATATCAACCTTATTACCTTCAGTTTAAGTAAAACAGTGTTAAATAGAATCGGAATTCCTGGAAATGGATTCTTCTTTATAGTTTCGTCTTGTGAGGTTTTTTTTTTATTTATTTCGAATCAAAAATGATTTAAGACCTTAGAAAGCACATTTTGGATGTATTGAGCAATAGAAATCAGACTTAAGGGGTGTTCTATTCAATTCAGTAGAAGTAGAAGTGTATCTGCATATCTCATTGAACTTGTTAGCATTCAATCCTTGCACCATTCGGAATTAACTTGCACACCAAGTCGCAAACCCCCTTGACAAAAAGCTCATTACGCCACTGAAGTGATGGGCACACTACCATGCAACAAAACAACTCATTCCAAAGAGAAGGCCCGGAGAGAGAGAGAAAGAGAGATAAAAAGCCGAGTGCGGCGTGTGGCACAAAATGGGTCTTGAAAAGCCTGCCCTGTGCCCTGCGTTTTTCCGTTTGAAAGATCTGAGCATTTAACAAGCCAACGATTGCGGTTTTTACGCAAACTTTACACATTTTCTTATGTCGTTTTGAGATTTTCTCGTATTTCCTTCCTTTTTTATTGCACAGAGTATTGAAAATATCTGCCATGCATGTAAATACATAAGGGAGCTCCTTTGTGTATGTGTGTGGGTGTCTTTGAGAGTGTGTCAACAGGTGTTTTTTTTGTGTGTGTTTGTGGTACAAATAAATATCAATCATACGCCCCAATAAACGATATAGCATTTTATTTTGCCAACAATTAGTTAAACCAGAGGGGAGCTTAAGCTGCTCGCTTTTCGCACTTAAGTGCCAGCTCCAAAACTGCTTTTATTATTTCGCACTAAGCTATTAAGTTTTATTTAAACTGTTAATGAATGGTTCCATTCCCTTGACTACACGTCTTACCTGCTAATCACGCATCGTTTTGATCGTTTTTCGGCTAAACAAATATTAGATATATATGAGCTATAGTTTGTATATATTTTTTTACGGGCAGTTGATGTTGACAGCGTGCTAAATGTTTTGCAGCTTGTTGGTCTCTGGGGGCACTTCCCCGGCCCTGCCACTAAACGGGGTATATTTGTTTAGCTGGCAACGCTGAGAGGCGCGTTTTGCAGGGGCAACCAGCAACGTGATGCGCTTTAAAATCCGCAGCTATTTTTAAACTAGTTTATTTACTAGTGTGAGCTACTGAACCGACGTTATGTAGAGCTTATCAGGCACTTGAGCAGACGAGGCGGCTACTTAATGGGTTAAGAGCCAGAGCCAAACACTTTAGAAACAGCCCTATGATTTATAAAAAATTCAACAGCACCTTGATCCAGGCAAGCAGTAAGCACTACTCTTGGCCAGAGAATAAATTTGTTTAGAAATGACCAATCAATTGAACCAAGACACAACAAACAATCGTTTAGTACTTAGAAGTAGTAACAGGCAAGAGCAATTTGCAATTGAAATTGAAAACAATTTAAATATCTACAATGGGTATTTACTATGTATAGAGTGTACAGCGTTTCTGCCAAGTTACCCCCAAAAGTGCATGCTAAACGATTTTGGTCTGGGCTTGTCTGGTCTGGTCTGGTCTCTACTTGGGTCTGCGCACGCAGAGCTGGGCTCTAAATAATTCAGAGCTTATGTTGTTGTGTTGTTGTGCTGGACGACATCGACAGCGACCGCTGCTGGGCAACAAATTAAATCAAATAGTTATATCATGCGAATAAATCGCACACAACTTGGTCGCCGCTTGCCGGGGTTATCACACATACGCTCCGTTAACCGCAGCCAGCCAGCCAGCTGACTACTTACGCGCTGTGCACACGCTGCTTGGCATCAGTACGCGCATTACGCTCGACAGCAACGGATCGTGACGTACCCCTCTACCAAAGCTGCCACATCCGTCTCAGTGTGGGAGTGTGTGTACACTCAAATAAAGCACAAATATTTGTTGAAACAACGTCGAGATAGAGATACAGATACAGATAGAAAGTGCGGATTCAGAGCAGACTTGCTGCAGGCACTTACGTCTGCTAATTCCTTAACGCATACATACGCGTGCTGCAGCGTCAGTGACGTGGATTTGAGCCAAGTATCCGGAATAGCTTGTCCTGCAGCAGCAACTACTACGCTACACATCTTTTGTGTGATTTTTGTTGTTCAGTTCAACTCCGCCCCACACCAATCACTTCGGAAATGCATTCACCCGCAGCCAAAGTCTCGGGCTATATAGTCCTGATGATTGTGCAAATAATATTTCTAGTGCTATTCTGGCTATTCGTGCGTTACGACAAGGAAGCCATGCCGCCAGCACTTGGCCAGGAAGACATTGGATCAGCAAAGAAACACGTTTCGAAATATCCGCGTAAGTTGGCAGGGATTTTCAATTCCCACTACTGTACAATACATTACTTTTGTTATGCACACAGTGACTGCCAAAAGTCTATGACCATAATTAAGTCTATTTTTGTCACAGTGACAAAGCTCTGATTGACTGCTTTTAGTCTAATTAGCTGGGCTAAGACCCACTGACTATCTAGAGCTACTGTCAATCATAGAGCGAGGTACACTATCAGTCAAGGGTTTACCCAACAATCTTATTACCCACCAGCTGATATCTAATAGTCTGTCCATCCATTGTTTGTGTTACACATTTTTTTATAGTTTCAGTATGGCAAGGTGTTAATAAATAAACAATCTTATTTTTTTATTAGAACTTTTTTATTTTTTAGTGCCACCATTAAGTAAATTGTTTATGCAAACAAAAAATAAACAGCTTTAAACTGTCGTATTGTTTAGTCTAGTTGTTGGTAGCTCCTCGCTCCTCCTTTATGAGGCTACTGGGGCATGGCTGCTGGCCATTATAAAGGTGACGTGCTATTTTTTTTTTTGTGCACAGTCTCCACATTGTCCCGTGGCACCAATACCATTAATTACTTGGCCGTTGTTCCAGTGTGCCAGCGTTGTTTTGAGTTTCGAGCTGGAGCTATGTGGCAACAAACAGGCACACACACACACACACCGACAAACAGACACCCACACACACATACACAAATGAATAATTAAGGTCATTAATTTCAATTTATGCAAATGCGTCTGTAAACAACTTGTTGCAATTCATAATAAATAAATTAAACAGTATTTCACACTAATTGCACCCACACAAGATACACAAAGACAAACACGCACACACAGATACACACTTACGCACACATGGGCGCTGTAGATGTTTGTTGTTTGCCCTAAGAGACACTCGCCATGGTGACATCAATCTCAATGCAATTGACTTTTGGCAGCAGACAATTGGGCAACTAATTGAAACGACTTGACTCAATTAATAAGCGTGCCGTTCCAAACACAAACACAACATATAAACAAACACCCACACATCTACACCCACACCCACACATCCATATAGATGTGGACATACATTCTTCTTGACTGGACCCAATAACCTAGTTATTGATGCGACCCTTCCTCATACGCAATCCTTCTTAGATTTATAATTAAAAGTTAGTTTGAGGTCATTCCCTAATTAATAAACAACCCCGTGGAGCTGCTAGAGTTGATCGAAGAGTTCCTAATGGATGTCGTCCAGATTCTTCTTGTGGTCTACTTGCTTAGCTTGGTGATAGTTCACATAGGCTTAGGTTAGGGCGGCCGTTGTGATACCGCAGTGGTGGACCTTTCTCAATCAGAGTGTACCTTATATGTACCAAGTCGCACCCATCCGGTAGCCTGAATAAACATCAAACATTTTGGAGCTGGGATAAGTCATTTAAGAAGTAGGCTCGAAGACTTATCCTACACAGCCCGAGGCAGTGACAGATGAAGTGTTCCATCGCCTCCAGCTCCTTCCCAGCGCCACAATTTCAGAATTACAGAACACAACATATAAACAAACACCCACATCTACACCCACGCCCACACATCCATATAGTTGTCGACATATATTCTTCTTGACTGGACCTAATAATCCAGTTATTGATGCGACCCTTCCTCATGCGCAATCCTTCTTGGCATTTTAATTACAAGTTAGTTTGCGGTCCTTCCTTAATCATGAACAACTCCACGGAGCTGCTAGACATGATCGAAGAGTTCCTAATGGCTGTATTCCATATGTGTCTTGTGGTCTACTTGCTTATGATAGTTCAGTTAGGTTTACCTCCCTTCCCCACTCAGAGTGTCCTCATATGTTCCAAGTCACACCCATCCTACCACTTCGAAAGGCATTTTGGACTCTGTTCTGAGAGCCGGGATGTCATTTAAGAAGTATGATTAAAGGAATCCAAGCGTTGTTCACACAGCCCGGGACAGTGACAAAAGAAGTGTTCCATCGTCTCCAGCTTCCCCTTCTTTGTTTGAGGTCCTCTCTTAACAGAAGTTTTGAAATAGGTGCATTAAGCGTTGATGCATGGGTTCTCACCAGCCTGTGTCCAGCAATTGCTAATAATAAATAGTTCAGATTACTTTTTACTCAATCTGAGATTAGGAGCACGCATTTGGTGAAAGTGAACCGGTCAATCTTCAGGTTAACTTCTCAAGAATCTGATGGCCTTCAGAAAGTACATTGGGGAAAGTATGTAGCTCCACTTTTAATAAATACTTACTCGATCTTCTATTTACAGAGTTCCAGGACATTCAGGTCATGATCTTCATTGGCTTTGGCTTTCTGATGACCTTTTTGCGTAAATATGGTTATAGTGCCACTGGTTATACGCTATTCATGGCCGCCCTAGTAGTGCAGTGGTCAGTGCTAATGAAGGGCTTTCTGCATATGGAGAACGGCAAGATCAGGTGAGTAATGCTCTGAAATTAATTATTATAATTAGCTTGATGCAATTAATTAAATGCCTTCGGGGATGTAACAAATTTAAGAAATTAAGAAAAATAACCTAAAGCGGAAATGAATTCAAGCAATTACTTTAAATGAACAAGAAGTCAAGCCAAGGCAACCACCAAACAGCTGCGTCCCTTAGGGAGCATAGATTCGGGGAATGCTTGCTACTTAACCTAAGTGAAACGGCCAACAGCAATAAGAGCAGTTGGAGGCGCAACAGGCCCAAAAAATATATATAAATATATATAAATATATATAATAATCAAGAGACCACTTGAAGGGAAGCGGAGCAAGCACAATCTGAGTTGGCTTTAAAATGATTTCTTGGCCTGTTTGTTTTGCTTGCTCGCCGCCGCCGACGCCATCTTGTTGCTCGTTGCGCCATTTTGTTGTAGGCTTTGCCTTAGACTTGCGACATTTAACATACACCTTGTGTCTGTGTCTGTTCCTTTTACAGCTTGTCGCTGGAGAACATCATTGATGCGGACATTGCCGCTGCTGTGCCACTGATTAGCATGGGCGCTTTGCTTGGACGCACCACGCCCATACAACTACTGTTTATGGCCATCTTTGAAATAGCGCTGTTTGCCGCCAACGAGTTTCTGGCACTCCACGTAATCAGCGTAAGTAGCTCGGCGGCCAGGCATGGCTGCCAATCATGCGAATCCCCCATGTAGCTGTTTGGAATACTTTGACAGATTTGCGACTGCGGTGGCTCCATCACAGTGCATGCCTTTGGCGCCTACTTTGGTCTTGCCGTGGCACTAATGCTGCGACCCAGCAGCGATCAAAACGAAGCGGGCAAGCATGAAGGCGCCAGCTATACATCCGACATATTCGCCATGGTGGGCACTACCTTTCTCTGGGTATACTGGCCTAGCTTCAACTCGGTGCTGGCCAGCGGCACTGGCGCTGAACGCGCCATTTTGAACACGTTTCTGTCATTAGCCGCGGCAACAGGTGAGTTCCAGGTGTCAGATGCAGCTAACTTTGCATATGCAATAGCCGGAGGTTAGCAAGGCAATTAGTTGAAGCTAGCCGGGATGATAAATGCCTGTATTTAGGCTTTCACACATGTCTGTTAATTATTATGTTAAAGGAATGGAGTGCAGTTGGCTACCCAAGTTGGCTAGCTACGCCTATTATCCGGGCATCTAAGAAGAAATGAAATTTGAAAATGTTTAGCCAAGATTTAAGGCAGGAAACATTTTAGTTATGCAACTCACAAACTAATTAAATGTCAAATAGTTTCGTTAACACATTTGAAAATTTATTTTGAACACGTAGCGCACATAAAGCCGGCAGAGGAACCAACCGAAGCAACCGAGACAACGACCCGGGCGAGTTCTTAGGTCTGGACAGCATTTAACTGCCGCCTGGCCACACTAGCCATGTCTGTGTCTAGGTTGCCTTCCGTCTGTGTATGGGTCAGCCATGTTGTATGGCATAAAGTAAATGTGCTAAAAGCAAAAACAACTAAAATAACAACAGGATGGGGGTAGTGGGTGGGGTTGGGATAGGGCTAAGGTTTGGCTTTGGTTTTGGCCGCTCGTTCGGTTAATGTAAATAACAAAACACAAATTAAACGTATACAAAAGCTGCAACACAAGCAACAGCAGCATCATTGGCAACCCTGGCAGCTGAGATAAGCCAAGGCTGGTCACACTGCACAGTGGCAAATGCCCCAACAATATTCAAATGAAAATTAATGGGTTTTATTAAAGCGGTCTTTTGTATTGGGGGTTATTTTGTGGCGATCAACTTTATTGAAACATGTGGCAAGATGTCGTAGCTTTCAACGCAAAGAGTTGGGCAGTCAGATCGGCCTTCTACAGTGGCTATGTGGGGATGGAAAGAGAGTTGTTTAATTTTTAGATATTGCGTCAACTTGCTTACATTACAGTAGCGATCGGTGACGGACCCACTAGGGGGTTTTCAGGTTCGGACCCACCAAAAATGGATTGACAGTTTCTTGAGAGCTCCCCCACCTTGTGTCGATACACAATTTTCCGGCCAGTTGGCTCGCCATAAACCTTCGCCGAACTTTCGATTTTCGCATCTTGCCCACTGTGCGGCATGGCGACACTTGGTGCGGCGGTATTAAAGCCCTGCTCACATTAGAGCCAACACCTAGTAGTAGCGAGGAAAAAAGGTAGTTGGGCTGCTCTGTACGACATTTTATGCGGAAGGATGTGCGATTAGTTGAGTCAACGTGCGGTCAGTCGTTGGTCCGGGAGTCTGTGTTACTTGGCTCGGTAGTTGTTGCCTTAATTAAACTAAAGCTGGGGTTCAGTTCAATGCTGAAATTAGAGGCAGACTGTGTATGGGAGTGTGTGGGCGTATGTTGGTCATGCGGGTGTCCAATGGTGTCCAAATGTGGCGCCAACAGCAAAAATACGCCCCAGTTGTTGTTTTCACACCGCATACTAACACACTAGCACACGCAGTGTTAGGCTTGGTTAGGAGCACTGCTTGCTCCATGTTGCCTGTCTGCCCTTGGACACCAGCTGCCTGCTAGTTGCCCCCTTGCCCGCACTCGGTTGGGCGGCGGCGGGCAACAACGACGTTAAGTACAAAACACATTTTATAGTCGCAAGTGACACCATTGGCGTTAATTTAAATTGTTTAATGTGCGACTCTACAACAACTCTGGGATCTGGGCCGCTTTTGGCTTGGTTTAGCTTTGCTTTGTTGTAGTTTGTTTATTTAGTTTAGCCAACTGTGAGTGGAGTATGGAGGGAGGGACTGTAAAAAAGCTGTTTAATTGATTTTTAAGCCAGAATTTGTTGTCGTAGCAGCAGCAGTCAGGACATGCTCGTAATTTGAGGGCGCTTTTGTGCTATGCCTGGACCATGTCAAAATCTATATGAAATTGTTGTGGTTCCCAGCCGAACAGCTCCAAGCACAGAGAACACTTGGAACAAGCCACAGCCCGAGTTAAACTAATTTATGCAAATTATTATTACTGCAACATATGTTGCTCCAGCTATAAAGTGCAGAGATTTTTAAGTATTTAGTGTTATATTTGTCGAGATTTATGTGCCTGGGCATAATAAACTGGTGTCCTTGTTGTTGTTGTTGGTGGTCACCACAAAATACTTTCTGTTTATGTATTGTTTACATTTTTATTAGTTTTGTGCTTATGAGTTGTGGTTGCCAAAGTTGCCACAGAGTTTTTCGTTTTTCGTTTTTCCAGTGTTGGCAAGTGTTTTACGCTTGAGCAACTCTGTGCTCATATGATAACCCCCGGAGAACTTTGGGAATGTTCAACTAATCTCACTGCTTTCTTCTGTTTCAGTTACCAGCTTCGTTGTATCCGCACTTGTCAGCCATGAGAATAAATTGGACATGGTGCACGTGCAGAACTCAACACTGGCAGGCGGCGTTGCCGTGGGCACCGTATGCAACTTGCTGCTGGGCGCACATGGAGCTGTCTTAATTGGCATTATCGCCGGCACGGTTTCGGTGCTCGGCTATCGCTATTTAACAGTAAGTAACAATGTTCGGCGAACAAAAAATAGAAAACGGGGCCATGTAATTCAGACAAACATTGACGCAACGCCACGCCACGCCATTCAAATGGAGCTGCCGGCTCCAGTTCCAGCTCCACTTTTAGAAGTGCAACTAAGGGTCCAACGACCAACCGCCGACACTGCATTGGTCTGTTGTAAGTGGAGTCGGTGAATGCACTGCCATCGACTATTTCAGGCTTAATTAGTGTGCCTAGGCAACTGCCTAGATGTCAGGCTCCTCTTTTTAGCTGCCCAGCTGCCTGGGCTATTGGCCGGGGAATGCAAAATTGTAAAAATGCGGCGCTAATGAGTAAAGTTTGTTGCCCGGCGGGCGTTTGTTTCATTTTGGCACACATTGCCTTAATTCAGTGATATTTCGAGCAACGTTTTGGAACATAACTTTTCACTTGGAGCTGAATGGAGTTTGGTGTGTTGTGGCTGCCCCTAATGATGTGCTATGTTAACTTTTTAGTTTTATATTAAATTTAATTTCATATGCAAATTAGTCACCAAAGTGAACATCGAAAAGTCAAAGCATCGTTTGCTCTTTGAGCTTGGCAAATTAAACAAACTTTACACGAACACGCAGACACACACACTCTTACACATAGGTATGGCCACTCTACTTCAACCTGTTCCATAATATTCAAACAATCCTTGAACATTCCAGAGCATCATAGCTTTAAAGTGCCACTCACTTTGTATAAGCAAGCTAATTAGAAAGAAGCACACACACACATAAATACACATAGAGGCACACACACACACATGCATACTAACACATGTGTGCTTTTGTTTCAGCCCTGGATGACCTCTACACTACGCCTCCATGACACTTGTGGAGTTCATAACCTGCACGGAATGCCAGCACTTATATCGGCAATTGCATCGGCCATCTATGCTTCTATGGTAACCCTGGATGATTATCAGTCTGAGCTGGAGGACATTTTTCCAGCCATGGTCGGCAACAATAGCACTGACAGCAAGATCATGGGCGTAAGTATTCCAAGATAATCCAATATGGTAGTTAGGTTAAAAGCTTCATCTTGCATCCATGATGTCATTAGGAAATTTCAAGCTCATCAATTTTGATTGAAAAAAGAAAAGCAGACGGGGCATCAAAAATGACTAAAGTGGTTCGTAAAATCGGTTAAAATTAGCTTATTTCTCGTTAAACTAACCTTCCATGGTATAACAGAAATAGTGAAAATGGATCAAAGCTGTTTTTCTGTCCGACAAATAGTACAAAATAAATAGAGGTCTAATTCGACAGGTCCAAGACACAGGCGGAGTTCTGTAAGCTTTAAGTCAGGGATCTATATGTCAAAGTAAAGTAAAGCTCCTTTGCAAAACTAAGAAGTTAAATTATTAAATTACTATTATGAGTAACAAAAGGAATTGGTTGACTTTAAAGGAGATATATCCTATGAATAGGCACACCTTTATGTTGTATACTGACGGGTCTCTGACCAAAGAAGGCGACACACTGAGAGTTGCGGCACCAGCTTATTTCAAGCAGAAGTCTGTGCCGATGACTGGCTTAAAGACTAATTTAAGGTTGGTTCGGGAAACCAGGACGAAGTCTCCCATATGTATATGGATTACATTGCTGGAAACAATGCAGCTGATAAACTGGCTTCAACATCATCCTAGTGCTGCAGTTCGGGGCGAACAATTGCTTGCGTTAAAAATCGCCTCCAAGTTGTTCGGTTCTCAGCACTTCTTCTGACATTTGATATTCACACAACACCCACAAAGAAACCTTCATCTTAGCTCACCTCATACTTAAATTAATTCTCTTACTTAACTACCAATTTCAGGGACTTGGACGTCATGCTAGCTCTCAGGCAAGCTATCAGCTCTTTGGTATAATTATGACCCTGGTAATTGCCATAGGTGGTGGAATCCTGACAGGTGAGTTTGGTCTCTTCTCATTTTATCATCTCGTAGTTAGAGAGCAGATTTTGTAATACAAAAAAAAAAATCTGTAGGTGTTGTCTTTAAGTATACCAACTTCCGCAATCTGCAAAAGGATGAGCAGCACTTGGACGAGCATTACTGGGAAGTGCCACAGGAACACAAGGAGGAGTAGTTAAGTCTTGTGCCAGTCTGCGCCATGCTATGCTTCCATGCCAAAACTATCTGCTGCTATATCTGCTTAGTATCTTTATGATTACCACTTAGTTTTTGTTTTTTTTTTCTGGTTATAATTTGCTGATTTTTGCTGATTTCCATGCCAAGCTTATGCCACAGATAAAGCCAGCTCCAGCTCTTTGCAACGTCATCATCTGCCAACGCTTTATGTGCCAGCCAATCATCTGCAATTCTTTTTGCTGCTTGTTTTTTGCTTTTCGTTTTCGTTTTTTTATTCATTTTGTTTGTCACTTTTGCAGTGAGCTAGAGCAAACTGAAGAGGAATTGTTTTAAGTGCCACAAAGCAACAGCAGCAACATGCAACATGCAACGACAACTGCAACAGCAACAAAAACAACAAGAACATAGTCCCTAGATTAGTTTTTGGCTTTCGTTATAAATTTCGATTAATTTTTGTAGACACTTGTCGCATTCAATTAAAAAGTTCAATAATTTACACATTTAATTAGCGCAGTGCACACACACATACACACACAAAAAGTAGCAATAAAAGTAAATATACATTTGTATTTGTATGTATATATGTATGTATTTCTCTCTCTCATTTTACTTCGCTTTTTCTATGCTTTTATACTCCCGTTCTCTTCTCCCTTCTACTTGTTTTCGTAAATTTATTTTGCATGCTGCGCGCAAATTTTAATGGAATTAAAATCATACACATAAAAACTGCCAACCCCCTACAACTCCCCTCGAATCCTCGAACACATCAAAAACTACAAAAACAACAACCATCACAACAACAATAACACGAATGACAATGGCGAAAACTCTGAAAAGTTTAAATATGCTTGCCCAACTTTTGGCCAACTCCGCGTCCGCTTCGGCGTCCGCCAACAAACTGCAAGCCAATCCCAGCATCCCAGTAGTTGACTGCAACTATGGCAGCTCCTTTGGCGCGGAGCTGGAGACGACAGAGTTTAATTGGCGCCCATTTCTGTTACGCAACTGGAATGCAATTGTGCCAGCCAACAATTTGTATGTGCGCGGGGCTCTGAAGTGAACTCTGAAATATTGTAATGCGCGAGAAGCTCCAAAGTCGAATAAAAACAAAATTCAGCACTAATTAAGTGGCCCAAGACAAAGTGTCAACTAATTAGCTGACTTTTAGTACGTCCGAACGTCCGTCCGTCCAGCTCTCGAAGGGCTACAATCTGTTGGAAGCTTAAGCTTAGCCGGCGATTAGCGCACCTGAAAAGAACAAGCAAGTTAAGTAACTTAGGAATAATATCTCTCTCGAATGTCTGTCCAGGTGGCTACTGGCTACTGGCCACACTGGACTTGAGCTTGGGCTTGGCGCCGTACCAACTACTACTTATAAAGTGGATTTAAGTGCCCGACTAAGAAACCCCAAAAGGCAACAATTAAAGTTCAACAAGTTTCAATAAAATTGTCAAGCACTTGATGGTGGCGACTGTGACTGGGGGTAGAAGGGACCGTCCATCTAGAGAAGACACAAGAGAAGACGATAACAAAGTGAAACACTTGAATTTGTATGTGTGTGTGAGTGTGGAAAGTATTTATAGAGATGACAATGAAGACCACAGGCTCTGGGAGCGGAGTAGCAGCAGCAGCACGTGTGCAGTCAAATGAATAGAGGAACAGTCTCTGTGTCTCCTGCTCCCTTGCTCCGCTCCATATCTGATTTTAATGTTGATGTTTGTACACAGAGAGAAAAAAGAGGTAGAGAAAGTACCTTGTATAGAGCATAAGCATCGTCAAATACAATTCAATTCTCCTAGGTCTGATATGCTCAGCCAGGTAAGCCATGGTTACTCCCACGCAGGAAAACTGTCAGCTCCTCTGACGTAACTTCGGCTTAGAATGAAGAGAAAGAGGGAGAACTGCGATTGAAATCGGACATCCTGAGGGGGCTCTATAATGCGATCATTCAGCTGTTCGTCACGTTTTCGTAAAACTATATGAGGATATCCCAAATTTACGACTTTGACCTGATGGCAAACAAGATACAACAACAACCGAAGGTCCACTTACATTCTTCATAATCTATAGAAGAATTTTCTCATAAACAGATAAGAGAAAATGGTTTTTGCCATATTCTGCCCAAACAAAGCTTGTTTTTTTTTTAAATATACATTTTGAAGTGGAGATGTCCAGTTCGTTCTCAAACATAGTTTATTTGTGTTTTCTGCACATTTTTTTCTCAGTGTATAGCTTGGATTTTTGAGGGGGTTGAGTTCTGTGCAATTTGGCAAAGTATTCCCCGGTGAGCCGTTTCGCCTTTGGCCGGCCAGACAGTCGTCTATGCCGTCGCCGTCGTCGTCCAAGTGCTCTAAGTGCTGTTTTATTTGATGTGGCGGGAACAGATAGACGGACGGACGGTCGGACGGACAGACGCACAGACATGCAGCAGACGGAGACAAACACAGACTTGGACACTCTCACACACGTCTATAATAATAATTAACAGCCTGAAAGCAGCAGCAAAATATGTCGACTTTCCATAGACGACTGTCGGCTGCCACAAAGTATGCAACATATTTTATGCATGTGCTTCCAATGGCGGAGACGCGACGGCGGAGACGTTGGTCATGGCGACACACGCTAGCTAAGCTCCGTCCACCTTGGCCGTAATGTCAGCAGGCCATAAAAAGCGCAGCAACAACAACAACAACAGCAATTAAGGAGACTTTAAGCGCGTTGACAGCTCAACAGGACATAGAGTACAAACGTACGACGACCATTATTCCATGTGCCTTTACTCGACATTGACTTTGTCGTGTTGCCACACACAGATGCAACAATTTGTTGCAAAAATGTTAGAGCAAAGAAAGCATTGTGACGCCAACTGGGGAATTGTTGCAGCAGGAAGTCAAGTCCGGGTCTGGGTCCGGAAACTTGCACAACATTTTACAACTGTAATTTTTTGGGTGTTGTTTCCGCTGGCGCTGACATTTTCTGTCTATTTATGGGGCACTAGACTTGGGCCAGCGCCTGCGGCTTAGGGACGACGACGACCAGCTGCCGATGCCTTCGATGCACACGGAACGCTGCAAGTTTCATGATTTACATTCAAGTGTCATTGGTGTTTAATTATTAAGGAGGTCAGCCAGCAGTCGTTTAGTGTCTTGACGAGAACTTAGCCAGGTTCACCTTTCGATTTCAATGCATGGAGCGAGCACACGCAACTGTCGTGGACTGGTTTAGTCCCCCTGGGACTTTTCGCTTGAGCAGTGGCACTCTGTTGATATGGCCATGTGTGTATAGTATATAACGTGTATTTATCCATTGGCCAGGGGATGCGAGTGCTCGCTTTTGCATGTCTTGCGCACATATCGCACTTGGTTCTGGGTTCGGGTTTGACTCCCAACAAAACGTTCTGCCGCGACCAAAGCAGAAAAGTGAAATTAAATAAATTTTATAACATAATTTACGCTATCAAAACATGCACTCCCAGTGCGTCCTGTGCGTTGAGTCTGTAAGGTATGCTCCTGGGACTTGCACTCGCCTGGTGCCTGTTCCAAGAACTCCTCTTAGATATTAATATTTTGCATTGCCAAAAGCGCGGAAATGTAGGCTTCAATTATGTTTTAATTTTACAGAGCTTAAGCATGAAATTTGGTTTAAGCTCTGCCGGATTGGGAGCGCCAGCCAAATTAGCTATTACTATAGTATCCTGGCTAAAGCTTTTCCAGCTTCTGTCGTATAAATTACAAATTTTTAAGATGTGCCATAAAATTCGGTACAATTTTATATTCTATACTCTATTTTGTGTATTGTCTTATGATTATGCCAAGAAGTTTGCAGAAAAAGTCAAGAGAATGAAGAAACTCACATCCTTTGATAAGATAAGCAAAGAGTAGTTATCTCGTCATACAACAGATACTGAACATTCTTAAAGGCTGAAATTCAAAAAGTTACGCTGGGAACTCCTCCATATCTTCTATATTGAGGCTATGATATCCCCAGTACATTCCTTTATTTCGAAAAAAATTGCAATATTCTGGTTAATTCTTGGAGTTACTATCGCAGCCATGGATGGGTAGTGGGAAAAGAAAGGTCGTTAGAAAGAAGTCGGCCAAAAAAGTTTTGCAAATATTTAAAACAACCCTGCTTTTTGCTGACCTACTTGCTATTACTTATATTAACAACCAAAATATGCACCAAAACAAAAAAAAAAATAGTGTACCCGCCCCTTTGGGATTGCGAGTCATGGGCAGGTAGGGCGGGACTCACCTTAAACACATTCAAAACACTCAGCAAACTTGAATATTCTAAAGTGTCTAAAAAGACCGCCGCATGTTGCCACGGTCATATATAAAATCCATATCGAGAGGCATTTGGGGACAAGTGCCACTCGTTATGGGAATGCAGGCCAGGGGCAGAAGCACAACGTGCACAAAAATAAAACGAGGAATATAAAGAAAATCCATTGTAATAATGTCCAAAAATATGTTACCAACACGTGTAGCAAAAGCTATTTTTTCCAGAGAAGGGTTTAACATAGTTGGATGGCGCGCTCCCTTACACGTTAGACACGCTTAATCGATGCAACCTGGTGCCGGGGTCCCAGCCCTAGGCTGTCATCCTTACTGACTGACTGACTATGTATTTTTATAGGGCGATATTTTATTTAACGCGAAGTGAGACGGACGGACAGACAGACAGACAGACAATGTCAATGCGCGTCCATCACACAAGCCTCTTAGTTGGTTGGCATGAGGAGGAGGGTCAGGTGGAATGAGTGTGGTGGATTGGAGAGACCGTGCATAAAACATATAAAAACATGCTGACAATAAAAATATGCTGTGTGCAAAGGCAAAAAGCGGCTCGGGAACATGCTGCAACATGCTGTTGCATGTACACCGTGCTGCCAGACAGCGCAAAAGTTTAACGTGCTGCCAGACAAAAAACCTTTACAGTTCAATGCTTGGAGGACGCGGAGAGCTGACTTCAATGGAATGAAAATAAAAAAAAAGCGTGGAATTTTCATTGCAATAAAATAGAAACAACTGCGCCTAAAAACCACTCAAGCATGCAGAGACTTTTATATGGGCAGCTCCTTGTTGTTGTTGTTGTTGGTGGTGTTGTTGTCGTTGCCATAGTCAAAAAGTTGCAGGGGGGTCGGTGCGGGCGGTTTGTAGTTGAAGTTGCAAAAATAAAGTCGTAAACCTGAAATAAGCCATCAATGGCATTAAAACCCGGCGACGCGGCATCTGGCTGGTTCACCTTTGCCGCCGCCATCCTGTAGTATATCCTGAACCCATATCCCATATTCCGAATATGCTTTTGCCCCTTTTACTTGGCTTTCATTTGACAAAGTGCTTGGCTTTGAGTTGTTGCCGCCTGCATGACTGTCACTTTTTATGTTTCGGCATGTCTAAGTGGGTCTGGGGCGTGGCAATTTTTTTTTTGTGGCTTTACCATATGAGTAATCCTGTGGGCGTGTATATCCATCCCTCCGCAAGCCCGTCAAATCAAATCACGACTACGGCTTACATTTAAAGTTTGCTGATTACATTGCAAATTATATAATTTGGTTGTTGATTCCTGCTCTTCTGCTTCTTTTTTTTTGGCCAAAAGACATAAAAAGTTTGTGGCCTACTTTGTGGCGTCATCTTATTTAAAAATCAATATTTGACGTTAGACGTGTGTGGCATATCAATCATACGCAACGTACACCATAACAGTTTGTATACCCTAAAAAGTCTGTGATTCCATTTGATTCCTAGTTTCTCCCTACTCCTCCACTCTCATACACAAATAGAAAGTTTGCGCTAATACGTGTGCGGCTTATTCGCTGTTAGCTGGATGGAGGTGGTACAACGAGGGTGGTTCCAGCAGTATCCGAGGTGTCGTAGAGATGGGGTGTTTTTGGTATGTACAGCAGGAAGAATATGAGTACTTAGAAATTGATTAATGTTATAATTAAAATTACCAGCCATTTTCCAAATTTAGTTTATTAACATATAAGGTTGAGCCATCGAATTCGAGAATTATAATCAAATTTATTATAGTTACTGTAATAAGTTACTATTGATTATATATTATATATTATTAATTATATATAATCAAATTAATTATTTTCTTGAATTTTTTTTCAACGAAAATTTATTCACATTATTTATTTATTTAACCAAAATGTTTTAAATATTCCTTTACAAATCACAGAACATATACATATAAAGCTTAGCCTTTTCAGCTTTATAACTAAGATATTTATTTACTAAACATTAATTCAAAATATTTGTTATGAAATATAAAATTAATAAGGAAAATTGGGAAGAATCCAAATAGATGGGCATATACTACATATTTTGGATTTACAAAAATTATTTTCCTAAGATAATAAAAAAAAAATGGCGTCTGAGCTACTAATACATGACTAACTTCAAAGAGGCCTCCGCGGCTGTAGTTTTTAGAAGTCCCATTGATCTGAAATATAAATAAAAGTAATTTTTTTTTTTAGAATTTGTGTGAAACAAATTCACCACGTTGGGATTTTTCAAAATCTATCTTCCTCCCCACTCATCTCATCAATGATGGACTCGGTCCCCCAGCTGTGGCTCAGGTGCGGTTTGCGTGCCGCCCGAGGTGCCATTTCGGTACACCCGAATCACTGCCATTTTGTAGTCGTAGCGTACGATACCTTCGGCTTTGGTGATTCTTTGTTGATAGTCAGCGTAACTGTCGAGTTGGGCCCGTCGTACTCTGTACTTTGGCTATCCGCCAATCAACATTTCTCAGGTGTGGGCTAATCACCAGGAACAGCTTGAGGATCTTATCTGGATCTGATCTGGCTTGGCTGAGACCCATACTCTGGCTTTGGGTCTGATAGGCACTTCCGACCAGTCCACCGCTACTAGCTTAGCTCGGGGATATACCTCACCAAGAGCTGCTATCGCCTTCTTATAGGCCTTAGCCAATCGACTGTCTTCGCGCGCAATGGTCTTGATTGTGCCGAGATGCCATCCGGCGTCGTTGTAGAATGGTGGGAGTCATTCACTTCTCTCCAAATCTTCTAGGAAGCGATGCTGTAGCTCATTTCCCACACCTTTCCACAAATTCCGAGGCATAAAACCATCCTTGTTGCCCTAGTCTAGGACACCAAGGAGAATATTGTCCCTCATAACCTCGGAAAAGGTGCAGTTGAGGTGCTGCGGTCCCGTCCTTTTCGGTGGAGGTTAACCTGGGTTTTAGGTTTTCCTAGGGCTGCTGGCTGGAAACCCGGCAGGATGCCTTTGGCCCAATCTACTAGTTTCTTACTCAATAGGTAAGGCTATAGGTTTTTCTTAGGCAATAGGTAAATTAAAAAAAAAATCTACTAAGTTAACCAGTCAATTTTTTGGATGTTGTATATCATGCATAATCAATTTTTGTTTTTTAAATCATTAATTGAAATCCAAAAACTCGTAAATTTAAATATCACAATAAAATTATGCAAAAACTCTCAAATTAAAATTTATGCAATTATCACAAACTTTCGAGTCGTCCCTCTTATTAGTTGCCGTATTAGTATATAAATATAAGTTTTTCATTCCGGATTTATCCTGCCACTGACAGTTTCACTTATAATAAGTAAAGTTTTTGTGCTGACAACACTGGCACACTGGCTTAAGTGGGGGTCATATGTATCTCTGGGGTTGTTTCTGATATTGACCGAGTTTTTTCTTTTTTTTTCGTGGTGTTCCCCACTCCACAGCTGACGAGGACAAGTGTTGGACAGTTGTTCTCTCGAATGAATATGCAAGATAATTGAGGCAACTATTATAAGCAGCAGATAAAGTTGTTGTTGTTGTTGCTGCAAGCAAATTTGCATGGTTAAATAAAGAAATTAGCAGCTGGAAGAGACCAGCCAGATTCTACGCCCACAAAGCCCCTGCATAATTGCCAAGCCACAAATTAGTTTTATGCAATGCGCTACACTGTATCTGTGTGAGTGGCAGTGAGTGCTAGTGTGTGTGTGTGGGTTTGTATGTGCCCCCAAGGATTGTGTAGCTACAAGAGCCGTTTGTTTGTGCAGCCAATAACCCATGCGGTCGGTAACGGTAACTCCAACAGCAACTCTAACGGTAAGCAGAATCTCATGAATGTTTGAATACCGTTGGCCAAAATGGCTGCTGCTTGCCGTTTCCTATTCCTTGCTTGGTTGTTGCTGCTGCTGCTGCGCCGCTTTGCACGCTACACTTTTTGCTCTCGCTCTCTTATCTTATAGTTGCTTCCGGTTAGCACAAAAATTCAACATGGCGCTCGTTCGCGTATTGTTTCCGCTTTGTTGTTGCTGCTGTTACTGTTACTGTTGTTTTGCTGCGTTTTTGTGTGCATATTAATTGGATTATCTAGCATGTTATCACACGCATACAAACAAACTAACCAACTATATAGACTGCTGCCGCCATATGTGCTCTGGTAGTCACGTTAATCTCTGGGGATCTTGGGGGATGTGCGCTGGCATGCAATTGTTTAAAAAGCATTTGCACAAACAATGCGTGGGCGTAATGGGAAAGAGTATGTGTTCCCTTGGGCGGGCTGTGAGCACAGTGAGTAGCTTTAACTGCGCCTGCTGAAGTGTAGCCAAAGGATGCAAAATCAACACTAGTCTGCCGGGGTGTCCTGGGCATAAATCACTGGGCAAAGTCTTTTGGTTGCTCAATGCTGTGCCGCCTTATATATATATACACAGCTGCTCCCGTTCCACTTGTTGTAGCTGCTGTTGCTGCTGCTTGTTTCAATATTTATACAATGCCAATGTAAATTAAAAAACTCGCCAGCATGGGCAACAAGGACAACACGGCAACAAGTTAAAAACAATGTAAACAAAGCCTGGCCAGAAATATCGCAAAAACAATAACAGCAACAACAATAAACAACAAATTGTAGCGTTAAGCAAAAAGGACTGCAGACAAACAGCACAGATTCACAGATTCCCGGTTTGAGCCACCAAATGCTTAAAGTTACATACAAATGTGGACAGGGGTCATTACGTAGCGGAGTACAACGAGCTAATAAACTAAATGTCCAGACGACAAAAACAAAAAAACAACCAAATGTGCCCCACTCTGTACAAACAAAGCAGTAGAGGATTACAAAACCAACAAACAAGCGGCTTAAAAACGCATCAGAGCCATAGCAGCAATGGCTAACAGGGTTGCTTCTGTGCACCCTTGATCCTTTCCACAGTTCAGTGCTGGCGTCGCTTTTTTGATGCTCTGTATGCGTAAATTAACAAATAAATGGCATTTTTGTTGTGCTTTCTCATTGGACCCTTTCTTGGTTTTTCTATGGTGGAACTCGTCCTGTGGCATTGATTTGCCTCGCTGCTCCTTTGCCATTTCATAAATTCCCGTGCAAAATGCTGAAATTGTAGCTGAGCCAGTCATCCATGACCAGGTGGTTGCTTGATGTGTGCCGGTGGTTGGTAAACTTCTGGACCACAGCGCTGACTATGGCTGCATCTGGGTCTGGGTCTGGGGTTTAAGTCCGACGATTGACCGAGGTCTTCGCCAGTAACTTGCTTTGTGTTTGACCACAAACGACATTGCTCTCGCTCTACTTTGTTACATTGAGGTTTGGCTCTTTGGTTCTCAGTGTAGGTTCTGGGCTGGCTGAGGGGCTGTGTAGGGGGCGGCTTCTAGCACTTTTGTGTGCAGTTGACAGTGCTGACTTTTGTGGCATATGGATGTGGTTGTCTTCATCAAGCGAATGCACACAAAAATCACAAACAATGGATATACAAACGATATTTTTGCTTTTTCTATTGCGTTTACACGAGAGTTAATTGCGATTACGAATCACAAACAGTTCACAAACTGCTCAAGAGTTTATGAGGTCGATTTGAATATGTTTGCATCTTTTAGATATATTTTATGGAAATACTAACTGCTTGAAAATATTCATATGAATTTTTTCATAATTTTTTACATCTTGTTGAGTGCTAAACTTTGCGCCGAACTACTCCCTAAAAAGCTAAAATTTTTGAATGCTGGCAAAAAATGGCAGCTGATATTTGACAATTTACATTCACGATGGACAATTCTAACAAAAAAAAAACAGGAATCAAGCTGAACCAAGTTTGCCTTATGTTATTTTTACTCTAAATAAGTTTGTAGTTCCACTAAGGACTTTGCAGTCTATTATTGACTCCCCCTGTCTTATTACGAACCCAAGCTTTGACAGCTATTATTGCGTGAATTTGAAGAGACTAAACAAAAAAAATTTCAAAAAATCTGGTATTCTCGAAAAAGTAAAAAGTAAAGTCTTCTATATATATAAAAATGAAATGCTGTACGTTTATGATCGCATAACTCTGAAACGGCTAGACGAATTTGCCTATTTTTGTTACTTTGTTTGTTTGTTTGTTTGTTATTTTGTTTGTTATAGTGTGTAGAAGGTTTATAGCACAAAAAGTTTTAAATAATTTGTAAGGAGGCGGTTGCCACCCCTAACATTTTTTTTTTAATTTTTCGACCAATTTAAAAAAAATTTTTTTTTTGTGTATGGCATTGTGTACAATGTCAGATTAACTAGTGTTAATGTTTTACGTGTTACGGGTGTTCTCATGAACGCGTTGAAGCATTTCAAATATAATTTTTGCGTGTATTAGAAATTGTCAATACGGAGGTTTTAAACCTATTGCGACGTGTATTGGGTGTATTGGTTCGTGAGATATACGTATTTTTGTGAATATAGCATAGCACAAAATTGTTCAACACCGGGTATAGGAAATGTACACTAAATGAAGTGCAGACAGAAGCGAAGTCGCAAAGGGGTTGAAATGTAGTTGAAATGTGGTGCATGAATTTATTAGAGATGCGAGCTCTCTTAAGAATACTTAAGTTCATCCATACGGCTTTTTAGAGAGTCATGAAAGTCAACTAATGCAAAAACCTTAAGCTAACTAGAGAATCTTACGATGTTTATACACTAAAAGATTATTCAAAAAGTTTGGGAAGGACAACGTCTGCCGGGCCCACTAGTTTTTTTTACATATCTATAAAGTTTTTCCGAAATTTCTAGAACGAATTCCCGCATGTCTTACTACGAACGCAAACTTTGACAGCTTAAAAAAATTTTTTGGTTTTCTTTTTGGTATCGAAAAAGTGAAAATATCGGCTTAATTGTTTGGCCATGATAACTCGTTCTCGGGGTCTTCCTTCGTCGGCTTCCTCTTCGAATAACTTTTTCGTTGGAGCATCGTTATCCATACGTACGACATGCCCGAGCCTTCATTGTATTGTGATGCGCTGGACAACTTCTATATCATCGTAGAGCTCGTACAGTTCGTGGTACATCCGTAGGCGGTTGTCGTTCTCGAAACGAACGGGACCAAAGATCTTACAAAGAATTTTTCTCTCAAACACCCCAAGAGCAGACCTATTCTGCTTAGAAGCACTTTGAACTTAAATACAAGATTTTCGATCATAGAAAGGGAATCGCGTTTTCGTGCACCCCTTATAAATTTTTTAAATTTTGCTTTCAAACCCTCAAAGTGCACATTTATTTCCAAATTTTAAATTATCTGATCATTCCCGTCTGCCAGAATAACAAAATGGTTTCGAAAGAAATTTACATATATGGCCACACTACGTAATGAATATCGCAAGTTTTTCTCGTATAAACTAGTTGGCTACTAGTTATGTGTATGTATTTCGATATATGCATGCTTAAGTGTTTGTTAAAGGGGTATACATACACATGTAGCTGACAGCAGGACACCACCGCTCACCCGCTCTAAGATGCCGGCAGTCAGTCGTTTGTGCCACCTTAATCCTTGGTCGCAAACGCTGCACTTTTATTTTTCAATTAATTTTCAAAAGTATAAAAGGAAGCAACAACAAATTTCTTATTGATTGCAATGCACTCTCTCACACTCTCTCACCTTTCGCTCTGCTCGGTGCTCGGACAACTTCTCAATTAAATTAAAGTGAGGTAGCTGGCAGGCGGCAGTGAAAACTCTCTTGTAGGCATTGGGGCGCTCTGTAAATCTCCTGTTGAGAAACTTTTTTGTTTTAAATTAAATGACAAACACATACATACATATAAATAACTGCACATACTTATGTATAGAGACATATGTACAAGAGAATGTGGATGGAGTGCATGAGAGTGCGTGCAAAATGCATTTAATTTGCAGCAAAGTGGCTGACGGGCATTGGGCATTGGGAGCTGGGCCTGTGCCTGGCTCCAGCCGTGTCGGCACCAACGTCATTGTGAACCCACCTAAGGAGGAGTGGAGCACGCAGGCGGCCCGGGCGGTGCGAAGCTTTTAAAATGATGATAAAAGTCGCCGTTTGTCGCGTCTGAGCGGCGACGGCGACAAAGCGGCGTAAATTTCAATTAAATGTGAAAGCAAAACAAATTTTAACTTTTCTCTGTACTGAGAGAGGAGTGAGAGCAGAGTGAGAGAGAGGAGTGAGAGAGCGACGTTTTACTATCTCCTGTTTGCTGTTTCGTGTTGTCACAGCGTGTGTGTGTGTGTTTGTTTGTGCGTAAGTGTTTGTGTGCCTAAATGTAATTGTGACTTTCATATTTCAATGGCTGCCGTGCGAGTGTGTGTGTGCGTGTGTGTGTGTAATTGCCATTGTGTTGTTGTTGTTTTTTGCGTTTGTTATAATAACAATTACTCGAAAAATACTCGGATATCAGAAGCAGCGGCGACAATGGCGACGTCGACGTCGACGGCAGTAAAATTATTTAAATGCCCTTGTGTGTGTGTTTGAGTGTATGTGGGTAAAACACACAGATACACACACGCATACATGCGCGCTCAGCAACTTTGTTTTACAACAACAGCTTACATTATGCTGTGTCCGGGTAGTGCTACTCCGGGTGCTACTGGGGGAACGTCCATGCGTGTCTGTAAAAGTTCCGGAATTTATGTAGAGAGTCCCAGTTCGGCCAACAGACAATTTGGTTTAATTGATAGTTTCGATAATGTAATTATAGACAATTGCGTTTCATGCGAAACCGATTTGCAGCGATTATAATGGCAAACAATGCTCAAGTGATGCCGATGAGCTGCCCGGGCACACTGGTAGTCTGTGGAGTGAGTGATGGCTGCCACTTGCATGTAAAGCTTATATGTTATACATATGTATGAGTTTGTATATGAAAAAGAAAACACTTGAAGCCGGAGCGGACATACACTGCTAAAGTTTACGATAACCAACAAGTTTCCGGCTCATTTGATGGCAAATAGTCGACGTAATAGTCCAACAGCTTGGCAATTAATGAAGCAAACGATTTCTGGTGTTTTTCAAAGCTTTACGAGGACGACGACGACTGGGGGCACATCAATCAATGTGGTAAGTGGCATAAACGCGCCGCAAGTTGCAACTTTGCGAGCTGCGCTTGCACTGCAAATAATTGACAGCTAAGGTTCGATGGCCAAAGGGCCTTCTATGGATGACTGACTGGTTGCCGCAGGTACATGCAATTAATTATGGTCATTTTCAGGTATGTGTAGCTCTCAAATAGACAGACCAACAGACAACAAATGGGCATTACCTTTGTAAGGCACGGCGGCACGATTGGGTTGTGGCATCATCCCGCCAGGTATTAAAACAAATGTTGAGGTTATTCGGCTATGCCATTCGACTGACCATTTTTGGCAGCCAATTGGCAATTGGAGCTTCCGCTGCATCAGCAACAGCAGTTAGTATATATGTATGTATATCGATGACAATTGTTGGTGATGATACAATTTACCCGGAACAACCTCGAATCCCCACGCACACAACAGCAACAACAACAACAACAACAACAACAACAGCAAACATTGCGGGCAGACTGTGTGGCGAGCAGCTTTTCTTGATGTATTTTTATGATGCGGTTGCGATTTTCCACCAGATGAAAACTCCGCATCTGATTTGCGGCCGTTAAGTGAACATTCAACATATACACAAGACATACATATATATTTATATACATATATGTATTTAAGTACATATGTATGCTGCGTGTGGAAATTGAATTACGCGCCGGCATTTTAAATATTTCTCAAAGGATGTGCAAACAAATTGAATAAAAGGCCAAATGAAGCAGCAGCCAAAGCCAAAACTGATGCCATAGGCAATTTAATGCTCTGGCCACTTTTGGACCTTTCCTCATTGGCTCTAAGGGCGGAATAAATACGCGTAATTAAAAATGAAAATATTTAAGCACAGACAATATGCATTCTTGTACATATGTACCGCATATAAAAAAATAAATATATTCTTTTAAATTTAACAATAACAAAAGCCGACAGTATTTTTAAACTGGACTGCTTGCTAAGTATGTCCTAAAAGTTAAAGCATTTATAGATCTTAACTGATTTTGAGAATCTTAGGCTCGAAATATTCGTAATTGAATTCTCTTGCAGCTCAAAGTTTACAAATATTTAAAAAAATTTTGTTTGGAACTAATTTTGTAATAATTTCAAGTAACAGTATGTAACTCCTCCTTTTATAATACATTCTAATGTTTCCTTCACCTGCATGGTTTCAACGTATTGAGATAAAACTTACCTTGTGCAAGCCGTATAAGGTAGGACTATCACATAGTGTAAGTTTTACGTTGATATGATCTTGCATTCGAACACAATCGGTACCACACTGATTATTTTTTTTGACTTATGTAAATTTTTCTTTATTCCACAATTCTACCAAATGTGAAATTCTAACTTTAACAGTAAAAATTTCTGTTATTTCATCAGTAAACATGTAAAAACTGTTAACTATATTTCAGAAGAAAATTAAATTACTTCATATATGACTGACTTACCCATTTGGATTTTGTACAGGCAAATCCGTGAATTTTTTACCTTTATTCAGCAATCCCAAAAGCTTATCAATAACATCATCAACCGACTAGGCTCGAAAAAAATGTGTTTTTTTTTGTTTTTTTTTAAAATTATGATAACACTCGCACAAAAACCATATTTGCTTTAAGTTTTTGTGGGGTTTCGGGCCTCGGATACAGTTTCAAAGCATACAACGAAAAAAATTGTTTTCTGGGTTTTTGGAGGTTATCTCGGGTATTGATATTGTCCTATGAAAAGCTCACACCGTTTTTTTGTTGATCATTAAATAAAATGAATACAACAAAAGGAATAAAAGTTGAATAAATAAGTTAAACAAATAAAATAGCGGCAGCTTTTGCATTGTAGGTAAAAGTGCATAATTAATTTATTATATCGACGCTATGTTGCAAATGGTTATGGCACTTGCGTGCTGCATGTTGCATGTTGCACAGTAAAGAAGAAAACTTTGTGATATTCATCTAATTAAATTCAGGCTTTTCTCCGTAGCCGCTCTTAAGCCGTTGATAATAGTTGGGGAGTTTTTGAGCGAACAATAAAGTGCAATTTGTTGCTGCAATGCAGGTCTGGAAAAGCTGCACTAAATAATTTCTAAAAAAATAAAATAAATAATGATAGCAAATGCTAAGAATACTCTGCACAGTTGGCTCTGTCCACCATTCAGCCTGTACCGGCTATAACCAATGGAGACCCCTTCATCTCCCAGACCACGAACAACACTCAAGTAGAGAGAATAAGGAAGCTGCCATATTGCGCAAATATTGCAGCATCAAGCTGCTTAGGCAATGTTTTTCTTTATACACTTACAGCGAGTGTATTAGTTTGGGTTGCAAATATGTAACTTAAGTATGTACGGAAATTGCTTATTTACTCGAGGTTCTCCAGCCAAATCCGTTCTTACCGAAATAGACAGTTAGTATTTAGTTTTTTCAACCTTACTACTTACCTTACTTTATTCAACCTTACTATCAAAATAAAAATCAGTTGTGCTCCGAATAACGAAAAAACAATCGAAACAATTTTATTCCAATTCGATTTTCGGAAAACGAATTTTTCTTTAATTCCCATTTTATTTTTGACTAATGATTTTTATGATAAATTCTTATGTTCTCAGACGAACACAATAAAAATTCGTTTTGGCTGTGCGTAATGAAAAATAATTGTCAATAAATATACATATAACTTTAAGTTGGTATAAATATAATCTAAGAAGATCAAACAATTTAAAAAATTTATTTGAATTTAAAAATCATACCTATCCAAAATTATTTTCCGGTTTCTGTTAATTCCTCTTGCAACAAAACATTCGATTTTAAAAAACATGAAAAATTCGGTTTGGTGGAGGTGGGAATAGCCGAATAGTCTTTTTTTTATATCTGATTAGTTTTCCTATAAGAACTCCCGTCCTAACTATTTATAACTAATAATTTTACTACCCATAACTTATTTGGTCAAAACTTATTTAATTATTTAATATTTAACTTTGTCTTGATCCGAAAATTTTGTTTAGAAACATCCCACTTCTTAGCCAGACATAGAGACCCCTATCATTTCCATAATTCTTTTATTTATTCTGATAGAGTGCATTAACTTTGGCACTTTTTATATCTTCTTTAGTTTTAATCCACAAAATATGTCACCTTTAAGCCAGATAAAGACAACCCTTTTGTGCATTTCTTCTCTCTGACAGAGTATTTAAACTTCGGCGCCTTTTAACCCAACGGCGTCATCTTTCTTTTATTGCACTTGGGCCGTTGGGCGACTTCATCGTCGCCATCGACGGTTGGTCGGCTGGCCGGGCTCTTGCTGCAGCCATTCTTGTTGCTGCCTACATTTCTGGAGCTGCTGCACATTTTTAACGTCAGTCATAAAAAGCGACGAGCACGGCTCGGCTTCACTGGCCTGCCTGCCTTCCTGCCCGGCGGCCGGCCAGCCAGCCATATCGACGGCATTCTCCGTGCGTTCCCTGCTCCTTGCCTGAACCAAAATGGCAGCCAAGGCAACGGGCTCAACACATTTTTCCAATTTTAAGGCTGAGTAGCGCGCTCGGCATTCGCGAAATAAACGTAGAAATGATTGCCCCTGTCCAGGTCGTTGTAGCGTTGGGGGCGCCACCCAAACCCAATGAGGCAACATCGCAGCGGGGGTTATTGTTGTTGTTGTTTTTGTGGGCGTTGTTATTTGCCTGGGCTTATTTGCTATGAAATAAAATCAAACTGCATGGCGTCGTCTAAGCGTCGCATGGATAGTCAACCAGCATGGGTGGGTGGCCACCCAAAGGAATGACCAGGGGTCGGTGGGATCGGGGCACAGCAAACTACAGGACATAATAAAAGAAGAAATTGCGTGAAAAGCAGCTTAAAGAGACGACGCCAACGAGAGCGCCGCTGCGTATCAAATTTACTAGCTCTAAACTCTTTTCTTTTTATTTTTTATTTTTTTTATTTAAGGACTATTTCGTCATCACAATTTTTTGTCGCCAAAGTAATTTCAATTTATATTTACGAGCTTTTAAAGCAATTTAATGACCCAACTAGTGCTCAGATCTCGCCCAGCGCTCTGTCATAGCATAGAACCATGTTAATGTCATGTCGCATTTGGTGAGTTAAAAGTAATCAACTTGGCCATGTCCTATGTACGATATGTATCCTCATCTCCCATCTCGAGTTTGCCAGCACATGTTTCTTGAGTGTGTCTTGGAAGTGCCTTGAGCACGCCTGGGGACCCGCTACTCCTGCCGCTGGCTGTTGGTTGTCCTGGCAACGCCCAGCTGCTTGTCTAGTTGTTAGTTTTCGGAAATTGGCGTTTGCATTGAAGGCGTTCTGATGTATCGTTCCGCTCGGAGCTCGGAGAATGGACCAGCACTCAAGCAGCAGTCACATTTATACGGCTACCGGAAATGTTGTGCCATCAATCAGCCGAGAACTTCATTAGTCACATTATGTAGGATGACTAAAGGCCGGCCAGCAAGGCAGCCTTGTAGGCGTTGTAGGTGGATTGCAGTGGGCACTTTAAAATGAGCTCCCTCTTGGGCAGCTGTCAACTTGTGTTGCCCACAGTGCTGCTTAGTCTAATTAGGAAGTGCTCCACAGTAGCAATAAATTTAGGCTGTAACCGGCCAAATAGATTATTAAAAATGCGGTTTTAGTTACGAGCAGCTCCTAAATCAAACTGAAAATAAATAATTAAATATTTTTCAATTACAAAGCAAAAGATCATGCTTACTCCGGTGTCCTCCGTCCGTAGTCCTTAGTCTGGACCAAACAAATAGACCCTAAAGTGGCTAAGCACTTTGTTGACAGTGTTGGCAATTTATGCAACAAAAGTTTACTGGTCTGGCAACCCTTGTTGTGCTGACAATATTTCCAATTGTGGTCAAATAGTATTTTGTATTTTGTCGTTTGGCATTTTTGGAGACATTTCTTTAAGCCAGCTCCAGCCAGTTCAGCCGGCTGGGTGCCGCCTCCTGTCACTCCCACTATTGACAAACACACAAACTAAGCTTTGGACAAACACTTTGCGGTTTTAATTTATACGAAAATGGTGAATGGTGATTTGTTGTTGTTGTTGGCTGTCGAATTGCAAACCGGCTGCAAATCGGTTTATACCTAATCTTTATGGATAGTTGGGCCGGACAGCAAGTCAAAGCTGTAACAAAACTTAATTATAAGCACAAAAAGTAAATTTAAGCCTAAAAATTTTAAATAACTTTTAAAGAATATTTGATTATGGGGATAGTTTATTAACTTTGTGTATAATAAAGACAGAATGGATTAGAATGAAAAAATAAAAAAAATATAATCCTTAAGCTTAGCTAGTAAAAGAAGAAGCAGCTTTAATACTAAATAAATTAATTTACTTAGCCTGTTGATCATTATATAGGTTTTTATAACCTGTATCTATGCTACAGCCGAAAATGTATATAATATAATAATGGAGGTGTCGGAGACCCCCCAAATTTACCCAGGATGAGTAGACTAGTCAATATACCTATGTCTGCATGTCGATACGTATAAACCTAGCCTAGATACCAGAGATGGTAACAGCTAGCAAACTTTCAGATTATTTATTATTTTTATTAATTATTTTTTGTATATTATGTAGCTCCAATAGGGGTGCTTCAGAAGACCTCATAAAAAACAAAATATTGAGATGGGATAATTCGTTGGTTTTTAGCGATTACGTAATTAAGGATGTTTCAGACGACCTCGAAAAAAAGTTTTAGATGAGTAATTAGTTTGTTTATGAAGATATCGTCACCAAATTTGGTATTCAAATTTTTTTATAGTTCCCAAGCACTGTACCAAACTTGATCAAAATCGGTTAACTCCCATAGGATTGATCGGCCGAAATAACTTTTTTATACAAAATTCGCTATATTTAATTTTTTAATTAAGATATCGTAACCAGATTTGGCATTCAGAAGTTTATTAGAGTACCCAAGCATTGTACCAAATTTGAACAAATTCGGCTGACTATATCATATAGATCCCATAGGAGCCATTTTTTAGTGTCTCTAAGCACTGTACCAATCATTCTCAACCTCATCCCATACAAATCAGTCATCCTTCTTCACCCTTAAATTTTAATATAAAATCACGTTTTTGAGCTAAAAACTTTCGTAATTTTATTTATTTTATTATTTAATTCTAGGGTAGCTGATTATAAGTATTTTTTAGTTTTTAAAACTGGCGGACCTAAGATGGCATTCTGGGTCTCAAGAAACCGTGTTCCTTATTTTGCAATGTTGAAATTCTAACCCCAGCTAAGCGACCCCTAAAACTCACATTTCCATACTTATCTCTAATTATGGACGCCATTTTGAAAAACTAACAAGATATTTGTAATCAGCTATAAATAGGGATGTAATAGTTTTTTTTATAAAAATAAGATTAAAAAAAAGTAATTAATTTATAGAGTCATGCCACTTGGAAATATTAAAAACACCATTTGGCTTTAAAAAGTAGACGAAAGGACGAAAAATCGAAGCCCAAATTCTTCATAAGTTTAAAAATCCAAGTGTGAAGGGTGTGGCTAATTTGATAGAGTACGATGTATATATGTAGTTCAGTAACTTAAGAAAATAGCAAAAAAATACTATAATGCTCAATTTTGGTAATATAAAAAAATCAGTAAACAATTCAGAAAATATACTATATTAATGTAAAATTATAATTTGAATTTTGGGTCCTGCAAATATCGCCTTAAATGAGAAGAACGTCATAATTCAAAAAATGTAACTTTTCAGAAAATGCATTTAAAGTTTTCAATCAACCCCACCATTTCGAACAAAAAATCATTGAAATAAATGAATTGAAATAACGATATTTTCTCTTCTCATGTGGATAGTATTTATGATATCAATATGAAATTTTTATTTTTTTATTTTTTAATTTTTTTTTTTATATACTTTGCAAAATTATCAAAAATACATATAATTTTTATGAGTTGCAGGTTTCTTATTATATGGTTGCCAATCCAGCTTGTTTAGCTAGAGATGTCTTAAAAGCATCAAGGAGTCCTGTCAATCAGTGGCCATCATTTGATCCGTCGGTCTTCTTTTCGTTTCTCTCAGTTCGGCGCTTGTTGGAGCAGATTTTTAAAACTTCTTTTTTTAAGCCTTTTTATAGAATTTTCATTTGGGAGCCCTTTTGCCAGCCGTTAAGGTGTCTTTTTAGCCTTTCGTTGTAGCGACTTGTATGCTATTTATCCAGAGATCGACGGCCTCCAGTCTGAGGTCGTGGTGCAAGGTCGTCGTATTCCTTACATACCATTCACACCCAGTAATAAGCCGTAAGGCCCTGTTCTTTAGTGTCTGAATACGTGAGCGACTCGAGCGAGCCGCCATACCCCAGATTTGGATAGCGTATCTTCAGGTTGGAGTCACTATCATTTTATATAACTCAATATTTTGTATAACAAATCTGATTTATTAATTCCAAGTACGCCGTTTTGGAGTTATTACGCCCCTCTCTCGACTTATTTGTCTTACCTGACTTATTGCCATTTATAGCTCATAAAAAATTTTACTTAACAAATTTTACTTAATTATCTCGCAGATATAAAAACTTTTGTTATTATTTTCAAGAAGATAGTGCCCTAAGACAAAGCAGCTGGAATACAAACCTTTCGAAAAGCATTGAAAGTCGCAACTTAATTGGAATTTTATATTGTTTAAATGTATTCAATTTAATTTATTTATATTCTTTAATATTTAATATTAAATTATTTGTTTATATATGTCAATAAAAACTTTAGAAAAAATTGCATCTACTTAACTACATACTTACTTACCTTGGCTTGTTTATATTGTTTAATATTAAATTATTTGTTAATAATGTCAATAAAAATATAGAACAAATTTCAACTAATTAACTGCATACTCACTATGACTTGAATTTAATTAAAGCAATGGCTGCAGCTTAATATCAACAACGTACTAAATGCTTAGCAAACTAAATCAGCAACTAAAAGCTTTTAACGGTTCGACATTTTTATTTAACAGCATCGACCAAATCGAATGCAAACTGGAAGAACAAGTAACAGGCGCCCAGCATTAAAAGCAGCACGCTGCATGTAAACAAAAACATAACAAAAGTCAAGCTGGAAGTGGAATATAAATTCCAAAGCTTTGCAAACTTTTTGGCACTAAAAGTATGCAACACTTAATTCTTAGTGCACAAAAGATAAGTAGATTAATATGATAAATATGTGCATAATTGTTTGCTATTGTTGTGTAACATACATATCAATTAATTATATTAATAAATTTTAAATTGTTTTTATTGTCAAGCAGCTGCAGCGGCTATGTAAAAGCTTTTTCATGAATTGAGCGCACGCTGTTAACTGCAAGCCGAGCTTTGGCTTGCGTTAAAAGTGTAGCATACTTTAAGTTGCTAAATTTTAAGCTTGTTGGAATTCTGGCATTTTTTTGAAGCTTTACTTGAAGCTTTTGCATTTCTGCGCGCCTGGTATTTAGCCATTGGAATCATCATCAATTTGATGGTTGCTGCTCATTAGATTTCACAGACCGTTATGTCTGAACTTGGCGGGGCATAAAACAAACAAAATGAAAGACTTTATTATGGAATTTGCAAAAATTATTAACAAATAAAATACTTACCTTTTAATGCTATAGAAAGTGTGAGTATATATACATACGTATGTATATGTGTATATGTATGTATGTTGATATGTTTTTTTATTTGAGTATCGCCAGCATTAAAAGTTTATAGTTTTAAATCTATCAGCTTAAAATTTGCCAACTTCTATTTTCAGCTGTAGAAAAGTGCGAAAACTCTTAAAGCTGTTTACTGCCAATCCTAACCAGAAATAAATGCACTTTTGATATTTGGCCAAAACGCGCGCATTGCCTTTGGCATAATTGAATAATAAACGTCGCTGTTGCAACTAACTTTGGAGCTGCTTGTTTTTTGATGTGTTTGACCGTGCCACGGTTCAGTTGGTCGGTTTCTCTGCTACCTTTTTTTTTTTTGGCCAGTTTGTGCTGCGTCCGGGCGCAAAAGCTTTTAGCTGGACGAGAGTTTGGCCAAGCGTGGCACCACCAAACGACATTTAGCTTGCGCATAAAGTCCACATCATTGCTTAGTTATTTGCCATGTTAACTTTATTAGCGTTATGCAGCAGGTGCAGCTAACAAAGTGGGGTGCTCCAGCTGGGCTATTGATATATATATGTATATATAGAGTCGGAGTCGTGCATGTGCCAGCTGCGGGGGGTCAGAGGCTTGGCAACATTTCATTAGCTGCATTTTTGCAACTCTTTGGCAAGTAAATGAAATGCAATTTGCTGTCATAAGGCTGGAGCCACACTCAAGCCATAGACTGCCAAGTGGCAAGCAGATTTGTTGAATTGTGTGTCCTTATAAGTCTGTCTGTGTGTGCGTGGGCGTGTTTGTGCATGTTCTAACTATGCACAGCACATGTAGAATTATAATAACAATAAAAGGTATAAAAAAAAAGTCACTGTAAAAAATGGTTACACGCAAATCACAACCACGTTGCTGGCGTGCCCCAATCCCAGTCCCCAGCTTAAACTGGTAACCACCAGCCAGCGTAGCTTTTGTGGCACATAGACATATGTCAATCACATGCATTCGTGGTCTGTAGTCGTCTCACTTCTAACATCATCATCGTCAGCGCTATCGTCATCATCATAATAATCGACTGCGCGCAACATGGCAACAGGGCTGTCGCTGCACTGCAGGGTTGCCACCTGTATCTGCGTGTGTGTGAAAAAGCCACGTCAAACACTGGCGGTTGATTGATTTTTTTTTTCCCACTAACATAACCGCCAGCACCCAACTGGCTACCTTTTTACTATACCTTAATAATAGCTCAGTGTGCACCCCATCTTGAGTTTTTTTATATTGTTGTGTCCTGAGGACTTGTTGTAGGCGGTCCGCACTTAGTAGAACTGTTGCTGTTATTATAGTTGTTTGATAACATCGTCTAGCAACGCGTCTGGCTATATAGTTGCTCCTATGTACTATACATTTATACATATGTACACCGCCTGTGGCATAATCAGTTCATATACGGCAGCAAAAATTTGACACGCCGCTAAGTAAAAGCCTCAAATCTCTGACAACGTACGTTACGCCATTTTGTAGCTGTGCGTAGCTGTGTGTGAGTGTGTGTGTGTGTGTGTATTTGCATATCTGTTTTTGATTTTTGTCGCTCCTGGCGTCTATTCAATTTGATGTGGCGTGTGTGTGTGTGTGTATCTGTGTGTGCTATGAGCTGGGAAGCGTTGCAGCTACCGCCGCGCCCCAATGAAATCAATAAATCTGCTTCACTGTTTGAATCCAATTTATCACTTTGCAGATTTTTCATTTCTTTTTTTTTTGTGCCACGCATCAGCGACAAGCAACGCCAATTTGCAAGTACACACAGATACACACACACACGCATACGTTTTCATTATAAAGCGGCAAACAGGAGCTGCCGATTGGCAGCTTATCAGCAGCGCCATGTTCATATGCTAAAACGACTTTATTAGGCGCAACGTGGCGTATGAGTAACGAGGAAGGAGTAAAGGGGCGCTGCGTTGAGTGGACCACGCCCACGCATGCACACTTTTAGCCACAGAGCAAGGCAAGTTTCATTGTTTGCTTTCTGACACGTCGTCGTGGCTCGTAGCTTGCTCCTTTGAAGTTGAGCCTTGTCCTGGCAGCCTTTGTGGTGAGGTTCGCCTTGCGCGGCGCATATCATCGATCAATAATGAAATTTAGCAAAATATTTCACACACAAAGCCACTGACATGGCCCAGAGCGGTTGTAAGGATAACTTCAGGATAACTCTTTGCATATTTTCGTGGCGCAACGAACTGAAATGTTTTGTGCGTGTTTAAAACGCGGAAGTGATAAAGAGTTGAGAATAGTTGGACCAAAAAAAATAAAAAAAATAAAAGACCCGAGACATTTATTTTTTTTACATTAAATATATTTAGATGGTTTTCTTTTTGGATTTTTGCAAAACTGACGAGCAATGAACGTTGTTTACATAAGCACACTTGGCTTGGAATGGTTTTCGTTTTTGTGTTAGTTTTGGGCACGTTCATTACTCAAGCAGTGCGCTGCTTGTATGCTGCTTGAAAACTGCTTGACACCTTGGTTGAATGCCATTTAGCTTTGGATCTTACATTAAATACATTTATATTTATATAATTTAATTTATGTTTTTTTTTTTGGGGTTTTTTGGTTTTGTATTTTTATTTTGCCTGTTTTGGTAAATATTTTGCTGTATCTCTATCGGTATCTGTTGTATCTTTTGCATACATTTAAAGTTAAAATGTAGTTAAGTAAGCTACATGTATAATTATTTTATTAATTATTATTATTAATAGATTTACGTTTACTCGGTGCCCTTGTAGCGGCTCATTATGTTGCGCTGCTTACGCCCTAACCTAAAAAATCAGTGTTGTAAGGTGGCAAGAAAGAAACAGCTCAAAATCTTTGGTTCACAATTACAAATGAAAGTTTTTTGGTTTAGAGTTTAGACTAGTTAGAGACAAGCATTGCTTTTTGGTAGTAATTTTCTAGATATTAGTTACTTTACTTGGCTAGAGAACAGGTCAGTTGAGTTTAAGTCAAAATTAAAGCCATTTTTTTTTTGTTCAAGTTAAGCAAAAAATAGTCAAAATAAATCTTTTAAAAAAGAAACTAGTCTGTGCTGCTTATCTTATGTATTTAATTAGGTTTTTAAATTATTAATTAGTTTCACTTGCTTTTAAACAGTGCTGGGCAACGCTCACTGTGCGAGTTGCTCAGTGTTGAACAGTCGCACAGTGCGCGTTGCCCAACACTGCACGTTGAATGCACTTAGCTCTAATCAAAACACTAAATACAATACATTTAGCTTATATCCATTTACTTAGGCTACCATTTTGTTTTTTTTTGTTTTGTGACATTTTTTATCAACTGCTATTTTTTATTTTTCCATTTGCAAAGTTCCTGCTATTTGGGGACTTTTAGTTTCCGGTTTCTGATTGTCCACTAAAAACTATGTTTGCTGCTTTTAATGCCTTTTTTTTTGTTATTGATTTTAATTTTTATTTATCATATTTTATTTTCACTGCTGCTATAGCTTTATAATTAATTACGTAAAATTTGCTCATATTTTACACGTAATTTGCAATTGTTTTTTTTTTTTGTTTTTTTGGTATTAATTAATTTTAAAAACACATTAATCAAACATGAAAAGTTTATATATTTTTTACAAATAAACATTAAATGTTGTGCATAATGAATTTGTTAAGTTTAAATAAATTATACTCTTAGCTCGTGGAGTATTACTATCTCTGTGTTGTTGTTGTTTTATATACCTATATATATATATACTCTATATACTCTTATATAGATTGCATTACCCTTTTCCCCCAGCTTGCATTTATTACAATACAACATACAATACATATACATACATTTATATATATATATATTGTTTACATTAGCATAATTTAATTGTATATATTCAGTCTTAAGCTACAAAAATCTTTATGCATATTTCTGTTTTTCATTATTTTTATTAAAAATTTTGTTCTCTTATTTTGAATACATATTCAATATTCAAATGAGTACGACGAGAGAATGTTCTATAAATTCGCAATGATTTTTGAAAATAATTTTATGAGTGCAGCCAAGTGAAAATAATCGCAAAAATGCAAATCAGCTCAAAAAAAAACAAAAAATAAATATATTTTTTTTATATTGGTTTAAAACTTCTCCGAAGTAGACTGTTAGTTTATATAGTTTGTTCTAAAAATAACAAAAAATACACTGACCAAAAAGCACGACTTAATTTAGTAGCAAATTTATGCACTATATACTATATATATATTTTTTCTTTATGTGGAGTAGCTCCAAAGCCTAGGCTATAGTTCTTAGTATATTATTTATATATTTCTATGCCCTACATCCTATGCACTATGTCTGTTGTCCTTACAAGTTTCAGCGTTTTTTTGCGTTTATCTTACAAGCTTGCCTCTGTTTGGCCATTCGGTAGTACACTATCAAATACCCTTCCTTACCAAGCCCAAGTACTTCAAGCATCTAAGACGTTTTGCGCTTTCCAAGTTTAAACATTTGACAAATGAATAATTCCATCTGGTTTTCTGTTTATTTATTATTTATGTACGGCTATTTCTATATAGACTATGTAGTACAGTGTAGTATATGAGTTAAGAGTTTGCGGTTCTTGAAGTTTCGGTTTTGGTTTCTGTTTCGTTTTCGGTTCTAAGTAGTTTTAGTTAGAAATGAAACGCCAGTTTATTCGGAGGTTCTCTTTTGCTTGAATATCTCTAGTTCCATTTGAAGTTCCCAGCTAGCTTATTATAATTTTTGTTTTCATTTTTACATATTTACATTTGGGTCTAGAGCGCCCTAGCTTATATCTAAATCTTTTTTTTTTGTTATTTACTATACCATTTTATTTTAAGAGTATATACTTTCCGAAGCTCGTTTCAAAAAATTCCAATACGTCTAGGCTTGACTGTGGCCCACTTATGGGTGAGAGGGGGGCGTGTATTTTTCTAGACCTTGCATCGACTCTAAAGTTTAGTTGTTGTTGTAGTATTTTTTTTTTTAAGTTGTACGTTAGTTTAGCTTAGGACAACCGAATGAATGCTCTCGAGTATGTACAATTAAAAACTCATTAGTTGCTTAATGTGCTGCAGGCCAGTGTGACCGTATAAGTAAGCAGCACCAGCAAAGTGTGACCAAAGAAAATATTAAACGAGTTTAAGTACCAACCGACAGATGTCGCTCAACCATGAGACTGCAGCAGTAGATAACCCAACAGCACACTCACCAGTAGCAGTGGCTGCTGCACGCTCAGTATCATGCCGCCGGACATGCCCAAGTCCTGGCCCACATTGCTGCGCACATCCATAAGATCACGTGAGAGCGGCAGCTCGGTGGGATCGCTCAGCTCGTCATGGCAGGGCAGCATTTCGGGCTTAAGCAGGAACAAACGCACATTAAACTTGTTCTTGCCACCAGCCAATGCATCAATGGCATCGTTGTCCAGCGCGTTGTCCAGCTGATGCTGCTGGGTGAGCAGCACATCGTTGTGTGCGCTGCCGCCGCCATAGAAGGCGCTATGCTTTTGCAGATTTAGATTGTCGTCCATGTCTAGGCCGCCATGACCCAAACCAGGCACATGGCCGGCATTGGTCTCATCGTAGTAGTCATAGCGCTTGTGCGTTGGTGCCACAGCGGCTGCCTCGACCCCCAAGAGCTTTGTTTGCTGCCGTTTGCGACGCATTTTGGACTCCACCACGTTCTCGATGCCCTCGGTAAACTGACGCTGGCCGCGCAGTGCCTGACGCGACTTGCTGTTGGAGGAATGCTTGCGTGTGCCTATGTCGTCTAGGCTGGTGTAGCTGGAGCCCACTACGCTGTTGCCTATGCCACCCATGCTGGCGCTATTGCTGCCAATGGCCGTGAAGCCGCCAATGTTGAGCAGGTCGAGCACATGGGAGGGCACTGGGTCCACAAAGTTTGCCAGCTTGGGCTCCTGCAGTTCACAAATGAAATCATCCAGCGAGTCACGCAGCTGCGAGTGACGTGAGCGATTTTTCAATTCGAAGATCCATTGTAGTCGACAGTCGCAAATGAATTTGTTATCTGCAATGAAAGGGAAGAGAGATGGTTGAGTTGAGCAGGGATGCAGATAGATAGATAGAAACATAAGTTGCAGCCATAAAGGACAACAAAAATAAAAGGCACATTGACAGCTCTGTCTGTGCTCAGGTACCAGTACGGGTTCGTGTCCGGGTGCACGTGAGCGTGTTTCGTACAGGTGTGCTCTGTGTGGAAATTGCTTTTGTCACAAGTTGTCGTAGTTGGACCACTACCCAACATGCATTGCATATTCAGTTGATTTGAGTTAGCCCTTGGTTGGGCTGTGATTTCTAGCTGTGACTCCAGCTGCTAAGTGGCCAGCCGTACAATTTGTTGGATGCTGCTGCTTTAAATGATTTCAGTGTTAAATTGTGCCTGGTCCTTGGTGCGCACGTTAAACGCCTCAATGACATTTCCAATTTAGACGACATACCGCCCCCATGGCGTTACGCTTTAGCTGTCAATCTAGGCGGCTGGGCACAGTTGGACACTAAGCCATTGCTGTCAATTATTTTGCAGACTGGCAATGTCTGCCGCCAGTCAGTCCATGCATGCCTGCTCTCAGTCTGGTGCGGGGCGCAACTAAATGCAAACCAATTTGTGCTCTACTTGGTTAAGTTCGGCTGGTTTGCCTCTCAATTGTTCGCTAAGACTAGGCTGGATGCACTTATAAGTGCATTCAGTGCAGCCCTGGCAGTCACCCTCTCAGGAGACCAATTAGCGTGACACAGTTTTATGAGAAGGAACTATCAAGGCGCATAATTAGCATGAATCTTGGCAAAAATATTGACAAGGGTTGAGCAAAAACAACATTATCAATGCATACAAAGGGGGTCATTGGAGGGAGAGCGGGGACTGAAAGCAGAGAATGCTTTGAGCAGTCAACCAAAACTCAACCAATTGTTGACTCAGTTCATATGAGCAACTGTCAAGCAAAAGGAAGCACAGGGACACACAAAGGACAATGCATATATGACGACAATAATTTGTAGCATACTTGCTAGTACTGTACTAGATATTACCAAAAGTTTTCTTTGTTGTCGCAATAGTTGTTGTTGTTGCTGGCACAAACGACAAAAGAAAACTTTCGGTTGAAAAATAGTTGGCAAATTAGACGAGAGCTCGGCAGCAATAGAAGTCAGAAATTCTAATTTTCCATATGAAAACATACAAAAACCATAAATAAAGTTAAATATGCAGCGAGGCAGAGGCACAAACAGACACACAGAGCATCCCAAGCAACCCAAAAATAAGAAAGGACGAGCAGGACGCATAAACTGCAAAGTGGCCAACCGGGTGAACCCGGAGTTGGCAACGACTTGGCAACATTTAGCACGCAAATTACAACAAAATTAACATGATAATGAAGTGGAACACGCTGCGACCGACTCACAGTGAATAGTTGAATAGTAAAAAATAGCAGGGCGGAGAGGGGGTTAGGGTGTTCTTTCAGGATGGGGGAGAGAGGTCTCTCTGGCAGCTGCTACGTCGAGCTCGGCTGACCAAAATGACAATGACTTGCTGAATGTGCAAAAAAAAAAATTCAAACAGCTACAAAATTAAAATGAAAAAAGAAAAAATGTATTTTAAAAAGAATTAACAGCGACAAGTTATATAAAAATGGCAAGAAAAAAAAGAGTGTTGGCTAACACAAGAATTCACCCAGACACACACACACTCACAAATACTTGCAGATAGCAACACTCAACAGCCGCCTAAATGTGTAGAAAACTGTCGTGTGTGTGTGTGTGTGTGGTTAGTGTGTGTTAGTGGAGTGTGTCTGTGTGTGTGGATGAAATACTTTTATATTTTTAATGATACTTGACAAAAGCGGTAGGAAATGTTTTGGTCTACTGCACACATCAACACACACACACACACACTGACACAGTCAAACTCCCTCCGCACGCACACATGCATCAACAGACAGGGTTGCCAACTACAACGTTTTTGCAAGACTCGCACTAAGAGTTCATTGTCTTTATGGGAGATAAATACTACATATGGGAAATTTTGAAAAAAATAAAAACTTAAACTATAGAGAAATAAAAGGAACGATCCACTCAAAAGAAAATTATCATTTCTAAGGTTTTAACCTAACTAGTAACTTTTTATCTTAGGAGATTTGGTTGCAAAAAGAAACAAATTTTTATTTAAGATTTTGGGTTCTGTGTTTAACGACTCGGCGACTATCAAACCTATCAAGCTTGAAATATGGCAAAAAAGATACATTTTAGATATTAATCAAAAAAAAAAAAAGATTTAAATAAGCTACCAATTTTTTTCAACAAAAAACCACCTCTTCAAATGTTTAAAAAATCTTTGATTTTCAAATTTTCTTATTTCGTTTTAAAAATTATACATTTTTATTTAAGACATTTTTCGTTTTAGATATTATCGGTATATAATCGAAAAGGAAAGATTTTAATGTGTGCATCGCTAAAATTTATTCAATCTATGTAACCCACCACTTAGTTCAAAATATGTTAAAATTTTATATTTTTCCTTATGGGATGCTTAATATGGATCTTTATAGGATATGTTGGACTTATTTACACAACTTGGCTCAAAAGATATTTTAATTCAATTTTTATTTCCAATTTTTAAAATAAAAATTGCTCTTTAATTTATTTAATATATATTAAAGAAGAACACTTTTTTTAAGATTAAAAAATATAAATTGGGAAATACTCTTTAAAAGCCAATATTTATTTAAAAATTGAAAAATATTTGTTGCTTTAGAGTTTTTAATTTAATTTTATTTATAAAAATTGAAAAAATAGGTTCAAAAGATATTTGCATTAAATTTTTAAATACAAATTTAACAAGTACTTTTATTTTAAATTTATATAAATATAAATAAAAAAATAAACAAAATTTTTTTAAAATTAAAAATAGGAATTTTAAAATAATATTTTTATTCCAATTTTGTAAAAAATAAAAATTGGGAAATTCTATTTAAAAGTCAATATTTTTTTAACAATTGAAAAATATTTGTTGCTTTAGAGTTTTTAATTTAAGTTTAATTATAAAAATTAGATATAAAGATATTTGAATTAAATTTTTAAATAAAAGCTTCATATATGAATACCTCGTTTGTTTATGAAGATATCGTAAACAAAATCACCACTCGAAAGGTTTTTATAGTTCCCAAGCACTGTACCAAAATTGATCAAAATCGGTTGACTATATCATATAGCTCCCATAGGGCTGATCTTCAAAAAAATTGATTTTTGAACAAAATTTGTTGTGTTTCATTTGTTTTTGAAGATATTAAAATTAATTTTGGTATTCGTAAGTTTTGTATAGTTCCTAAGCACTGTACTAATTTTAATCAAAATCGGTTGACTATATCATATAGCTCCCATAGGAGGAATCGGTCCAAGAAACGTTTTTATACAAAATTCGTTGTGTTTCGTTTGTTTGTAAAGATATTTGAACTAAATTCGGCATTCAGATCTTTTTTAAGGTATTAAAGCACTGATCGAAATCATTTGATTATATCTTATAGCTCCCATAGCAACGATAGGTAAAAAAAAAAAATTTTTGGCTTTTTATGAAGGAACCGGATTTGATTGCAAGCTAGTGGTACAGGGTATCCCAAAGTCGTCCGCGCCCGACTTTATGTTCGCCAATTTTGAAATAAATATTGCTTAATAATTTTTATATTCAATTTAAATAATAATCAATTGAAAAAAATAGGAATTTTAAAATATTATAATATTTTTATGCAAATTTTTTAGGAAAATAATAATTAATTTGGAATTTCTTAGCATATTTTTATTTAAAAAAATGATATTTGCAATTTCGAAATAAAAATTTGCATTTAAATTTCATAATTTTTAAATTAAAATTTAATTTTATTTTGAATCGGATAGTCCTCTCAAAAATATAAATCGCGTCTTGTACTTTTTTTCGCTTTAATTTTTTTTAAACTCGATAACTCATAGTTATGACCCCGCTACAAAAATACAAATCCCAAACACAACTTGGCAACCCTGGATCTTCGGGAAGATACATTTTGCATGCAATGAACTTCGACTATGTAACAACTTCAAGTCGAAAGTTTTGTGCAGCCTCTGTCCGAGTGCCACGCCCCTCCTCTTCCCATTTAGTATTAACTACGTAGGTCTGCTGACTAGATGACTTTCAACTCTGCCACATGACGTTGTAGCTGCCCATTTTTTCTTTTTCATTTTTTTTTTGGTTGCAACTACCGGAATCGTTTTTACGGTTTGAAAAGGACATTTACATAGACGCACACACACACATGCACACACATTTATGCATGTATTTATACATTAAATTTTATTATTATCATTTTCATGGCGCTGCACTGCATCGCCGCCGCAGTAGAGTCCCAAACTTTTATCCTTCTTCTCTCTTTAAAAGTTTTTGTCCCAGCTACATTTACATAAGTGCACTGTGTGGGTATGTGTATGTGTATAGTAGAAGCATATGTGTGCGTGCGTTGTCCTGGCATGCGAATTAGACTCTGAGAGTTGAACTTTGTTTGGTCAGTTTTAATGTAAATGTGTCTATAAGGCATTTTATGTGTCGAAACATATTCATAATTAGTCGTAAGCGTATGTGTGTGTATGGGTTGGAAGGAACTCTTTGAGCCATTTTATCTAAGGTTGTGTGTGTGGGTGTTGGTTGCTGTCCTTGCTGCCCTTGTTCAAGAAATTAATTTAAATGAAAATTTATTTTGAACTTGTTTTGCTGCTTGCGACACATTCACAAATTGCTTAAAAGCCGCCTCAAGGCCTTCCCAAAAAACAATATGGAGGCAGGCAGACGTTTAAGCCGCTCTCTTCGACTTGTGTGTGTGTGTGGGTGTATCTAATAATAATATCTTTTATATTTTTATGCTGCATGGGGTCAAGGCTATGCTATATTTAGGCGTGTTAGACCTCAGCTATTTCGGACTTGTCACAGACCGTCCCTACGCCTGTATCAATTGTATAAATTAAGGAACCCTCACTTAACATATCGGTTTCGTCGCGCCAAAGAAGAAGAAGGAACCCCCACAAGAGCTAATTTTAACCAAGCATACCCAAATTTTTTTTTTAGGAAAAAGTGGCTGCATTGCATCCCCCTGGCGGGTCCATCGCCTACATCGATAGAGTTAATAAGCGGCGGCTAGCAAAACATTTATTTTAATTTTAATACACTTTAGTAAACGCGTAAAGCTCTATGAAATTGTAAAAGAAAAATGGCCGCCTTTAATTGTTTAAAACCGGAGTGAGAGAGTTCCTTTGTTTCTACAAAAACCCAACATTAACCGACGTGACCCCATCTACACCTATTCCTTGCATATTTCTTTTATTTTTGTTGCGTTTTCTTTGCTTTTGGACGCCGTTTCTTTTTCGGCGCTTATATTGAAAAGCGCAAAGAAAACAAGTGCGGAAAAACGCAAAAAACCAGAAACAAGTAGCCGGAGCACGCTTTGGCTTACGGGGTGATGCCCGTAATATCAACAGCAATGCCAAAACTTTGCCCACGCCTTCTATGGTTCCCAGGAGCTGCTGCCTGCCGCCTGCTGGTGGTGACGGTGGTGGCCTAGTTCAGGCTTTGTTTCGCCACTGGTTTGGCCAACTCAGCTTTGTTTGAAATCAGCTCAGTTTTGGTGGCTCCAAGTTACGGTTAGAGCGTAAGAAGTGGAGGAGTGAGCTGGGGTGGGGTCGGGTCGGGTCGGGTCGACTGACTGACTGCCTGCCATGGGACTGGGTCGTTAGTTTGCCGCCTGGCCAGGCACAGGCAGAGAGACCCGCACCAGGGGACACAAGTAAGGAACGTATGAAGTGTGTGTGTGTGTGTGTGTGGTAGGTACCACTGCGTGTGTATGTGTGTGTGTTTGTGTGCCGTCCGCTCTCTGGAGAGTTTTATCATTTTTTATTACAGTTCTCGAGAGCGCTATGTATGCAAATGAAGCCGAAAGTTTTGCTTTGTACTCTACACTCTATTCCTACACGCTCTTTACTCTTTACTCGCCTAGTGTTGGGTTGGAGCGGCATGGATTGGTGGCACGAACGTTAGTTGCCACAAACTTTTCATGCGGCAGCCTCAACAATCTTTGTTTTGACCTCCCGTCGTTTTGGCCATCATTTCTTTTCTCTGCTGTTTTTTCTTACTTATATTATTATTATTTTTTATTTTTTTTAATGAGCCAGAGTTTCGTTGGGTTCTGATTACTGTGTGTGTGATTTCTCACGCTCTTTCGTTACTCCCCCCTGTACACAACCTGCAGCAATTGTGCGTGTCCTTTTTTTTTTTTTTGGTTTTTTTGGACCCAGCAATTTCTACTGTGCAATTTTCACTTAAGTTTATTCAAAATCAAATGGTTTGTTTTTCCGCATAGCTGCTGCCAGTGGACTTTAGTCCGGCAACATTGCGTTCCCAAAGTGCTCCTCATTGTGGGTTCCTCCATGTAGCTGGCTGTGTGTGGGTGAAGCCATTGAAAGCTATTTCAATGGCCGGAGCTTTTCTCGCCAATTTTCTTTATTTGCAGCCATATTTGCCCGTTGTTGAAGGTTTTTATTACGCCAACTGAATGAACCCAACGAGCTCAACTGACCCTACTACTATAGCTACAATTGTTGTTGTTTTGCGCTTTTATTTTTTTTTTCCAGCAATCTGTGTTTTTGTTGTTGCTATGCGAAACCATAAAAATATATCACTTTTAGCTGGGCGTCCTCCATTTTTAATGGCGTCTATAATAGTCTCAGATTTTAGTTTTAATAACATTTGGGTAAACATTTTTCAAACAACTTTTTTTTCGTTGTCGTTTCGTAAAATTTACATAAATTTCCGTTTTGCCAACGCATCGAAAATGAAATAAAAAAAGCTAATAAATAAATTGCGACATGGCGCAATGTCAGACCGGAAAAAGGAAGAGCTTTTACGTTCATAAGAATCTTGCTTATGCGATTTTCAATCAACAAACAATTACAGTTTATTTCTTTCATATCAAATTATTTTTGGCAATCGAGCGTAAAGTCAAGAAGATCAAACAAGCCGAACCGAGCAGCTCAACCCTCTGCTCACTCATTTACTAGGGCAATTTTGCAGGAGTCCGTCCTGTCTCGAACGTTGAGGGAAACTCATTGCAGGCGATTTAACAACTCTCGACAATGCTGGAGGATAAATATTTTATGAAATCACATAAACAAATCAAAGATGCGACTGCGTCTGGAACAGGGAAGGGGCTAAGGCTAAAGGCCCAAAAAGAACGAAAAAAAATCGCACCAAATCAAAGAGGGGAAAAACAGCGTCAAGCAAAAATCAAACGCGTCGATCAAATATGACCACTCAAGCGCGCCAAAGTACACAGAGATTCGTATACCCTGCAGCTAGAGTTTTAGCCCCTTTTGCCATAAAGGGAGTGGAGTGCTGTGCCGGAAAATATTTGCACAGTCGGCCGGCCTTAGGGTGAATCTAGCTGCGAATCGACGAAGTCGACGTCGTAATGTGTTTGTTATATGCTAAGTATATCGCATAAAAAATATATAACCAGACATAAATATACGATGCATCATCACAATAACAACAACTACTCGAGCTACCCCCTCTCAGAGCAACATGTGTAAATCTCTTCCGCACCACTCTTATATAGATTACTTCAGCCATGCCGCACTCATTGCTTAATCTTTGCCAAAATAGCCGGCGTCCAAATGGACCGACCCCTCACAAAAAACTGTCTGGTATCGAATATCTTGTTTGTTTCTTCATTTTTGCTCTCATTGAATTGTATTTAATGAAATATATGGGTTTCATTGCCTGAGGGTTGCTCCCAACCAACTACAGGAAGGAGCTCCGGCAGACAAAACAAAAAAAAAAAAAGCAGCAAATATACATATATAAATAAATAATAAGGCTTTTGTTATTGCGCACTGATTTGTTGTCTCCGGAGCAGTCAAGTGGTATAAGCCGTGTGGGTGGATGGATGTCTTAGCCGGTTGCACTTTTGAGTGGTTTGGCCGCACCGCATCGCACTGCTTTAAACGAAATTCAAGTGTCTGCCAAGCAGTGTCGTTCAGCTCAAGCAGTCCATTGAGTTTATTAACTGCTGTTCATATAGACAAAGTCATCTATCATTCGTTATATGCAGGTGTCACTGTGTGCAAACCAGCGGGACATCCATCAATGTGCCACAATATATAGCTATATATAGCTGACTATATACACTAGCTGCTTATAAATTGTAAACTGAAATTATTATTATTGCCATATTGTCTTGGCCACCCACTGTGGCTTCATTTACTATATTTATGACCAACTGCACTTTAAATGAATGACCTTATGCCGCACTCAATACATTTTATCGAGTTTGTTGCACTTGCAACTTGCTTCAAATATTCAATTAAATGTTAGTTGGCATTCGGTAATAGCATTGTCCAAATTCTATAGACAACCTGCAATTTATGCTGCGACATTTCGTTTGTCTAATGAGTTCTGGCCAGTTCTGGCCAGCTCTGGCACCCAAACAGATACACTAGCTACATAAAGTACGTACCACTTGCATCTATAAGTAACACTAAGTATCTGTGGCATGCATTCGTAAGTATGTATGTGTTTGTATTTGTGTGTGCCATAAATTTTGTAGCTGTCTATATGAGTGCGACGGACGGGACTTATGTCAGCTGGAAATTACAGTTACTGCAGCAGTGGTTGTGGAGGGGTGGGAATGGGGTGTGCTCCATTGGAGGGACGTCACGTTGTTTTTGTCACTGCCAAACGAATATTGATGAAGGTGTTAGACCAAAACCGCAGCGCAAATGCCGCATCAAATAAGCCCAAACAAAATGGAGGTAAGCACATTAACGCGCAGGTAAACAGCTTACAGCTACAGTAAACACTCGACAGTAATGCATATGCGGTAAATTTGGAGGAAAATGTTATTATTGATCGTTAATAACTTAATGAGTTATAGGGTGGGCAAAAATTTATTTGGAAGTACGCTCGTTTAGAAAATCGTATGCTTTGGAGGAAGTGCTGGGACTTAAAAACATTTAAAGAAATGATTTAAGGACACAATTTTATTTGTCATTAAGGTGAATCCAATGTGGCTCTAATAATTTTTTTCTTTTTCCAGCGGCCGCAGTCAAAAAACTGACTCTATTTCAAAATATAACATGTTAGATAGTCCAAAAAAGACATTTGAAAAGTAACCTCTTAGGGACGAAAACTCTCCTGCACACTAATTGTACCTGTACTAACCTACGGAAGCGAAACATGAGTGTTAAGCAGGGCAAATGAAAGATAAGATGATAAGATCCTGCAAAAAATCTTTAGCGGAATACAAGAAAACGGAATATGGCAACAACTATATAACCATGAGTTATATAGCCTATGCGGTCACCCCGACATAATGACATTCCCTAAAATAGACCGACTATCCTTCTAAACGAATAATGCTTGGACAGTGTGTAGGTACCCGAAGAAGAGGTCGACCGAAATTGAGATGTTTGGATGGGGTCGATCAAGATGCTGAGGATTTAGGACTGAGATGTTGGAGAACAAAAGCCCCGAGATCGTGACGAATGCAGGCGAAAACTACAACAGGCAAAGACCCGACCAGGGTTGTCTCGCCAATGATAATGATGAGGTGATACTTTTCTACACAAAAGCAAAAATATGTCTATAGGTAAAGTCACACCACAGGAAATATAGGAAGTACCAAATATTCGGTTTCAAAACGAAATCGAATAAAATGTTCAGATTCGTTTTCCGGACCACGGCTACTGCTTTGTTTAGGGTCATCTGATAGACCCAGATCGCACTGTAGTTGCGGCCATAAAATGGCAACAAATCTTGCGATTTTCATCCAACATATGCCGCAAAAATTAAGTAATACAACAACAGTAACAGTAACGACATTGACATGGACTTTGGCGCTGATGCTGACGACAACGAGAACAACAACGACAGACATAATACTAAAATGAACTATTACCCGTGGCATATTGAAGGTTTTGCGAATAACCGCAGGTAAAGCATCAACTGCTGTTAATAGAAAGCCAGATAGTATGGAAGGGGGTGGTGGGGTGACTGGTTGTGCATATATTAAGATAGATTACCGCAAATACACACGCACATACATACACACACTCACACCGACTCATACTCACGTACATACTTAAACATGTATAGAACGCAAATGGCTGTCATGAATTTGTATTAACATCGAAGCTGAAGCCAATGCCGTCGTAGAGTAAGTAAGTAAGTAAGTAAGTAAGCCTTAAGCCATTTGCCACATTCACTTGAAGGCAGATCAGGCACTGGATTACATACAAAATTAACACGCCTAATGCGTAGCGTATACGCCGCTTATGCCGCATGTGTTTGTGAGTATGACAGCAGACACCTTTAAGCACGCATAAATTATAAACAAGCTTCATTATGTTTGTACCGCCCCCGCCCCAAAAACAGATACAGCAAATCGCCTAAAACTTTGCGTCAAAACTACTATGCAAAGCGTTGCCACATGCCACACACCGCACAAAGCACTACACCCCCAAAGCAACCCAAATAAACGCCCACAAAACCATGGGAAAGAGCTTAATCTAAGCCACAAAGGCACAACTTGGCTTTAAGCAATTGCGAGTTACTGCCGCTGCTGGCTGCTGTTGATGATGATGATTATAATAAATTTAACTAATAAAGCGCGTTAATGATCAGCCATCAGTTAAAGTGTGACAAAAGGCAGCTGAAGTCAACCAGCCAAAAGCAACTTAACCAAAAAGGCTTAAGCCGTGCATAGTTGGATGGTTACCAATCTAACGACGACGCCATTGCCAACTAATTTGACAAAAACTAAGCAAGTTGTCATGGCGCCCGCCCGTCACTCGCTCTCTCTAGCACTCGCTATTACCTCTCTCTTTGCGAGTGACACTTCAGCGTCAACGCTTGTCAGGCTGATGTCGCGAGACTGATGTGTGTGTGTGTCGGTGTAAGAGAGAGTTTGAGTGAAGAGAGCACAGCGCTCACAGGCAAGATAGGCTTACATGTGTGTGCTTGTTGTAACGATGTGGTGAGCAGAGAGAGTGAAGCAGGCACTTTGATAGCTGCATCATTTAAGAGAAAGACAAGCTTACATGTGCACAGTGGCAAATTTAACAGGTGGGCAAAAGCGCGCCTTCAGGGCCCCTCTTGCTAAAAGTTACACCCTCGATTTATTTTTTTGTTGAAAAAATGTTTCGGTGAGTCAAAAACTGATGTTGCTCACTTGGACCAAATGGCTATATTAATGCGATACGTTACAAAGAACGAAGCGTTGTTACAGAAACGAAGACTTCACATCAAAGGCTTGAGTGATACTCGTTGGTCTGCACCGATGAAAGTAGTAGAAGCAATCATCCAAAATCTTATCTTACCTGTGGTGTCAACCGTTTAGAACGATGAAACATCGACAGAAAATGCTGCTGGAGAAGATATAATGGACGCAAACTCTCTACTTTCGGCGACTATTTTTACTAAACCTGACATGGTGGCATTCAGTCCTATCATTCATTGACATTGCTGCAGTGCCATTACACAGATAGAGAAGTTGACCTTTTGATGGCCCAAAATTGTCTCGAAAGCTGTAAGGAAGAACTTGCTAAACTTGCGTGAGGAGAGCAAGAATGATTCTTTCGTTTCGAAAGGTAAATCTCAATGGGAGAAGATGGGATGGAAGAATCTGGATTTTCCAATCATTAGACAACGACGAACGAAAAAAATGCACAGGCGAGAAAGCAGAGGGCAGTTCTCTGGATATGGCAACGAAACATCGCATTGGGTACTTTATAGTTTTGGACAGAATGTGCAGTGAATTACAAGAAAGGGCCAAAGGTTTTGATGAGAGAAACTTCACTTTTCATTTTTCAGATTTCTCAAACCTGAATTCTTCAAAAACATGGAAGAGAAAGAATTTGAAAAAAATGTGTGCAATTTGATGGAGCAATATCCAACTTTTTTAACAACTGCTCTGAAGTATGAGTTAATCAGTTTTGCGGATATAAATAATAATATAATAATAACAATATTCTACCAAGCATAACCCATTGCAATATTTAAATTTCATCGTTGAAAAAAATTTGATCAGCCGTTTCCCGGAGTGCTGTAGTTTATTGCGTTATATTATTGACCCTTCCCGTCAGCACTCCCAGCGCCGAACGAACAATGCGTTCATTGAAGAGAGTCAGAGATCATCAACGTTCTACAATGAGTGCAGAAGCATTTGACGATTTCAGCATACTTTTCATCGAACAGCAGTCCCTGAAGATATTTTGCCCACTGGGCCTTTTTCCTTAAATCCGCCACTGCATGTGCTATGTGTTAGAATCAGCAAAGAGAGGGCAGACATTTATTGCTGAAGCTTACAAGCTGTAAGCCAGAGTTCATGAAAGTTCAGCCTTGGGCTGACTTGATTGTATTCGTATTTAAAATGTGATTCTACTTATATACTCTTACCACTACTTATATAAAATTGATGTGTGGTGAAAGTGCATAAAATATGCAGCAGCTTGACACTTAAATGTGGAAAGAGCAAAAATCAAAAAACAGGAAAAGAGAGCATGACAAAAGTTGGCCATAAAGCTTACGCCAGTTTTTGCACGTTTAACAATAAAAACTCATTAATAATATGTTTAAGTTTTAATTGAACTACTTACTCACCGAGCGAACGATGATGAGTGCGTGATTGAGTGAGTGAGTGTGAGAGTGAACGAAGGTGTGATGAGTGTGAGTGAGTGCGAGTGTCAGTGAGTGAAATGAAATGACTATAAAACGAATGCTTTTGTTTTTTTGTGCTCATTGCCCGCTGGCCTTTGAAAGGAAATTGTTGTATGCAAATTGAATGGCCGCAAACAAAATTGTGCGATTTCATTGTTTTTTGTTTATAGTTCAGTTTTTTTTTTTTTGTATATATTTTTGTTTATTTTGCCAGCGCAAACGCAATTGCATTTTTTATGCTCTACGGAATGTTAAATAATATAAACGGCGGCTGTATTTTCCAAAAATAAAACGAAGTAATTAAAATGAGACAGAACAGACAATTAAATGCATGCCAAAAACAGTTTGAGTTAACATTTAATTACAAGCTGATATATCACATATTGCGCATACGCCAGGTACGCATGTTCAAGATTTTGTGCCGTAAATTAATAGTTAAGAAATATACATTTGATATACTGTATGCACTCATTTTCAGGATGTCAACAAAGCCAGCTTCACATCTACTACATACATGTTTTCGTAATACCCGTAGCCTGGATTTATTGCAAACAATCAGCAGGATTTACCAGCTATCCGTAGCTATCCTCGGGCTTGGCATCCAGCTGACTGGGAGCTAACTTTCAAAGTCAATTTTTGGGTGCGTGCCACAGGCTCATTTGTTCGTTTTATGGGCCAACATCATTTGCTGGGGCATTTTTGGCAATGAAGCGCAAACGCCTTTTATGCGTTTCAATAAATTTTGCTCACTTCCGATCACTTGCTGTCACTTCCTCTTGCACTTACTAGTTAGTACCTGTTTATTGTTGCAGGATTTTGTAGGCTGCCAGCCAGGATGCTGGGGGCGCATAATAGTGTCATCTATTATAGTCAAAGCAATTTACGGTTCAAAGTTCAACTTTTTGGCAATTAAATTTGCCACATCATCAAAGTCCGGTGTGCTGGGCACAAGTAAATTGAGATTTATGACAACAAGCAAATGGTTATGCCACACAGTCATGTTGCAAGCTTAAAAACTTCATTAAGTGCTCAGGCTTAGTGCAAAAAAAAACTTGTACAAAATAATCAAATAACAGAGTATTATACAAAAACAAATACTCGTTTAGAAACAGGCAGGCAACAAAAAAATCTGTTGGAAATCCTATTTATATGTCGAAACAATAACCATTCAATTCAAGCTAACGACTAGGGCGGCAACGAGGCCAACAAAAAGCCCGCCCGGCTGCATAACGAACCAATTGAGCTGGACGGACCTGGCGTACATGGCGGACAACAACGACGAGGACGACTCTTTGGGGAGCTCTTTGAAAAAAACACCAAATAAATGTCAAAAAAGCGTAAAAAAAAATATATATGCCCAATGTTGCCGCATTTGTTACCAGTTGCTGTTGCCAAATACGCACAAGTTGGCATTGAAAACCGGCGGCACTGTGCATTGTATCAGGCTTAGGGTGCAGGGACGTTGCAGCTAGGCAGGGAGGTAGCCTTTAAAGCGCTTGCCACAAACAAACAACAGTTACAATAGTAGCCGTTCCGAAATTCTAGAGAGCCTACTCCTCTTGGTTGGCCACTGGCCACAGGCGCGGCGACACAAACAAAACGTGAGCTGCATACAAATAAACATGCCTCCTCCTACATACATGTAGAGTGGGCCACTTTGACATTTCCCATATACACACATATGCGTATGTGTGTGTGTGTGTGTGGGTGAGTGTGAGTGTGTGTGTTTTGTAGTTGTAGTTGTGACGCTACGGCGTGCGCTGCGGCTTGTTGTTTTGGGGGCTGGAATTGAAACAAATGTGCCACAGTACGGGGCACATGAGCATGACTATAAATTTTTTACAAAATACTCGATGCGAGCGCCGCCTGTAGGTAGATGTGGGCAACTGCGTGGGCAGCCCCGAAAGCCCAACAACAACAAACACAATGGGCCGTGAAAAGGGCTTGAAACAACAGCAACTACAACAGCAACAACAACATACTTTGCCAATACAAATACAAAGTGTGAAACGTTTGGGAGTGGTCGCTACCATTTGGTCCTTCGATAGCTACACTGAGAGAAAAAACTCTAAATATTTTGTTCACATGAGAAAATTATGTAATTGTAGCATTTTGCTGTTCTTGGGAGAGAAATCGGGAGACTTGGGCTGATGGCAGTTCCTGTGGAAGCCTCCGGTGGCAACAATGGTTCACGGATGGGTCCAAAACTGAGCAGGATGTAAATGTTGGAATCGTTGCACCCAACACCAGAATCTCTACCGCAATGTGCATCTGCCCAGCATCTTTCAAGTGGAGATTCATGCCATAGAGATCTGCGTCCTTAGTAGCCTTCTCAAGGGAACTAGGGGAGCAAACATATGCATTTTTTCAGATGGTCAAGCTGCTATTGTCATCCTGAAGCATCTCCTCCAGGATTGTTATAGAATAACTACCTCTTATTACTTGGGAAAGGAACGGATTAGTCCCTTCCTTCTTAGGTCAATGCCAACAAAAGACTTTTTGGCCAATTTTTTCCCAGCTTACTTTGTTTTTTATTACTTTAGAAAAATGAATTTTCGTAGCTCGAAATATGTTTAATATCATCTATTTAAATTTTTCATATAAAATAAAATTTCTTGGAAAAAACCGAAAACTGACCTTAAGTAAACATGCTTCCTGGAGGTGTTACTTTTTAATTTATCTCAGTGTATTTGCTTGTGTAATATGACGTCACTTTCCATTTAACCCCAATGTCCTGTTTGAATTTCCATGCATATCAAATTTTCACTTTTCTCTTGTTGCTTTTAATAAGAATCTGCTTAGGAGCAGCAGCTTTTCCTGATTTTTCCAGCAACAAATGAAAAGCGCTGTCAATGACAATTACCAAAACTTTGATGAGAAACTCAAGAAAATTTCGACAAAAATCACAACCTAAACCCATAGATCCTGCTCCCGTAGCTGAGCTCCCTCCGTTTGATGCATGTGCATCAATTTCGCACAAGTTCATGCTCATCATTTGTCCTGCTGCTAATGGAAACGCCTCACTTCACTTGAGGCACGACGAAGACGAGGACGAGGACAACGACGACAAACGACAGATGCCACATGCCACACGCTATACTCTGTACTCGGGTTATTTGCCAGCACTTTGTCAGATAGTTTTGCGATTTCTTATGAAGCTGTGTGTTGGATCTGAACACCTTTACGCTTTTGGCCAAGTTTTGTGGCAAATCCCCTGCCACAGCATGCGGCATGTTGGCTGCCATCTCAAGAAGTCTCACGCTCTCCCTCTCTCTCTGTCGCTCTATCTACACGTTGTTCGATTAGTTTAGTGTATGCCACTGTGCCAGAGTGCCACACAGTGTTGCAAGCATTTGGCAAATACTTTCACTCCAGCAGCTCTAGCTCAACTGACTGACAAACGGAGGAGGCCCTTTGCTGTTGGCCAAATTGATGTCATTGCCATGTGTTGTGTTTTGTGGCTGATTGAATGGAGGTGGAGCTGGAGCTGAAGCTGTGTAGCTGGCGGAGGCATCTTGTGCAGCAACACGTTTTATGGCTGGGACATCTCAACTCAACGTCAGGTTTCAGCTTGTGCTCATTGGAGTGACGTTTCCAACATGTTCTTAGCAATTTTGTTGCAATTTTTATATGCTTCTCAAGCGCTGCTGAGACAGACATTGCTTTTATCCACTTGAGCTGCCTTATCATCGTCTTCATCGGTTACTCTCCCCCTCTCTCCCGACGTAACTCACTTTGCTCAAGTGTTGAAAATTTTGTTGCATCTTTTAGGCGCCGCGCTTCAATTTGTTATGTGTTTGGCAAATATAGAAAATGTTTAAACGACTTCTTTGCAGGCGGCGTCTGATGGTTCATTAAGGATCCTGGCAAAAGTTTGTTACACAGCGAGAGAGAGAAAGTCCCTGGTACCTTTGTTGACTCTACTACCCACTTTTCGGTGCACAGCTCCCAGTTTTTAAAGTTCAATTTGAATATGTATGCAAAATGCTCTTTCACTTTTTGCTGGCCCAAAGTAGTCAACCAGTAGCCCAGTTAGTCCGTCCGTCTGTCAGTTTGGCTAGTAACCAAAGTTGGTTAAAGCTCGAGCTTCATAATAAATGCATGTGTGTGTGTGTGTTTACATATATGTATATATAATTGTGAGAGTGTGTGTGTGTGTGTATGTGTGTATGTGTGTGAAAGTAAACATAATCACTGCATATGAATTAAAAACTTTTCTGCATGCGAAAATATTTTGCAGTTTAAAGCAATTTGAAGTCATTTGTAGCCAATTTACAAATGTCTCTCGGCTGATGCACACTTGCGCACTAAAGTATATAGTATATAGGTACATAGTTATATGCTCTAGCGTCTACTACTATGTTAGCCAGTGTACATATATGTATATGTACAAATAAAATTATAGCTGCGAACACGTTACATGGCTTTTGTGTAATGTTCAATGTTCATAGGATTTATACTCTTTAAGAAAGATATCCGGAGTACGAATCCGAAAATTTTTTAACTATACGAATATATCGAAACAAGAACGCAAATATCAATAGAAAAAACTCTTTTTCTAGTAGATGCCAAAACGAATCCAAATAAAATGGTTTGGTTTTTTCGAAGTCCGAGAAACCGCTGAATATTTCGTTGCAAATACTCTTAAAAGAGAAGAAGAGAAATGTTTCGAATCTTTATTTATTATTTTATATATATGGTTTTTAAATAGGGACGCATCAAAGGTAGACCGATAGGGACAGCAAACGACGCCATATTTTTTCCCGCTCTCTTGACATTTCTCTTCAGTAAGGTTTGCCATTTAATTATGGAAAGATATACGATCCAACAACGAGTCAAAATTAATTAAATTTACTACCGAAATTCGGAGTCAGTGGCCTCAACTTTAAGAGCGCCACGTCCAATTTATGACCATCATAATTGTCTTGCCAGATCAACAATTGAGCGTCTAGTGTCTAGGGTCAATTGCGGACGACCCAAATCAGTCTCTCACACGTCGTTCTCAAGCGTTGGGCATCTCTTTGTCGTCGTTGTGGCGAAAAGATCTTGGCCTACATCCTTACAAGATCAAATTGACGCAAGAACTGAAGCCCCTTGACCTCCAGAAGCGTCTTATGTTCGTGAATGGGGCTGAGCAACAACATGAAAATGATCCGGATTTCCATCGAAAAATCATCTTCATGGATGAGGCTCATTTCTGGCTGAATGGCTTCGTCAATAAGCAAAATATGCGTTATCCACAGGTACTCCATGAGTCACCATTGCATCCCGAATAAATTAAAATTTCACAGGAATAAAGAATTGATATCCAAAACCCTTTATGTTTTGTTGAACAAAAACGTTTGTAGCGCTCTTATTGAAAAACCCTTTATAAAAAAAAACTTATGCCTTACGTGTTACGGGTGTTCTCATGAACGCGTCGATGAATTCCAAATATGATTTTTGCATGTGTTACAGATTGTCAATACGGAGGTTTTAAGCCTATTGCAATTTTGTTTGTATTTGTTCGTGTATAGGAACGTAAAAGAACTCGGCTAAGACAGACCCGTGAAGCGTGACATTCGACTTATAATGGTGCAAGTTTGAACCAAGCTGCAAACTAATCTAAAAATCTTATATTTATCCAGAGAAGCTAACTAGAGAATCTTACGATGTGTATTCACTTTAAGCGTAATCAAAAAGTTTAGGCAGGACAACATCTGCCGGGCTCATTAGTTCATTTATATTAGACTGCCAGACTTCCTAAATTTGGAATGTTCTGTGAGCAAAACTCAGAAATATTTTTGAAAGGGCATGCATACGTCGGTGTCTTTAAACTTTACGTTTATTTTTTTAAAATGAGTCATGCTAATGGTTCGCCATTAGCAAAATTTTGTGCTACACTAACACACAGATAGAGACACACATAGTCACACACAGACATGCAGCTAGTCAGTCAGTCAGTCAGTCATACAGTCATATATTTATATGTATATAGTGGCATACATTGTATCCTTTCTCTGTGTGAGTGTGTGTGATAATTAAGTTGCATTTGTAACTGCCAGCATGTAGTAATTTTTGTGTGTGTGTTAGTTGATGACGACAATCAGAGAGAGCTTGATGGGCCAAACGGATGGGTGTTGGAAGGACGCTCTTTAAATGGCAAAATGGCGGGGTAAAATGAAAGAGAAATGTGATTTTGAAGGCTGTTGTTAAATATTTAATTATGCATTGCTTGGCCGTTGATTACGCTGCCATCAAAGTCTAATTGCAAGGTGGGAACTATCCCAGTAGCAGAGAAACAGAAATTACTTTAAGTGCATCAACAATTTTGGCACTTTGTGCAGGCCTTGAGAGTTGGAGAAGTATTAAAAAGAAACTTTCAGGGCCTTGGCTTTTTGGTCTGGTAGTATGTGGTAATGCATTTATATGCAGTTTTGCCAAAGTGACACACTAATTGATCTCACATGTTAAATTGTTATGTGCTTTTTTTTAGACAAGTTTAAATTAGTATTTAATGGCTAATTTGGTTCATGTGCTGGCTATGAGGCAATTGTTACAAGTGTCCGGAGTCCACTCTTCCGTAAGCCCAAATGTTTTGCTATTGCTCAAGCGCATGCAATTAACAATCAAGTGGCCAAGAGCAGCCGGAGTCCAGTATAAGTGTGTGTGTGCGTGTGTGTGTGGCTAGCCCGTAAGTGTCAACGGAAACGCACACTTAAGCAATGACTATACGACATTTCCTTAATGAAGCCAACAACACGCAGCTGAATCTATATACTCGTACGAGTATGTGTGTTGGTTGGAACCTAATTGTGCTTATACAAACAGCAGGAGGAGCAACCCCGTTGAACCACTGCAGGCATAAAACTTTATTACGTATATGGCATGTCTGTCTAGTGCCCCTAACCCCATTACCCCCCACACAAACACACACACACTCAGCCACAAACTAGCTGAGCTCAGCTCATTTGACATATAAAAACTGAAGCGAACACACGGCGTATGTGTAATTATAACAACTTAAACTTTTTGCGTCAAAGTCGCTGCGCAGTCGACGGCAACGTCAACGTCAGTGTCTACGTCAACGTCTACAGCTTCGTCTGCTGCTACGTCTACGTCAGTATGTCCCTGCTGCCTCATTTGTCTATTTGTCAGCTTTTGTCATGTCCATTGACACTCGACTGAATGTCCTGTCAAAGTTTGCATTGTAAGGCGCACTATATAGTAGTAGTAGCTCCTCTATCGAGGCCGAGACTCACCTGACACCAGCAGCTCGCTGCTGCTGTTGACCAAATTGTCCATAATTGGCTGGAACGTGTAGAATGTCAAAGTTTCCAATTTATTGGACTGCACATTGATGGACAGCAGAGCAGGAGTGCCACGAAGCAATCCATTGTCGATTTTCTTTAGCAAATTATTGCGCAAATTGAGCGTTTTCAAATTGTTGAGTCCATCCAAAGCGCGCTCCGAGATGCGCTGTAATAAGAGAGAGAAAAAGAGAGTGAGCGTGAGAGAGTTTGAGAATGAGCGCAGCTTCAAGTTATTTAATTAAGTATACGCCATGTTTTGATTTGCATGCCATAAACATTGTTTACGCAACGTGTTGTTGCCATTGTTATTGTTGTTGTGGCAAATAAATTTCACATAAATAACATTTTTGGCATGCTAATAAATTGATGGCCAAACATAAAAATGCCTAGGCAGAACCAGGACCACGACCAAGCAGCAAGGACTAGAGCAAACGTCTCAATAAAATATCTGCTTTATGTCAATCAGTTTGGCTTGTTTACTTGGCGCCGTCTTCATTACAAATAAAACCAACCCAAATAACAACAACCCCTCCAAGCAGCCATAAACTGTAGGGGTTGCCAACATTGTACAAAGATGAAGCCATTTTCATTTGGTTTATATGTTTTTCACTTTTGAGGCGGCACTCTTTTAATAGTATGCATAATTTTTCCATTTCCCAACAAAAAGCATATTGAATATTAAATAATGACGCACACACGCATACCAACAAGCAAGTAGCTACATATATAATACATATAGTACATATGTATATGCTACGACTGTATTTTGACAAAAATAAACACTTTTTCCATACAATAAATTCGTTTGTCTTAAATTGAAGAATACAAGTTAAAAAAAATTACAATAACAAAACTTGCAATATACAGTAGAGGCCAAAAATATGGATACACCTATCAAAAATGAATTTTCCGACTTTATCCTCATGCTTCCTAATAAAATGTTATTGTTTGAAGGAAATTAATTTTCATAAAATAAATTTTTTAAGATAAATTGTCGAAGCTTCAAATTATTCGAGCAAAAATATTCCAAACAAAAAAAATATGCATTTACTACACGAGCTTACACGCAAAATTCTCCTTCGTAATAAGCTTATTTTAAGGTAGTTTGTGTGTTCGATTTTTTTTTCTTAGGAACTGTTTTCGAGTTTATTTCGAAAAAGAGTTTTTTTAGGCACTTTTTCAGTTATTTGTCAATATCTCGTGAACACAATTTTGTATCGACATGAAAGTCGCTTAGATCAAAAGATATTGATCTGGTCCAAATCTCAAAAACGGTGCATAATAAAAATAGGAATGTAATTTTCGTGTTTCTCTATCCCAAAAAAATCCCTAAAAAACACATTCCTACGAAAGTTCATTTGATGGCCCTTAAATTTCAAAGCAAGTGTTATTGCTCTAGAAGACAGACTGATCTTAATCCGATGCCGAAATCAATTAAATATTGTAATGTAATGATCTGATGCTAATGTTGTTATGATAGAGTAGGCCAACACAAAAAAATTAATGGAATCTGACCAAATAGTCATGCCATAGAATTCTTCAACAACAATGTATTCCATCTGGAAATGATTTGACTGGTCACGGATTCATTTTTCAACGAGTAAATGACCTAAAACATACTACGATTTGAGAAAGAAAGAAGACGCTGACCTGCTGAAGAATATGAACTGACACTATCACCAGAAATCAATCCTCTAGAGACCCTATAGGATGAGCTCGACCTCCATAGAAGGTATATGCGACCAACTAGACAGTCTCAATGATATGTGGGAGTACATATAGGAAAAAACCCTTTACAAACTTGTCGGAAGAATGCCAAAAATATATGCCGCAGTGATCAAAGGACTTTAAATAGGAATTGAGTCATTTGCTTCCTTCTGCAATGTAGATCTTCTGTGCCTTAAAGAGCGCGTTAACTTATATTAGTTTATTTTTTCGAAATACCATTCTCTATTTTTAAATTACAAGTAAATATGCAACAACCGAGAAAAATCAGATAAGATAAGGTCATTTGATTTCTTTAAAACGATATTTTCGTAGCTGTATCCATACTTTTGGCCAGCACTGTACATACAAATAAATGAATGTATACAACAACAACAACTAGAACAACTTTGGCAACAAACTGCGCCACTATGAAAAACAATGAATATAATTCGCAAAAATGCGGAAAAATGCCAGCAAATATAAGTTGTATTTTTTTTGTCGGTTTTTGCCTCGAGGTCACAACCCGATATCAGACAAGTGGGTCGGAGTAGCATCCGACGAGGCCCCGGAGCCTCATGCGAATCAATGAAATGGAGTGTGTGTGCTCTGTCCCCAGCTCAATCAACATTTAAATAAGCAAATACAAACGCACCACTTGGATTACTTCTTTAGTCCTTAAAATTTTAAAGCAAACAGAGCGAGTTCCATCAATCTAGTATATGCATATATCGAGCTGACCCTACTTCAACCCCAGGAAATGATTTATGTAGTACGCCTCCAAAAAACGAGAAAAAAAAAGGCAAAAAAGGGCAAATGCAATTTGCTTTTATTAAAAGCAAGTTGGCCAAAACTTGACAAGAGTCTAGGCCAAACATATGCCCAAAATGGCTGAGCCAACGAAACAATGTGTTTGGCGATAACAAGCCCAATCATTATGAGTAAGCCTAGGTGCTGTGCTGGCTGCTCTGGTTTCTTGGCTCGGGCGGAAGCGGGCACATTGTCAGCGACAGACGATGACGTCGACGACGACGACATGGACGCAAACGAAGAAGCAGCCAAACACTTGAGCATACTTGAGTGTGTGGCCTGACGCTGTCCTGGTTTCTACTGCTGGCCCCTGTTCCGGTCGCATCCTGCCTTGGCGTGACACATATGTGAGTTGTCTGAGTGTGACATGATATGCGACCACTTTGTAAAATGGAAAAAATGAAGCCACGCAGCAAGTGGAGAAAAGGCGTCAGCACGAAATGCGCAGGATATGCTATATGTATATATATATATAAGCATATAGCTATGGATATGGATATACATATGCAGGATTTACGCTTATCGTTAAGCTTCAACATATACAGATGCCACACCCGCCCACGGACTACTTCAGACGATAGATACACTTGGATACACATGCATAAACATATGACTTTGCTGACATAACTTTGTATCCTGTGTCCGTGTGTGAGTATGTCCTGGCGACATATTCTATTTACACAGTTTTTCGAGCACAGCACTAACCGTTTTTATGGCCAACTGCTAACTGCCAACTACCAACAGGGAACAACAGGCAGGACCAGGAATAACTATGGGCGTGCGTCCTTGTAGCACCACAGTGCCATAAATCTATTATTCAATGATTTGTTATTCAATATTTTGTGAGTAGATTAACTTGCAGCCAACATTTGTTTGGATAATGCGGCATTCCCCTACTCTACTCTGCCAGTGTGGAAAGGATAATGTGTGCGTGTGGTCGGTCAGGACACAGGCAAAAGTTGTGTGTGTGCCTAGAGTGAATTAAGCTGTTGTGACCATGAAACGACTTGTTTTGCTTGGGCTCCCGAAAACATAATTTACAAATCTATTTATCATATTTTCGCCTTGCTTAACAGCGGGCAACCAAATTGTCTTCGCTTTCGGACTCCTTCAGAGCAAACTGCTCCCACTGGTCCGACTGAGTGACCACTTAAATTACCACTAAAATACGCATTCGAATTGAATTTATGACACCAGCAAGTTGTTAAGACACCCTCTCTGTTTCTTATGGTTACACCAGAATATTTACGAGTACTTGGGGATTGGGAGCTACGATAGGAACTTACCTCTATGCGATTGTCATCTAATTCCAGTTCCGTCAGACTCCAGAGCTCGGCAAAGACCGTGTCGCCAATGAAATTCAAACTGTTACGACTTAGCTTCAGCTTGTTGAGATTGCCCAATCCTTTAAAGACTTCACTGGTAAGCACGCTGATCTGATTATGCGCCAGGCTCAGCGTGTTCAAACGTGCCAGATCATTAAACATGCCCTCATGTAGACTGCTCAGATTGTTATTGTTCAGATAGAGATGCTCGCAGAGAGGCAGATTACGAAAGGCGCTGCGATCAATCTCAAAGATTTGATTATGCTCCAGATTAAGTTCACGCAAGCGTATATGATTGGCAAAGGCATCCTGATCGAGCGCCATAATGTGATTATTGTTCAGTATGATGCGCTCCAAAAAGGGCAGATTGGCAAAGGCTTGGCTCTTGATAATCTCCACTTGGGAGTACTCGATGACAATGGTGCTGAGATTTTTCAAAGGCTCAATGATCATGGTCGGTATATAGTCCAGTCGCGCATTGTTTTGTATAACAAACTTAAGCTCGCGTAGTCGCGTTTGCTGATAAAATCGCGTCCAGGTGGTGTCGTTTTGATGCAAACCCTCCGAAAAAATCCAGCACTCGGCTTTCTGTACGGGCACATGAATCTCGTCGGGCGTGCAGTAACACATGAGCTTCATGTCACGGCGACGCATGCAAAAGCCAGTCTCATCTACGGGTCCATGATAGCCGCTGGAGGAGCTGCCATAGCTGGACGACGATGAACTGCCGTAGCCTGACGAAGTGCCGTAGTAGTTGCTGGCGGAAACTCCGCCGCCGCTTGAGGAGCTTATTGCGGCTGAGCTAGAGCTGGAAGTGCCCATGTTGCTACCACGTGCTCGACTACGACGCTCTTCCTTATCACGCGAGCGCGCTTCGGTGGACGCAATGAGACAGCAACACAACAAAATGGCGGCGCCAATAATAGCCGCCATTTTATGACGCTGATGATGCGGCAACATTTTGCCCAAAGTTGTGCACGGATCACTTCTCTGCTACTGTGGTGGCGACTGTAAATAGATGGAGAGAATGAAGAGAGTGACTCAGTCAATAAAAAATGTTTTTCTTAATACGGTGGGCGGAAGGAAGACACATAAAAGTAAAGCGCTTCATAAAAATGCTAATTAATGTTGTTAACTTTTTACTTTTCGCTCATATTTCATCTCGCACAATTCACATTTTCACGCCGCTTTGCGGTTCACGGACACTCCGGGTAACCGAATCTTTGCCCGACCTACTCTCTCTCTCTCTCTACCTAAGAACCTATTCAATGAATGCCAACACAGTAAAACATTCGAGACCATTTCCATTTGCTCATGTTGTTCTCGGGCCGAGAGCAAGAGACGACTCCTGCTGGCCTTTTTACTGCTCTGCTTTCATTTGACGCTCTACTGGCTTCTGCTCGCTGTTCCTACCCCTTCCGAGTACTACTGGGTACGAGTACCATAAACAGATTTATTGCGCCCATAAATAACTGCAACACTGTCGCTGATTGTTCGCTCAACGCCAACGGCTTCATGCCGCGACCCCCTGAAGACCACATCCTGCCACATGCCCCCTCTTGGCACACGGTCAATCACTCTGGCATACAATTTTATATTTCAAGTGTCATTTGCCAAAGTGCTCCCTAATTATGCTCATATTTTTCTCTAAATAAATTAATAAGTCACTTTCCGGCATTTGCATACTGGGAACTGGGTCTGGAGTGGAACTCCGTATGTGCCAATATATTGAAGCAGGCTTCTAATGAAATAATGATGTGTAAATAAGTTATTGGCAGTTGTCAAGTGACTTATCGGAGTTTGTTTCTTGACTGTATACGAGTATAATTTCCATGCAGTGATTTGCATAAAATATTGTCTCGATTTTATCCACCTCCCCATAAGGCGACTAATGGCTTTGACTGCGGGTTGGTTTCCGGGGGGTGACCGAAGTATTCGGTAATATAAAGTCAAAAGTCATTTGAGTTATTGACTTTGGCATGCTTCATTACATTGATTTCGGTTATAAATTTTAAATAAAACGATGATAAGTGTTTCAATTGTTGTTGCTCTCATGTTGTTATTGTTGTAGTTGTTGTTGTTGCCGAAGCATGATGAGACGCTTAAGTTGGCTTAAGTGAGATGACGCTGAAAAGTCTGGGGGCAGTTAGACAGTTGCTAAGTTCCAAGGATCAGGCGTTGAGTTTGTCAAGTTTTATGCACAATCCACACACATAAATAAACCCATAGATTAACTTCTCCAAACACGCAAGCCAAACTTTAGCAGTATTATTAGCTCACAATTTTAGGAAACACAATTACAGTAGAAGGTACAGTGAAAACCCAAATAATGCGATACGAGCTCAAAATCTACCAAAGTGAAGTTAAACTTTGCAAGAGGCTACTTTCCCAGAAGTGTATTGGAACTTCTATAGATCCTGGTCTGGCTTTAAAAAGTCTAGGAAGAGCCTTAATCATGCATAATCGCTTTTCCACAAGAGGACTTCAGTGAATCAGGCGAGTAGTTCTTGAAACCCCTCAGTTGCTTTGGAATAAGTACGTAAGAGACTTGGGGATTTTTTTACTGGTCCTCTTTCCCAGAAGAGTATTGGAAATCATATAGATGCTGGCCAGGAAGAGCCTTAATCATGCATACTCGCTGAACCACAAGAGGACTTCAGTGAATTAAGCGAGCAGGTCTTGAAACCCCTCAGCTGGTTTGGAATAAGTAAGTAAGAGACTTGGGGATTTTTGGATTACTGGTCTTCTGTTTGTTCGCCGAATTAGTTCTAGGTTTCATCTTAGTGAAATAAATGTGATCACGTTTATGGAAAACTTTTGCGGGCACTTTATTTAATACGACACATAACAAGCAGTCTCTTGTGATTTAAGAAGTTAAGGTATTTAAAGACCAAAGTAAATCAAAAACTTCAAACTAAAATATTTCTAGTACACACTTCATAAGCTTGTCGTGTGTGCAGCCACAGATTGAAGTAGATGGCAACTCTGGCTAAAAGTTGACAAAATGAAAGATATAATAAACTAAGCCAAAGCAAAGTAAAGACATTTTATGGCAGCGCTAGAGATATCCTTTATCCTTGGCATTTTTAAGTGTGTCATCAAGCAAGAAATCAGAAAAATATTTATGTATATAAGAGAGTGGGTGGGTGTGTTCGTAATTAGATTTTCATGTGAGTGAATTTTACTCACACCCAGCCACACACACAAGCAGCCACACACACACATGCATACTTCATATATAACTCCATACAGCTTCGCTCCACATTTTAAGCTGGTAAATATATACAGACAGACATATGGATATTGAGCTACGTTGACAACCACAACCACTTAGTCAAAGACATGACAAACGTGAGTGAGCAGGATTTACGAAATGATATAAAAGGTGGCAGCCAACCAAAGGACATCAAGGAGGGACACGTTAAGCAAATGAAAAATCAATTTGTTGATTATGCATAAATCATAAGATTTATGCGAGTTCTCACAGAATTCATAAGTCATTTATCAACAAGAAAGTTTTCTATGTCAAAAACAAAACAAAATCAGGCAGAAAACAAGTGGGACAAAGAGAGTTGGGACGTAACGACTTTGTTATACCCTTCGATAGATATTAGTCTGCATTTCTTTTTCGTCACTCCCAAAGTTCCGAACTGTACTTATTCGATTTGCAACCAATGGATGGGTAATGGAAAAAAGAAAGTATGTTATATAATGGAAGAAATCCATCGATTTCTTTTATGGTATAAACTTTCCAAAAAGCAGAGCAGAGAGAATTTCGTATACTCTACTGGATTTCCAGAAAACTGCTCAAAAAAGTTTAAAACCTGAACAAGCTGATCCATCTATGGATAGCTTTAATATGGCTTATGCAAATTAAAGAGTTAAAACAGCAGGAAAGTCACAACGAGCAGTAGATAGAATGGAATGTCCTGTTTGCCGTGCTCGTCCTTGTCTTGACGCTGTTGGCATTGCCGAGTAATGTATGAAAATTGCAACAAGAAGCAATTTGTCTTGCTGTTTATAATTTCGATTAAACTTTTCAAAAACACTCACACACACACACACACACCCACCCTCTCACCCATACACTCCAAGACAAACGACAAACTCACGCATATGTTTTAAGTGCATGCAAGTGTGTCTGTGAGTGTGTGAGCATAAACAATGATAAAACAAGGAATTGGAGAAGTAGAAACAACAGAGAATGGATAACACTGCGAAAGTGTGTGACAGCAGCGTGTTCCTTGGCTGACTGCAGCAGCAGCAGCGTCGGCGACAGCTACGAACGACCCACTAGGAAATTGGAGCAAAGCCGCAGCCAAGTTGACAGCTATATATTGAGTGGGAAGCGGCTTCGGGGCGTGCGAATCACCCATTCGAGTGGGTTTCCAGAGGGTGTTGCGTTTGTGCAGACATAAATTTCAGCCTATGCTTCAATGAAAATTTCTCAAGTTAAAGTTTTTGCTGTGGCTGCTTTTCCATTATTGCCGCCTTGCTTAGCTTTAGAGCCTAGACCCCCGAGCTCCTTGAGCCTTACGAGCTGATCTCTTGGTTGGTGTTGGCGTTGTTTTGTTGTTCTTGTTGCTTGTTTGGATTTGCTGGCAGTAAGTTTCATGTCGTCGTTGGCAGAAAACTTTAGAAAACCTGATAAGGCAACAGCATGCAGCATTGAACGTATGTAAAAGGCAGGGCCGGATTAAAGCATGAGTGAAGTCGGCCCGGGAGCCGTAAATATTTTTGAATCTTTAAACAATGTCATGCAAATCATTGAATTACCTCTTAATTAAAAATTACAACGTATCTGTGGGTTTCTTTTCCTGTTGGGTGGCGAGATTAGAGCATCCACCTCAGTGTGGGAAATGGGTGGAGCAGCTTGAGATTAGCCGTCGAAGACAGCGTCAATGTTGGGTGATGGGTGACCAGTCTCGGGCATTTGATGCCAAAACTAGCGGGGTGTCCCATATCCGAGTCTGTCGGGACTGAAAGGGGAGGGCAACCGAGTACTTAATTTCGGCACCACGGGTTGAGTATACGTCGAAGCGTACTAATTGAGTGGGAGTATCATGGGGAATTGCATGCCCGACAACATGCTTTCAAATTGGTACCAAAGAAATATCAGTCTCGGCTGAATTCTCTGAGGGGCGTTAGTTGGCGTATCAATCCAGACTCATTGTGTTATACCTACGTACACTCAAGTTGCATATTTAAACGCCGTGGTTTTAATCCTGCAAAGGAACACACCATGTTAAATAAAATCCGGAAATTATGTTCGGAAAGTATGTGGGTTTCTTTATATTCATGCCATACAAAAAAAAAACGACTTTCTAAAATTATGGATGAAGATCGACTTATTCATCGCAATCTTCTCAGTCTATTTAGCCATTTACTCCGACAACTCGAATTTGGTAATATTATTTCAAGTCGGAAATCTAAATGCCACAGTAGTTGTAGTACCATATTGCATCAGTGGTCATTAATGATGGTCGGTGATTCGATTCTCCGGAGAGGCACTGGTACATTTGCCTACCACTGCCATTAAGAAAACCTCTCTTGATTCATGACGCTGTCTTTCGGGTTCGGCTATATACTGTAGGTCTCGGTTCTCTTCAAACAGTTATTAATAGAGATTCCCATGGTCTACCTAGTGGAGACTTGCTATTAAGTCACCTTCGGGAATCATATTATTATGTTGGCTCCCTTACCACGGCCCAATTGCCTTTCCCTGTTATACTCCACTCCTGACATCAAGCAGGCAGTCAAGCAGCCAAACAGCCAAGAGTTGCCGTGTGAAAAAAGCGGGAACATCGACTGAAACTCGGTCTAGATGATGAAGACAATGCCAGCAGTGGAAAGAAAACTCTATAAGATGTGGAGGCAACAAAAAAAAATGCCAAGCTTAAATCTGCTGGCTGCCGCTGCTGCTGATGTTGCGTGTGGAAATTGTTTTCAATTTTCGTTATTTGACAAATGGTGACACTTCCGCTGTGGCAGGCAGGGCACCAAAGGACTTAACAATATGTCTGCCAGGCGAACATCAGACTGCGTCGCTGTATAATGTATACGTCGGTGTCATGAGGTTTTGTCAACAATAAGTTTATGTACACACAGATACACTCACATACACTCATACACTCACTTATACATATAAACAGAGGAAGCACGCTGTCGACAACAAATGCAGCCGACAAAATGATGACGACGACGACGTCAACGTTGACGCCGCCGCCGCTGACGAGCCGGAAGAGTCATAGTTGTTTATGACATACTCATGTGCTTTAGCTCCATCACCCAGCAGCAGCACCACCACCACCCCCGATCTGCCGCTGCTCTTACTCATCATTGCACTGAGCACATTATGACCGCTGCATGCCACATAAAACAACAACTACAACTACTACTACAACAACAAAAAAAGGGCAACAATGAGTTGGAGATAACGTAAAAAACCGCATGTGAATAACTTTAAGCTGTGGCAGAGAGACCAGGACACACACACACATACCCACACATACACAGCATGAGTCCAAAGCTGGCTCGGACGTGCTTGACTTTGACTGACTCTGACTCGCACTTCTCTGCCTTTGACAGACTATGGAGCAGCTCCAGCTCTGGCTCTGGCTCGTTGACAACTCGTCGTCGCCATCATCATTGTTGTGTGTGGTTATGAGACCAAAAATAGTTTATTTGGATAAAAGAAAAACTGGCGATAAACTAAAGACAAAATGCCGGACCCTGGTTGCCATATATTAGCCAAAGTGGAGCTGCAGTTGGAACTGGAACTGTAGCTAGAGAGGTACGGATAGCTGGGTGCTCGTCCGGCTGACAAATGACAAAACGCTAAAGTGACATACAAATCGCAGCCATCAATCAACTGAGGGTCCTTATGATGTGCTCTGTATGCTCCCGTATTGTTTGCTTTGGACGCCATTTTTGATATTATTTATTCACGATATTGAAATGTGCAATTTAATTATTTAGTTTGGCTTGATTTAGTTTGCGTTCCATTGTCGTCGCACGTCAGAATTGATTGCCACTTGCGTTTGTCATATGTCAACAGTGCTTTTTTATTTGGAATACTATAGCCAAGGCCATGGGACAGTTTTCCTTTGCATTTCGACGCACTGAAAGAAATTTAGTCAATTGATGGACACGAAAAATCTATTTGATATTACAGAGAGTCAACATGGGTTACGTTTTTATATTGGATGTACAAATAGAAAACCGCCGTTTTCCCATAGGTGGCGCCAGCATTGCAAATCGGTCGATAAGTACGAACAGAATCGTTACATTGCCAGCTGAGGCATCGGTCACCAACTCCACAGAATCTCGCTTGTCTATTTTCGCGCGTCAAATGATTGTAGAAACTTAGGGTGAAAGTTGTATAAGAAAAAGAACGTGTCGGGAATGGTTTCAAAAGTTTAACAATGACGAATATGACGTGCAAGACAAGGATCGTCCCGGACCCGAGAAAAAGTTCTAGGACATAGAATTAGAGTCTTTACTGAATGAAGATGGTTGTAGAATGCAACAGGAATTTGCAAATTTATTGGGCGTGGCTCAAAAAGCCGTTTCTCATCGCCTAAGAAGCTTAGGAGTGATTCAGAAACTTGGACATTGGGTGGCGTTCGAGTTAAAGCCGAGGGACATCGAGAGGCGCCTTTGCACGTGCGATCAACTCGTCCAACGGCAAAACAGAAAGAGTTTTTTGCATCGAATCCTGACCGGCGATGAAAAGTGGATACACTATGACAACCCGCAGCGGAAAAAATCGTGGGGGCTTCCCGGCAATGCAACAAATTCAAGAGCGAAACCGAACATTCATAGCTCGAAGCTGATGCTCTTATATATGGTGGGACCAGCTCGGCGTAGTGTACTATGAACTTTTGCACCCAGGCGAAACCATTACAGGAGCCCTGTAACGGACGCAATTAATACGAGTCGAGCGCTCAAGGAAAAACGCCCGCAATACTCGGAAAGACACGATAAGGTCATACTTCTACATGACAACGCTAGGCCACATGCTTTCAAAGTAGTGAAAACATACCTGGAAACTTTGAAATGGGACATCCTACCCCACCCGCCGTACTCTCTTCACATAGCCCCTTCTCATTTGGACTTATTCCTACTGATGACGCATGACCTGGCCAAACAGCACTTTCGTTTTTTCGAAGAAGCCAAAAATTGGATCGATTCGTAAATCGCGTCAAAAGAAGAACAATTTTTCCGACAAGGAATTCAGAAGCTGCCAAAAAGATGGGAAAAAGGTGTGGCTAACAATGGAAATTATTTTGAAGAATGAGTATGTAACGAGTGTTTTTTTTCCATATTGTAAAATCAAATTAGACAGCCATTTTTCCACGCGGAATATTTTTCGAAACTTCAAATTTGGAATTGCATCATGAAAAAATCCTCGATTAAGTTTTTTAGCTTTATGAATAAAATGTCTAATACGACTTAAATATTTCGAAAAGAAAATCTATTTTGAAAAATTGTGCGACTCGGCATTCGTTTCTTTGACAAAATTTCTTAGAATGACCGCTTGAATCAAAACCGCGAAGCTCTCCAGAACGTACAAATTATCTCAGCTCTCATCAAAAGTTTCTTTCCATTGGCTCAAGCAATTCGAAAAAAATCGAACGAACAAATTATAAAACTGGTTTCTTTGGGTTCGGTTGCTTGAACCCCATTTTCGCTCAGTGTATTTGTATTCCTTATCGCATTGGTTTCTTTTTGTTATATTTATTGTCATCAATAAGAATGTCACTTTATAAATATTTTCATAAATTGCTTGCCATTTGTTTTGACTTTTCCACAAACATACTCCTACCAACGCATAGTTACTACTACTGCTGCATAAAGTTCCAGATGTCATTCCTTAACCCTTTTGTTATTATTGTTATTACTATCATGCGAAACAGTCACTAGCAGCTGTCACAGCTCCTACCTAGAGTTGTTCCCTGTTGTATCCTAGTGCCCCAATATCATGCTGAGTGCTACCAAAACCTTGCTCTCTTCTATACAAGTATCTCTGTGCGAGTTTTTCTACTATTTCTTTTATTTTTTTGTTATATACTAGTAACTGCTTCTTCTATGCGCAATTTACACTATTCCAGGGCTGCTTGCTCGTTTTTTGGCTTTTAGCATACCTGTCAGTAAAATAAAATGAAAAGTATAAGTAAACTTTCGCTCATCGCCGCCATTGCCTCCACTGCCGCCATCATCGTCGCCATATTGTTGACACATATTTTCGCTAAAAAGTTATATGCAGACGCCCCACTGCGCCGAGCCGACTCCAGTCGTGACGCTCCATTTCCCGGACCTACTTCTCACTCGGGCAACGTTGCACTTGATCTACCTGACGACTACCTTACCCAACCTACCTAGGCAGCCTGCCTGCCTGCACATTACTTTAGCTGTCATTTTTTCACTTATTTTGGGGGCTATCCGACCCCCAACCACTCCCCCTTTTATTTGCCTTTTTGCTGGTTTGCTCAACTCAAGAGCTTTAACTTTTGCTGAACAATTTGTTTGCCTGTCCCAGCCGCCATGCCCCTTGCTCTGCTCCAGCAGCCATGTTTAAGCCAAGAACTGCTTAATGCTCAAATTGGCAGCACCTGCCTGAAGTTGTGTCTACTGGCAAGTTGCCTGCTTACTTGGCTACCCACCCGCTCCCACTCAGCACACCCCTTTGGCCCAAAACCTGGCCTGCCAGATAAGTAGTTCGTCGCTTTTTTTGGTGCTCTCCTTTTTTGTAGTTGACTTTTTGGCTGCTGCGACAGAAATTATTTTCTCCGTTGCTGCAACTTTGTTGCAACTTTTCCTAGTTGAGTGAAAATTTGTCATGCTTTTGCTGGCTCGGAGTTGTTGCTGCTGTTGTTGTCCTTATTGCTTGATATAATAAATTCTTTCAGTTTAGCCAGAAATGCTTACAAAGACAAACGCAAACACAAACACTTGAAACATAAATACAAACAAATAGTCAGCCAGAAGATTGGGAACTCACTGGACAAGCATTGCATCGACATCTCGCGGGTTCAGGGGAAGGAAACTTTTAAGTCAACTGCCAAATATTTTAACAATTTTGCATTAAACATTATAGAGAGAGATGCCAACGAGTGGAAGGCTTACACTGCATTACTAACTGAAGCTCTACCAGGTGCGATTGTGTGTGAGTTTGAAAGTGAATTTAAAATGCGCCTGACAGGCTTGTGGCATCCACAGCAGCTGCCTGCTTACGCTTCTGTCTGTTTCTATACTCGGAGCTCCGAGCTCATCCCGCCCGTGCAGATAATTAGTCAAGTTCTGAGTCATGACTGCGTCGTCCAAGTTGCTAATGATATGAGTTGCTTCTATTTGAGTGCACGCTCTGCACATTCTTCTTGTTACTAGTACGACTACTTCTTCTTCATGGAGCTTATAATAAGCACTCGTCCCAGTGGTGGTAGGTAGTCCTTGTACCTGGGATGTGCGGCTCATTATTGAATAATTTAGCTTACCTTTTGCTAGGCAAAACAAAGGGCCACGTCACGTACTCTCCTGACGCTGCTGTCTCTTCCGACACGCTCTGCCGTCCTGTACGGACTTGTCCTATTTGGGCCTATTTATGGTGCCCAGGCAGGCAAGTCGAACAAGGATCCTTTGCTGACTAATGCTACGCACGTGGGCAGAGCCTGGAAAGAAAAAAACAAACAAAACAAAATGAAATGAAAAAAAATTGTATAATAGAAACAAGAAAAATGGTAAAAATGAATTAATACGAAGAAATAACATTAAAGGTGGAGTGTAACGAAGTAGCGAAGGAACGTAGGCATGAGAAATATGCGCTTAACAAATCTAATTGCGTTAATTTCCACGTAATTGTGGAGGAGTTGAGTTCTTAGTTACCAGGACAGGCGCTACGCTATGCGGAACTACGGCGACTATGTAAAAGCTATTAACACACGCACACACACTGGCACACACCCCCGACATGGACATGTGTGGGCAGTAAGAGAGGGGAGGGAGTGTGTTATGACTGGCGCTATTCAAATAGTTTTATTATGTCCAGCACACAATTCCCAGAAGTTCCCTTAAGTGTCCCAGCGAGGAAGTGATGAGGAGGAAGCGGCGGGGTAAGGGGCGTGCACACACACACTCGTCCATTGTTGTCTGAAATTAAATAATTGCATTTGCCGCTTTGCCCACAAAATTGTAAGCCCCCCTTTCGACGCAACCCCTCCCCCCACAGCATATGTAGTTATAGCTGTAGTAACTCACTTTCCGGACGGGGGCGTAGGGGTTTGACTTTATCGCCTCGCCTCGTCAACCAAATATTCTACCAAGTATATAATATATGCAAGTAAACACGATTTTCTGTCTGTTCAGTTATCCAAAATGACTACAATTATACTCATTTAGAGTGGAATATGTAATGAGCCATTACATTTACGACGTTTGTATATATGTATTATAAGTTTTTTCTTTTTTTTTTTTTACTTATTATCGTTAATTATGCCCGCACTATTTGAACTCTCTTTCTCTCTCCGTGCGGGTGTGATTGAGTGTGAGTAACAATTTATATTTAAATATTTCATAAGCTTGATGTCATTCATGTAGATAGCTCCACGATTAGAGCAATACGTAGAAACTATTGTACATTAGATAATTATTGTTTGCCTTTGGTTGGAAAACTGCTTGTAAGAAGAAATTAAATCTACCTCAAGTATGGACAGTGGAGTATTAGGCATATTATCATCATTCGTAGCATTACAACCTTAGGTGGGCCAAAGCTGCCTTCACGACGCCTCTCCATGTCACTCGATCCATTGGTTGAACTGCGTAGTTTTAGACATTAATTTAACTTAAATCTACCAATGGATTTTTGGTCGCTCCCACTCGCGTTTCATACAGTCGCCTTTTTACAGGTAACTTTAGTATGGAGCTATCTTCTATGCGCAGTATATGACTTCTGTTTGGCTTTTTACTGACTCGTCCATCCGTTGTAGATGTGCGAACCATTTTAGCTGTCTCTCCTCGTTTTCTATAATCGACTTCTTCTGCTCTACTTCTGAACATATTCTTTTATTTCTGACCATATCTCTCCATTTCTGTTGCCTGAAATTTACTCAGATGTTTTTCTAATAGCGGCAAACACTTGATACCGTACAGTGCTATTGGTACTATCACCGTGTTGTAAAGCTTGAGTTTTTTTTTTATGCTTATCTCTCGTTTAGCCACTATTGTGTTACTTATCTGATCGTACGCTGAGACCGCTTTTTTGGTCCGGCTTAGCACTTCTTGGTCTACTTTGCCTTTACAACTAACAATGGTTCCGAAGGATTCAACTCTCTCTAATTCTGTGCCGTTGCATGTTATATGCAGATTCTCTGTCGACCTATTCGCTTTAGAGACCCACATTTCTTTGCTCTTGGTTATATTGACCTCCATTCCCTTTATTTGTAGATTGTTGGACCACTTCTCCAAGGAATTTCGCAGCCTTTCCGGATTGATTGCTATGATAATAATATCGTCCGCATATAATAGGAATTGCAGGTAGATGGGTTGAAGTCTCCAGTTCCCAATCTTCCACCGTAGACGCTAGGACTTTATAGCGTACAATTGGGGTAAAGGTATCATGACTTATGTATTTGAATGATATGAAGACGTCACCCCTATGACCTCTTTCCAGATGCTAAGTATGCCAACTATAAGCTCCAGACAGACTCCCAGAAGAAGTCGTCAGGGATGGGCAATTGCTGATGGAAGGGTTATACCGAATATAAGACTTAACGCATTTAGAAATTGAAGTTGCATCGGGAAGGGTATACCGCAGCCATTTTTTGGTTTGAGCAATGAACTGTGGAGTGGACCGTATTTTTTAGGGGTTCGAACACTTTTAACTTCATCGACAAGGTCAATACTTAAAGTTGAGAGATGTAAATAAAAACTCCCAATCTAAACACGCAGATAGCCTGGGGACGGTGTACTTAATGTCTGTGTTTTCAGACGACTTGTATTGTATTGCTTCTCCTACCCTCCCGTTACCGTATCTGGCCAAAAAACTTTTCTTGTCAATCAATTTGAGGCACTGAGGTAAGCCCTTAAAAACATTGCTAAGCGTTTGACAATCCAATTTTCAATTGTTGCCAAAGTATTCAATAAAAATTTAATATAATTACGCACAATTTACAGTTCAACTTTATAGCAACACCCACACACACACAGATATATATATATATAGGTATAGTGTATGTTTGGGGTGACTCAAAGACGTTGCATGACTTTTGACAGCGCCAATGGGCTGGATGGGCATCTCACTTGCCATTGCCACTTGCGACTTTACGAGGCGCCGCCAAAGACAAACATAAACACTTGTGTTTGCTGTTGCTGCTGTTGTTGGTGTTGTTGGTGTTGTTGTTGTTGTCAAGGATGCCCCCGCTTTGGCGAGGTTACTGCTGATTTCATAAAGTACAAGAACCGGCGGGGTTTTAAGCTCGTCTGCGACAAATAAGCGACGAACCAACTGACGTCGCTGCGACTGAGTCAACGGCAGAGACAGCGGCAGCACGCAATAAAGCGCAGCAAAAGTTTACAGCTTGCCGAGGGTTGTGGCTGCTCTATACACACACACATACACCAACTCTCACACACACACACACTCATTTTGTTGCTGCCTTCGAGTTAAATATTTGTTTCACTTGTTTACATTGAAGCGAACCCAAAAGCAAAGTTCCCAACGAGCTTCTGCTGCTGCTTTGAGTGGCGCCTAGCTCTCCTGGTTTTGGTGCTGGGAATACCCTATAAGATGTAGCATACACCATTTGCCCGCAGCATCTAGTTTGTTATTTCTTAATATTGAGTGCTGGCTGGTATCAAGCAGCTTTAGCAGTAGCTGACGACGATTGAGGGATCCGCTGCCAGGGGCCTCCGTATACAAAACTGATTCAAGCGTATATACTTGCCCAGCAGTTCTAACTTTACCTTTGAAGGGGACACACAAACGAACACACATCGACGGATGCAGTAGCTCTGCTATGTTTACCTACTAGGCCATAAATTGACTGGCTTTTGACTGCCTTTGAAGTCATAGAAAATCATACAAAGCAATCCAATCATCAGCGCTTTTTCATCTGATTCGCGGGAAAAAAAAGTCACTTGCAAGTCAACACTTCTTTGAACGTTGTAAAAGGCTCGGAAATGTCCAGCCACAGGTAGTGGAAAGGTTAGTTTGCCATTGCAGATATGTACTCAAGTGTTGCCTAATAGTTTTTCTTGAAGCTAATTCTTAATGGGAAATGAGAATACAGAGACCTCTGCGAGATGCCCAATTAGAACATTTAGTTTTTAAAAGTCCTTAGGGACCAACTGATTATAGTCCACTTCCCGTGCGGTGGCGGGATTAGAATATCCACCTCAGTGTTCCCCTGCTTGTCGTAAGAGGCGACCGGCAGGAAATGGGCGCGTGGCGTTATATGGAGCAGCTTGGGATTAGCCGTCGAAGACAGCGTCAATGTTGGCCACATTCGACTGGAGAGTGGATGCTAACAGCAATCGCCGAAGTCATATTTATGCGGCGTCGGCGGATGATTGAACCACGGATGGCAGATGGGTGACCAGTCCCGGGCATTTGATGCCAAAACTGGCGGGTTTGCCAAACCCGAGTCTGTCGGGACTGAAAGGGCGCAAGCCGAGCCCCTAATTTCGGTACCCCGGGTTGAGGTCGGCCCCCTTGTGGGAGTATCATGGTGGCTTTGGTTGAAACCCAAATCGCGGGTAGAGTCAGCATGGCTCGACGTGGTGTTGCGATCTGAACCGGGTGCTGCCAGCCATAAAGCAGAAGAGATGATAGATACATCTCGCCCTTGTATGTCCGAAAAGTATGATTATAGTCCACTACGACTTCTATCTTCCCCCTAAAGAGGAGAAGATAGTTAGCACTGTATATAAGGTTACCGTGACTGTGGTACTCAAACCACGATTTTACCCAACACAATGCTCTCATAGCCACTTTCAAAGCCATTTTGATTATGATTTGTCTTGGGGTAAGATCTATGTCCATCACGCTTTGGTCATTGTGCCAGCTCACAGCCTTAATCCCACTTGGAGTGACTCCATATTAAGCCTTATCAGGCAACTGAATTTTTTGACAGTGTCTGCACAAGGGTTAAATGTCACTTGAACTGGAGTATGGCTCTTAATGTAATTAGTGTTAATTAGTTACTACTTTTGGGTGTAGCTTCCAGCTCCAGCTCCTGCTAAAACTCAAGCACCTGGCAAAGACACTAGAACAAAATGTTTGAGCAGTTTGTTGGTTTTACGGGCATTTCTCATGATTTGCAGTAGTTGTGATAGGTATGTATGTCATCAGCATGTCTAAGGCTATTAAAATTGTTGCTAAATGCTCTCTCTCATAATAACTTCCGCTCACACATACACCTGCACACACACACACACACACACTTACAGCTACACCTGCACACACTCCCAAAGGCTCGGCCCATTTGCAACAATAAACAGCTGAATAAAAAGCATGAAACTGATTTTTCACGCCATTTTCATTTACATTTTCGACGGTTTTTGTTTTGCTTTGTTGTTTTTGTTCTCTTTTTGTGTATGTTCTTCGTGTTGTTGTCGTTGTTGTTGTTGTGTTGCTGTTGTTTGCTTTACTACTCACCGCCCGCGCACATGTAATTAAAATATAATAATTTTGTATAATATAACAAGCGGCAGAGAAGAAAAAGACCAAGCGAAAGCTAAAAAAAAAACAAGAATACAATAATAAAAAAGAAACTGTATTTATGATGAAAGTTTGAACAAGGTTGGGACCAAAGCCTGACCACCCGCCCACCTACCCACCTGGCCAAGGGCGTTGCGCGTGTTTCAACGCATTTCATCACACTTTTTTTCTGTTTCTTTTGGGTGGGGCAAATGGGGCAGATGGGACACACACACGCTCAGGCAGACACACAGTAAGCTGCACCTGTTTGAGGGGAGCCATATGGCTTGCTAGCTGTGTCCTTCACCTTTGCCCACTTTCACTCTCATTCCTTTTTTCCTGTTTTGTTCCTGTTGCTGTTTTTGTTTTGTGCGCATTTGTTACGCACAATAAATGAAAATTTCATATAAATATTTCATATTGCTGCTTTCCACAAATATCCCTGGCAACATCAACAAGGACTCGACACACACACTGGCACACGGGCAACAGTTGCCTTTGGTTTGCTTTTGACGACTTTTCGCTCGTTTCCGCCCCGTAGCCCATTAAATTGACATACGCGCATTCTTATTCGGATTCGGATTCGCATTTGGTTTCACAGGAAGTGCTTCCTTTTTATGGCCTCTGCCCGTCGTTTGTCTGCCTGTTTGCATAAGTTTTGTAATATTTGGTTTTATGTTTACAGTTGGGAAACGCATTAAAATCACAGATTTACATTTTTTCGCCGACTGTTGAATAATTTAGTGTTGTCGCAGGACAAAAGTATTCGCATTATTGAATTTCTTCTTTTGAGCACGGCGACAACTCGAACAGCTCGAAGACTCCTCGACTCGACTCGGCACGCTTATTGTTTCAAATTTTGTTTGCTTGTGTATCCACTTGAGAGTGCAAACTGTTGAGCGTATCTGGAAGATACATAAGCACACACTTGAATAAACACGCAACATACACACCGTACCGTGACACACTCAGTGTCGTGAGTGCAGTGGCGGCGACTCCTTGTGGCTGGGCCGTTGGTTCCAACTTGAGCATGGAAATTATTTTTTAATAAACACAAACGCTCGTCCTTAGAAACACAAAATACTACACAGCAGCATTTAGCAGAGGGTGCACCCACCAAAAAAAAAAAGGGGCATGAAATGTGTGGCAAGTGGCAAGTGGCAGGACGAACGAACTGAATGACTGTGCCAGCGAGTGCAAAATAAATAAACCCACTTTAATATGCGCTCGTTATATTATTTTCTTTTCATTTTCTTGATTTTTTCTGCATTTCTTTCTTTCTGTCTTTCTTTTTTAAGCTTTCTCTTGTTATAATGTTTTTCTTGCGTTCTGTGCCAGTGTGTGTGTGTGTTTTGTTTGCCAGCCCTCAACCTCAGCTACCCTGGTTTGCTTGTTTGAAGTGCCACGCTCTATTTAAAGGCAAATTGTCTGTAGGTCCTTTTAACAAATATTGCGTTTTTTTTGCATATTTTCCGAGCACTACTCTTTATTTATTTAACTGTTAGCTAGGGCCGAAACTTGGTCGACGGGGGAAGGGGTGAAGGGGCTGTGCGCCCTAACTAAGACAAAGTTGATGAAAAGTCTAGACACTTTGAGTAGTGGGCCAAGTAAATTCGGTCACTAAATTGAGTAGCTTGAACTACACTTCGAAGTACATCCTACATCCCTGTGGTAAATGGCAGTACATGAGCCAGGACGACTTCTAGTTTCAATTATACGTACACCGCTGTCAAACCCCTTGGCAAGGGGCCTCTGGGGTGGCGCAAGGATATTATCAAAGCGCACATCCTCCACATGCTATCAGTGGCGTGTATCTAGGGGGTCATGTATCTCTCTCTCTCTGTAGTGTTTTAATTTTTTTTTACTTTCTAGCATCTAGATCCGCCCCTGCCTGCAATTGTTGCGCCTTTTATTTGTTTGCGCTTTGCCCTGCGACTGTGACGTCGACGCTGCCGTTTCGTGTCATTGCCTTTGTTTGCTTTTTGCAGCTCCCTCTCTCGCCTCGCACTCTGTCCTTCTCTTGTTTATTTTCTTTTTATATATTGTACATTACGCGCGCGTTACAGTTACATACAAAGCAGAGAAAGTCGAGTTGTCGGGGTACGCATTTTACGAGCGAGTCCTCCACCCATCCCCCTACCTAGCCTGCCATCTGCCACTCGTTAAAGGTAAAAATTTATTGTGTCTTATTATTATTTTTTTATTGACAATACGTGACGTATAAGCGGCCAGGCCAGCAAAAAATTCGAAAAAAAACCAAACTGTAAAACTGCAAAAGGACACTCCTGCGAGCGGGTTGGTACCGCACTCGGGATACACTTCGGCGGGGGTAAGTTCCTATTACGATAGTAGTACCATGCATAGCTGCCTTGAAAAGATTTTATCGTTGTGAGCAATCGATGCCAGGGCTGCCTTTTGTTATTTTATAATTTTTGGTTGTTTTGTTTTGGTTACGTGCGTTGCTTTTTTTTCTTCCTTCCTTCCATTGTGTTTGTTACTTTTCACGTTCAACTTCATTTGTTTTGCTTAGCCTTTCGTTGTCGCCAGCCATTGTTGTTATTATTATTATACTACTCTCTTCTTTTTTTGTTGCTTTCGGTTTTTTGTGCCGTGCTGACATGGCGCTTTTGTTCGTCCTTTCACTCATTGACGAAGTGCTCCTGTTCTGTAGCCCCGTGAACGTGCGTGTGTTTGTTTTGCCGGCAAATCCTTATGAAATTGCCATTAAAATGTGCTTAGGCCTTCTTTAGCCGTATTTTTATGTGCGTTAATCATTATTTACCGTACGCTCGTTTACTAATACCAAAACATGCTGCATCACACACACACACGCACGCACACACACACACACAAAAAGAGCTAAAGTAAATAAGCAGAAAAGCCCGCAGCAAACGTCGTTGAAACGACGACGCTAAAGTGGCGCAAATCGAAGATTACGGAAAACAATTAAGTTAATCAAATCTGTTTTTCTTTATTTGTTAGCTCAGCCGTGCTTTTGTCTCTGTCTCTTTTGTTTGTTAGGTGTGCGAGCGAGTCCTGTAGCTTCAAACAAAATGAAGTCATTACACATACGCCGCATTGTCAGAGTGTTCTTTTGCCTTTCGGGTCTACGCACACAAAACTTCTTCTGCCTTCTTTTTTTTAACAGAGAACAGCAGAAACAATTTGCTGCTACCTTTTGCTCATACGTAGACGGTAGATGGAGGCGAGGAGTCGACGACTACGACAACCGTTTATCTATGGATGGCACAAAAAGTTTTCAACTCGCATTGCCTGAGGTTAAGTTTTTCGTTTGCTTCAATTAATTTTCATTTGTTTACTAATCTAACAAATTAAACTAACGGTTGGCTCTGTGAAATGCGAAAAGGTTTTTCCGCCCCAACTCTCACTCCGCCCTCTTCCGTCACGTTACGGTTCTTGCCAACTTGGCAAGCGGAAATTGAAAGGATTTGCTTACGGGTTAGCTACCCCTCGACCCACTGAAGTTCTTAACTGTGTGGCACAACTCTGTCCTTGATAGAGCTGGCTTGACTTTGACTTTTTGGTGCAAAATCTTAATCATAATTGTGGCCAGTTGCTAAGTTAACTTGGTCAGATAAAATTGACTTGACGTTGAACTTTTTCAGCCGCGTTGTTCACTTACAGTTTGGTTTTTCAAAGCAGTAGCAGAAATTTGCTGAGCTTGAAAATTGGTTTGTTGTTATTTAAGGGTTTTTGTCTGGCTGTGCTAAAGCATATCTGATTCAATCAATTTCGCATACTTGAAATAGTTTAGGCAACAGATTTCTTTTCATTTCGTTTTACTTCATATCCGGCTGCAGGACTCTTACACACATCGGGGTGGCCTTTTGTACGGCTTATTTCTATTTCCTCTTCATTTTTTACGCTATCCGAAAATATTTGTTTTTTTGTTCTGCTTACTTTCCGGCAAAAGACTCTTATATTTTGTCCTTATTGTTGTTGTTATTGTTTTTTTTTTGTATATTTTATGCTAATTAATTTCGCATACAAGACAGAAAAAAGCAAAAAAAATTGTTTATATATACAACGAAAATACCAAAATAAATATAAAGCAAACGGCCTAGGCCCGGGCTTATACTTTACCCCTTACTTCTTTCTTTGCCCTGCGGCGCATGACAAGCAAAAATATTTGCTTGCCATCTAAAAATAACTCTCTAATATTTGGGCCCAAGATAATGAAAGGTATTTCTTCGGGGCGCAACTTAACCAAACTGTACTAAACTGAAACCCAACTGCTTTGAACCTCTGACTCTCTCTCCAACTCTCACTTCACTCTCTCCCGACGAGTCTCGACCACATTTTGTGTTTACTTATTTCAAATATTTCTGAGCCTTTGAAGTTGCGTGAGCGCCCGCCGGGCAGGTGTACGGCCAATGACCAGCAACTTCAAGCCATATGAATACCCTACCCTCTAACTGGACTCCATTATTTTCACTACAAAAATGGCATTATAATTGCTCGTTAGTTTGGGTAGCTTACTCCCACACATAACAACCAGCCAACCAGCTCTCACAGATACACACACACACACTCATACACCAGCTGGCAGTTGCAAATGGCCGCACAGCTGTCGCGTCAAGTGTCGCGCCAAAAATTATAGCTCTAAAAATGGAAGAATAAAATCCAATGTACTATTGTGTGGCAAGGCAAACAACTTGGGCATTTTTCCGGCTTTTCTTCGCCTTGACGTTGACATGAATGTTGGCGTTGACGTCGGTTTCACGCGGACGACTCCCTCCCAACTAACCGCATTCTGATACACTCGAAGAAATACACCCATAATGATTTCATAATTATATGCAAAATGTTGTTTTGAATTTTTGAGCGTACTCAATATAAATCGTGTGGGAGAGGTCTTTTATATTTCTTCGGGAACATGCAATTCTCGAATCGGAGATTTTTAATTTTATTTCTTTCCAACGAACACTGTATTTTTCTTTTATAGCCACTTGAAAAATTTATTTGGGTCACAATGGTTTTATTTTATTTTCAACACCATGTTTAACACGATGTAGGACCGAAAAGAACATAGTTTTTAGAATTCTATCGTCACACTTTGCATTTAATTTTGAAGGTAAATTTGGAAATGGTGTGACTCATGTGGAAAGAAAATTTGATAAGATAAATAAATAAATAAAAGATGATTATTGGATTATGGACAAACCAATTGCAACAAAACTGTTCGCCAAAAAAACTACTTTGAAGCGTATTGGAGCAAACTACTTAAGCATCGTATATCCATTTTATCTAAGAACAAAGATTCTTTGGGAACATCCAAAATGGCATGATTTGGCACCCAACACTCTTGAACCAAAACATGTTGAAGCGATTTCAAAAACAATTTTTTCTTCATGGAGATTACTACTATTACTACGAATTCTGGACTCCTAAGTGGAGTCCCCTCTCAGGGATTGCCACCTGGTCGTGATGAGAGGGCTTATTAGGGGCGATGAATCCAAGAGCGATGTCGGCGATAGCATAGGTATCGGCAGGGCCACCCATAAGGTCGAGAAAGAGTCCTGAAGCTAAGAGAAGTCCACAACAAATCCTGATGCCTTTTTGGCAGCCAAATTGCCATCATTGATTCTCATAAAAGATGTCTGAATAACATGGAACAAAACAATAATGGAAACATCTTTCAAGAGGTACCCAGCAATTGGTCAATCTCCCTGCTAAGGCAGCCAGCATAAAGGATTTACAGGTGCTAATTTCACGTTATAACGACAACGACATGAATGTAACTTCACGAAGATTATTTAAAAAAAAGTACGATCGTTGCGGAAATCTAAATATTAGAAAGCACCAAAATGAATCCGAATAAAACAGCCGGATTCGCTTTCCTGTGCACCCAATTTCACCAAACCGAATTTTTCATGTGGTTTCAAACGGAATGTTTTGTTAGAGGAATTAAAAAGTATTGGTAAAAGAGGTTTAAAAACGCACCAAGTTATACTCAAATAATTTTTTAATTATTCATTGATATTCTTAAATAATGACAACTTAAAGTTGGAAATTTACTAAGACAGGAAAAATATGGGTAATAGGAAAAGTGGAAAGTGTAGGACCATGCTTTATGTAGGTAGGTAGACTTAGCTTCCCAACTAACTTAGGCCAAGAACAGTGATTTCGCAATGGGCTTCCTTTCTCGCCTTTAGAGTACTTTCGAATTTCGACAAAGGTATTCAGGCATGTTTCGATCTCTTAACTATACATAGTCGTTGGAATCACAATCGCAGTCAAACCTTTCTCCTAGTGTAGGCTAGTTCCTGAGAGGCGATTTCGCACTGGGCTTCCTTTCTCGCCTTTAGAGCACTCGACATGGCTGCTCGCTTGCGCGCCTGGCTGCTCTTTGTATGTATTCAGTCTCAGTGCGCTCACTTGACTTTAATTCTTGGTGCTTTTTTTTGTATTTAGTTTTTTTTTTAGTATTTTTTCACACGCCCACTTTTCGCCGCATTGCAACTACCCAAAGTCTCTTAAGTTGCTCGCCAGTTTTTGCATACAAATGCCAACAACAATGCCACTGTGAGAAAAACTATATGGAAAAAAAAATGAAACCACTACAGTCAGGCCAGGCCAGGCTGGCATTTAGATGAACATGTCAGTTGAAAGGTGTGCTTGACTGTTTTCCAGCTGCTGCCCCATGCTGCACACACTCCAGTCCAGGACACACTTGGTCCGCCCCGACTCTCACTCACTTGGATTTAAATTCGTGCTCGTCGTGCTTGATGGTTGACGTCGGATAGTTGGATAGTTGATGGGGCAGCTCATGTAATGCCTTGGCTGGCATTAAGTTGTAATTGCTCAACATGCCAAGTTAGTTTTTTTCTTTTTTTTTTGAGTCATTTTATGTGGATTTAATAGTTTCCTGATGCTTGGCTAGCAAAGTTTGCTGGCGGCGCATTCCTTAGATACATTTATTTTCTGACTCTCTATGTGTGTTCTCGTTTGTATCTCACATTTCATTGCTTGCGTGACATTTCATTTATGGAGCTAAGCCAGATTGCAATGTTCTCCTTAGTTTAGATTTTAGATTTCATGTGTGCGAGTCTGTGTGTGTATCTGTGTGAGCATTTCTCATTTGCGCTTGTGTGAACAATCTGACCAACTCATCTCTGGGCCATTTGCAGTTTGCTTCAACTTGTTTAAACGTATTTAAGTTTAATTGATTTAAATAAAGTTGTTTTTATATGCGTCGGAAGCGTTGAGGCCTGCTGTATGCCAACAATCGCGTGGCCAGCAAAACTTTTCCCAACAAAAACAAATAAACTAGAAAAGTTTGTTGTTAAAGGCACAAAATCAAAGGCAAAATTCCAAGTAGCAGGCCGGAAGAGCAGCTTTCGCGAGCACGACCAAAAACTTCCGGCACAACTTGGCGGCAATTACACAAAACTGACATGTTAATTGGCAGCACTGGCATGCGAGATACTTTTTCGATCGATTGATCGACAGATCGACAGACATCGACAATAAATAAATAAAGTTTGAACAATTGAATTTACTTTCCGTTTAGTTATTTAAGTTATGTACAACGTTATTGACCCACTAGGGGGGACGCCCCCAGCGTAGTGCAGCTCACTGCTGCCATTAAGTATCTGGCAGATACTTTTGCACACATTTCGCATTTTCCATGTAATTGTATGCAATTTCCACAAAGATGTGCAATTCACTGCAGCTCTATATACGGTTTAGTATCACAAACTGTTGATGTAGTCGGAGAAGAAAAAAACCAGTCGAGATACTTCGGGGGAAACTGTGGCAAGTGTAAGAAACAGTTGCCAAGAATTGTCGCGGGTAGCTCCTACTGCTTCTGCTGCTTAGCTATATGTGGGCGAGGCGAGCAATTGACGTTGCGGTTGCCGGAGCTGCTGCATTTTGCATTTCTCATGCAATTTTCAGTCAGAGTCTGCATTTTATTTCCACTAGTTTTCTCTCCCCTTGCTCTGCCTTGCTCAAGCTGGCGGCTACTATATAGTATCTGTGTATCTGCATCTGTATCTACATATGTGCGGTATAGTATGTATCTTTCTCTTCGCATCTGTGGGCGTCCCCAACTCGCAGTTGTTAGTTTATGCTTTCTATTTGCGCATTTCTATATACAGAGAGTAGCTCTGACTAGATAGTCAGATAGCTGGAATGTTTGTCTTTGCGGTTGTAAATGCATTTTTCAAACAAATTGCAAATCATTGCCTAACAATAGTTCCATTTTTTTTCTTTCTTTCTTTTTGCAGTTTAGTTGCGAATCCGAACCACAAATGACAGTGATTTAGTTTTGGGCCAAATCTGTACATACATACCAAGTAGCTTACTTGAAAGGAGCTTTTTTTTATTTTAATAAGTGAAGAACCTGTTCTTAAATTTTGTACCTTAACAGCACAAGGATGGTAACAAGATTTTAGTTGTAGGTAGTCTTACTGACCCAACGTCTTCGCAAAACCTTGCCGTTTAAGCCGCCTTAAAGGGTGGGCAAGGAGTAGTCCTCTTGCAAGCAGGCTGCGGTAATATTTCGCTGTATCTACTAGTGTGCCTACCAATCATCTCTTCAACTATGTGCAGATTGAGGTCTTTATGGACTGTGAAACCGCGTACTTACCAGGAACAGTTGGTTATCTGTCGTAATACTTCAGCAATACCTGTATGCGTTAATAGTTCGATTTCGCAGCAGTCCCCCAAATCTGCACTCCATAAAGCCATATCGGTAGAATAAAGCTTTTTTACATCTCAGCGGCAAGAGCCACCGCACTTGTAGCAGTCTGTGACGAAATTTTTTAGCCATATCTTTGAAATTTAATTTCATATATGACTTGCCCCACTTGCTTTTAACTAACAAAAATGCGTTTTTCTAAACAAATGGTAAATCGCTTCTATTTATATTTTTTCGACTCCCTCTTGCACACTCACTCTGTTTTGGCCAAGTTAATATGCAGACATTCATTCAGCAACTTTGTAAGCCCGGCCAAGCGAACCCGGAAATTTCCGAAAGTGAAAGCACAATAAGCTAAATAAAAAATAAAATGGCAAATAAAATATGCCAGAGTAGTAGCTGAGAAGCACAACAACAAAAAATCACATTATTGAATTTAATTCCAAGAAATTCTTCTCCTTCTGACGGGTTCAAAAACATCTGCATAGCATTTTTTTTTAAAGCTGGCCAATTTGTTTGTTTGCATTTGTTTGCTGGGGCATTGAAGTGTTCCGCAAACGTTGCGGCCTATTTTCTGGGCCTAGCTTTGTTCATGCCACATTTCGCTTTCATCACGTTCAACATTTCATTCGGCATTTCTGCAACTTTAACATTAACAACGATATTTCATTTTTTATCATTATTATTATGATTATTTGCATTCGTGGTACGCCCAAGTGTTTGAGCGTCCATTGACCTAAAAAAGCCCTCCGTCAGTCCGTCAGTCAGTCAGTCATTACGTCCTTTAGTCTCTGCCACTGTGTGTGTGTGTGTGTGTGTGCACAATGCTGCGCCAAAAAGCATGCTACACAAATATTTAACTTTTTTATTTTACTTGCGCATGAACTTACTTGTTGGCCGATTTTTTTTTCGTAATATTTTCCGTTTCGTTTGTTATGAAAATGGAAATGCAGCAGAAAATGGCAGACAAATATTAATCCAGCGGATTTAAAGCGAACTTCAAAGTGTCGTTTATTTAATACGTATAATAAATATATATCCTTTTTTTTTCTCATACACAAAAAACTCAAACTTGTTGCATTCAGCAACTGCAAGTTAGCTAATAAGGTTTAACCACAAAACACGTTGCACACTAGATTAATGGCCAAAGTTGCTCATGTAGCACATAAGTGTGCTATAGTTTATGTTGCACGTTGCACCAAAAAACACACACGGCTCAGTCACGAACGACACAACGACGACGTACAGCGACTTTTAGGAGCAACACGTTGTTGACACAAAGACCGCCTAACGAAGACTAATGATAGCCACGCACATGCGACGAGTGACAATGGCAGCAACACAAGCAGCAGCGGCAGTGGCAGCAGCGCGTTCTCGACAGCGACAGCGCGGTCGCCACGAAACGTGTGGAAACGGAACCAACCACTGCTGCGCTCGTTTGCTCTCGCTGCCGCGACACTCAATTGAGATATCAATGCCATTCCATTCCATTTTCCTATTGTGAACATGCTACATGTATTATGCATGCAATTTGCCGCTCTCCGCGACGCAGGCGCAATTGAAAGCAATTTCTCTTTTTTTGCTTTCAATTTCAATTTGTGTTTCAATATTGAAACACATTTGCTTGATTTATGGCTTTGCACTTGTTGGCATTGCATTTGCTTCAACCGCTGCTGTTCAATAGCCCACTATTCCATTTTGACAATTTTCATTTGTCCGGGCACCGCGTACATGTTTCACTTTATGCCATTACGTTCCTTTGCTGTTTTGTGCCAGTTTCTGCTGCTGCTGCCGCTCTGCACCTTGTCTTGCTCTTTCCACCCACCACACGCTTTTTGTTTGTCCTTTAGTTGTTGTTTCGCTTTGTTTCCTTGCTGCTGTTGTTGCCTCTGCTGCCTTTGCTGTTGTTTACTTCATGCGTTCGTTGTTGTTGCTGCTGCTGTGCCATGAAAAAGCAACAGGTTCAGGCTCACTTTGTTCGCTGCTGCCTTTGTTGCTGCTTCTCTTTTTGTAGTTGCTATATTGCTGTTGTCGTTGTTGTTGTTGCTTTTTCTGCCACTTCCTTCTAGTTGCTTTCTGTTTTCATTGGAGTGTGTGTGTGTGTGTGTGTGTGTGTGGGTATCTCTTCGTATTTATTTACAGTCCTACTTGTTTTTTATGCAAATAGAAAATCGTTTTCTGCTTGTTTTGCCGCCATCTAGTTTGATTTAGTCTGCAGGACCCTCGTATCTGTGTGATTGTGAAAGTGTATATACGTATGTGTGTGTGTGCGTGCTTGTATATAAATAAATTTGCATATAATTGTTTGCATGTTGAGTGCCTTTTAATTGATTTTATTGGTTTGACAAGCTTTGCACACGAATATTAAACAGAGAGAAAGCCAACATCTTGTCTAAATATCTAGGGAAATAATTCTATCTAAAATTGTAAATAGTTTAGCTAATTAGTATGCGACAGGTGCGTAGGTATACTTCAAAATTACTTTTATTTCGTCAATTCAAGGTTTTTTTTAGAATATGTATATTCTTAATCAAGTTTTTGTATTGAGTGTGAAGTTGAAAATAACTTTCGATAGTCAATAGAAGCCCACGAAAGAAAATTTATCGCTTACATTTGGGAATGATATTTCCATTGAATTTGTTTGATATAAAACAGATTAAAATGTTCTCAGTTTGGTAATTTGCTGTTGAAAGTAGAGGTCTCAGTAGAAGAAATAATCTTCCCGTGACTTTCAAATACAAATAAAAACAAATCATTAAAGTTGTTTCTGACAGTTAGGTGGAGTTCCGTGGCATATACCTGCCTCAAGAACATTTATTTTTGTCAGTAATGTTCTAGTGCTCAATGGGTCTTAAACAAATGTCTACGAATTTCTTTTAATACAAATGGTTATAAGGGCTTAAATAAAGAACAAGTAGTAAAGAATCCCATATCCTTTAAAAAATTCTTAATCGTCATATTTTATAAAATCTATATATAAAGTGAAACTAATGTTTTACGTGTTACGTATGTTCTCATGAACGCGTTGATGAATTTCAAATCTATTGCGTGTGTTAGAAGTTGTCAATACGGAGGTTTTAAGCTTATTACGATGTATTTGTCTGTATTGGTTCGTGAGATATACGCATTTTTGTGAATATCGGTTTTTGTGTGTAGTTGTTAATCAATCTTCGAGGTCCAACATCGTTTCAATCATTAAGAACAGGAAATGGCATATTGTGTACAACGTATCGAGAGGCATGTCAAAAATTGAATTTATTAGAAAATTATTTGGGGAATGGCTGGGATCAAACTTTAGCGGATGCTGCTATTACTGCTCATCCATATCAAATACGTGTTTTATTTGCGATTATTTTGACAATATGTTTTCCATCAACTCCATCTGAATTGTGAATAAAATATCAAGATTATTTATCAGAAGATATTTTATTTCGAGTACGTCAAGCAAAAGGTAATCGAGTGAGACAATTTACGCCGAAAGTTTACAATGAAGCTTTAATTCATATAGAAGATCTATTCTTGGCGATGGCTAACAAAGCATTAGGACAATTGGGAATGCCGTCTCCTAATCGATGTATTTTAATTGGAAGAATTGCAACGAATCAAATTAATTATCAATTTAATCGTATTTCCCAGAACGTGAAGATCGCAATGAACGTGAAAGAATTTGGTTAAGACAGACCGGGAAGCGCGACATGCGACTAATAATGATGCAAGTTTGAATCCAGCTGCAAAATAATCTAAAAATCTTACATTTTTCAAGATAACCTAACTAGAGAATCCTACGATGTTCATTTACTTTAAGAGTATTCAAAAAGATTGAGCAGGACAACGTCTGCTCTTCTGGGCTCACTAGTTTCTGTTTAAATGATGAGAGTTTTATTTTAACACTTATGCAGTTCCAATGAACTTTTCGATGCAATACGATTTACGTAAAAAAACATACTTCAATCTCTGCCCGTATACTTGCAAGGACTTTATACCTTAATATAAAAAAAGATTCAGAAATTTTTGTTATAAAATCGCAGCATGTTTGACACAAGAAGATAACCCCTTCTCCGAAGAGCTCATTAATTAAAATCTGCAAACAAACTGTAAAGCAATTTAAACACTTCTCTATTTTAAATTTAAAACTCTTCAGGGAAATCTAATCAAGAATCTTGTGCATTTTTTGGCAGCACCGCGAAACTAATTTAAAACAGCCACCAACTGTAATTAGGCCTTAATGAATTATACCACAAAAACCTCTGTACAAAAAAAAAAAAAAAAAAACCAAATCATAACCAAGTAGCATGAGCTTTTCAGTTGCCACGGCAAAGAGCCAACTAAATACATACATATTTCTGGAAATGAAAATTTCAGTCCAGAAAGCAAGTCCTGCTGGTTTGTAGACTAATCAAAAAAAAAGCAGAGATTCGTTGCCGGCTTTTGAATGTGCCACAGGCCCATACAAAAGCATAAAGCCGGCTATGTCTGCCAGTGGCACGTTCCAGCTGCCCCGGGGGCAGTCAAATCGGGTCACACTTTGGTGTGGTCGAATGAGTGGGCGAGGCAGTGGCCATAGCAGTGACTCCTGTCAATGAGTCTGTGACTGTGTCTGTGCCTGGACCTTTGTACATAGTACAGACTAGAAGGTGATAATAATCAGCCGGCAGTTTTAACAAGATGTACTAACTAACAACCAAACCATAAAGACTTGGCCTAATCCATCTTCAGAATAGTCTCAAACTCGACGACTGGCATACTGCTTGACAACGGTCAAGCAGTAGCTGCCGCTGGGCGTGCACAATAAATCCGGTATAAAACTATCTACTTGCCTGTAGTTACAAATATCTTTAGCCTGCGCTGTGTGCCCTTTGGTGTAATTATAGCGGCAGCTTATCCTGAACACAGGACATGCTGCTGACAACTACAGCTAGGACTTGGACCATCGAGCATATCAAGTTAACTGCCAGACACACACACACAGCCCAGACGCACACACAAACTATCACTCACACAAAATACACACACAGAGCCCAGTGTATCATAAAGGAGGAGGAAGGAGAACAAATCCGTAAGGTTGATTCATTCATTGCAAAAAAATTTATGTGGCGTGTGCGTGGATACTTCAGCGAAATGAGAGCGTCCAACAGATTTTCAGATTTCAAACATTGACAGAATGCGAGAGTGGATTCAGAAGTTGAGCAGGCGGTATGAGAAATAAAAAAAAAGAGCAAGAAACTGAAGCCATATACCAACACACTGATCGGATCCTATCAGTGCGGCTTCAGACCTGGTAAGTCCACCACAGACCAGATCTTCACACTACGCCAAATCCTGGAAAAGACCCACGAAAAACAGATCAATACCCATCATCTCTTCATCGATTACAAAGCTGCATTCGATAACCCGATAAGGGATCGCCTAACTACTGCAACAAAGGTAACACTCTACAAGACGCTCATCTTGCCCGCACTCTCATAAGGCGCATAAGCATGGATTTCGTCACGGACAGAGGCATCTGCTCTTGGGGTGTTTGAGAGAAAAATTCTTCGTAAAATCTTTGGTCCCGTACGTTTTGAGGACGACTTTCGCATACGGATGAACCATGAGCTGTACGAGCTCTACGACGACATAGATGTTGCCCAGCGCATCACAATACAACGTCTGCGCTGGCTGGGGCATGTCGTATTATGGATAACGATGCTCCAGCGAAAAAGGTATTCGAAGCGAAAGCCGACGAAGGAAGACGAAAGGGACGACCGCGACTCCGATGGAAAGATCAAGTGGAAGGGAACCTATCCTCCCTTGGTATTTCGAATTGGAGAAGGCGCGCGCATAGCAGAGGCGCCTGGTGAGAGCTGCTGAGGTCGGCCGTAACCCGAGAGTGGGTTGTTATGTCCACACGACGATGAAGAAACTAATATATCGAACCTCTGTGATGGATATTTGAAGTTTAAGTTCCGTACCTCTCGCGGGATATACTTCAAAAATACCGTGATAAGACGTTATGGGATTCATAGTATTTGTTTCAGTGCTCGACAGCTCGACAATTTGCGAAACCTCCCTCGTCAGCTACCTATCACTATGGTTACTTCAACTATAATGTATATACTACATAAAAACAACAACGGCCTGCGGCTATGATGTTGTTGCTGTTATTGCTGTTGATGCTACGTCCGAGTTCCAGGCTGATGACACTGATGCCGTTGACAATGACAATGAGGAGGGCTAATGTCGCTGCCGCCTCGAGGCCCCTGCCCGTGTCTCGGCAACATTCCCATTCCCATCTCCACATCCATGCCACACAGTGTACGCTGCATGGCGCCTGGGAGACATTTTGAGTCGAATGATTTATCTCACAGCTGGCAACCGGGTGGGTGGGTGCCAGCTTGTGTAGCTTGTTTAACATTTCTGCTCTTTATTTTCTCCTTTTTTTGTTGTTGGTGTTGTGTGTACTGCTCTGCCCACCAATTAGCCGGCGATATGTCAAAAGAATGCTTTAATATAGCTCCAGGCAAAAGCTGCCTGCTCCCTCTCTATCACTTTAAGAGCAGCTTTATGCGACTCACTCTAATCCCAACTAGCAACAACTTTCAATACAGCAAACCAAATAACTAGCGAGTCTCAGGTAGTAAGTGCACTGACAGAAACGACGACGAGTTTATTGTGAACTTGAAATTTAGTATTTTTTTTGCTGCGCCTTCTTCTTCTTCCGAGCTATGGCGGCCAATTCCGCTTCGTCGGGACGATGCTCGCTATAGCGGGAAACCCACAGTTCGGCCATTTTGTTAAACTTAACGCGATCGTTTATATACTGAGCGGTTACATCCATGCGAAAAGGATTCTCAATTTGAGGATCGTTGATGGTGGCCAGCAGTACCTGCAATATCTGCTCGATGCGTGTAGTGGGTATCCAATGCTCTATCTCCAGTATGGGCAGTGATATCTGACCGCGCTCATTCACATTGGGATGATAGATCTTTGTATTGATGTGCAATCTGGGCGGCTTGAAGGGATAATCCACGGGTATATCAATCTCCAACTTAAATGCGCCCTGATCGTATGGTGGCTTTTCGGGCAAGAGTAGACCAAACCATTTGTAGATATTATTGGGTTCCACCTCTAGGCAGCGGAACTGTGTTAGTTGATTATCCTCCATTAACTCCATAAGCTCGTTTTGCAGCCGCTTGGGCCCATCCATTATAGGTTCCTTCTTGGCGTTCATGCTGGCGTTGGTCTTTTTGAGAGTTACGAGTTGTCGATGTGCTGTCAAACTATTTGTTCTGATTGTTTTCTCACAGTGTACTCAGCTCTGTACGTCGTACTATTAGTGTAAGCATGTTTGGCCGCGCATAAATGCATGGCAGGAATCCTTTCACATTGACATTAATCCCCGAAATAGCCGCTGAGAGTCCGCCTGACGTCGACAGGCTCTGACAGCGGCACATTAGGATCAGTATGAAGCAAAAAGCGGAAAAGAAAAAACCAAAACCAAAGTAAAATCCATAGCAAAGCGGCAGATATTGTGAAGTATAGAAATTCGCCAACGACTCTCTGTGCCCAGGACCGGCTACTGCTGGGCCCTTAGTGCGGCGCCCGGAGCGAAACAATTTTAGGCTGAATGTAAAGCAGTTTTATGTGTTTAGGTGCAAACTGTGTGTGCGAGTGTATGTGTGCTTTTATTTTGGTATTGAATTATGCACGTGAGATTGTGTTTCATTTTTTCGGGATCTCTAGAAAAATCTGGCAAATGTGTTGTAGCAATCATAAATAAGCCGGCCGGCCGGAACGTATCTTTCGTAGCGCATTGCATAACCTGAGGCGACATTTGAGTGGCATGTTACATAAAACAGAATGGACCGCCCCGCACTGCCGACTCCCGTTTTGCCTCTCGTTCTGCATTCATATTGATATGATTGCCTTTGACATTTTCAGTTTTCAATTAGTTGGCTCGACAATTTGCTACGGGTTAGTGCCAGTCGAACAGTCAGTGCCAGTTCGGTCGGTCCATCAGTGCTTTTTGTATCTATATACAATTGTATATTATATTTTATTAAGTATCTCAAGCTGACGACTCTGCCCAGCAGTCATTTTGCCTCATAAATATGTAAGGATGACCAAAGAGCATAAAAAACAAAGTCAGGGAAACAAGTCAATGGCAATCCGAGCTGTGTCACTTTTAGGATAACAAAAAAACCTTAAAAATTATACTAAGAAACAGCAGGAATAACAACAGCCCACACAAGTGTACTCGGCTCTATGGGGGAGTGGGAGTATGTGTATTATTTATATACATACAAATTCATTATCATCATAGTCATCATCATGTAAGCAAAACCAGGCAGCGAAAATTTGGCATAGGAAAATTTCGACAACTTGGCCGGAAACGCAGCATGAGATACAAACGCTTTAAGTGTAATTAGAATATGGCTGCTTGTAAAGAGCGGAACTCTCAAAGCGACTCGTAGATACACTGTAATTCCATATGACTTTGTTGTTTATTAGACTCTCAAGAGGGTAAGAGCGGAATCCCCCGTCAGATGGGAAGAACGGATGGAACTGTCTATCGGGACACGGTATGAGTCTCTTACAACTTATTCGCGAAACCCATTAAAACAATTACGCTGTTGCAGAGTATATGACAAAGTGACATTCCCAAAACAATTCCTCTAAAGCAGTGAGATCTATAGATAAGTTAGCAATGTCAGCGCCGGCATGCTTTCAGCATAAACAGCCGGAAGCGGAAATGTTGATGATGACGATGACGATGGCGATGACGGCAATGATATGAGCTAACACCAATTCCATAGAGTGGAGGGGCGCCTTGTTTCTGGCCTTTCCCCTACCGCTTCTGAGGCTGTTGCTGATTTGTTGTTGCCGTTGACAAGTGGGTGGAAACGGCGCCAAAATAAAGGGAGTCCTGCCAAGACGCATCATCACTTTGCTATTTCTATGAAAAATCAGCCGAAAAAAGAGGAAAAAAATTAGCCATCGCTGCATTAAATCTAATCTGATCCGATTTTCTATTGCCAATTGCCATCAACAGCAGTCGAGTTGAGTCGATGGAGTCGATTCGAGGAACTAATCAACCCGCCACCCGCTGAGCCTACTTTCAATCTGTTTGCCACTTGGGCTCTGTGTGAGATTAGTTGTATATGTGTTGTTGTCAGTGTGTGTGTGTGTGTGAGCTGGTGCGTGTATTATCGTCTTTCCTTTTGGTTTGACACTGTGTGTGTGCGTGTATCATTGTGTATGTGTGAATTTTAATCTTTTTATCGCGCTTTAACACTTTGGCGTCACTTTCGCTGACTTTCATAAGCCCCCCCGCTTGCTCTCTGTAGCTTTTGTTCTCTCCTCGACTCTCTCTCTCTCTCTCTCTGTCGCTGAAGCGACCTTTATTAACCAACGAGACAGCGAGTAAAGTGTCGCGTGCTGATTTGTCCTTTTTCGTATTTTTTTTTTGTTTTATTTGTTGCCAGGCTTTGTCATCGACCCTTCTGCTCTCTTTTTGAGTGTGTGTGTGTGTGTGTGTGTGTGAGAGAGAGTAGAGGGGTTGGCTCGAATATCGCTTACGGCTTGTTGAAAGGTTGATATATGAAGCTATTAACATTAAAGGTGTCTAATTGATTTTTGTTAGATAAATCTGTCTATGCTGCTTGGCTTAAAAGCTTTTTGATTTGGTCAAAAGTGGATTTTGTTTTTGGAAGGCTATCAAAAAAATAACAGGCATCATTATACAGAGAAGTTAATTGCTTGAACGGATTAGTTAAAGTGGTAACAAGTTGGCGGCATACAAAATAGATAGCGATCTATTGGAAATGCTCTCTTCTATTCGTTTACATATGGAATCTGCAGAATCTGGCAAAATAGTATTTATTAAACAAAGGGTTTTATAAATTTGTGCAGTGTACCTAACGGACTGTAGCAGGCTTGGCAGACTCCTTTATACCAAAATGCTTATCATAATCTTGGATAGCGATTGATATCCGTTTGTATGAACGCTTAGATTTCCGAAACACGAAACCTTACCAGCTAGCGCTTGTATTCCCTGAGTAGTAGAAATTTGTTGAATCGTTTCGATATCTTACCCCATGAAGTTATAATCAAAACTGTGTTCATTTCACCCTCCCTTGTCAATAAACTGCAATTTGACTAAGCGTAATTATGGTAAATTACGATCTAGAATTAGCAATTTTGGTTAGATTACATAGGCCTACAAATACAGGGCTCATGCCAGTTTTTAAAATGCTAAGGGTAATTTCTGAAGTAATTTGTTACGTAGAATCCGATGTCAGAATTGATATATTTGAAATATTCTATCGATTTAGTTAGTGAGTGCCACTCTTACCCTTTAATTTAAAAGTTCAACAGATCAATTACAATTTTTTTCGCAAATTCGAAGTTACAAAATAAATCCCTAATGAACAAGCCTACATCCAAATTTGATCGAAACCAACTTACTGTGCTTCCATACGCTCAAAACATCCCCAGGCAACTTACCCCATATACTTTAAATAGGTTCTTTCAATTAATTTTCGATTCACCTCAAAATCGCTAAAAAATTTGCGGAAGTTATAAAATAATTTTCTATGGAAAAGTTCTTAAAGGGAAGAAATACATTTTTTTTCCTGAAAAATGGTACAGGGTGCAGCATACTTCTGCGGAAAATGAAAGATCTTTAAACCAATCTAGATGATACAATTTGCGCCACACTTTAAGAATCAATGTTCAACGTTTTATGGTGGAATAAGTCAAAGTAAATTCTCTGTTTTTTGAATCTTACAGCCCCGAGGCCTTACCTTCCATTTAAGTGGTCTACGTTCCGCTGGCTTGCCCTATCGATTATGGCATATTACCCAACACTACCCCTTGTGGTAAGTTCACTCTGCACTATTTTTTTTTGCGCTTTTATAAGCAATAATGGAAAAGTTGACTGACTGGGTAACATTTTCATTAAGAAATTATCGCTTATGTTACTTAAATTTAAATTAATTATACATGGTTTATCATAAAGTAAATGCAGTCAGACACACACACACACTCACTCACACACGCACATACATGAACGCGCGTGCAAAGTTGCACCCACGGCAGCTCATATACATGCAACAGATTATTTATGCCACAAAGTGAGTCAATGTAGTGCACAGTAGCTGCCGTTTGCCAGGGTATTACATACATATATGCATTTACTTTGGTATGTATAGATGGGTGAGAATAAGTGAAGCGGGCTACTTTTTGAAATTAAGAAGTATAATAAATATGAAGGGTAAGTCCTCAAATTGAGTGGCGACTCCTAGCTCGTAAAATCCAATTCTCTTTCAATATCTAAAATTCGATCTTAAATTGGCCCGTTTCAGCTATTTTTACCCAGTTAGTTCACATCAGTGAGTATCACGCAAACAGTCACTCATACAGATACACAGTTACTGCCACACACAGCTGCAACTTGCGCCTATATGGCTGCTACAATTTTGTGGCAAGTAAAGCTGTTATCCTGCTATCGAGTGCAGATTAATCGGGCTCACTTTGTCATAAATAATGCAATTCCAGCAGGCACCCCCGCAATCCCACAATCCCATAGTTCCACAATTCCAAACCAAAGGTTCCACTGCCCCCGCCCCCCTGGCTTTACTCAATGTGCAGTTAGCTGTGCTCAGATGTCGTTTGTTTTTGCTGTGCCTGTTCCTGCTCCGGCTTCTGATCCCCGTACCCGTTCCAGTCCCCGTTTCCGTCCGCCACTAAGGCGCAACGTGCTGCAATTACTGCAACTTGCGCCCCATGACTGTGCTTGGCTTTTAGCAGTCAGCAACGTCATTTGTACTTAATGACTTTTCAACGTCGTCAACAACATGAGGCAAGAGTGTGTATGTGTGTGTGTGTGTGTTGGTGTGTTGGTGTCCTGGTGTGTGTTCGGCGCCATTTTCTTGAGGCTTTTTTGGCTTGTACGCTCATTTGGTCTTATTGCATTAAAATGCAACAAAAACAAACACAGTGCAACAATGTTGCAACAAAAACAACAACAGGCAACAAACGCCAGCCCCATAAATAAAACACGCACTCAGCGCGCTTCGGTGGCGCCTCAAAAGTAGGCTACGTGGCATGCGTGTGGCAGCATTGATGCGTTTTATGCGTCGACGTTGACGTTGAAGTCTTTTTCGTTGCTGTCGTCGTTGTTGTCCTTAAACGTATGCCACACCTGTTGCTGTGTTGTGCAACGTTTAATTGCAAAACAAGTTGCACGACTTTTTTTTTTTGGCTTGCCACACTTAATGGCATTTTAAGTGGTTAAAGCTAAAGAGTTGAACTAAAGTGAAAGCGTTCAGGCGGCAAAACTTCAAATGAAATCCATTTGTTAGAGTCCACACCAAATCCAATTCGAAGCTTATGCCAGGATTTATGTGCAGCGTCCTTTGCGTCCCTGCAACTAAGTGTCCGTAAGTAGAACTCATATTTTTTAACCGACTTCAAAGCAACGCCATTGGCGTTATCTTTAAAAGCCGCTCTTCCAGGAAAATGACGTAGAAAACAAAATGAGAAAAAGTGGATGAAAACATAAAATAAATCGCCGCTTATGCACAAAAGCGCAAACAAGAAGAAAAGAGTAGCAAGTGGAAGAGTCTAGGCGGAGGCTGAGCCCGAAGAACGACCACAGAGCGGTGCCACAACAAAAGCAATCCTCACGAACCCACTCTCCACACACAGACTAACCAACACCAATAGAAACCATCACCACATCCTCATATGCATGTTTCTGTCATGTCTGTGCTGCTTATCATAAAATGTTTAATAAAACCCATCTGTCCGTACTCCTGCCCAACGACTACCTTTGTGTCGGAGCAAGAATGGCAGAAAAAAAAATACCTTGCAGCCTAATTTGAGCGCACCGAATTGTGCATACTCTAGGAAATAAATTTTCATAATATCTTTTTATTTAAACTATATTATTACTAGTGAGCCCGGCAGATGTTGCCCTGCCCAAACTTTTGGAATACTCCTAAGGTGAATAAACATCGTAAGTTTCTCTAGTTAGCTTATCTGGAAAAATATAAGATTTTTATATTAGCTCGATTCAAACTTGCACCATTATTAGTAGCATGTCGCGCTTCCCGGGTCTGTCTTAACAGAATTCTTTCACGTTCATTGTGATCTTCACGTTCCTGGACAGTACGATTAGATTGATAATTAATTTTTCCAATTGAAATACATCATGCATTGATCGATTAGGATACGGCATTCCTAATTGTCCTAATGCTTTATTAGCCATCGCCAAGCATAGATCTTCAATATGAATAAACTTCCGGCGTAAATTCCAACACTGGATACTTTTTACTTCATTTACTCGAAACAAAATATATTCTGATAAATAATCTTGATATTTTATAAGCAATTCTAGTGGATTTGATGAAAAACATGGTGCCAAAATAATCACAAATAGAACACGTATTTGATATGGATGAGCAGTAATAGCAGCATCTGCTAAATTTTAATCCCAGAGCAAATCATTTTGCAACAGATTGAATTTTTGACATACTTCTCGATACGTTTCACACTATACGCCATTCATTGTTCTCAATGATTGAAACGATGTTGGACCTCGAACATTGATTAACAACAATACCAGTTTTTGTGTATATGGCAATATACACACAAAAACCAATATTCACAAAAAGGCGTATATACACATAAACACACCGCAACAGGCTTAAAACTTTCGTATTAACAACCTCTAACACATGCAAAAATCATATCTGAAATTTATTAACGCGTTCATGAGAACATCTGTAACATAGATTTCTCGTGACTTAGATACAAGGTGTTTTATTTTATTCAGGCTTCATTTAGGCCAAGAATAGAACCTCTCACCACTCTTCCCCACTTAAGAGGTCCCACTATATGAGGTGATACAGCCATCAGGGTAGCTGAATAAATTTTAAGAGGCATAATTTGGAAAGTGTAACTTTAGGAACCGGAATCTTTTCCTGCCCAGCAGTGGTCAATGACAGAAAAAGTGTTCCACTGTCTCCAAATATTTAAAAAAATTTTCTTGTTTTTTCTTAAGTATATGATAAGAAATATTTCTTTCAATTTTGGAAAAACCTTTTAACTTCATTGGGTATCTGAATGATAGAACTGGCAGCCAAAGATTAACACAACCCAAATTCTCTTCCTACTATTTTTGAAGGACACCTTCCATTTTTCCAAAATAAAATGCTGTATTCAAAAATAAATATAGGAATTGCAATATGACATTTAAACGTTTTTTAACTGTCTTATTGGCCTCAAATTTGTTTGGTCCTCAAATTTGTTTTCCGAATTGAGTTCTTTACATTCTGCTTGCCTTAACCAATGTACCCTCTCTCTGTGAAGAGTATTAAACTCTGCTGACGCCGGCTGAGCCTGTAAACTGTCGAACTGCTGAGCCGTTTGCTGCCAAACAAACAACAATGTTATTATATATGAGCCACCATGGGATTTATTGACAGCGACTATCACGAAAACAAGACCCAAGAAAAAAAAAAGAGAACCGGGTCAAAAAAAAAGGAGTCAAAATATGAAATGGGCTTTTGGCGAACCGCTGGCGCGCACTGAAAATGATTTAAAATATTTCTTTTGACAGCGCAAAATGTTTTGGCCACTTAGTTGAGGGAAATTGAAAGATTGGTAAGACGACGCGTCGGCCAAGGAACCCAAAAAGTATGCTAGATTTGTGATTTGGACAGAGCTTTAAATGTGTGTTTGTGGTTGCTGGGAGCAAGAGCTAAGCTGCCTGGAGCGGCTGCTGTGGGGGGTTGCTATTAATAATAGCTATAAAAATGAAGAAGAAAAAAAGTGAAATGGAATTCAATAAGCGCGATTTGGACGTTTTTAGCTGCAACTGGACCAACCCCCTCACTGTCCAGCTTACAAACCACATGTCCGCCTCATTTATATGGCGAGTGTGTGTACGACGGGGTTAGGAAAATATTTAAGGCGTTGGCCTAAGGATGCCAATAAATCAAAGGGAGTAAAAAGGTTAGCGATGCCCCAAACAATGAACGGCATGTGTAGAATTTCCTTTTGAACTCTCGCACTTAAACGGACCAAAGCATGCCTGTTCAGGGAGACGAAATGCACTGGGAGAAATAAAATATAAGAAAAAAAGGGGAGAGATACTCAATGTCACATTAAGGTAAAGCCGGTTTCAAGGAGATGTTAGTGTGGTTTCTTCCTTAAAGAGGGCTTTAACAACTTATTTATAGACTGAGCGTTTGGCTAAAAGCGCAAAGGGTAAAACAATAAAGTCCTCTCCGTAGAGTACCCACTTTTCTGCCAAGATTTTTTCTCACTGTGGATAGCCAGAGACAACAAGTGCGTCAAAGGCATGCAACCAGAGGGATTCGTAAAACATTGTTGTTGTTGTTGCTGCTGGTCTATTTTGTAATTTGTAGTCTGTTGTTAGGCGCACTTGACTGCCACATTTCGAAGAGCAAAAAAAAAAAAAAATCCGGACAGACTTAAAGTTGCAACCACAAAATCGGAAGCAGCTTTGTGTGACCAGCATAATTGAATTTTTTTACTTTGAACACTTGGCCGAAAACAAAGAGAGCAAACAGTTCTATAAAATTAATAAAAAATAAATAATAAAATATATATATCATAAAAATGACACAAATGAGAGAGAGAGAGAGAGAGTCGAGTACCAAGAAAAGTGTCGGGGATCTATAAAAGAAATTTAACCATTGCATTTGCCATACAATATGTACGTTCAATAAAAAAAAAAATCACACAAAAGTCGCACAAAGCTTTTACCAAAGACAAGGGCGACGGCGGAGGGCGAGGCTAGTAAAGTAAAATGAGAAGGGTGAGAGAGAGGGTGCAGTTGGAGTGGAGGTTGCGCTAAGAGCACAAAGCTTGTAAGCGGCTTAAAGTTGTACAAAGTTTTTCAAGCGCATTCGCGTCACCAAAGGCGGCAGCCAAAGTTATGAGTGGCTCACAGTCTCACTTACACACACACACATACAGATACTCGTAGAGAGTGGAGAGAGTGCAGAGCGCAAGAGAGAGAGCGAGAGTGGGTGCAACTCATATGTGTGTGTTTGTATTTGTATTTGTTATGGGTGGTTGGCTGCAGCAGCTGTTTTTGTTGCCTTTTGCCGCATCTCCGTTGCAAGCCTAACAAAGCACCAAAGCAAAGCAAAGCAAAGTGCTCGAAAGTGCAGGCCACAATCACGTCCTGCCGCTCTATCCCCTCTCTCTCTCCGCTGCTACTTATCATCGTCCTTCGCCGTTAGCGCAGCAAATGAAGTAAAGCGCGGAAAGTATCTAAAAGGATTAAGTTCGCTTAATATCATTGATGAGCCTGCGCCCATTACTCGCACTCGAACTTTATTCCTTTTATTCGTCTCTCTGCCAAAATCCGCCCACTTGCTCTGCGCCGCGAAGTGCACACTCTATACAGTGAGCAGAGCAAGTATTCGCACACTTTTCAATTTAAAGCTTAAAGTTTTTAAGTTTTAAACGCAAAGTTGCCATAATGATGAAGTTTTGTGGTATATTCTTAAAATTTGTATCCGAAAGATAAATTAAAAATTAACAGGAAGCTCCTAAAAACATTTAAGGGGAGAGGCGTTAATTGGAGCTTTTTCGAAACTATGTTTTTCTTCTACTATGCCAGTTATAAGTTATTGTACCTCCGTGTGGATACAAATTCCAACAACAGATGGGAGACGGGCTTCGGTAAGAGCAGCTAAAAATTTTTTTTTTAAAAAACGTGCATATTCTTTTTGGTCTCACTGTAAACATATTTGTTTACTTATTTTATTATATAGCTACTCCCGTTGAAAGTGCCTGTAAGGCGGCGTTTCTATAGCATTTTGCACAGTCTGGAAGTGCCTTAGACTGAAATTTATAGAACGCAGTGATGCTGAAGGACTTAAAAGCCTGAAAGTCTGTCATCAGAGAAGTCTTGCATCAATTGGATCTCTTCTTTATCTTCATTAAATCAGCATGCAGCTCTCTTACATGCAAATTTTGTGCTGTTTAAGATAGTTTCGAAAATTAGTTTAGTAGAGTTAATTTCAAATAGATTTCTAGAATGTGTTTCGAGAATAAACGGTCGCAAATCCAATACAACGAATAAGTTCCTCATCCCCGATACATTAGATGTCGTTATAGTGCCAAAAATCTGTATCGACTAGAAATTAGTTCCAACTTTTTTGTAAAGGTGCATTCCCAAGTCGTACAATAATTCCCAAGACTTAGATCTAGAAAAAATGCACTTAATGCAAAATTTGGACTGCTTAGGGAACTAATAAGTAAAAAAAAAATGCCGCACGTAAAGACTTCGGGATACCCTGTACCTCTAGCTTGCAATAAAGTCCGGTTCCTTCATAAAAACCAAAAACAGAAGAATTTTTAAGCAATAATTTTTTTTTTTGAACGATCCTTCCTATGGGAGCGCTATATGATAAAGTCAACCGATTTCGATCAAATATAATACAGTGCTTTAATACCTTAAAATAGATCTGAATGCCAAATTTAGTTCAAATATCTTTACAAACAAACGAAACAACGAATTTTGCATACAAAACGTTTTTTGGACCGATTCCTTCTATTGGAGCTATATGATATAGTCTACCGATTTGAATAAAATTTGGTGCAATGCTTAAGACCAATAAAAAACTTACAAGTGCCAAATTGAATTCCAATATCTTCACAAACAAATGAAACACAACAAATTTCGTTAAAAAATCGATTTTTTGGAAGATCGACCCTATGGGAGCTATATGATATAGTCAACCGATTTTGTTCAAATTTGTCACATTGCCTAAGTGCTCTAAAAAACTTCTGAATGCCAAATCTGATAAGGACATCTTTATTAAAAAATTAAATATAGCGAATTTTTTATAAAAAAAGTTATTTTGGCCGATCGGTCCTATGAGAGCTATATGATATAGTCAACCGATTTTATTCAAATTTGGTGCAGTGCTTGGTAACTACAAAAAAAGAATATCAAATTTGGTTACGATATCTTAATAAACAAAAATTTTTAATCTAAAACTTTTATTTTTTTTGCGATGTCGTCTGAAACACCCCTATGGGATAATAATAATATAATTTAACCCCGATATCCAAAAAATAAAATAAATTCTTGTTCTTCTGATGTGTTCACCCTTTTCCAAATATCTTCAGGTTCTCAGAAATTAGAGAACTATTTCTATTCTAGACTTTACCCAATAAAAAAATATTGGATCGCCAGTTTCTTCTAGTTTGTTCAGATCTCAAGAAGAAAATGTCAGCTAGTAACCGTTTTACTTCAATCCGCTACTGTGTAAAGCTCTCTTAACGAAGTATGTTAAAACACAGATTGAAAATAAATTTTCTATTTCAATTGCCACGTAATAGTATCTCCTACCTGCTTATAAATAACTCTCAAGGTCAATCAGAGGTACTTCACTCTGTCTAATTAGCAAAACAGCAACAGCTGCCTAAAAAGACACAGAACAATCCAATCTAAAAAAAAAAAACAATTACAACGAGTTGGCAACTTTATGCAAATATGCAGCATACGGAGTATGAGGGTCCTTCGAGGATGAACAATAAAGTTGAGAAGGCAAAGCTACGCTCACAAATGTAATGAATATTTACGAGTATCACAAAGAAATGACGCCATAATGGTAAAGTCCAAGTCCAAAATTCAAAACACGTGCAAAATCTCAAAATTTTCCCACACACGGCGGCAAGGCCTTAAATCTTGGCTGAAGCAAAAAAAAAATTCCGACTATAATGAATTTATGCTTGAGAAATTACGGAAATTTTCATTTAATTATGAAAGACTGATTGTTCTGTTGATGGTGGTGGTGGTGATGTTGATGGGTGGGGAAGCCCCTTAAGGTGAGCTGTACTGTAACCATCCCTGCTGTCGTTAAAGTTGTGCGTTATAAAAGGTGTGGTATATGAGTGTGATGAGAGTGTATCTGAAAGGCTGGTCAACTTACCCGCAATAGATAGATAGACAGATAGATAGATAGATAGATAGCTCGCGGGACTCGTTAAGGCTGCAATGAAAATGAGCCAAACATTTACTTTAATTAGATTTCAGCCGAAATTGTGACTAGGCAAAAAGACTTGCTGCATTTAAAAAGTCAAGTGGCAAGCGGCAAGTTCGTTTCGCAATGAATTTTCCCCCATTTTAGGCCATGATTTTCTGCTCCTCCCAATGCTGTCCAAGAAATCCGTCTACAATCCTCCTTAAGCTCTGCTCATATTTACAAAATGTCTAATGAAAATATTTTGCTTTCCATTGCCGTTGCCATAGCAAAAAAAATCAAATTAGCTGCATGAATGGCGCTGGCAAATGCGCTTTCCACTTTCCGCACTCCGTTTTCCTTTCCACTATCTGCTCTCAGCTGCTCATCCATTACTTCCTTTTTACATCGCTCCTCATCTCTCACTCCTTGCCATCGGTACAAATCTCTGCAAGGATTAAACAGGCGTGGCTGTATACAAAGATACACAAACAGCGCCCATTCAATTCGAGTTAGGTTTTTGTGACTTGTGCCCTGCTCTGCCGCTGCCACTGCCGCTGTCGACTGCGCTGCCTTAAGTGATTTATGCAACTTCATGTTTGTGTGCACTAATTGCAATGCCACTAAGCTGCAAAGGCTTCAAAAATATATCCATAGATACAAGTTAGGGCCCCACTTAAAGATACATCTGTCATTATAAAAATTTTCTATAAAGCAATCGAAGCCATCTTTAAAGCGGTCAAAGCTCTTATTTAGATCTTAAATATTGATGCACTTAATGCTTCAACACTTGTCTGCACTTTAAGCCAAATCAAAATCTCGACTTTTAACTCTTTTTTCTTGCACTCGCATCTTTTAGTTCATGCTTTTGAATACTGTATGAGCCGAAAAAAATGAGATAGCGCATTTCACATAGAATGCCAAGAGAGCACGACTCACGACTGACTTCGTGCATGAAAAACAAAAAAAAAAAGCAAAAATAAAAGGCTGAAAAACGGAACTCAAAAAAAGCGAAAACTGATTGTGAGAAAACATAAAAAAAAAACAATAAAAGAAAATTATGTATACGCATTGGGGCAACATGAAAGCAAGAGAAATCAAAACTAACATGTCAGACTAAAAACAAAAAAATAAAAAAAATTTCGAATGTGTCAACCGCCGTGGACTATGGAATACTCTATATCTATACTCTTTAGCTATATATATTATTAGTGAGCCCGGCAGACGTTGTCCTGCCCAAACTAAATTTCAACCCCCTTGCAACAACGCTTCTGTCTGCACTTAATGTCCAATACCAGGTGTTGCATAATTTTCTATGCGTACATTGCACGAACCAATACACACAAACGCATTGCTTAGGCTTAAAACCTCCATATTGACAACCTCTAACATACGCAAGAATTAGATTTGAAATTCATGGAGGCGTTCATGAGAACAACCGTAACACGTAAAACATAAGTTTCTTTTATATATAGAGATGCGAGAAGTATAAAGGGTTATTACCATGATGGAAAGAGATCTGTCTTTAGATTGATGGAAAGCACATTCTCGAACTAGTTCTCCTCTACCTCTTGCCCGCTTTCTGCTTTTTTCATACTTTTTCTTTCTCATGGTCTTAGCCTGATCTAATCAATCTAATCTAACCTACCCAAGTTTACGATACGCATTTTACTTTTGTACTACCACGCCTTCTTCCCACTGTTAAAGTGATGGCACAAAGCAAGTATCTCTTTTAACTCGTTTTGTACAGTGTATAAAAAAGTCCAGGGAAAAGTGTATCAAGTAACTGAGCTGCATAGTGAAAATGCAACTGTGCGGAAAACTGTGCGAACATTTTCATTTTCAATGCAATGCAACTCTTGGCACACAAACACAGACTGCAACTACAAGCAAATAGTAGACAACTTTAAGTACAAACCGTATACGGGGGCAACGAGTTGACAGCTAGCACAAAGATACAGATACAAACACACACACACACACATAGATACACACACACACTCTAGCAATCGCACAAAATCGCTTAGAAAATGCAGCGCCCAAAAAAAAATCTAAAAAAGAGTAAAAGAAACTATACAAAAGCATATGGGATATGGTAGCTAGCCGCCCCGCACTCGACCTCGTCCTGGGAAATGTGTGCTGCCGACTTTTCTTTCAATTTGCAACATTGCTGCTGCCTCTGTAACAGATAATGCCAGTGCACGTTGCACGTTTCCAAAAAATAACTTCCGCCGCAGTCTGATTTTTTTTCCGCCTTAGTCAACTCACTGCAAAATTGCAGGAAGCTTTTTATTTAAAGTTGCCAGTGCTTGGCAAGCCCTAGATTTTGGGGCACCACCACTGGTGGGGTGAGGGGCAACTCTTGGTATTAATAACACACACGTGTCGCCACTATGCGAAAAATCGGTGAAGGCTGCTACGCTCCATTTGTTGGAGCTAGTCCACCTAGTCGGTGGAGCACAGTTGGTGGGGTTACTCTCCAAACGGTTGTCACTTTTAATTAAGTTGAAAGCAGCAGCGGTGGGAATTGCTGCGGCTGTCGGTTTGCTGATGACTGATAACTGACCCGTATCTGATAACTACTTTGTATCTATTTATTTATAATTTACAAAAATTCAATTAGCCAGACTGTCCAAAACAGCAGGAGCAGCAGCTTCTGCAGCTCCTTCTTAACAAAGTAAACTTTTTTGGAGCAAACTGTAAAGTGGCTGCCCATTTTTGGGACTACAACTGAAGCTGTGCGTTAAGCTGCCAATCAGACAGACAGACCAACCGACACACAGACGTTTAGTTAGTTCGGAAACCCTTAATAAAGCTCCTTCCCCCTCAATAAGACAACTAGTAGCATACGACCCTTGGCCCCAGATATTAGCCAAACTTTGTTACAATGAAAAAATCAAAAAAATAAAAGAAGATAACCCTAAATAACTGCGCTTCAATGTTAAATGAATTGTTGTCTTAACTACTAGACGGAGTTGGTTTAGCTCCTTCCCACTCCTCCTTCCTCTCCCTGGATGTGTGTGTGTGTCCAAAAGTTTGCTAAATTCATTTTTGGAAAAGTGCAAAATAAGGTAGAAAATAAAAATGGCGGTTAAATATACTAAAAACACATGCACATACACACACACACAAACACACGCATACACACATAAAAGTTTAAATAACTTTGCCAACTAAATTTAAGTTGCTTTTGCCTGCAAAACACCCTGAATCTCTCCAATCTCTCTAGTTGACTCTCTGACTATGTCGGCTTGGAGCTACAAATTAAAGCTGACTTCAAAGCAACGAAGTTATTCTACCCTATAGATCCTTATACAATGTAGAGCGTTCAATAGAGTCTCAGGACTGTGCTTGATACTAGCTTTAATTTTTCAAGCAATTACAAAAATATTTTTCATATTGAAGTTGTAGGACAAAAGACCATCTTCCTTTCGTAAAAAGAGCAGTACGGAACGGGATGGTCCGTTCAGCTCCAAATGTGTGACTCTGTCCAATACTTTTGCTGGACAGTCGTCTTTGGTCGTCTTCAAAACAAAGCCTGGTCTCTGACGAATCCGATAGACCCATTTTATATAAGAGATGACACTCATTATGCTACCAAGAACCTTAGGTTCGCTCTGCCAAGACCTTTAGTTCTGTTGGCACCATCGAAACGCTTCTATTTATCCGCATGCAGTTTACCACCCGCTTCTGAGGTTTTGCTCGGAAAACTCTCCTGAGATGACTTTTTTTGTGATCTATCTATGCGTATTACACAAATTGGCAGACTGCTCGCCACTAATCGGATGTATAGATTAATTGTAGACTAAACAGAGATTGGAGAGTCTTGAGTGTTCAACCACTTACTTCGCGTGTCTTCAATTTAATCCTTTTATATTTTCTTAGTGTTCGTCTTCCTTATCAGTAGAGCACCTCTGCTTCAGTTAACTCGTACGCCCACTACGAGGTCTTCCTTCTTCAATCGTAGGCTTGACGAATTCCTCAACGATCATTTAGTTACACGTCTCAGAACTACTTCTCTATTACTCTAGTAATCTCTTTCGTATGACAACTTGATCACAAAAGTTACATACTTTCCCCTTTGGTAAGGGTATTACGAGAAGATAGAGCAGCATCCATGCAATCGCTTGACAAAGTTACCATAGTAAAAGTGCTGGGGTAACTGTTATTGTTGTTGGTGTTGTTGTTTCTGCTTTTTCCGAGCACTGATAAAAACTGCAGCAGACGCAAAACTAATTTGCGTGGTTATGTAAATTAGAGTCAGAGTTTTGCGATAAACTTGACTGTTGTTGAGAACGCAAAGGAGTAAAGAAAAAAATATAGAAGTATGTTCAAGAAGAAGGGAGGGTAAGCAAGCAGGCAGGCAGATAGCCCAATTCACCTTTAAAGCCAAGCTGACAGGAACACGGCCGAGTGAGTCCGAGTGCAGCAAAATGCTAAACAAACTTGGCAAAGTGCAAACACAGCTGAGGTTTCATCAGATGAAGAAGAAGGTGGGTGGGTTACTCTGTGGGCGTTGGGTGTGGTTGCCAAGAATGTTTGTTTTGGTAGCCGTAATCCGAAACCACAAGCAGATAACACAATCATTGGACAGACTGCAAGACACAGATACTTCAACAGACTTGCTTGTGTGTATGTAGCCAGACGCAGGCCTCGAGCTCAAGGCAAAAATGAGCTCCACGCCGCTCCACACCGCCCACCACTGACAACTATATAATGTGCAACAAATGTAGTGCAGCTGCAAGTTGAGATAATTTTTCGTCGAGTTCTTGCAACAGTTATTTAAAACAATGCAACAAAGTGAGCAATAATTTGGCAAAAGCTGCCAAAAACAGGCGCACACACACTTGGATAGACCGGGTTAGCACGCAAATGTATCTTGCAGATACATTCAAAAGACTGAGTGCAAGTCACGTGCTCGTCGACTCTGAGCCTTTGTTACCACCACCCCAAAGTCATATTAATAATTTTGCTGAGGTTTTTGGTTTGAATTTTGTTCAGGGCGCTCGCTGTCTGTGGAGCAACCACAGCAACCTGGACGTACTCTGCCCATAAACACAATATGTAGATACAAATACATGGTTACAAAACTCGGTACACAGTTTGGAGCAGCCATTAAAGCTTAGTTACACTTGTTCACACAGGGGCTAGGCTAGGCACATGGCCAGTAGATAGACACTGTTTGCATTTGCATTTTGGACAAAAAGTTCCAGAAGTGTGCAATGCAATTGAGTGGTAGGGATTGCAGCGAGGTTCAATGGGCTTTCGATGTTGTAGTCGAATGCGTTCAATGCACCTGTTGTTTGGTATGAGTCTGCAACAGCTGCCGGATTGGTTTTGTTTTCATTGTCTGACCAATAAAAAGACTAACCAAATGCGTACCACACAATGCAGCAGTCTTGACTCCCATGGGAAAATCACAGCCACCCTACCCTATCTGACTCCCGTGTCCACTCCTGTCCATAGCCAAATATTGACAGTGGCTGCATTCGATTTCCCACACACACAGGACACAACGCCGGAGGGTTGACTTTGAGAGTACCCAAAACCCCAGCACCAGATACTAATTAGTTGTCACCGACGTCGTTGCGCCGTCCTGCCCTTCTTGCGCTCTGCCGTTCGTTCACACGACCTTTGCTTTGACATGCGATATATTTAGTGCCTTTGGCTCTGGCCGCACGCTTCCGCTTCCATGCTCCCTAAAACGGCTACAGAGCTGCGACAACCCCGTAAAACAAACTACTCCCTGCTGTAGTCCACCACGAGCAGTCCGCGGGTATTTTTAGAAATTGACAGTTCTATTCAATTCAATTCCAATCAATTGGTGGGCCACACGACTCGTGTTAATGACATGCAAATCAACTTTGGTGGTCGACAAACATCGACTCCGACTGCGCATCCCCCAGCCACTATCCCTATCCCCTGGCGTCTGTTTATATTTTTCTTTTTTTGACAGTTGATTGTTTTATTGAAATGCAACATGGGTGCAGTCACGAGGTGGCAATCTAAATATTTGTTATTTGTTATTTACTTTAGCGCCGAAACAAGCTGAGAGATACATTTACCCAAAAACGGTGACATTCAGCCACCGAAAAGCGTGCGAGATTTTACGGCAGAGATTTTTTCAATTACACTGAGTGCCAATCTGTAGATATTTATAGGGAAAAGCTAGCAGTAGTATAAATAAAAGATTTATCAATTCGGGTGAATTTTAACTTAATAAAGTATGTGGTTATTATTTAGAAAAGCATCTACAAGCGTCGGATTCCTATGAAATTGGGCAGAAATTTTAGTCAGAAAAACGGTTTAATGAAGTTCTCAACAAAACTTGTTTGTTTGGCCGTCAGTCAATAGATATTAGAAGGGGATCAACGTGTAAGCACTTTGTGTGGTACGGGCCCGGCACGGTCATGTCTCTGCCTTGGATGCTGACCAATTCTAGTCGGGCGAATAGAAGAACACTCTTTAAAAAAATTACCCCAATCTAAGGTGACACAAAATGAGTTTAGTCTCGCAGAAGACGATTGGCGCCACTAGCGGAGCCTCTTTCCAGACCCTCAATCTGGAGACAGAGAGGCTGAACTCCCGGGAGAAGAGACTCCTCAGGGCCGCTCCTCGCAAAGGACTCTCCAGGGCAGAAGCTCTAGCTTCCATCAAATCGGCACCCCCTGCGAGACTGGTCAAGAGAAGCCGAATTGACGATAAGTCGCCACCTACGGCGACAAAGAAACCCAAGCAAACTCATGTCGAGTCAAACAAGATGTCCTACAGCAGCGCAGTCAAAGGAATCAAGCTGGGATTCATCTCTTACTTTCGAGCAAATTGCTCAGATCAAACAGGCGATTCTCAATGTCACAATCGAATACGGTGGGAATACGACACCATAGTTCGAAGGATGTTGCTGATATGTGCGAATGCCACATCAACAGCAAGGTGCCTTTAGATATCAGGTTGATGTCTGAGGAAGAGTTTCCCCGATCACATGTTGTTCGAGGATATTTCCCCAACAACATTAACCTGTCAAATTAGAGGGTTCTGGCTGCTATAAACGCGCAGAATCCAGTTTGCACCACGCAATTGCGAGTAATGCAGAGACTGACACATGGTCAACTTCTGCATCTCGTCCTTGCCGTTGATGGGACCTCCTATCAACTGCGGGGGGAACTGGATGAGCACGTGTACTACCAATTTGGGAAGGTTAAGCCTTAGTCTTAAAGTTAATTGCCCTAAGACAAACCCGCGACCCACAACGAGCAAAGCTGCTGGGCTAGCACCTTAAGCTGCTAAGGAATCAGGGACACCAAATTCCAATCAGCTATTATCCTTTGTATACATTTGCTATACTTCATGTTTAAATTAAAAAAAAAAAATCGAATTTTTTAAATTCCCCAGCAAGGTTAAACTTAAGCTATGATGACATTTAGATTAAAATATGTATTTTGGACATTTTTTTGACGACTACTACAAAGCGAAAGCCAATCTCAAATAACTTGAAAATGCAAATAAAAAATTTAATTAGAATTTTTATTATTAAATAAAACGCATGACCAACCGAAACCGCTACACATACAACAAAAACAGCTACAACAACAATAACAACAGCAACAACAACAAAGCAAATAAACTAAATTGAATTTTTCCAACTGTTGTATGATGGACTGCTAGAGGGGTATTGGGATTTGAGGTTGGGGAGGTGTTATATACAAAGAGCTCAGCGGCAGGCGAATAAAATTGCAAAAAGTTTTAAATAAAATGAAATAAATCTCGATAAACAAAATTGTTCCTAAGTTTTGCACACAAAAATCACAAAAATGTTTTTTATCGTAGAAATATTTAAAAAAAATTCAAAATAAAAGGACAAAAATACAACAAAAATGATTGGAAAAAATTTTAAAAGGTATTTAAAATGTTTGCCATGTGGTTGCTGTGGTCACAGTAAATGCAAATAATATAAACCAAAATATATATACATACATACATATATACTATGTGTAACTATTATGTACAATACTTCTTTGTCAGTTTTGGCCATTTAAATGAAAAATGCCCAAATCATTTTTGGGGCTCTTGGCGGAAGTGGGTGGGGAGCTGACTCCCACTACTAGTCCATGAAAATCTAATAAAAAATTCTATTCTACTAAAGCGTCAGTTTAAGGTCTCACTTGAGGTTGAGGCTTATCTGCTCTTTTTGTGTTCCGAGTTAATGAGAAAAATGCACGCGCATAAAACGTCTACTTCCGGGGCATAAACATGACAAAGCTCCCGGACTGTGTACCCCTCCGCCCCTCAATCAATCCGCTCTCACGTGTAATTTTATGAGTCTTGCGTCTGCCGCCAGACACATAAAGTAGGCAACCAAGCCGCCCGAGCGATCTGGCAACGCTTTAAGCTCGTAAAAAACAAAAGTCAACAAAATGGCGCAACCTAGCCGCCGTATCACGAATCACGGCAGGACCACCCTTTGTATGTTTTGCATGGCTGCAGCGGGGGCGGGCGGCTGCCGAGGCATTGACCTGCAAATTGTATACAAATTAACGATTTTTAATTTAAAAATTGCTGCCACGCACTTTAATTATAGCTGCAAATTTATGGCACTTGCCACGCTCGGTTGCACATGGACGCGCCGCGTCGTGACTGTGTATTTGGTTCATCATAAAATGGCATTCAAGACTTATTTATTGCCCAACAAGGCGCTTTCAATTTATGGCCAAAAGTGTGAACATGGAAAATATGCAGCCAGCTGACGGGAGCTTCACCTCCCCCTAACGCCAACTCCTCCTACTTCTACTGCCAATTGCGCGACATCGTGCTCTATCCAAAACTGCCTAGGCCGCAAAATCCGCAAAATAATTTCGGTCGCAGGCTGTGATTTGGCTCGCTGCTCTAATTTCACACAAAAATACATTCATGCACTGGAAGAAAAAATGTGTAGAGTTCTAAAACTTTTGGAAACTAATCGCTCGCACTATTTTTTTCGTCAGTATTTTATAAAATTGAAGTTGACAAAAAAAAAACGTGTGAATTAGTAGATTGAGCAGGGAGCAAAACCCCTTCTTCTTTTTATGCTCTGTTACTCCGAGTGAAGCATAAGGTCACTATCCCACTTTCGAAAAGAGTACGCACATTCCATGAGACATGAGACGTTTGCTCCTTCAAGTTGAATATCTTTCGCTGTGTTTGGAAATTATTCGTGATTGTTTCCGTTATATTGTTTTTCTAAAACACCTCCAAATCCGTAGTGATGTCGCCTAAGCAGGTGGATGAGCCGCAGGGACACGGGTACCATTTGGAGAATGAATATTCCTCAAGTTTACTCTCATGTTTGTAAAGAAATATGTTAGGGAGTAGGATTCTGACACACAAGTTATATGCTCAAAGTCATTCCTGACAATTCTGCTCGCAACGACAGGTCACTTTAAAATAGCAAAAAGATTCAAGGTTTTCCGAATTTAGAAAAATTGAACTTTTTGTCAACTGCCTCTATAAGGTTGGATATGAATTTACCATACCTTGCTGATATTATAGAATCTCATGTTTTTTCTAGATTTAATGTTTTGAGGAACATTTTCAAAAATTTTTAGACAAATTTTCTAAGTCAAACGAATCTCAGGGATGTAGCTGCAAAAGGTACTGAAAACTGCTCCAAAAACGTTTGATTCAGTAAATCTAAAAAATAATTCCCTGTTTGCCCCTTAGAGAGGGACTTACACTTTATAGCCGAATCCAAAACGGCGGTGTCTAACTGAAATTAACAATTTTTCGCAAAACTTCAATTTTTAAACTTAACGCGTTCCGGCTTAGTTAAAAAATAATATGTTTTGCTTTTTTACTGAATTCAACTGAATATTTTTGAAAGAATTTTTTTAATCAATGTTGCCGATTATAAAAATATTTATTCCATATTTATTAAACAGAACATTTTCGAAAAAAAACCTTTTTATATAACTTATTTAAATATGAATTCTTATAATTCTTTTAAATATGAAATTTTAAATATATATATTTTTTTGTAAAATGAAATTTTAAATATATTTTGTTAAGGTATGTTCCTGATATATGTTAATCAACATTTGTTTTAAACATGTGTTGTTTTTTTCGCTTTTGGTGGGAATATGAATAAAATCGATTTAATGGAACAATGTAAAAAAAAAATGATTTAAAAAAGTATAAAAAAAAATATTATCTTGTCAAAATATGTCAATAATTTTATACTTTTTTATAATATTAATTACAATTTTTTTTGAAGGCCTATAAAAACTATTAACACTGCTCAACAAACGATTTTATTTTTTTATGTTTTTCAAATTTTATAAATATATTTTTTAAGTGTATCTATATCCAACATATGAATACATTTATTTTTTATTCATAACCACTGTGCGTTGTATATGTGGCTGTGTGTGTGTGTGTGGGGGGTGTCAGTGTGAGTGGGTGGGTGTTTATGTTTGTGTGCGTGTGTGTGTGGTGCCTGTGGGTTTGTCCACGCGCTAGAAATAAATTTGTTGTCGCCCAAAACGATTTAATTTGCGGTTTTTGTCACTGCGAGCCGCATTTTGTTTATGGTCCGACGCCTTGGATTTAGTGCGTATAAACCGCTTTAAGGCCAGAGTGGAGAACTGCCTGGATGGTAAGGCAACTCAATCACATAGATCTTTAATATACATATACTATATGATGTGAGATCAGATCAGTAAGAAGAGTCCTAAAAGTTAGCGGACATTTGTGACATACGAACTCATCCAGATACACCCAATCTTCAGCGCATTTAAAACATGTAAACTGACTTTTCCAAGTTTTTTACACTTGGAAATCTTAAGCGTAATCCTCGCAGCTAAAACTGTGTGTCCAACGAGCTATGCTCACGCCTGGATTAATGCAGATTATAATCTTCAAGTGTGTGTGTGGGCTTAAAATATGTATGTAACTTCAATCGAATACTCTATACAAGTGTCTAAGGAATAAGCTGGCTGGGATTTGAAATGTTATATGTGGCATGTGTGAGTTAGAGTCCGGGTTAGGGTCAACTTTAAATGCTGCAATCCATTGAGCAGCAGACAATGGGAATTCAAGCATTGTGCATGGTAAATTCTTGTGGCATGTACTTTTCCAGCTCGTCCTCCGGCCAACTTACATATGTACGTACTTAGAACTACTGACCTATTTCTTTGTATATGTGCTGGTGTCCTTGTTCGTTTGTTCACCCGTCCGTCCGTTCGTCCTTTCAATATGCAGATGTGCACACAATGTGCGTATTTTGCTTTATTTTATTGTCTGACAAGATAAATACCGAAATATTGAATATGCAGAGCCAACGACACGGAGTACAAATAGTAAAAAAAGGAATGCGCTGCAGGAGCTGTTCCTGGAGTGCAGGGAGGGGGCGTACTTTGGCCAAGCGGGCTCTGTCAAGCGGGCGCCACGAACAATAACTCAAATGCAATCGAGCATATTTTGTGCAGAACAAATAAACCCAGTTACCGTAGTTTGGAGCAGTGCATGCATGTCAACGGATGGGTTTGCATCCAGATGGCAGGCAGGCCTTGTGGGAACGCAAGACTCTATGGACAACAAATTGCGGCGGACACTTGACAGTAAGACGTAGCAAGTTGGCCAGAGACAGCGAAAGTGCTGGGTTTTGGTAAGAAAGATGTTTGGTCACAAAAACAGCAAGTAAAATCTTTAGGAGAAAACAAAAGCCAAAATGTAGAAAAACAAGAAAATTGGTTGAAGAAAAACTTGGCTGGCAGAAAAGTTTTTGTCGCACTCTACGAAAAGTAAGCGAAAACTTAATAAAGATCGCAGCTGACGTTGACGCCGCCGCCATGGACAGAGTGAGAGACCAACGCCAACGCTGACAATGTTGACAGCACTTGGTCAATGAGCGGCAAAGTGTTGGAGTTTGTTGGCGGAGTGGGAGAGTTTTTTGTGGAGGAGGTTGGTCTGCTCTCTGCTGCAACGGCATGGCCGACCACAGCCTGTCGAAATTAAACCAAACTGAATTTGCACTTGCTCCTTGGACAGTGTGTGTGTGTGTGTGTGTGTGTGGGAGAGTGTGTGTGTGTGTGTGTACTTTGCTGTCGAAATTGTCACTTTCGCAATTTGCACAGCGAGAGCAAGAGAGAGAAAAGAGAATAGAGAGAGCGCCGTCAGACAATGGCAAAGCGCGTAAGTGACATTTATGCGCCTGGGTAACAACTGCTCTCTTCTTCCTCTTCACTACTCCAACAACAACTTGCAAAGTTTTTCTTCCAAGTTGATTTTTTTTATATACCATATATATATATTATTTCTATTGTGTGCAAGATTGTCGCTATGGCCTAGCTAGAAGGAAGGTGGACGACGACGACGACGACTGTTCCCGAAACGTTGATGAGAAAAACTTTTTGCCAACATTTACTTATCGACATTTCTTCAAAGTTTGGCTGACAACACAATAAATGCACTCGAAGGGAAATAATCAGCCGCAGCGCAACAGGAAAATTGAGAAGTGAATGAAGTCAGCCAAGAAGTAAGGAGCCAAGTTAAGCGACCGGACCGACTTGTAAAAAGTTTCAATTAGACGCCAGTTGTGTTTTGACTGCAGCATTGTGATCTTAGAATAATCGGTGGGACAATAACTCAAGAGGCATCCATTGTAAAAAGGGGGAGATGGGAAGTTTCCTATTTTGCTGCACAGGTGTCTGCAATTGTTGATAGAACGAGACTGATTGCCACAGGAGCAGTTGGATATGTCGTCGTAACACAAAAAAGATTAAGAATTCAGATATTATCGAGCCCAGCGGGTATACACGGACGGTTCCAAGCTAGACGACCGTGTAGGCGGAGGCGTCTACGTTAAGGATTTCAACATTAGAGCTGACCGGCCTAACCTTACTTAACCTAACCATATATTCTTATCGGTGTGATTTTGGATTTTTAAACCCACAAACTTTGCTTTATTTTCATTCTTGAGAACATATTCACATATGTATGTCCCCTTATTTTGTAATACTTTCTGGTGTAGTTCCATCTTAAATGAGCTGTTACGAAGGAACTTGCTCTCAATACCCTAAATATTGCACATCATTAGTTGTCAATGGGGTTAGCACATTTTTCAATTCTTGACAGCAACTAAGCGACAAAAAAACTATGGCGAAAGGGCTTTATATTTATTGAAGCAATTCATTAATAATAAGTTGTAAGAGGGAGTACGGGGATGTCCCAAATCTAATATATCCAAAGTATATACTGAAGCAAGCCTGGACTCCTTGTATAGCCATACAATTTTTCATATTAATTTGCAGCACTAGTTGAATAGTTAAAATTAGGGCACTACTTATCAGATGTTCCCCTAAATAAGAATTCAGCTAAGTATAATCGCCTTGACTTTCTGCTAATCAACTCTGTGCCAAGTAATTAAGCTGCTACCAATGTGGACTTCTGCTTGGCCAGCAACACGTGCCAAATATCTGATAGCTATCTACACCTTTTTAGAATGCCAAGACTCATTTCCAGCAGCCATAAAACATTCGGGGAATACCGGAAGCAGCCAGCTACAACAAGTCTATTTATATTCCGGCTAGGCTACAAACACACATCTGGCTGCCAGTTTAGCCGTACTAAACCGCAGTGGGAATAGGATACAAGATCGTAAACTCCAAAGTAATCATAATTTCTAGCTGTAGGCAAAGTTAATTAGTTGTGATTTTTCAAAGAACATTAAAAACGAAAGCAGCCGAAAACAACAAACAACAAACAAATAACCAAGCCCTGCGGCTCCGAACTCGCCAGACCGAAGAACTGCAGCGAACAGAAATCTCTGGGAGGGCTCGGGCGACAGGGAGGCTGGCACATGTTGACTGTATACAATTTTGATGAATGTTTTGTTTACGCCAGCACCAGAGAGAGAGAGAGACAGAGATGAGGCGGTTGGAGTAGTCGCCCCATCTGCGAGTTCATCTCTCTCTCTCCGCTGACAAGGGGTTGATTACTGACTGCAGCAGCATCGGCATCAGTGGCAGTCATGGTTCCATATGCGTGGGTGAGTCGAGTCGAGTCCATCAAATGCAACATGCCGCTGCCTGGGATGCTGCACATATGTGGCGCCTGCGGCCTACTGACAGTGCGTCCGTTTGCCGCAAGTTGGAAATTGAATGTGTATAATATTGAATATCTCCGGCAGACAGACAGACAGACAGACAGACGAACAGACAGACAGAGAGAGTCTATCTCGCTGATATTTTCCGTGGATGGATGATGATTTGGGGCAGAGCAGATGCCATAAATTACGCATAATAAACAGACTGCAACTAATTAACAAGAAATTACCAGCTCCCAGAATTTGGACTTTCCATGTTCTATTTTTGGACTGGAACTGTTTACCATTTGATGGGGCTGGCTTGAAGCTTCGGAGCTGGAGCATAACAATAAACAGCGGCTACACCTGTGTTTCAGTTTCTATGGAACAAAAAAAAAAACATGGAAGAAACAAAAGGGCAGCTGGAAATTGAATACACGTTGAATCCCCAAAAGGAACATTTAGTTTCTAATCAAATTTGGTTTGTGTTTGCTCCGGTTCGGAGGAGGATGGCGTTGGAACATTCTACACGCGTTGAGAATCGCAAGCCGAAAACCGAATAATAATTTAAATGTTTTGCCTCAGGCCAGGCTAGACGGGCAAAAAGGAAGAAAAGCCACAACAACAGCAACAAAACAACAGCTAGCAAAAAAAGGAAATGCCATTTGGGCAACTCCATGCTAACAAGACAACAACACACAACAACAACAACAACTAACAACAGACAACAACAAAAACAACAACAAGAAAAAACAACAGAAACAGAAGTAAACTAAAATGCGTGCACGGCAAGAGACTGGCAAAAAATAAAGAAAGAAAATTCTCTAAAAAACAGCAATGGAAAATGCCAGAGCCAAGGAAAAACTTAACAGCCGCGAGCCACACACGGGCAACGGGTGAAATTAGTTTCTTCGCCAGGCAGTTGCTCCCTTAATCTACCCTTCAATGGGGTATCTCAGGTGTGGCTTGGTTTTTGTAGGAAACCAATTTAATAGAAAAATTTTATTTTGATTTTAAAGAAATGAAAATTTTTTCCTTTTAAATTTTATATTTTACATTTTCTAATCTTAAGATAGGGGCGTATGATCAAACTTTTGGAAAATCTAGAATACTTGGTAACTTATTTACGTTATTGTTCAGCCCTGATAAACGTCATATTTACGACTGATATTCCAAGGCGAACTCTAAGGGAGTCAATATTTTGGTGTTCGAAGTGCGAGAATTGCTTCTTATAACCAAGCCTGTGCTATTCTTGGACATTATCCGCAAAAGCCTACTTAGTTTTTCCTCCAACTAAGCCTAGAACAGCATGCAAAAAATGGCCATTCTGGTTTTCCGCCTTTAGGAGAAAATCGTGATGTGATGAGAATAACAAATTGTAGCGGAAATTTTTTCGGAATGGAATCTTCCAACAAATTTTGAATTCCAGAGATTTCGACTCATATGGAAATAAGAATTCCAAAGCTTCCTCGTCATAAGGTATCCATTTTTCAGAATTTTAGAAATCTTGGGACTGAGTTTGATAAAATATTATATTTTATGAAGCTCATCCTGAAAATGATTTATATTACAATTTTCAAGACCGAAATTTAAGTAAACTTTTTGCCAAAGTATCAAGACAGTTCGTTAATGGTATAGGTGCTTTTGTCAGTATTGAAAACAGTCTTACTATACATATTTATGACATATGATATAAGATCGGGAGAGTGGGGTCGGTCTTTGGAGTGCGCTTGCGCGGAAAGTTGTCTGATTGTCACACGGGAGTGATTAGCGACGATTGCCTAACTGGCCGATCCAACCTCCAGCTTTACGCTAAGTAGCCTCTGGTTAGCCCCTGGATACACCTTTCCAGGGGTGAGCTAATATGAGAAGGCGACCCCTCAGGCGATCTGCGTTTGAGGACGTTTTGAATGGCAGCGTAAGTGGACATTTAGTACCATGTAAGGGAGTCGAAGGCTCAGTCAGTCGTCATTTCCATTTCAAACCCCATGACAACGAAAATATGAAATGTTGAGCAGTACAGGCCTAAACCCACATAGAAGAAGAATGATATAATATATAGAGGTATTTTGCGATGTTCATTTCAAATTTGGAGAGCAAAATCTAGATGGTTGACCGGTTTTTTAATAGAATAACGCTGCGACAAAACTGTTTGTTGGGTCAGAGTAACATCCGATTCTTAATCCTATTGAAAATCTTGCTCTTAAGTTTTACAGAAATAGGAGGCCATTTCATACCCCATAAAGTTCGTCCATAAAAAAAAGCCTCTTAGGTAGGTGTAGGTACAGCTGTACTAAGGGACAGCCAAAAATTCCGATTTGTGATTAAAATTGTTCGAATTGTTTTTTTTTTGTTTTCCTGAGCACGGCCGACCGATTCCATATTTTGTAAGAGTATCCAACAATCAGCGTCATGTTTAACTGCTCCCGGCCCAAATAAACTAAGAAAAGGATGACACGGCTAACTGTTGGTAGTTCGCAGAAATAGAAAAAGGAAAAAAACTAAAAAAGGCCCACGAAAAATTCCCTAACAAGTAGAGTAAAATAAAAGAATGTGTTCTAAAATTGCGAAATGGTAGTAACCGGGTGAAATATGCAAACCGCAGACAGTCGCATTTAAATTTGAACACAAAACAAGACAAACGTAAGTAGGTAAGAGCCTCTAAGAGAGGCAGCAGAACATCCTGCAGGAGATGCCAGAAAATAATTGAGGTTCCATACAGCATCTTTAAGTTTATATCTTTAAATATGCAAATGCTGCTTTTGCAGTCTTGGCTAATCGTAAACCAAAAATGAGCACCTCTCTACTGGTTTATACAACAAACTAAGTATATCTTCGAAATGATGAAATTCTTGGGATGCCTGCTGGCCAGGCACTTTATTTTGTAAGCAACAAACTTAGAACAGCTTCTGGTAAAGTTTTCCCAGGTGTAACGAGCAGGTGTTGCCAGATACACCAAAAATTTTCAATAGCTGTGCATAAAAGTTTCAGACTCTTGACAGCCAGAGAACACCCAGAGCTGCTACATATTCTAACCATGTTCATGTGGCTGCCATTCATTCGACTGCTCCTTAGCACGGCGGCAATAACTTGGCCAAGTGTAATTGTTACCGTTTAAATTTCCATTAAACCTGCCTAGGCAAATGGAAAGCCATTCTAGCCGGCCTCGCCCCAGGCGAGCGTTGCCCAACGCTGAAAATATGTCAAAACATTTAAGCTGCGCTTTGGACAACAACGGAAAACGTTCGCTCAAAGAACGAGAGTTTTCTTTCCAACTTAATATTTTTGCATTTTTTTGGTATTGTATTTTCTTCTTTTTTTTCTGGAGCGCTATTAACAAACCATAAAGTAATTTCTTGCTTTCCTGCACGGAAATTAGACATTTTGTCAAGGGAACACTCAGTTGGGACGCCCTTTCAGCTCTGGCCCGCGGCCAGCCTTTGCCCAACAACGACAACCCGGGACACAATAACAAGAACAATAACAAGTTATAGCCTTAGGGCGGTGGGTGGCGGGGGATGCGGGCACGACGGCTTCGGCAAGTTAAAAGTGAAAAATATTATAATGAAGTATGTTGTTAGCTGTTTTGAGATTTTCAAATGTATCTACCAGCCAGCTCCTGTTTCTCAAGGAACTGCGAAGGTGGTTGGGTCGCAGGGGTGGGGCGGGCAGGGCAGGGTCTGGAAACATTTTATAAGTAAACAAGCAGCGCGGCAAGAAAAGTTTGTCTATTTAAAAAGTTTGCGCTTCATACGAAAAAGTTATAAAACATGAAAATATTTCTTAATTATTTTTATAAGCAGCTAAAGCAGCGACGTCAACGTCGAAGCCAACGTCGCGACGTTAACGTTGCGTCAACTGCGGCAGTGGCGTTGCCATCGATAGGGGGCTTCGGAGTGTCCGTCCGGGAGTTGGTTTGTTTGTTTGCCTTGGCGATTTTTATAAGCCCATTTTGCCCGAGGTCAGGATTTTGTTTGATTAGCATGGAAACCGAGACCAAAAAGGAAAAGCAAAAGTAAAAGGAAAATATCCTTGTTTCGAAACCTTATATTTTATTGTTGCTTTTTATTCTTAGTATGCAAAATTAATTAGCAACAAAAAAAAATGACGCATGTTTACAAGGGCTTAACATAAATAGGCAAATTTTAAAAAGAATTTTCTTTACGATGTGGAGCAAATTAAATTTCCTTGAATGTTAACCGCAAAGAGGGCAGAGTCAATAAGAGATAAAATTTTAGGAGATTTAAACCGAGTAAAATACTCCCAGCTAATGGGACGAATTATGTACGACCAGTACAAACTGGACAGGGCTTATGACTACGTACTACGTTTTTTTTAAGGATAGAGGCTATCCCCCTTTTACATACCACCTCCAAGGCCTTTATATATGTGACTTCTTCAATGAACTTACCTGTAAAACTGAAAGAAAAAAAGAGTATTAAAATTAGATTTATAGCAATGACTCTACATTCATATTTGGCTAATTAAATGCAAAAATATTGAAATATACTTTTAAGAACTCATAACTCTCTCTCTCAACCGATAGCGTTCATTTTGAATTAATTTGTTTGTATAGAAAGCATCCCACCACTCCTGCATCCCCTGCTCCCCACAATGATGAGAGAGACCATAACCAAGAGTGCTGCCAAATGGTAGTAAATTTGATTGCTGTTATCTGCATTTTATTATGCCACTGCCACACAGGTTCGTTTCCATATTTTGAAATGGATTTTAATAAACCGAATGTGTGCTCCGCTCCGACTGCCATAAAATGAACGCAACCATGCCACACGAATTTGCAGCTGAAATAAACTAAACCAATGATTTATACTATATCATACACATATGGTTTTTATACCCTGCATCCATATGGGGTTAAGGGTTCACTCGATTTATGCCATTTTTGTGGTAGACCAAAAAAGTAGAGCTAGCTAGGGTAGTGAGCTATGACTGTATGGAGACCTATATGTCAGACACTATAAGAAGCGGGGGCAAACAAATTTACCAGATGATGCACATTTCTAATAAGCTGGACCACCTGTCAATATGTTGCACCTTTTCACTCAAGGTTTGTACCTCCACAGTAGACTCATCTCTTCCACAAAATCTTAAATCTGAATTCTCTGATTAAGATATGCGTATAAACACGCTGAGCGTAATTAAAATAGATCTGGCAGAACACCGAAAATGTTGCTAACTGGAATGACCCAAAGAACTTATTCCCTTCCTGACGTATCGATCTGATGTAGATCAGATCTTATGATCACGGAACTTTTTCATAACAAGAAATTTAGATCTCTTCTCGAGAGTCGAGAGACTTGGGCTGATGGCAGACCCTGTGAAAACCTCCGGTGGCAACAATGGGTTACGGATGGGTCCAAAACTGAGCAGGGTGTAGGTGTTGGAATCGTTGAACCACCAGAATCTCTACCGCAATGGGCATCTGGCCCAGCGTCTTTCAAACGGAGATTCATGCCATTCATATCCTTCTCAAAGGAACTAATGGGTTGCAGGAAAACATAAGAGATACTGGTTCTCCCTTCTGGGGGGAAATCTATCGGACTCTTCAGAGTGCAGACTCTGTCTCGAGGACGATGAAACCATCAGACATATACTCTGTGACTGCCCAGCGCTGGTATGAGACAGAGCCTGACACATTTGAAAGGAACGGATTAGTCCCTTCCATCTTAGGTCAATACCAACAAAAGACCTACTGCTATTCATGCGGAAAGCAGAAAGTCTTTTGCGTTAATTTATGGCTATAGTACATACAAAAGACCTTTTTGTCGCAGTACCCACCTCTTTGTGAGGAAGCCTTTTCGGAAAAAAAAATATGTACTTGCCAAAAATTGGTAGGGTGATCACTAAAGAAGGCAAACCCGATGATGATAACACAGCTTGAATTACTAAGAGAAGGCACTCATTTCATAACCAGAGCATAACACCAAGATTAAATGTATCCCAGAACCCGAACAAAGATTTATGTCAAGAAATGACTTCGAAAAATAGGTAAATTATATTCCCATATCAGGGGAGGCTTCTTCTAACTAAAGAATCTTTGAACCCATCACTCATTGATTCTCATAAAAGATGTCAACATAGCATGGAACAAAACAATAATGGAAACATGTCCTCAAGGGGCACCCAACAATTATTGGTCAATCCCCCTGCTACGGCAGCCGGCACAGAGGATTTGGTTTTGGTGATTTTACATTATAATGACAACTCGATGAATGTATCCATTGATAACTTTAAATGGAACTAACTTTAGAAATCTCTCTCTTATATCATCATATATATCATCATATCACCATCATATCATTGCAAGTTAGGGCAACAAATTGCATGCAGGGTATTTGTCTATCGGACACAGCTCTTGACTGTTTCCCATTTTTTTGTTTTGCTATTATTTTTAGTCTCATAACAAATTAAAATGTCAATAATGTGCAGTCGGTTGTGCATTGGAGGAGAGTATGAGTGCCCTATATGTACAGTTCACCATGCGGCACTTCAATTAGCGTCCATATCTAGACTAAGCGTCCACTTTGTGCAACAAGCGCTCGTTGCATGCATCTGCCAGGAAATATAAACATTGTTAATAGCTGGGAAAAGCGAATAGAATGAATAGAAATTGTGGGAAAACCCGCAAAGCAATCGTCAAGAGCTAAAGGAGACGTTGCAACATTTCAATTTGATGCAACAAATGCTCATAATAATTTATAAATTTTAAATCTATTTTCGAAGACGATTTTCGCATTTTCGGTAGCTCTAAGCTTATTGAAGGAAAACCCCAAGCAACGAGCTACATGTCGTTTCCTTGGCTGATTTATTGATGCGGGACATTGAATCCAACCACGGCCAAGAGCAGCAGCAGCAGCTTTTGTCTGACTCCATTTTCCCTCTTTTATTTTGTGGCACTGCTAACCCGATTTCCGGGAAAGAACGTATCGTTCGTAGACATCGACGCGTTGATTATGTTTACTTGCGTTGCGTATTTTTCGGTTTTGGTGTACCAACGCTAGATGTCGCTAGTCGAGTCACGTCAGTTTTGGCGCTCTTTGGCAAAGGCAGCGTAGCCCAAGACAATTGAAACACACCCAGACCAGACCTACAGACACTACACCCTACACCCGACAGACATTAGTAAACGAGATCACGTAACGCGCCGTCGCGTATGCTGCAAGATTTTTGCCATTTTCGCCATGAATGCCATTCTATCTATGGGTAGGTTCATGTTGCACATGCCGCTCGTTCTTGCAACGCTGCTATCAGACAACTATCTTTCAATTAAATTCCTTTTCAAAAAGTTCTCTGGCAACGCGACAGCGCATCGATTTCAATCATATTTTCTGGCACGTTCCCAATGAGTGGCAAAACTAATTTCCCCCGACCAATGACAGACACTCTTTAAAAAAAACCAACCGAAAAAAACCCATGTGGTAAGCTCAACTTACAACACATTGAGCAAATATTGTGGCACACACATTGTGGTAAATGAAAAACTCGAAAAATCGTTGGTTTAGCATTTGAAACTTTAATTTGATTAAAAATTGTTGCGCAAATATTTTCATAACTGGGCGGGCTGACTGTCTGGGTTGGGCCCCACGTTGGGCGCCACGTATATTCGTGTTAGTATTTTACATAAATTTTCCAGCTATTAACAAATATTTTTGGCTGCTTATTCACCGCAGAAAAGCTGTAAAGGCAACTCTTGGTATAAAATTAAATTTATTATGGCGTCGACTGCGACGTCGCGTCGCTGCCAGCGAACGCAGTTTTCAACTTCATTTAATTTAATTTATTTTTCAGCAATGACAAAATTTATGCAACAACTTTTGTTGGCTACTGTTGCTGTTCTTGTTGTTGTTATTGCTTAATGTTATTTGAAACTAATTTGCATAAAATGAGTTGAGCGCCCGCCACTGGTCAGGGTAGGGTAGGGTGATGTATGCCTTAGCGCCATCTACCTGCTGTCCATAAATCCCGGGCACACTCAATAACACTCAGCACATATGTCCTGGACGCTGGACTCTGAGCTGGACTCTGGTCAAGTTCAAATAAATTGCTGCTTGATGACTCTCTTTGCAAATGTTTTTGTTGAGCAACAAAAAGGCAAACGCTTGCAATTCGATTTCGCTTTTATGGCTTATAAATTATTCAGAGTTTGTCTATGAAATGTTAAGCGCTGTCTCCATGACTCTGTTGACCCAGGAGACCCTCCACCGACTGACCTACGCTCTGACCTTGTATCCCTTTACCCAGCGAATCTTTCCTAAATAGACTTGCCTTTTTTTTTGTTGTTTTTTGGTACGCACTTTTATGGGCGTTTTGTCTAGAAATCTGTTTCGGTATTTGTGCTCTCTCTACTCGATTTACGGCTACGGTTTCTTTCTATTACCACTTTTACGATTAAATTGAGAGCTACAATCGTTATACCAAATGACTTTTAGTTTCTCCTTACTATGGTACATGCGTGTGTGTGTGTGTGAGTATCTGTGTGTGTGTATGCATAAGTCTTTTTTATATCTTTTTTGCTGATGTGCAGTTTCATTGTTTAGCTCAAGTAGTGGGTGGAGTAAGCATAAAATACTTGGGAACTACGACTACGCCAACGATTCGACAAATACGAATGATGCTGCGGAAATTCTTCATTTGGATGTTTGCTTAGTCAAGCCAAACGAAAGGAAGTGATTGTCAAGGCGGACAAAATAGTAGGGACATGCCCTAGAACGAGAGCCAATTAGTTTAGCTGCAGCGTTGCCAGACTGATAAACAAGAATGAGATGAAGCAAAGTTCAATAGACTAGCAAAGAAATGGGAGCAAATGAAAAACCTGTCAAGTCGAGTGTTGTTTACGTTTTAGGGATCTCGATGAACGCATAGTTGGTATCGACAGTGATCCCGTGCAGCATCGATTATTCGAACTCCTTCCAGAAGCCTATTAATATCCTGAAGATACGAACTTTCCGTAAATGGATGAGTTGGTTCGGGAACCTGACAGTTTGAGTCCGTTTTTAAAATACAAGCTTAGAAGCCCTGCAGTTCAGGTGCTTCCCCTCGATCGACGATCACAGCTGACTTAACTTTTCTCTACTGAATAAGAAATAAACATTTTTACAATTTTCGATTCTTCACTAGAAGAAATCTGCCAAAATCCTTCAGGGACCAATAGTGTCCAAAAGTTGTAATCAAACGATACGAAAACATGGATTAAGGCCGCGCAGCTGTCATGGAGTCAGTCGTTGGACTCATACCACTTCACATTTTCATCAAAAAGTCAGCCATGTAGAGTCTACTAGGTATTCAGATCACATCTGGACTCATAGCAAGTGACACTGGTCATGCCGCACTTAAGTATTCCCTTCCTGACGTATCGATCTGCTCTAGGTCAGATCTTATGATCGCGGAACTTTTTTATAACAAGAATTTTAGATCTCTTCTCCTATGTCGGGAGACTTGGGCTGACGGCAGCCCCCGGTGGTAACAATGGTTCATGGATGGGTCCAAAACTGAGCAGAATGTAGGACTTGGAATCATTGGACCCAACACCACAATCTCTACCGCAATGGGCATCTGGCCCAGCGTCTTTCAAGCGGAGATTCATGCCATAGAGATCTGCGATCTTAGTATCCTTCTGCAGGAGAACATAGGAAATACTGGTTCTCCCGTCCGGGGCTTCGTCAAGCAAAAGTGCTTTTCAAACATATGGATGCGACCAAGACAAAAGGTCTTGGCAGAGGGGATCCAAAGCTTCGGTAGCTTACCTCTCTAACCACCACACTGTTAGCTACCATATACAGAAAATTGGCCTAGCGTACTCTTCAGAGTGCAGGCTCTGTCTAGAAAACGATGAAACCACCAGACATATTCTCTGTGACTGCCCAGTGCTGGTATGGGACAGAGCCTGTCACATGGAAAAGGAACGGATTAGTCCCTTCCATCTTAGGTCAATACCAACAATAGACCTACTGCTATTCATGCGGAAAGTCTTTTGCTTTAACTTAAGGGTATGGTACAAAAGACCTTTTGTTCGCAAAAAAGCTCATGTCAGCTTTCTGTGTACGCGAAAAGGATATATTTAAAGGTAGATTGGAGACTCCTAAGGTCCGAATCTGACAAATTTCTTTCCAAGACACACGCTTAAAGTATATTAATAGACTTAAATTAATGAAATTTAAAACCAGTCAACTTACATCATACCACACACATGTGATGTCGCTCCCCCGAGTGACCTTTCAATTACAGCTATCGAAATAATTCCCACTCCTGCTTTTGAAGGATTTCGAAAATTAAGAACTACACAATTCGGCATATTAATAAACATTTATTTTCTTCCTTATTAATGCTGTAATTTATGAAGTAATTATTAATGAGCTGCGCTTTAATGAAATATGGACAAATGGCAATGGGCGGGCGGGCAGGGCAGCTCATGTAAGTTAATATTATCCAACGAAAATGCAAAATCGTACAACAACAACAACAAAAACATTAGTGAAAAACGGCAACAAAAACAACAACATTGGCAAGACTTTACGTTTATGGCGCACACTCTTGGCGGAAATCTCATTTGTCATGCAGTTGGCCATTTATCAGTTGGCATTTAAAAAGCCATTAAAAACGAATCCAACAAGAATGAGGAAAAAAAATAAATAAAAAACATGGTCGAAAAAATAATATTATATGCTTTTGCAAGTTTTTTAACAGAGCCCAAAGGAAGCAGCCGCCAGTGCTAGAGCAGACAACATCCTGGCCCGGTTTCAATTCATAATTTAAAATGCTGCCGATTGCAGTGCGCCCTCTATTGTCTACTGTCTGCAAGTCCAATGTCTGGTGTCTGAGAGTCCTTAAAGTGGACTGTGCTGCCGGCTGAAACCGCCATGACAGTCGAAGCAATAAATTAATATAAAAATTCCTCACGCTCAGCCAATAAAAGAACATTTAAGCATTTTATCTACTTGAATGAGGCGACACTGAGCCCAACATTCCCCCTGCTAGCTCCGCAAGGAGCACAGAGATGCCAACACACGCGCAAAGTTTGCTTAGCACTTGGTAGATGTCGACTAGAAGTGGGGACTTGAGCTGGGAGCCGGAGTCGGACCTGGAGTTGGACATATGGCCGTGTCGCGTCTGTCACTCGCTTTGTTGCGTTTCGCTTCGTTCCGTTTCGGTTTGTGGCATGAGACCGGAGACAAGTGGAACATTAAGCTATTAAAAATTTATTGCATTTATTACGAAGTACTTGAGCGCCAATGTCAGCCATAGAAAAAGTTGGGATTCCTACTCTTGCTCTCTCTCTGACTTTGACTGGCGTTGCCGACAGAGGCACTCTAAAAATACTCTTTGAAGACTCGGCAGATACGCTGGGCTAGAGTATGCAAACTTCGAATATCAAGCAGCTAGGCTAGATACCACCACAATTTCTTGAGCTGCACGAAAACCGCAAAAACCTTTTGAGGCGCCTAGCCAACCAGTCAGCCAGCATCTCTAGGCTAATTGCGATTGACGTTTAAATCGTTGCTGCCATCGATTAATTTCAAAAGTTGCAGCAGAGACAGCAACTAGGGACGCAACAGCTGAAGCAGACTGAAGGCTAAACTTTAAAAACTTTACTGTGTGTGGGCCAAGTTTTGCATGTGACCTCGTTAGGTGGCCCTGCGGCCTGTAGCAACTCTATCAGACAATTTGCGGCCGGTAACTGCAACTGCAACTTGGCTGGCTGGCGCTTCACCGACCAACCGACCGAATCGACTGACTTGACTGGCTGCCAATGTCTATCGGTTGTGTGTGTCCCTGTCTTACTATCGTTATAGAGCCTGCAACTTTGTTAATGGTTTTGTCATAAATTTTAATTTGATGGCATTCCCGGCCTTCATCCCCGTCATCCTGCCATGCAAAGTGTGTGCATGAAAAATGCATTAGACGAAGGAGCACAGCGGCGTCAGCCAGACCAAGAACTTAAGCATGCATGTGGCCTATAAAAGCGGGCTGAAAGCACAAGTTTTTGATAGTGCGGCTGTGGTACGGATTGCCAGACAGTGGCCACAGCCCAGACGCAGATATGCAGTCAGCTGATTGAGGACTCAATTAATTTATGCAGTACGAAGTGAGAGCAAGTAATATTGATCGGTAAGTAAAATTAAGCTTCAAGGAATCATTGAGAGATCTTTAAGGCAAGCTGACTTCGTTAAACAGCAACCAAAGTCTTTAACCAATCTTTGGGCTAAAGTCACTTAAAGACACAATGCAACTGCAATTTTAATGCAATTTCGCTACGACACAAAAGAAGTTCCACTCATTGAGCTGGACAGGTCGGTGGCGCCTACGCGACGGAAATGCGCTCAATTAATGAATTTTTTAATGCATTGTCACTTCCGATGCGTTGCAGTCACTTGAACAAAGGAGCAATGAAGTAAAGGCGCAAACGAGTACGGTACCACATTGCGTATACGCAATAAAGTGTAAGAACCCACGAACGTTCGATGCTTACAAGTTAACCGCCGCTCGACTTAAGCACAGACAACAGGAATACATATAAACAAAAAGGACATTGCGACACATTATCTTCAGCGTGCGGTCGCGTGCTTCCGTGCGTCCCAGCCTTCGTGTCTATCCTGTGAAGGGAATAAAATGAAGCAACCGTCGGCAGCTATGATATTAACTACAAGTATAATGGCGGACAGATATGAATACAATGCCAGCCATGTCACCTGCTACTCCCACTCCCACTACTCCAGCAGCATTTTCAATGAAAAAATAACAAGAAAATTCCTGACATCGTTCATTACAAGCACAGAGGCAGGCAGGCAGCCGCAACTGTCAAGTCCTACAGCCCTTTGCCAGGTGCGTGCGTGTGGCGAGGTTGGGGGGTTAAACCCCCAGACCAAGTACTACCAGCTGAAGCCAAGACGACATCCGTAATGCTTTATTGTTGTAACTGTCGGCATACCCCATAATATATAGTCTGGTACGCAGCCGAGGAGACACAAATCACATGTAGCTAGCGTAACCTTTTCTTTGGCCAACGAGAGGCTTCTTGTGCCGGTTATTTGGGTTACATCCGTAAAAGGCCAAAATAAATTGGCGTATGCATGAAAATGAAGTAGCCCCAGAGTTGGCATTTGGCTACTACGTGCTGGCTCGCAAAAGCGCTCCAAGGACACGTCGGAGAGCGTTTGCCGTCTTCCGTTTTAGCAAATGTTTTGTTAGCGCGCTGCTCAAGTTTTCCGGCTGGCGAAATGACAAAAACACACGTTGGCAAAAATTATGCGGAAACGGAAGTGACAAAGGGAAAACCACAATTGACTGTGTGTTGGTCTCTGTGTGTGTAAGTACTGCTGCTGGACATACACCTGGTCGGTCCACTTTATCATATGAACCAACTGAATTGGAGCGATTCAATTTTCATTATTAAATAATGGCCGGGCCGGCCATTGATAAAAGCCATAGAGAGCGAGCGTGCCACAATGCGTGTATTAGTGTGTGTGCACGTGCCACGTTGATAAAATGAAATGCACGTCTCTATTTATGGCTCATCTCATCTTATGGCCAATAGTGCGTGTCCTTTGCGCACAGGATGTGCCCTGCTAAAGCTCTAATTAAATTTGTCCAAATTGAAATGCACTTTCCGCTTACACTCATCCAACATGTATCCAATAAATCTCTCTTCCTAATCTATGTCCTCCTCCAAACTGCGTAACATAAAATTACCGTGATTTGGTATCGCCTACATCGTACATCGCACATCGTGCGTCGAAACGATAAATCAAAACAAATTCGCATAATTTTTATCGCTTTGCACAATTTTGCATATGTCAAACAGAGACACACACGTGCACAGGTATATGTATACATATACATACTCACACACACACGCAGCCGCGTCGTTTCGGTTTTCAAGTTAAACGTTTCAATAAAGTCGAGCACCTGTCAATAAATCGAAATTGCCTCTCGTATTATTTTTATCGCTACGTTTCGTTTCGTTTACAATGCTCAAGCTGTTCCTTACTAGACTCCGCCGGAGCCGCTGGCGTTGGCGGCACGCCTACCTGCCTGCTACATGTCAACTACACCATAGGCCCTGCTTTATCCTAAACTTGGTAGCCGTAGCCGTACCATGGCGACGACCTTGCTGCGCTTTCGCTATCTGGTTGCCGTCTCAATCTCAAGTCACCGTATCTCTGTCTACTCCCCCTCACTCTACCCCAGTTGGCGCCTTCATCTTCTTCTTTTACAGTTGAGAGCATCTGCTGGTTTGGCTTTGGGCGGCAGAGCACTGCTCTGGCCAACTCTTGGCAATCTCTTTTGAGGTTTTGCCGCATTTTCCATTTCAGCTGTGTTTTGTTTTTAGGTCTCTTTTACTCCTGTCCGACGACTCTCACCCGTGCGCACTCTTTTGCCATCCACAATTTAATTTAGTTTCGTATTTACTTGGGCGGAATCGAATTTTGGTCACTTCTCCACTTGCCATTGCCTTCGGGTTGGCTTCAATTAAAGACAGCTTCACCATAATCCACTTGAGTTTTAAAAGCGACAAAGTGAAATTTTTTTTTTTGCCTGCCCATGAAAATTTAATAAGCATTGCACGCTTCGCGGATCTTTACAATGATAATGAGCATACAAACAAGCATTTACTTATATACATATACATACAGATACATATATCTATATGTGTGCACATACATGTCTGTGTCATGTAAGCAGAGCTTGGAAATGAAATGCGTTTTTCGTATTCACAGGATACTACATGTAGTACGTCGCATCCATAAGATGGAGGATATACGGGAGGAGCAACGAACCAACGAACCAACAAGCGAAATATTATTTACGAGCTGTCAAATCCCAGTTAACATGCCGAGTCGTGTGTGCACCAGCGACTGCATAGTACCCCTCCACCACCACTCACACAACACTCCCCCACCTACACACAAGCGACAGTTCCAGAAACAGTTACAGATATACGGTTTCAGTTCCACAAAAAAAAAAAAACAGAATATAAAGAAGTAAAAAGTAAGAAAAAGTGTACCACACAAGCGGATGAACCGGGTTATGGGACATGGCAACCACAAACGAGAGTCCATGACAGTGTCTAGAGGCACACTCTAAGAAAAATTTGAGATCATAAGGCAAACGAAATCGGTTACAATTCGAAGCCATAAGGGTAACGAGTTACTAGTACTACTACTACGAATTCTGGACTAATAGAGCTTCTCGGGGATTGCCACCTTGTCTTGGTGAGAGGACTTATTAGGGGCGATGAATCCAAGAGCGATGCCGGCGGTAGCATAACTTTCTGTAGGGTCACCCATGCCGGTAAAGTCGAGGAAAAGTCCTGAAGCTAAGAGCAGTCCACCACAAGCCCTGATGTCTTTTTGGCAGCCAAAGTGCCATCAGGTTAGCGTCTGTATCCCCAGGGGCGGCTTCTAACTAAAGAATCTTTGATTCTCTTAAAAGATGTCACAATAACATGGAACAAAACAATAATGGAAATATGTCTCCAAGGGGTACCCAAAAATTATTGGTCAATCCCCCTGCTATGGCAGCCAGCTCAGAGGATTTGGAGGCGCTCACGTAATAGCGACAACACGATGAATGTAACGAGTTACTATAAAGAATCTTTTTTTAGAAATATAATTGCAAATAAAAAGTTTTGTATAGAAGCACTAGGAGAGAAGGAAGGCAGGAGGAGTAGTTAAAGTATTGTATGTAGGAAAATCGATTATGACTGGAGTTCCTTATTTCAGCAATTATTACTAAAATCTATAAGCAAGTCCCTTTTTCGTTAAACATGTTGTTTTAGAACGACAAATTTTTTAATACAGTTAAAGATCATCGGAGAGGATTTTTTTAGGAGAAAGTTAGACTGCACTTATTCAATTTTGTCGTTTCTATTTCAATTCTCTTGAACTTGACAAATATTGTATTTAAGGCCATTAGCCAATTTCAAGATCACCCAATTCTGATACGATTCACATAAAAAGTATAAAAATAAGATATTTCAATTTCCCCAATTTTCGTTTTTTATCTTTTTCTCTTTCTCTTGGTACACCAATCGTTTGTCAGTCCTCACCTTCAATGCATCGTTGAATTCTACAGCCTCTTTTCTCTCAGTGTAGCTTTTTGGTAGTATATATAACAACGGTTGATGTGTATTGTAAAATGAAAAACATAAATGAAAAAGATGAAACCACGAAAAATAATTTAAATTTATGTACTCTCTCTCTCTCTGTGTGCTAGTATTTATTTATTTGTGCGTTGTTGCTTCATCTTCATCTTCGTCTTTGACTTTGGCTTTGCTTTCGTCTTGGCCTTCGTGTTGTTGCTGTTGTTGTTGTCGTTGTTGTTATTGTTGTTGATTTGCTTGGCATGTCCGGATTGTGAGTACAGTAAAAGCATTAAATTCAATTTATGTACGCACGCAAAAGGACATATCCGTGTGACTGAGTGTATGTGTATGCGTGTGTGTGTTTGTGGCTGCCACTCAGTGTCAGTGACAGGGATCTCGGGAGTCAACCAGAGGAACCAGAGGAGCCAAGGGAGGCAGAGAAGCCAAGTACATGGATGCAAACACTGGCGACGTTGATGGCGACCTGTTGTGTTGTTTAAGGAATTACTTAACATGTTCAATGCATATGTATGAGTGAGTGCGTCTTTATGTGTATGAGTGAGCGTGCGTACGAGTGTGTGTGTGAGTGTGCAGCTATGTGTATCCGATTCGTGTCTCCGATTTGGTACGTTAGTATAAATGTGTGTGCATTTAATAAATATTTCTGTGCCTTTTATTACAGGATCTCTCTCCGTTTTTTTTCGTATTGTTGTTGTCCTTGCTGTTTCTGCTGCATATTTTTAACGCGAGACTGCAACTACTATAAATATAAATATATATACAGTAGAACTTCCCTATAAAGAACTGTTTTAAAGAAAACATTTGTCATTTCGTAAATGATTTACTGTTTTTTTTTTTATCCTTTTTATAAATTTCTCTTAAAAACGCACAAAAATATTGCAGCGAAATTCACAGCGGTTATATATTTTACAATTTTAAATAATTTTACAATTTCTGCCTGAATTCAATTGATAAAGAAGTAAATATAAATATTGTTTCAAATTAAATAAAATTCCTTAAAGATAGAATAAAGTTCCATCATTAATTTTTTTGTATTCTGAGGTGCCATTATTATTTGAATATATGGGGTAGAGCTAGCAAGTGACACTGGTCATGCCGCACTTATATATTCCCTTCCTGACGTATCGATCTGCTCTAGATCAGATCTTATGATCGCGGAACTTTTTCATAACAAGGAATTTAGATCTCTTCTCAAAAGTCGGGAGACTTGTGCTGTAGCAGCCTCTGTAGAAACCTCCAGGGTCAGCAGCGTGTAGGTGTTGGAAATGTTGGACCCAACACCAGAATCTCTACCGCAATGGGCATCTGGCCCCGCGTCTTTCAAGAGAAGATTCAAGCCATAGAAATCTACGCCCTTACTATCCTTCTCAAGGGAACTAGGGGAGCAAACATTTGCATTTATTCAGATAGCCAAGCTGCTATTAGGTCATTTTCATCTTGGAACATCTCCTCCAGGATGGTTAAAGAATGCCGTAACGGATCCTTTCATCTTAGGTCAAAACCAACAAAAGACCTGCTGCTATTCATGCGGAAAGCGGGAACTCTCTTGCTTTAATTTAAGGGTATGGTACAAAAGACCTTTAGGTCACAGTGTCCATCCTCTTTATGAGGAACCCTTTTTTGACAAAAAAAAATGGGAGAGAGCTAGATCTTTGTAAAACGAAGTAGGTAGAAAAGCTTTTATAATACATATTATCTATACTTTCCGAAATAATTAAGAATTTAAGAAAGGTACAGTTGTGTATACTATACTAATACTCTATACCAACAAAGTTCACGTAATTTTTAAAGAACCTTTTAGTCAGGTTTAAATTTAATAATTTTTGGCTATAACTCCCGAAGTTGAAACCAAATTTTAATAACGCTTTCGCCCACGATGGGTAATGAAGAAGAAAAGTTTACTTTGGAATAGGAAGAATTTTATTATTTTTGTCAAAATAAGTCTTCGGAAAAATAAAAAAAAATTTTTCAACGAAATTAATTTTTTTTTTAAATACTTTTTTTAAGCTATACTATAGCTATCGAAGTCTTGGTAGAGGGTAATAAAATTATTTATGGCAAGTCAGTTGAAAAAGGAACACCAACAAAAAAAAAGGATTTACTTTGCTATTACATTTTGTAATTTTTCGCTTAGTTAGCCATTTCAAAAAATTTAATTCTTGGGCAAATTATATCATCAATAAGAGGCCAAATGGCTGAGAATTTAAGAATGCATTGGGGAAAAAAAATTTTTGTAAATAGGAATATGAAAAACTCGTGTAGAGTGATATGATGATGCTAAGGAAGAGAAGAGAACATACCATCTAAAGTACTTGAGATATTTTCCTTAAGGTAAGTGCAATCCCAACAAATTCAATCCAAACAAACGTAAAAAACATTTAATTGCTCTATAAGGATTTTTTTTATTATATAACCAACTAATTTTCTGCTCACGTGGAAATTCGCCTTAGGCAAGCTCGACTTTATATATACATACATATGTGTTCATGTGTGCTTCTGTGTGTGTCTCGACAAGTTTTCTCAAAAAGCGAGACAAGTGGAAATCCGTTGAAGAAATTCGTAAAACAGATAAAGAAGCTGCCCATTGTTGTTGTTGTTGTTGTTATGCATGCTTCCTCTTATGAACGAACAACAACAATAAAATCATCAACTGCACGTGTGTGGCTGTATTGGTTGATGTATACAGTGCTGCCAACAATTATTCAAACACTTTAAAGCTTTCACTTCAAAAATATGGAAAACAAAAATTATATTTAAAAAAATTTGAATAATAAAACACAAAAAAGTTAATTACTATAAAAGAATTTACTACATCATAAGATATTTCATTAAAAAAGATATATGATTGCCAGATGTTCCATGGCTCTCGGTTAGTAGCCGTGGTCAACCGCGGGTCAATCCTCTTTCTTTTTCTCCTGCTTTGATAATTTCAAAATGTGAAAACTTTTTTCAACAAATCAATTAACTTTAAATTGAAAAGTGTTTGAATAATTTCCGCCTTGACTGTATTTATACACCTACAGATGTATGTATGTGGGTTTCTTTCTCCGTGTCTCTCTGTGAGTGTGAGCAAGCACAAAGAAATGTCGTTTCCAGCAAATAAAAATTAATTGAAAAATGTTTATCAAGGATTTTCCATGATAAAATTTAAATGCTTCACGCAACCGAATGATATGGCAACGAGCGGAGTGGGCGGGGTGGGAGCGGCACACAAGACGCAGAGCGGTCGAGATGACGCCTCATTTGCATTTAACCTCAATAAGACTCTCGGGAGCTGCTGCTCCTGGCAGCCACAAAATTAAAGTTAATAATAAAAGAAAGCAATAAAACAATAAAATTAAGTATTAAAACGATTTACCAACACTAAATCTGTACAAAATCCTAGGCACAATGATGGAATTTACTAAGCCAACCAATCAGTCGTTGGTTGGCCAACAAATATGAAAGCCAAGCCTGAGATTAGTCAAATTTTAGCCAGCTTAATGAATGTCATATTCAAAGTATATAGTATATAGTATAGTATATGGTTTGCTATTTTTGGCATATAAACTAAGCTGAAACTATTTGCAACACATTTTATATGCAGACTGCATTTTTCATGTGCTCCAAACCCGTATTAAAATATTTTGTGCAACATGCGCGTCAATCTAGAAATTATGCAATGCATTAAAAATTTAACAAGCGCTTATCCGCTTAGCCCCAAAGCATGACCCGGAACCAGAACTCATGTCGACAAGGGCGTGGCAGTGGGCGTGGGTAGCGATAGTGCGTGGGAGTGTTTGGTGGGACATTGGGGAGTGTTGGACATATGAACTTTGAGCCAAGCTCGCATATTTCCAAAATAATAATAATCATAGAATTTGAATAGATTTGAAATGCAAACGTGAAAAAAGTTTCATAGATTGCATACAAATTAAATACATATGTATAGGAGCATATAGGCAATAAGTACATATATACAGTACATTTGATTATATAGTATAATTGTACATAATTAGTGGCGTTTGTTGCATCGTTGGTTTGCCACATGTTGCAACGTGGCATTTGTTGAGGCTGGTGCACTTGGTTTGTGCGAGGAACGAATTTTTGATCTACCATATATCATAGTTCTATCCATAGTCCACTAATTCATCTAAATCTTTTTTTTCTGTTGGTCCTCTGAACACCCTTAAGACAGACATATAGTATAATATAACCTTACTTCTTTTCTTATCGCCCTGATCATACTTACGGTAACTTTGAAGGGTCTCTGATGACCTCTTTTTGGCTTGCCCTTTGTAGCATAAGTTACAGTGTATAAAAAATGGCGGACGTAAAGTCGGGCGCGGACGACTTTAGGATACCCTGTACCACTAGCTTGTAATAAAGTCCGATTTCTTCACAAAAAACCAAAAACAGAAGAATTTTTAAGCAAAAATTTTTTTTTTGACCGATCGTTCCTATGGGAGCTATATGATATAATCCACCGATTTCAATAAAATTTGACACAGTGCTTAAATACCTTAAAAAAAATATGAATGCCAAATTTATTTCAAATATCTTTACAAACAAACAAAACACATCGAATTTTGTATATAAAACGTGTTTTTGGACCGATTGGTCCTATGGGAGCTATTATGATCTAGTCAAACGATTTGGATTACATAAGGTACAGTGCTTAGGAACTATAAAATACTCACGAATGCCAAATTTGCTCCCAATATCTTAACAAACAAACGAAACACAACAAATTTTGTTAAAAAATCGATTTTTTGGAAGATCGGACCTATGGGAGCTATATGATATAGTCAACCGATTTTGTTCAAATTTGGCACATTGCTTAAGTGGTCTAAAAAATTTCCAAACGCCAAATCTGGTTACGATATCTTTATTAAAAATCGAAATATAGCGAAATTTTCTTTAAAAAAGTTATTTTGGCCGATCGGTCCTATGGGAGCTATATGATATAGTCAACCGATTTCGATCAAATTTGGTACAGTGATTGGGAACTATAAAAAACTTTTGAGTACCAAATTTCGTTACGATATCTTCATAAGCAAACGAATTATTCATCTGAAACGCTTTTTTTTTTTGTCGAGGTCGTCTCAAACACCCCCATGGGAGCTATATAATTTATCCCCGATTATCAAAAAAATAAAATAAACTTACCTCCTATGGAATAATATGGGATCTAATGTGAGGGTTTGGTAACTCTAGCTCTTACCATCTCTGAGATCTAGGCGTTCACACGGACGGACGGACAGACGGATAGACGGACATGGGTATATCGACTTCTCTATTCACCCTGATCATATTTTAGGTAACTTTGGGTGTCTCCGACGTCTCCTTCTATATGTTACATACATTTTCGGCTTGCACAAACTTAATATACCCTTGGTACCATACGGTACAGGGTATAAAAACGAAACTTTTTACAGAAATTAGTTATCTTGAAAGTCAAATAAATATTGATCTTATGTCGAAAAACAAATAAGCTTTCGAAGCTTTGAAGGAAATAGGTACCTCGAAGAAGAAGCATCAAGACGCACATCATTCAAATAATTTAATACTATATTATACAGTAATGAAGTTTTGGGGAATCTTCTGGTCTGTAACATTTATTTTGGGACTAACTTTTTCCCGCGTTGCAATGAAATATTTAATAATAGCAGCTAGTTTAAAAAGTTTAAATTCTGACAAATGTAATACAAAGATTTATGCACATATATTACAAAAAGAAAAAAAAACTTTCGGAAAAGTGTAAGAATTTCCATTTCAAGTCGTTCCGGGCGCACTCATTATAAGAAAACTTAAATGCAACATTATTTCTACTCCCTTAAATTTCACAAAAACATTTCCACTGATTAACAACAAGCTGCTTTAAGTAGTTTCTGCGTAGAGTGCGGGGAGTGGGGGTTGAGTTGCAACCAACCACCCCCCTTGCATTAGTTTGGTTTTCTCGCACCGCCCCTGGCATTAATATTTAGTTGGATTTTTCCAAGCATTTGTAGCATTTTATGTTTAGTATTACCATTTGCTGCTGTAGAACAAAGTTGTGGTCATCCTTGTTGTTGTTGCCGGGAGGGGTCATGCGAATGTATGTGTGTGTGTGTGTGAGTGCAACTGTGTGTGCGTGTGTATCTATGTGTGAATGTATTTTAAAATGCAACAGATGCGCCAAATTAATGCGACCATTAAATTGTATTAGCGTGTGCGGAAAATGTAAAGCACATTTTCACTGCAAACTAGACAGTCAGTGTGTGCGTGCGTGTGTGTGTGTGGGTGTATCTATGTGTGTCGGTGTGTCGGTGTGCCATGGTGTGTGCGGGTACTTTGGTATCCTCAATGTGTATACAATCCGCCGTATTTGCTGCAAAATTTGTATTTGAATAAACATGAGCGTTGTCGTCGCATAGAAAAGCCAACAACGTGCAGCTGCCACGCCCATACAACGCCCATAGGCGACTCCCTTTCGACACGATCCTAAGCAGCGCTTGAAAACCATATAAAACTCAACATGTATCAGTTTTTAAATATGCTGCTGAAACAGGCAATAGTAAAAAGCAAGCGCCCAATACAGCAGCAGTAAAGTTTATGTGGCATGCCACAAGCTGCAACCACACACACACACACACACGCACACAAATACAAACACAGCTGCTCATTTGGCTGCATTTTTCGCAATAATAATTTTGTGCTTTTACAGTGCATTCTTATTGCAGCACTAATAATAATAATAATGCCAAATACAAGATCAAGTGCGTAAGAGAGTAGCGAACACTGAATACCCTTACTTGGTGTCTGACAAAACCAATATCTTAAATATGTATTTTACAAAGCTTCAGCAAAATATCGCCGACAACTAAACTGAACCTTTTTAAGACTAAGAGTCAGTCGATATTACTCGCAATATGTTTCGACAAAAAGAAATTCCCCAAGAGCTGAGTTTTAAATAAAGCGAAAGTAATCGAAATCACGATCACTACAAATTGCACCAAATTTTGTAGTTGAGACAACAAACGGCCATAACTTCCGAATTAGACATCAGCGCAAAAATAAGCCGTACGTGACCACTTTAACTCTGAAAAATGGTATATAATCTATATGCCTATATAAAAGAACCTTATGTTTTGCGTATTACGGATGTTCTCATACGCGTCGATGAATTTCAATATGGAGGTTTTAAGCCGATGTGTGCGATGTGTTTGTGTGTATTGGTTCGTGAGATATAGGCATATTTATGAATATCGGTTTTTGTATGTATATTGCCATATAGGTATACAAAAACTGATATTGTTGTTAATTAGTGTTCGATGCAGAAGACTTGAAAAAAAGTAATTCTTATATCTTTTAAATTTGTATTATAATATAATTTGGGTAATTTTGCTTCGTTTTAGTTTAGATTTCTTGAAACAGAGTTAAAAGTATAGAGCTTACGATTAGCGATGATAGGATTTTGTTCCATCATTGGGAATGGAATTTTGAAATCTCTTAGGAGTTGTTTTCATGAAGGTTGGCCACATCGTTTTAAAATTGTCAAAAAATTTGCTATCAAAATCAGAGAACTTTTGCTGTTACTCAAATAACCTTTCGATTTTTATAATAATAATTTCTTTTTACATCCCGATAAAAATTACTGTTTGATGAAGCTTATGGTATGGTGCGATCATTGGATCGTTCAAAATGCGGAAAGTACTGAATTTCTCGAAATAGACCTATCAATTGTCCCCAAGATCATGTAAGTTAACTCGACTGGACTACTTTTTGTTGGGCAATTTTATCGCAACCTTTTGCTTAGAAATGCCATCTTACGTTAGTCCTATTTTTTTAATGCATAATTCTATCCAATTTCTATAATAATCCACACATCATTTTCTACAGTGTATTCAAAAAGGAATTTCTTGTAAATTAATAAAAGCTTACTCCTATTGCCGGGCTCTTAATTTTTGTTCGCTTTCCCATGAAGCTATTTTGTATGGTACTATATACGATATATAGAGAGATATTTATTCATTAGTCCTCGGTGCTCGGTATAATTTGTATTTGGCTGCTTTAGGCAACAGATACAACAACAACAACACCAACAGATGCAACAATTCCCTGCAATTTGTAGTGGAAATTTAGCGCAGTTTGGCGTTGCAATAATTACTACAGAGTAGAGCGGAGTGGAGTGGAGCAGAGTGGAGGCCACTAATGGGGCGCGGTCATTACAAAAGGCAATGATGAATTTTTACTTGTGCCATTTGGTAGCCAACTAATAGGCTTCTAATTGGATGCACTTTTTTCTCTCGAAATTTTCCCAACAAATACATAAGAATTTTTCACAGTCTGTGGGCTCTAGTGAAAATTCGTTCATGTTAATTAAAGCGCATTTTAGCCAAGAGCTTTGCCGTACAATTTTGCGCACATCTATTCCTGCAGGCAAGTAAAACAATACCACTAAAAAATTTAATACCCCAAAATCCCCGGCATATGGTTTACTATAGTTAGAATTTATAAACAAGTAAAATATTCGTATTTCTTAACTTATCGAACAATCGATGCATTGATATGATGGTCCATCATTTCCGAGTTAACGTTGAACAGCACAATATCAATTTTCAATCATGCATTGTTGGATTTGTACGGCAGCCCTTCACTTATTCACATTTGTTTGCCAAAAAATACACAAGGGAAGTCGATTTGTGTGTATTTCAGGGCTGGAGAAACATTTTTGATAAGTTGCGGTTTACAAGCTGTACTTAGTGGTTCTCGGAAGGAAGAATTGATGAAAAAGATAGGTCTCATTGGTTCCACTTGTTAAACGCAGAGTAGTCCGAATTACATTATGGTCAGATATTCACACAAACACCCTGAAATGCCTCACTTTCTAAGATATTTTTTTTTGGTTGCTTCAATATTGTAAATATTTTAGCTCTATAGAAGACGAAAGTGGTAACATGGTTACTCAGAATGAACAGTTGAAAGTTTGGAAGAGATACTGCGAAGCAACACTAAATTCCTACAAAAGCTCCAATGAAAATCTCTCAATCCGAAGGAGACATAATGTAAACATGGAAATAAAAATTAGCCCTCCCACACCAGAGGAAATAGAGAGCTATTAACACCCTGAAAAACGGCAAAGCTCCGGGAGCAGATAAAATCGTCGTTGAATGCTTCCAAGCGAATGCTCATATGATGGCACAAATGTTAACTTCGATCTTGGAAGCTGTTTGAACCTCTACCTAAATCATGAAGGGAATCGGTAATTATCCAGATTCCGAAGAAGGGAAACCGACAAATATGCTCTATCTCATCATATGAGATACCGCATGCTGTTCTTGAATGAAACCCACAAGGCAATCGATCCCGAGGCAGACTTGTCGCAGGACGCTCAACCGTGAGACCGAGAAATCCATCATCGAGCTTCGAGCAATGGCGTTTATGTTAATAACTTATGTGAATGACTAAATAATAATAAATATTGTAAATAGTTCCATTATTTAAAAGTCAAACGTGCCAAGAAAAATTTCTTTGATCGCGTTGAACATTGAGTACTGGTACATAAAACTAAGTTTAAGTCTTACTCGCTTTCTTCTTCTTTGAAAATGACCCTAGGTTAGGGCTCGTTACTAGAACTATTCAAGGGTCACGATGAATAATTCAAATACGTAGATGCCAAGAAAAGTTACTAAATTATCGAAATCCCTATTCTGCATGATATTTTTCATAGAGAATACTTACAACATTTTTTGACAACAACTTGAAATGACTGAAACTTGTGGTATAGGGATCAAAAAATAGTACTCTGATAAAATTGTATTCTTATTCGTATGTCAATAATTTGTGCATCCTCAACACAAATCATGATCTCGCCTTAAAACTCTCTGCTCTTTTGAAAACAAGCATAAAATTTTACCCAAAAAATCCTTGCCTTCTAAAAAAACGTACCAACCGATTCCGTTCACATGCTTTTTATGCAGCCCTGGTTTATTTATTTGGCTTTATACTCGTGAAGTTGCAAATGTTTTCAAGTGCAGCTTGTTGCATATTTGTGGCGTTTGCAAATTTTGCCTCGTTGCACGCTGCGGTCATAATTATATTAATGAACACACAGATACTCACACACACTCACACATGCATATATATATATGAAACGTATCTCAGCAAACTCACTTACATATAAACATTCGAAGTAATACGAACAAAGCCATCTGCCACATATTTGCATAGGAAAATTAATGCCATAATTATTTGCCACATGGACTCAATGCTGAGATGTATGTAATATTTAGAATGGTTCCTCGTAATTCTATGCCCCAAATATATGTACTATATATGTACGAAATGTATATAGTAGTCATGTCTGAAATGTTTCGGTTCTAGTTTCCAGCGTTTTCATTTACAACCCCTACCCGCCCAAACCGCCCACTTCAATTGTGCTCTAGTCTTTGTCTTATTGCACATTATTATTGTTGTTGTTGTTGTTGTTGCCATTACTTCTGCCAACTATATGTGCTATTATGGTTATATAATACAACTCAATTAATTTGCTATGGCTATTATGATGTCCGAGAGTGAGCTCTTGAAATCCGACAGTACTAACCTGAAATTTCCTTGAGGTTACAAATTCAATCAATGTGCGGACAGCTTAAAGGTCAGTTTAAAGTTAAATTGTTTTTCCGAATTGAAGCCAGGACAGCAAATCAGGTAACTGGAAATATAGAAAACACATGAAATGAGCAAAATGTTGTTGTGTTGGACAGGACGGAGCTAAGATAATTAGTAAAGACATTTCTTGGAGTAGCTGAATAGGGTGCACTATGATTTCAGAACTGTGCATAGCAGTCTTATGGGTTCCATTGTGGGAACAAACTACTCAGCCCTATGAGCTCATAGAAACTGAGTAGGCTGGGTCATGTTCAAGCTCCACCGGGTAGGGTTTCCAATGCGGATAGATACCCTGAAGGACTAGATATTTTCAACTCTAACGTCAAATCTATCTTGCTTTATGGTTGCGACTTGCCCAAGATTCTATTATGGGCAGTCATAGAAAATATCTCTGGTAGTTTGATCGTCTTCTAGACTGAGTCTGCACTCTGAAGAGTCTGATAGGGCAATTTTCTGTAGATGGTATCTAACAGTGTGGTCGGCAGATAGGTAAGCTACCAGGAGCTTTAGGTCCGCTCTGCCAAGACCTTTTGACTTGATCGTATTCAGAGGCTTGGCAAGCAGTTTTGCTTGACGAAGTCCCGGAAGGGAGAACCAGTATCTCCTTTGTTCTACTTCAGCCCATTTGTTTATCATGGTCTTGATTGTGGACCATCCAATACCACAGAAAGGCACAGGAGATGTAGTCAGCGTGGAGGCATCCTGTCGTGCTAGATTGCCAGCGATCGTGTTACCATCCACTCCCGAACGTTACTAATCAGAAAAACTGCGCCGATGAATTGGGCATTGAATGGAGATCAAACGAGTACCTCGCTCGACAGGCACTTCGTTGGAACCCTCAGGGGAGCGGCCGTTGCGTTGGTGCGCCAGCAAAAACATGGAGAAGATCTAATGATCATGAACTACAAGCCGCCATGGCTTGATATATGACGTGAATCCCATAAAAGAGCTCGCTACAAAAGGATGGTCGCGGCCCTTCCACTGGGAGTCGAGGATGGCAGAAGAAGAAGGAGGAGGATAGAGAACTTATCTCTTTTTATAGATCTCTGGAACGTTACTAATCAGAAACCTGCTCCAGTAGGAGTATGCGAGCGTAAGTGGCGATGAATTGGGCATACCCTCCGGAGATCCCCGCTCGACAGGCACTTCGTTGAATCCCGTAATTGAGTTCGCTACAAGAGGATGGTCGAGGCGCTATGTATCACGGGGAGACGACGATGACAGAAGAAGAAAGACCCGATAGAGAGCGCACCAGTTATCTCATGAAGTAGACAAAGTGGAAAGGCTTTCAACATTAAACTGAAACCCAACTGTCAAGTTCAATTAATGCGAAGAAGAAGATATGTTTTCTTAGAATTAAGGATTGCCATATTTTTATGGTTTAATGGGCGCACCCAATCTTAAATTTATCAAAAAACTATTTAACTATTTATATGGCATGCTTGGAAATATTATACACAAACAAGCTCGGAGCTAGGCTAAGAGACCGACTGAGTAAGTTGGACGGACTTAAAGCCACGCAACGTGGCGCATAATTAATAAATGCATTCCTCGGCGTTGGCTGAGCTGAGCTGCTTCCATGACGGTTTGCGAATGCGGATTAAAGGTGAAATACTGAAATGGTGAAATAGTGGCAACCTAGTCTGCTGGCTACATAGAGCTCAACCCCAACTGAACGCTTTCGAGCCATGGCGTTCCATGAAAGACTATGTCGAGTGAGCAGCACTTAATGCCTTGCATTAGCTTGCAATTTGCTCATTTCACAGACACATTGAAGCATCTCACACACACGCACACAATATAGCACTAATGCTCACAAAAACATTCACACACACACCCAGACACACTCACACACAAGGCATCGAGTACTTAGCGCTAATCCAATGCGCGCGCTTTTGTCTAACTAAAAACAAGGCAATGGCAGCAGTTTCAGTAGCTTAGTATAGGGGGGAGGGAGTTGGGTTGGATTGGGTGGAGTGTCGGACACGGTTGCCTCGTTCCAAGTGGCAGCCAAGACTGATGAAGACCAGAAGCAAAAGCAACAGCAACAGCAGCACCAGTGGCAGCTCGACTTTGTCTATGGGGTTTGCCAGCCATTTGTTTATCAAACAATTTCAATATGCTTATAGACTTTAATCTCTCTCAATGTGGGTGTATCTGTATATGTATCTGTGTGTGTGTGCGAGTTTGTGCGTCTCTGTGTGGGTGCATTGTTTTATTGCATAATGGCTCAAGTGTCTGGCCGTAGCTGTCTGTTTATTTAGGATTAGAGCGTTGAGGCGTCGCCGCTGCCTGGCCACGTTTCCCTGCATTGCTCTCTTTGTTTGCATTTCCTGTTACCCCTGCAGCTCCCTCACTCTATCTCTCTCCCTCGTCCGCTCGTCCTCTTTACCCTCTTTACCACTGACTCTTTTTACATCCCTTACATTGCATTGAAATTATAAAAGTGGTGGCCATTTCTTTGCTGGTAGTTTTTTTTCTTTTCGTCGTAGCGCAACCCTTGACCCTGAGCTCTAATTTGAGTTTGACATTTATGTCAATATTTGGTCAGTTATTGTTCGCACACACGCACACACTCCCTATTGTTCCTTGGTGGCACAACGCTTCTGGGTAGGGCGGTGTCAATTGCCACCGCTGCAGAACAATACGTTTATTTTGGAATCAGTTGAACTCCAACAAAGGCGGTTCGTCGATTTATTTTGCGCCAATTGGCTTAATTTTTAGGAACAAAGGCGAAAACTAGACTTTAAGGAGCTTATGGTCTTGAAAAAGTAAATAGATTATAGAGTATTTCTCCATATCTACTACTACTACTACTAATAAAAATTGTGAGCTCCTAAGCGAAGCATAGAGTCCAACAATCAACTTAAATCTAACTTTGTTATGCGCATTAACATTGACGTCATTCCAAGTATAATTGACTTTTCGAATTTCGGCTTCGATTGTACGCCTCCATGTCCTAGCTGGCGCCCCGGGATCTCTAGAACTTTGTGGGTGCCAGCAAAGAGCTTGTCAGGCGATGTCGTTATTTGGTCGTCTTACCATGTGGCCGATCCAGTTCCATTTACGACTTTTGATCCCATATCTAAAGACTCACAAATATTTCTTTGAAATAATTAACTAACCACCGACCCATACCCATACTTCTTTTAAAGCACCCCACTGCCGCAGCAGCGAAGATGAGGAAGCATCTTAGAAGACGTACCCTGTTTCTGCAGTTTCTGGGTAAACCATTCTTTGAGGATCTGGGTAGTCTAGCCTATGTGCTCATAGCGGATCTGGCTGCTTTCGTCTAATCCTCAAAATGGTTCTACAACATGAGAAACTTAGGCGATTAGGGATGTCCTACAATATTTGATCCTCCTCCACGATCTCTCCTTTTCATCAATTTCTTTCCTTCCCTTCTTTTAATTCGGCAACACAATGGACCTCAGGGTATTTGGTTGGTCTCCCTCCCTTTCTTAAATTCCTTTCCACTCCTTCTTTTAAGTAGGCAACACACAGCCAATATCTGAGCTGCCTATACAACCTAAACCATTCTCGAAAACAAGCGTACTAGTCACAGAGTTACTAGTACTGACCAAGCATAACTCGAGTACTAGTTCCTGGTACTGCAGGAACTCACTTACCAACAAACAGTTTAAACGTTGCCGGTGCCTTTATTATTTTGTTACTCCCAGGCCCTTTCCCTTTTCCGCTTCCCCTCCGACACTGTTTTGTTTGCCATGTATCCAGTATCTGGTAGCTCTCTCCCTCTCCCTATTGACACTCACAGTTTGCCTGCGGTTTGCCACCGTGCACCGTGCCATATGCGGGTCTGACTAATACAATGGATGGTGGGTATCTTTCGATGCATGGTCCAGTCCGGTACTTTGGCGACACTAATAGAAATTTATTGCATACACTAAACAATACAATTAAATAAATTATGAGATTTACTCATACCATCCTAGCTCTTGTTATTATTATTATTTTTGCTTTTTTTTTGGAATGCGTGCATTTTTGCATCCCCCAAACATAATTACTATAAATCGCGACATGAACAGCTGAGCAGCTTGTAATCAGTACCAGAAGCTCTATGAAATGGCCACACAGGTGAATCTGTTTAGCTCCCCAGCGTCGCCTCCGCAGTCGCTGCCACAACTAAAGCCACCAAAAGGATTTCTATTAAAAGCCACAACAAAGTAGCACAAAGTAAGACAAAGTAGCAACATGGTTGCCACTAAAAGCGCAACATGTAAACCTCTCCCCCTCCACCAACACACACACACACCGACAGACAGACAGACAAAGCTGTCGCCCACTTGGCCGCCCACCTGGCCAAGTCGTCCTTGTCTTACTTTGTCTGCCTTTGCCGCTGCTTTGCTGCTCAGCTCATCTACATGCGTTGCCGCCGTCTGTAAATTATGGAGCAGCGCACGTCTGGTCATTAAGCCAAATAAAACCGGCACAAGATTTATAAACGCGGCAAGACGCAGTCAGTCCTAGTTCTACTTGAGCAAGGGGCCAAAACTTTCCAATGGATTGTGTGTGTGTGTGTGTGTGCGGAAAAGGAAAAACAAAGCAGTCTGCCTGCCACCGTCGTCCGGGCAATCATTTTGGCCAACTCGCGTTAACTTTCAGATATAAATTTCGAGGCGGTCTGTGGTACTTAATTTCGGTTACTTTGGCTTTGGCTTTGGCCAGGTTCATGCACGTGCAGTTATAAAAGGTAACACTAATGCCCAACACTCAAAAAAATATCAAGGCATCAATATTACGGAAAAAAAGTAAAAAATTTCAGTACATTTCGAAAAAAAAATTTACTTAATTTAACAAAATTAGTTTTAAAAAAATGACTCGATAGTTTCTATCTACAATGCATTAAACAAAGTTGAACAACCGAAATTATGGATTTTCAAGATAATTATTACGTTGTTTTTCCTTCAAATTTGGGAGCTGAAATATTTCATGATAGGCGACTACTGCTGGATGCAAATTCCGAATGACGTCACGGAACGCAAACCAAAAGCATTGGATAAAAAATTTTCTTTTCGACCAAAAGTGTGATTGAGTGAAAATTTAAACTTTCGTACATTGTTCCATAGCATCTTCAGTTCTCACCCGATTTTGAAGATCTTAATTTCGAGATTCGTGAAGACGTCACTGAAGGCAATTATTTTCGAATAAAAGTGTGGTTGAGTGAAAATTTGAGCTTTCGTTTATGATTCTATATAGCATCTAAAATTCCTACACGATTTTAAAGATCGTAATTTTGAAACGTTCATAAAAAAATTTTCTTTCAGCTCGAAGCTTTAAAAGCTTATAACTTAAACAATTTTTACTTTTTCTGCACATATCATACCTATAACACCTTTCAATCTATTTGCCTCTCATGTTGATACAAATCCATAAGAAATTGAAGAAGAAGAAGCAAAAAGTATCCAAACAAGTGTTTTTCGAAAAAATCTCTAAAATGTCTTTTCTCAAAAAAAAAAAAAAAAAATGGAATTTTTATGTTTCTTGGCCCCAAAATGACCCTAAAAAACACTTAATTTTAAAAGTCCACACAATAACTCTTAATTTTGTAAGCTAGGTTTAAATCGATATTATTAAATGGGTCCAACAAAGAAGAACCGGAAAAACAAATCTGAAAAACTGAAAGTTGGGTTTTAATATGTCATAAGGAAAAAAATCCACAGTACGATTTTCTATTAATATAGAAACTTATGTTTGACGTGTTACGGATGTTCTTGAGAAGGCGTCAATGAATTTTAAATCTTATTTTTGCGTGTGTTAAAAGTTGTCAATACAATAGTTTTAAGCCTATAGTGATGTGTTTGTATGTATTGGTTCGTGAGATATACGCATTTTTGTGAATATCGTAAATATAGCTTAGTAGAAAATTGTTCAACACCGGGTATTGGACATTAAGTGCAGAAGTGAAGTCGCAAAGGGGTTTAAATGTAGTTTCTGTGGGGCATGAATTTTTTAGAGATGCGAGCTCTCTTAAGAATACTCAACTAATCCAAAAATCTTATGATTATCTAGATAAGCTAACTAGGGAATCTTACGATGTTTATTAACTTTAAGAGTATTCAAAAAGTTTGGGCAAGACAACGTCTGCTGCGATCGCTAGTAATATTTTAAAAGGTATAGTAAATATATTAAAAATATAATTCTCAGCAACTTTTCAAGATCTTAAACTTGTTTCTTTTTAGTGCATCCACTATTTTCGTATTTTAATATAATTTCCCAAATTTTCAAAAGCTATATGATAGTTAATTTTTTCAAGTGTACTTATTGTCGCGGCCTTTTATATGCGGCGCAACAGTTAATCTTAGTTAGAGTTGGTCGGAAGTTATATTTGGTTCTGCTCGGGCAGCTATTCCAACTGTGTCAGTTAATAAGATCACGTAATTTATTTAATTTGAGAGCGGCTTTTCTTGTTTTCATATATAGTGGGGTATCCCTTGCTTCAAAGGCTTACAGCTTAACGGAAATAAGTTTTTGGTTAAAGACGCATACAAAATGGCGGCGGCTACACTTTAAACAGCTGACACTCAAGTCCTTGCTGTCGTAAAGGAAAACGAAAAACTTTTTGTCGAGCGACACTTTGCGCAGTCATAAAAAGTAAATAATAGTATAACTGAATGTTTGTTTTTGTTTTTGTGTTTGTTTTTGGCATAAAACGAAATGAGCGTAAAAACTGTGAAAACTACAAAATCGAAAATGAATTAGGATAAATGTTGAACTTGGTACAGTTGTGCATGCAACACTTTTGGACAGCAGTTGGCAGCTCTGCTCATAAATTGCTGTTGTTGTTGGGACGTTGTGCTCCTTGGTATTTAAAGTAGATTTAGTACTTTTGTACTCAAGACTTATTCGTCTACTTGTACTCATTTCATTTGCTTACAAAGGCCAAGTATCGATTGAGCGCCTCTTGGCCGCCTGCAATATGGCTGCCGCTGCCGCTGCTGCTGCTTCTTGTTCTTTATTCGCATCCACTTCCGGTTAGTGGCCATTGTTTGACTTGGCTGCTGCGGCTGTTCCTCTTCCTGTTGCTGTGTTGCTGCTGCACAGTTTTCTCTTATTGTTTTATTTGTTTTTAATTTTCGTAAAAGTTTTAAGTGCAGCTCATGCAATGGCGGCGTCTGCTTAGCCTGCTTGAAAGTCCTGAAGTGCTGGGGCGCCATAATTATATTGTTTCATAGTTTTTGGCGCGCTTTTGTCTTGTGCGCAAAGTGCAATTAAAAGTCCTGACTCTGGCCCAGGCACCCAAAACCCATTATGCAACACATTTAAATTTTTGACAATATTTTGCCGTTGCCCAATAAGCGGAGTTGGCAACTGAACCGACTTTGTTCCGAAAATTTCATTGGCAACTTGGCTAACTAAAGCCCGGCTCTTAGTCGCTCGGCATATGCCAAAGAATGCTTCTCATTTTGCATTTGCGCAGCCAATTTCATTTTTGTGCAAACTTGGCACAAACTTTGCTCATAATTATATCTTGTATGTGGCGACAGCATAAATATTCTCAAGATACTTCAGGCGTTATCAACTGCAACTCCAACTCCAGCTCCAGCTACAATTCGAGTTTGTTTTTCTTGGCAAATATTTGTGCCTTATGATTTATGGTTGGCTACACGCGCTCCTGCCTGCCACCTGTTAAAGGGCGTGAAAAGGGTTGATATTTTGGGTTAAAGCTGCCAAATGGAAGAAAAAATCCTTTGCACCTTACACACACCGTTTATGCTTTGATAAATGGCCTAAAAACGAGGCTAAAGGTCAAACGGTTACACATGCTGCTGCGATCTCTCCCGGACTCCCACAATGAATACGCCGCTCTCTTTTTGTCAAGTTTGTTTTTGTTGTTGTAAAGCATGCGAAATCAAACAGAATACAATATGTGCTGGAGATAGAGTGTAAACAGCCGGGGTAGAGAGAGTCAGGGAGTGAGCTCCCAGAGCCGGGAGCAAAGAGCAAACACCCCCATAAGTATGCAGCATAAATTTTATATGAGCAACAACAACAGCAACAGCATCGGCAATAACATTTCAATTTGTGCTATTAATAACAGTGTGTCTGTGTGTGTGTGTGTGTGGGTGAGTGTGCGTGTAATATTTTACAACGGCGCCCAACGTGGGGCCACAGGGACGCTACCACCGCTTTGGCATCGACACCCACCAGCCCGCACCCTTCGTTGCAATTTTGCATAGAACGAAATTAATTTTAAATTATGCATGACCTGCAACAAACCGGTACCAGCGTTTGGGGCAACTCTATAACATGGAGGGGTACGGGTTACGACACTCACAAACCGCCGGGGATTTGGAAATTTTTACCTGCCACCATTAACCCAGAAAGCAGCAGCAGTGCGGACCGAGAGACAGCTCGCGTTGTATCCTGCGCAGCATCTACAACTGTTCGCTGGAGCTTACATTTATTTTGCTTTGGCGTTTAAAGCGTCGTCCTTAGGAACACCGAAACAGCGAAAGGGGAAGCAGCACTCAGTAAATTTAATTTAAGTACCCAGCCAAAGGAACGCAGCGAAAAGTGCCCCGAAAACTTGGTAGAAAACGTCAGCGAGCGATTCAGGAAGTGCAAGCATCCACAGCCGTTTTACGAGTACCGGTTGGCCAGGATCTTTTGCATTTATTGAGTAATAAAATCGTAAATTTCGCATGCCAACTCGAGCAGCCGTCCCTGCGTCCCTGCGTCCGTCTGTCCAAGTCCAAGTTGGACATTCAACAAGCAGCTACTAAAATGTCGAGCAGTTGGTTTGGCTACAGGTGCCGACGGCAACAGTCCAAACAACCAAACCATTTGCGATTTTCTAACGAGCCGTAGCCGTAGCCCCGTCGACACCGGGCCAGAGCTGGGCCCAGCTCACCTTGGCTTGTCAGTGCTGCCGGTAGGTACGATTCCTTTGTGTGCCATTGTCGAAAATTGAATTTCAAATTATTTTCACACCGCCTCAGTGCTCCGGACACGCCCAACGCCCACACACTTTTGCACTGACATTGAGCTGGATGGAGCTTAAGCTGTGAATGTAGTTCCGTTCGTTACGGCTGGATTCCTCGCTTTTTGCCTATCTGGTTTATAATCGCAGCTTTATTAATTTTTTATCGCCTACTTGTGCGGCGATTTTTTTGCATTTTTATTGGAAATTAAAAATGCTAATGGCAGCCACTATCCTAGTCCTTCTAGTCTATCTTCATCCGGCTCTCGTATTTTACGCCATTTTAATTCGTACTCAAAAATGTATAAAAGTATGAAAAGCATTTTAACTTGGCTTACATTATTAAGTTTGCTTTGATCTCTGCTTCGAGTTCGAGTTTCAGTCGTGTCCCATTGGGACCCATCACTTTTTATGCACTGAGCTGTTAATGATGTGGCAAATTATTATGGCCAACAAGCAGCAGCAGGCAGCCGGCAACAAGAAGACATCAGGACATCAGGACATCCCAGCCATGAAGACATTACAACGTCCAGCCAAAATGCGGTTAGTTTGCCGACATCCTCCAACATTATCGAATATCGAAAATATTCAAACGCATTCAACTTGAATGGCGATTAGTACTTCTTTGGCTTTGATTGGCTCCTTAAATGCTCAACTGTCCTGGGAGCTGGGGGACAGGCAGCTACTCCTGGCTTGCTTTCTGCTCTCACGTTTCCTTTAAGACTGCAATTTGGCAAATTGCCGTCTATATTATGTGCTTCTTCTTCTTCTTTTTCTTCTTGGGCAAAGGCTTTTAAATTAATAAAGTAGAATTTAAAAGCGAAAAACAAAATAATAAAAAGGGAATAAAGCATAAAAGTGCCACTCTGAGAGGCAGCCCTTCGTGCATTTTTGATTTGCGTGCCAAGTTGGCATCGCCAGCTTATAATTTCTTGACAAAGGTGTATAATTTGTATTGTACCAACTCAAAGACTCTCTCTCTCTCTCTACTCCGCTCTCCTGCAGCGGAGTGGAGTCACGTGCTGGGTGGCAGAGCTGACTTGCGACTTGCTTGCAACATGTCAGAGCAGGTCTCCAGGAGCAGGAGGAGGAGGCAGTGTCAGAGACGTAGGCAACAACAGCCAAAGCTAAAAGATAAAAACACCACAAGAAGAAAAAAAAATATAAAAAAAGAAGCGTGCACAAAACAAAAGTCAAATGTCATGTCTATGTCATGTTTGCCTGTTTTACCCTACACTTCCCCAGAGCCCCGCCTCCATTCCTGGAAATGCCTCTTTCAGCCCACTTCTCTCTCTCCGCTTCTCTCTGCCTTTTTTGTGCTTTATTTCACTTTGGGCTTTGTTTGTTCATACACATATTGGTGTTGTTGTTGCTGTTGTTGTCTTTGTTTCTTCTGTGTGTTTTATTTGTTTAACAATATAACATTCTCATATTTGTATGTATGCGTCAGATTGTCTCTGTGTGTGTGGTGTGTGTGTGAGTGCCTTACTTACACTGACATATTCAGTAGCGCTGATAAACTCCAGCCAAGCTGAGCAGAATCCAGCCAGATCAAGCAGCTCAGTACATACACTTAAAAAAATTTATGCTTAAAAGAGTTTGGTAAGTAATTACTATATCCAGAAGGTACAAACTGCAGCCAAGGGATGAGATACTAGCTGAGTTTGCAAATGAATTTGCCAAGCTGAAGTCTGTGCTATTGGAAGATGTGCAGAATTCAATCTGCAACAGAACTACCATGACAAAGATATTTCCTTCCAGTGTGATAGTCAAGCAGCAACAAAGGCATTAAGCAAAGCCAAGATTATATCAAGGCTGGTTAAAGAAGTGAGTACGTCACTGGATAATTTAGGATTCAGGAATAAGCTTACGATTAGATGGGTTCCAGGACACAACAATATTCCTGGAAATGAAATAGCAGATAAACTTGCAAGAACCGGTGCAGCAGCACCGCTAATCGGTCCTGAACCACACTGTGGGATTGGTAACCACGTGGTACGGTACCTACTGTGAATAGAGGTGAAAACAACGACTGCTTCACTGGGCGCGGTTACCAGGGCTTAAATAGTCAAAAACCTTCCTCTCCAACTACAACCGTAAGAGGTCAAAGTCATGGTAACGCACAGGAAAAACACCGTGAGAATCCTGACGGCTCTTCTGATGGGACATTGAAGTGTAGTTAATCCTAATATTTATACCCTGTACCGTATGGTCCAAGGGTATATTAAGTTTGTGCAAGCCGAAAATGTATGTAACATATAGAAGGAGACGTCGGAGACACCCCAAAGTTACCTAAAATATGATCAGGGTGAATAGAGAAGTCGATATACCCATGTCCGTCTGTCCGTCTGTCCGTCTGTCCGTCCGTCCGTCTGTCCGTCCGTCCGTCCGTGTGAACGCCTAGATCTCAGAGATGGTAAGAGCTAGAGTTACCAAACTTTCACATTAGATCCCATATTATTCCATAGGAAGCAAGTTTATTTTATTTTTTTGATATCGGGGATAAATTATATAGCTCCCATGGGGGTGTTTGAGACGACCTCGACAAAAAAAAACGTTTTAGATGAATAATTCGTTTGTTTATGAAGATATCGTAACCAAATTTGGTATTCGAAAGTTTTTTATAGTTCCCAATCACTGTACCAAATTTGATCGAAATCGGTTGACTATATCATATAGCTCCCATAGGACCGATCGGCCAAAATAACTTTTTATACCCTGTACCGTATGGTCCAAGGGTATATTAAGTTTGTGCAAGCCGAAAATGTATGTAACATATAGAAGGAGACGTCGGAGACACCCCAAAGTTACCTAAAATATGATCAGGGTGAATAGAGAAGTCGATATACCCATGTCCGTCTGTCCGTCTGTCCGTCTGTCCGTCCGTCCGTCTGTCCGTCCGTCCGTCCGTCCGTCCGTCCGTCCGTGTGAACGCCTAGATCTCAGAGATGGTAAGAGCTAGAGTTACCAAACTTTCACATTAGATCCCATATTATTCCATAGGAGGCAAGTTTATTTTATTTTTTTGATATCGGGGATAAATTATATAGCTCCCATGGGGGTGTTTGAGACGACCTCGAAAAAAAAAAGCGTTTTAGATGAATAATTCGTTTGTTTATGAAGATATCGTAACGAAATTTGGCAATCGAAAGTTTTTTATAGTTCCCAATCACTGTACCAAATTTGATCAAAATCGGTTGACTATATCATATAGCTCCCATAGGACCGATCGGCCAAAATAACTTTTTTAAAGAAAAATTGGCTATATTTCGTTTTTTAATAAAGATATCCTAACCAGATTTGGCGTTTGGAAATTTTTTAGACCACTTAAGCAATGTGCCAAATTTGAACAAAATCGGTGGACTATATCATATAGCTCCCATAGGTCCGATCTTCCAAAACATCGATTTTTTAACAAAATTTGTTGTGTTTCGTTTGTTTGTTAAGATATTGGGACCAAATTTGACATTCGTGAGTATTTTATAGTTCCTAAGCACTGTACCAAATTTAATCCAAATCGTTTGACTAGATCATATAGCTCCCATAGGACCAATCGGTCCAAAAACACGTTTTTTATACAAAATTCGATGTGTTTTGTTTGTTTGTAAAGATATTTGAAATAAATTTGGCATTCAGATCTTTTTTAAGGTATTTAAGCACTGTGTCAAATTTTATTGAGATCGGTGGATTATATCATATAGCTCCCATAGGAACGATCGGTCAAAAAAAAATTTTTGTTTAAAAATTCTTCTGTTTTTGGTTTTTTGTGAAGAAATCGGACTTTATTACAAGCTAGTGGTACAGGGTATCCTAAAGTCGTCCGCGCCCGACTTTACGTCCGCCATTTTTTATTTCGATTCGTTCTAAATTTAAATGTTTGGTGCACCCAATTTCACAATTATGTTTATGGTTTGAGACCTTATATTTTGTTTCAAGAGGAATTAGAATGATTCGGCAAAATGGGTTTCAAAAATACCTATTTGAAACTGAAGTAATTTCTTTTATATATATAGATGATCAGGGTGGCAAAGGGAATCGGTTTCCATATCCATCTAGATATCTGTCCTTCTGCATGTTTCTTGTTTGTCAGAGACCATACTATCTAGGAGCTCCACATTTTATAAAATGTGCATATTTTGGTCTAGTTCTTCGCTTATATTCAGTTTTTGGCATTATCCCTCTTTTCCCCTCATAAGATTTTTGTGATTTGCTCCTGTTTTTTTATGAAAATCGGTTCGAATGTTCACAAGTAGTAATCAAAAACAAAAGTTGATATGTCGACTTATGTGACATCCAAGTTGCTTCCCAAATTTAAATTGTTTATTAAAATATTTATTGCTCTACTAAATAAGTAAGTAGCGATGTATTAAGCCTTTACTGGCAATATTTTGTTCATCTCCTTGAAATATTTTGAATAAATTATGAATGTCAGAACGTCTTTTTTTCTTCGAGTGTACAAAGTATTAAAGTGCGTAAGTCGGAATGTATATGTGTGTGTGTCTTTGTGTGTGTTTGTGAGAGTGTCATTTTATGACATTTACATTTATGACAGGTATTTTGTGTACGTATGCCCCTTTCATACCCCAACAACAACAACAATAACACGTTCATAAGAAGAAACAGAAAAAGCCAACTGAAATATTAATTTGTTATTTTATTGCGCATACGCCACGTGGTGCGGCCGTCACTTACACCAAATAGCAAGAAAATGCAAGATTTATGGCTTAACGGCAAAACACATAATATTAAAATACAAAACAGCAAAAAAAAAAAAGAAAATATGAAACATTAATATTTAATAATTTTGCTGTTGCACTTGCCATATTGAAAAACAGAGAAAATGCGAGAGTGCGAAGAAGGAAAAAAGAAAATAATAAAGGAATGGAAATACAAATAAAAATTAAAAGATTAAACTAAACAGTTTGCTGCACACTTTGAGAGCAAGAGAGGGAAAACTGAGAGAGATAGTGAGTGCAAGCGAGAGAGGTGCTAACGACGCAGTAAAAGGAATTAATTCAGTTAAAAGTTTTGCTTAAAAAAATTAATACAAAAAGAAATAAAAAACAAAAAGAGTGAAAACTTTTTTTTTGTTGCTCTTTACCAAAGGCAGCAGCAGCAGCAAAGCGACAACAACAAGAACAACAGTAACAATGAGCAAAAGAGTAGCAAAGTTGCAAAACAAAAGTTTTTAAATATGCTGCCTCACTCGCTCAACGTACGTTGGGCTTTAGCTTTGGCTTTTACTCATTGCTTTATGCCTTTTTTATTTTTATTTTATTTTCGCTTTTTTTTTTGTGTGCCTCTTTTTAGATCTGCAGCAAAACAAATTGCAAATTAAGAACTAATTGGCTTACACAACCTTAAGCAACCGTTAAAAAAAACACACACACACTCTCAGAGGGAGAGGGAGAGCAGGAGAGAGCGAGACAACCCGAACTACTGCAAGGTCTGGCAACGCTTTGACTTTAAACTTTGGCAAAAGTTGTGCAGCAAAAGATCACAAGTTAAAAATTAAATGCTAAAGCATAAGAAATGAAGCTGGACAGAGAGCGAGAGTGAGAGAGAGAGAAGGAGAAACAAGTGAAAATGCACACACAAAAAGGAGTAAAAACATAGCATGAAATTAAAACAAGACAACAAAAGGCGATGGCAATGCAAAACAAATAGGCAAAAAAATAAAAGTGTAAGAAGAGTGGCAGAGAAGAACTGAAGAAGAAAAGCCAATGGAATCAAGAGCACACAAAGCGATGTGCCTGTTGTTGTTGCTGCTATTGTTGTATATAATTAAAAAGAAACAACAACCACAATAACAGTAACAACAACAACAAGTGGCAGGCAGCAAGTTGCCGTCAACTGAGAAAGGCCAAAGTAGCGCGCATTAAGTTCAAGACTTTACCTTTCCGTTTGCTCCTTCATGCTTCATGCTATTTAAACAGCAGCAACAAACTGATGCCAACGACGTAAGAGAGGAGAGGAGAGGCAAAATAAAACCAGGATAAAGCGCTCACACTCTCTCTCACTCTCTCACGCTCACTATCGCGTGCTACGACGTTAAGAACGTTGGCAACACTGGCAACAATGCTGTTGACAGTCTATTTACGTTTCGTTAGTATCCTTTAGTATCCCTTTTCAATTATTTAGATAATTATTTGCACATTTACAAGTTCTGCTTTCGAGCTAAGCACACAAACACACACCGACACACACACAAGGACTTTTCATTAAAAGTTTACCTTTTGCTTTCGCTTTTGTATTTGTATTTGTGTTTGCTTTTACTTTCTTTTTCTTTTAATACTTTTTAACGCTTTGTTAACGCCAGCGTGCCAAATCAATTATCACTCACAATTATTGCCACACTTGTGTATTTGTATGTGTGTTTGTATGTATGTGTGTATAAGCAATTTAGCTGCAGTGAGAGCAAGATAAAGCTAGTAGTCATAAAGAAAGAAAGAAAGCTCAATGCATGCGATACTCTCTCTTAATTTATGCAATTAATTTACGCTCAACTCATTCTTTTCAACTCTTTCGCTGTCATCACATTATAAATACGCATAAAAATTATCTCTATCACACACACACACTCACTTACACACACAAACATACGCACACTCAACACACACAAAGTATGTCAATGAATGCAATGCAATCAACGAAAAATGAAAAATAATCGCATTGCAGTTAAGCATACAACATACAGTGGTCAACATAATTCTTCGCCATTGTGAACTTTTGTAAAGATTTTTTTTTTTTCAGCCGGAATTGACCTAGAAACCAAAAGACAAAGGAATAAGTCTAAAGCTTTTTTAGTTGCTTTAAACGTAACCTACATCATTCAAGATTTTCCATCCTCTAAGATTTTAGACAAGCTGCATGATTAAATTATGTGCTTTGAAAAACAGATTTTCAAAGGCGGATGTAGCGTGCAGGAAAGGCGTGGTAATAATAAAACAACCTTGCATCATAAATGTTAGTGAATTCAGACGGTAAACTCAACAATTGTAGTGAAAATACATAGAATAAAATTTAAAAATGGAGGACGTAAAGTCGGGCGCGGACGGCTCTAGGATACCCTGTACTACTAGCTTGTAATAAAGTCCGATTTCTTCACAAAAAACCAAAAACAGAAGAATTTTTAAGCAAAAATTTTTTTTTACCGATCGTTCCTATGGGAGCTATATGATATAGTCAGCCGATTTCAATAAAATTTGACACAGTGCTGAAATACCTTAAAAAAGATATGAATGCCAAATTTATTTCAAATATCTTTACAAACAAACAAAACACATCGAATTTTGTATAAAAAACGTGTTTTTGGACCGATTGGTCCTATGGGAGCTATATGATCTAGTCAAACGATTTGGATTAAATTTGGTACAGTGCTTAGGAACTATAAAATACTAACGAATGTCAAATTTGGTCCCAATATCTTAACAAACAAACGAAAAACAACAAATTTTGTTAAAAAATCGATTTTTTGGAAGATCGGACCTATGGGAGCTATATGATATATGATCAACCGATTTTGTTCAAATTTGGCACATTGCTTAAGTGGTCTAAAAAATTTCCAAACGCCAAATCTGGTTAGGATATCTTTATTAAAAAACGAAATATAGCGAATTTTTCTTTAAAAAAATTATTTTGGCCGATCGGTCCTATGGGAGCTATATGATATAGTCAACCGATTTTGATCAAATTTGGTACAGTGATTGGGAACTATAAAAAACTTTCGAATACCAAATTTGGTTACGATATCTTCATAAACAAACGAACTATTCATCTAAAACGCTTTTTTTTGTCGAGGTCGTCTCAAACACCCCCATGGGAGCTATATAATTTATCCCCGATATCAAAAAAATAAAATAAACTTGCCTCCTATGGAATAATATGGGATCTAATGTGAAAGTTTGGTAACTCTAGCTCTTACCATCTCTGAGATCTAGGCGTTCACACGGACGGACGGACGGACAGACGGACAGACGGACAGACGGACATGGGTATATCGACTTCTCTATTCACCCTGATCATATTTTAGGTAACTTTGGGGTGTCTCCGACGTCTCCTTCTATATGTTACATACATTTTCGGCTTGCACAAACTTAATATACCCTTGGTACCATACGGTACAGAGTAGAAAAATCTAAATAAATGTCTTGACAGAGATTTGAGTCTAAATAAGATGTTTTGACTGAAAAAAATGCTTTTTGAGTGTTTTCACAATGGAACGAAAAATTAAATTGGAAAAAATGGAATGCATGCTTCAAGTAAAATGGAAGCCGGCTAAAAATTTTTTTTTATCCACAAAGTTGCTCACTCAATCAAAATTCCATCTTTAATTTTTTTAATTAAATCTTGTTTTTTATCCAATTAAATAATAATTTACACAAGAAATAAATGAGACACGGAAATCACTTTTTACATTTTTCGAGATTTTTTCGAAAATCAAATTTTCACCTTTCGCATCTTTCAGTCAAAAATGAACAAAATCGGACAAATACAGCAAAAGCTATAGGCAAAAATATACAAACTGCTTCAATATTTGACTCTACCTAATTATTGTTACAAGTGACATCGAATAATAATTTTTGATAAGCCGCTCCATGTGGCTCTAATGAACAAATCAACATCCAAATTTTGTAGATTCGGCTCCACACCCTTCGCAATCGATTTACCGTGTTTTCTCCCACAACCCTCAACAAATCAATTTGAAACTTACTTCACATACTTTAAATAGTTTCTTTGTCGAAACTTTCGAGTTTCATCACAATCGATACAAATTTACGGAACTTATATCGAACATTGAATTTCACCAAAAAAAAAATAATTCCAATTGGAAAGTTTTTAGTAGAAATATGGAGAAACAAATTTTCGAGAGAAAAGGTACAGTGTATTCCACTGCTGGGCACCACCTCGACTGTACCATATTTTTTTTTATTACGATTAAATAGAAAATTTTACTAACTGACACAAAAAGTAACCTTTATAAAAAGTGTTTTTTAGGGTATTTTTTCGAAAAACATGTTTTTTGCCATTTTTTCAGTTCATCGTCAATATCTCGTGAACAAAACTTTGGATCGACATGAAAGAAAATTAAATCAAAAGATATTTATTCGCTCTTTACGATTGTATACGATATGTATATCCGTCAATTTGTAATCTAGTGTTATCGACAGACAAATATTTTTCCATTTACTCAAAAAAATTAAGACCATTCTCTTTTGCAGCGATAGAAAATAAGGGTTGAACGATGATCCTTAAATTTTTGAACTAATGTTATCAAATAATTATTATTTTTGTTTTTTTTTTATTTTTATTTAAAAACTTCTATTTTAAAATAAAATTGTGAAATATGAAAAAAGAGATATTCTTTAATTTTTATTTAAAAATTGCTTAATTAATCATATTTTAAATTTCAAATCAATTTAAGGATCATAGTGTGAACCTTCGTAAAAAGGGTTTTTTATGGAAATTTTGGATCGAGAAACAGAAAGTTTTCATTCATTTTTTTTCTTAAGTACCGTTTTCGAGATTTTTTCGGAAAACATGTTTTTTAACACTAACTCGTGAACAAAAAATGTATTGACATGAAAATCTATTAGATCATAAGGTTTGATGTGCCCTTTACGGGTGATATACAATATGCATAGATTAAGGAAATCTATTGAACCAGGCAAAGACCAACAGAGTGAAATTTTCGTTCATATTTCAAAATTAAAAATTTTTGATTTACTTTTTATTAACAAGAATAAATTTTTTTAAAATTATTTTGAGCTTTCGGCTGAAAGAAAATTCTTTGATAGCAGGCTTCCTTGTTAACGATTCATTTTATAAGTTGAATTAAGTTTTGTAAGCTATATAGATAGATAAATAATTTTTAATTTATTTATAATTTAAAGTAGAAGTTAATTCTAAGTTATAAAGGCTTGTGAGCCAGAGCCTTTATGCTGTCGATTAATAATGATAAAAAAATAATTTACTTATTTAGTAAGCTTTCAACTTTTGCTTTAAAACCCAACTTAGCAGATTTATTGCTTATTCTTCATCTTGGAAACAGTTTATTTTAGAACATGCTCTGAGAGAAAGTTATGAGTAACATTCTTGAATACTCAAACTATAAAACTTTTGATGTAATTTCGACCACTGTAGCCGCCAATGCATTCCTCTCATATGCATAAGTACATAAAGTAATCTCTGTATAAAAGACACTTCCCGAAATTATCTCTTTGCGGTCAGAGCCATTGATAAACAAAAGAAGAAGAAGACAAGTAGGATGAAGCTGAAGAAGCTGACAAGATGACGAGTTGACAAAAAATAATATACAGAAAGGTTTACCTTAAAGTGTGCCGCTTACTTAAATATGAATATGAGTTCGTTACACTCTCTTTAACTCTCTCACACTCACACACTCACACTGACTTTCCCATGAAATGAAGTTGGGAGAGCATCAAAAATGCATTCATTTGATGTGCGCCGCAAAGTAGGCAACGTTCGTTCATACAACTGCCAACTGCCTTGACCAGGGCCTGGGAAAAGTAATCACAGCAATGAGTTTTGGGTTATTTCATTTGTTGCGTTGAGTTTCGTTCGCTCAGTTGGGCTTTTGGCTTTTGGGCAGTTTTTAAAAATTAACAAACAAACACACACACACAAATGTCGCATGTGTGTGTTGCATGTTGCAAACAAAACACAGTATGGGGGTTAGGAAGCTTACTTCCGGAGTTGCGTTTTAGAACTATGTACTAAAAAAACAAAGGGAAATGCGACCAACAGCCACAATATGTACTGTCTGACAGGATGTGTGTGTGAGTGTGTTTGAGAGAGTGTGAGTGTGTTTATGTATTTTGCATGTCAAAGTGGTTTTTTGCACTTTTGTGCAGCTTTTTTGTGAAAAACATTTGAAAAGTTTTCACATTTACATCAAGCATTGCTGTTCGAGCTTTTTATTAAATTATTACACAGGCTGCATAGTAGGCGCATAAATTTGCTGCCAAAAGAAGGAGAGTGGTATTTTTGGGGGGGAGTGGCTCTGAAATGCCTTTGGCTTATTGCGCAACGCAACAAAAAAGTAGCTGGCTGGCTGGCCAAATGGCAACTAAATTTGCTAGACCCCAATGCGAGGAGCGGACGTGGCACGCATAACAATGCGGCCCTGAAGCACATCAGTCATGCCGCCTTGCTTAATTAATTATGTCGTCTTTCGGTTTAAAAACGTTTAAGATAAAAAAGTGGAGCGCAAGCATTTTGGCAGGCAACTTCCTGGTGCGTCCGTCCTCCTGCCCTCTTAGCAGCCCTATTTGTGCTTGAAAAATGCCGCAGCCGCATGCCGACAATGAGGAGCAACTCAACCGCAGGGTGAAGGGTGGAGGGCAGCAACAATAGCTTGGGCAATGAAGGCAGCTGCGGCAAAAGGCATAAACAATGCAGCTGAGTAACTGCCGTCGGAGTGACCCAAATTATTCACGACGACAACGTTGGCTAGGAGCAGGATGCGTCCACACTGACCCCAAACAATGTCGCATCAAAAAAGTGTTAAAATGGCACTAAAAATAAAAGAAAATGCGCTTCGAACTCGAACTAAGCCAAAAAGGGGCCAAAGTGGATTATTTCAGCAGCTCTGAAAGCCATAAGAATCATTTAGCGTTAATAAACCGAGCTGCACAAAAAGCGCGTTTAGTTTTGAATGCTGCACAAAGCGGCGTATACTTGATATAATGGCCACCTTCACCTGAACCTACTCCAACTTGGGCTCAAAGCACGCAAAGCATTTTTGATTAGGCGATGCTCTCATGCGAGGAGCACCCGTTTTACGTTACACTCAAATTCGCGTGCTTTTGACTTTGGCAATGGCAGTGAGAGAGGTGAGAGAGTGAGAGAGGTGAGAGTGGCTGGCATACAGCGCGTATACGCAACGTTTGCGGCGGTTTCACTCATTCAACTTTCTAAATTCTTTTTTTCGCTCACTTTTTTTGCTTGGCTTATTTGAACGCTGCCGCTGCCATCAATCCTTTGACAAGCACTCACTCCATTCATCACCTATTCTCACCTCGCTCTTGCTCCTTTACTCACAGCTCTCTCTCTCTCTTATCCCCTCCCTGCACTTTTAGCTTTTCCTTTACGCGCTTTGACATTTTAAAAGCATTTTTATGTTGAAATAAGCATGTGTGTGTGTGTGTGTTTATAGTGTGCTTATGTGGTTTCTCTCTCTCTCTTCCTCTCTCCATTGCACTCGCTCTCTCTTTCTCTTATTTGCATTTTTATGCCACAATAAAACACAAACTGCACTTATTTCTTTATTCTTTATATATATAGTTTATGCGTATTATATATTGTGTATTAAAAATTTAATTATTTCCCATTTTCATGCCAATTTCATCCATTTTATTTTTTTCTAAAGCTTTTTTTTGTTTGCTTTTTCACTTTTTACTTTAATTATGTGCCGTTATTTAAACCATTTAATGGCTATTTAATAACACTCTGTTAATTATGAGAGAGAAACAAAGCAAATAAAAAAAATATGAATCAAATATTTCTCGGACTTTATCAGCCATTACTAATTGCATCATAAAAAGAAAATATTATTATTGCTCTCTGGTGTGGTTCGGGGAAACAAGTTTTAAACTATTAAATTTAATTAAAACAGCTGATATGTGCTTCTCGAAATTAAATTCAGACAAGACGACCTCATATAACTCGAAACACCTTAAAGTCAATAAGGAGTCTTTTGACATCCATTCGAGAACTCTTTAGATAGAGTCAATTCGGTTTGCCGAAACTTTGAGCTCTGCAAAATATGACAAAGGAGCGGAAATTGTGAAGAATGTTTTTGAAAGCCGATATACCGATATTTGTCTGTAGATTGTTTTACCAGAAGTGTGTAGCCTTGGTTGACGAACTCGAGTCGGTTACTGACCGCCGACGACGTGAATCTGTTTGTGCGGGCAGAAATCCCAAATCCCGTGAAGAAGACCCAAAGTTGTGGTACAAAGTCATAAAGCACACGTCTCACGGTCCGCATTTGGAGAACAAAGCGTCGATGTGCTGGGAACCGGAGAAGAAGACCAAGAAGTTTCCGAAAGAGTTTCAAGAAACTACAGATGTGACAAAGCTGGGCTTCCCTTGGGACCGACGAAAAGACAACCTCAAAGACTCTCACACCTATCACGGGAAAAAAGAAGGCAAAATCGTGTCTTTCGACATCCCGATGATCGTGCTGTACAATCCATATCTCTTGAATAGATTCGATTGCCATATGAACGACGAATATTACACCTCGGTGATGAGCTTAAAGTACATCTACAAGTACAGTCACAAAGGCCATGATCGAGCCCAAATAGCTCTAACGAAGCGTCCTTCGGGACGAGATTCAAAAGTTTTTGGATAAAAGATGTGTAAGCGCTATGGAGAGTGCCTAGCACATCATGGAGCTGCCGATGCACTCACGAAGTCATGCCGATTAATTAATGCCGATACATTTGCCTGGCAGATTACGTTTGGGGAAGGAGCAGAAATAATCGCTTCAGATCCCACTGCATTACACGTGGGACAAACCGAACTGTGAGTGGAAGCCACGAAAAACAACCGTAAAATTGTAACCCGAACAAACATCGTGTCACCACAACACGTTGAAAGATTTAGTCTTAAGTTATTACAGCGCGAATCGAAGGACACTACATCATTCGATGATTTATTGGTTGTCGATGGAGAAAGGTATCTGATATTTCAAGAGACCGCCAGAGCAGCTGGTTTGAGCAAGTCGCCCGAGTTCATGAACAATGTGATGACTGATGCCGCCGGCCTCTGTGATGATGCCCTATAAACTGAGACATTTCTTGGTATATTTGTTGGTTTGTGGAGATGAAGACGCTTTTGCGCTGTGGAAGAAATTTAAGTCAAAATTAGGGGAAGACTCGAATACCCCAGAAGCACTTTCAATTATTCAAGATTTATACACTGAAACAAGTTGGATTATTCAAGATACTATAGTGGAGAAGGATCTTGCCATAGATGAACATAAACGCCTGTTTACCAGCATGTCCGAGCAGATGAGCGAAGACCAGAAACACGCTCGCGACGTTATAGGAAGATCGATATTGGGTATATCTGCGCAGAAATTATTCTTTATAGATGGACCTGGCGGAGCTTTAGTTCATATGTGCAAGGCCTTGAAGAAAAAAACCGCAAATATTGCCTGGACTGGGATCGCTGCTATACTTCTTCCATGCGGGCGAGGGGATCACAAGACTTTCAATTTTCCACATTTTCAACACGGAACGTTGAATTGGAGTAGAAAAATGAAGCAACAACTACAGGACGTAGACGTGATTATTTGGAATGAGGTTTCGATCATACCTCGAGCCATACTGAGTATGATATACCGCACGGTCCGCGATATTTACGAGAGTGAAGAGCCGTTCGGCGGGAAGATCGTTGTGTTGGGTGGAGATTTAAGGCAAGTGTTGCCTGTAGTGAAGATTGGCAGAAAGCGCCAAATACGAAACGCGAAGATTTATTTCAATGTAACACTAAAAATTTGTTTTCAATGAATCTGAATTTAATTTCAAGTGGGTGGTGGTTGGTGAGCGAAGCTAAAATTATAAAAAAAAAGAACAAACCTGCAATCTAGAATAAACCCCAAACTCCATCCGCATCGTGTGTTAAAACGCATTTGGTCAATAATCATTCAAGTTCTGGGAATAATTTTACCCCTCAAACTGCTCTGCCTTAATTCACCGCAAAACTTCACTCCCAGCTCCCAAGGCGTATTTAATGCTCTAAACGGCGACTCCAAACGAAGTTGACTTGCTGCAACCTAGATTAGAGTTTACTTTTGCCGGATCTCATCAAGTATCTAATCAATGCAATGCAAAACGAGCATATCCACTGAGTCAACTCCTGAAATTGATAGGCCAGGCACGTAGCACTGGCTACCAGTTAACGTTGAAGCAGCCAAAATGCTGACCATGCTGAGGAAAATTACTCTGGCCAGCAGCGCCAAAAAGATAGAAATGAACCTCCATCCGAGTTATGACAACTTGGAATAGCTTCACAAACGTTACGGGGCCAATCAACTGAAATGTTTGCCAATGTTGTTGTTGCTGCTTCACCAGCTTCATGAAACTTTCAAGCAATTAAAAGCCAAAAATTAATTGATGAAAAATGGCAAAAGAAAACTGGTTAGAAACTGCAACTGAAATGCAATATGAGAGTTGAACTGGCTTAGAAGCATATTTGATGCATTCATTTGTAGAGTTACCTCTACACGGTTTTTTTTTAGGATAACTTTTCAGCTCGAAACGAGCTTACTATCAATCAAAAGGCACAGGCATGGCATTTCCATTTTATTTGGCATGAGTTTGCATATCTTTCGGCCAGGCCACGTCGCTCGTTTACTCACTATGCCAACCTTGTTCCAACCGTCGACCATTTATAACCCAAGGAACTATCAGTTTCGCTGGCTGCACTCGCCGCCCTTAACCGTATAGGTTAAAATACTTTCCAAAACTTTTGTCAGAGTGCAACGAGGAGGAGACGGAGTTCAAAGCAACTGTAGCGAGTCTTGTGTTTAACTTTCGCTTGCATGCACTTTGCGCACTTTCCAACACTACCAGAGAGAGAGAGAGAGAGAGGGAGAATGCGAGAATGAGAGCGAGTCACGGTCAAAAGTCAACTCGAAGTCGAGTTCACTTTAAGTTGAATTTGTTTGCTGGTTGCTGGGCCAAGTGGCCAAGTGGCCAACCCGAGGAGTGATTCATTGCCTTGCCATTTTGACTTTTAGCATGCGCTTACTCTTCTCCTCCTCCCTTTATTCCTCACTCTCTCTCTGCCTGTTTTCTTGTTTCTTTCGTTGTGTATTTTGCTTTCGATTTCATTGCATGTTGCCCCAGCTCATTAAAAGAAATGAGCTGACTTGATAGCTCCTCCGAATTGTTGCTTACAATTCGAGGAATACTCTACAAACAACTTGTCGTGCTTACCAGCTCCAGCTCCTTCTCTAAGCCTCACTAACCAGTGTTGGCAAATGCGTGCCAAATACATAAACATCTTTAGGAAGTCAGTTTACAAAGCTGCCAGCCAAATTATGACTCAATTTTTTCATATTTTTATGCTTGTTTCATGCTCTAAATGCTCCATTGTCAAAAGCCAGCCAGCCAGCTACCCAACAACAACAACAACTACTACTACTACCAAGACAACGTCACGCACAACAAAAATCCGAAAAATATGTTTTAATAAAAGTTCTTAACTCCGAAAACAACCAACTACTACAACGTTGACTAAAAGAAAAAGTTTTGAACATCAAGTCTAATAATATTAAGCGTATAGCATAAATATTTAAATTTCATTGTCACTCAGACACACAGATACACACACACACATACACTCACCCACTCACAGTGGTTACATTTTTATGCAAATATTGCTGCAATTTATTTAGTTTTGTCACGAATTTCATGAAAGGCGCGCCACGATAACTACGCCCCGTGTTGAAAGCCTGAACTTAAGTTGAGGAATAGCCTCCCCGCCATCGCCACCCATCGAACGGAAATATTAGCCGGCTGGGTTTTAAAACAAAAGCCTAAACGGGGAGGAGGGTGGAGAGCCGGAGAGACACAATGCACACAAGTTATTGTCGGTTGACAACCTCGAAAGCATGTTCAGCAGTTTCTCTGCCAGACGTCACAAATGCAAGTCAATCTTATGCTAGGTTCACACTAAATTACATTAAATTACATTAAAGCCTAATTTGGAGTTATATCAACGTGTGAAATCCTACGTACAGAAAATGTTTCTCCTTATCTCAACCTAGATGTATATTTTGTTATATTTTGTTGTTACTCATTAATGAGCGGCATTGATAGCCTAGCGGCAGTGCACTAGACCATCATCCCAAAGGTTGTGGGCTTCGAATCTCACTTTAAGAGCTATTTCCACTATTCCAATTTCTCTAATTGTTCCTATCCATTTAATGGCCTACTCTTGGCCTAAGTGAGTTGGGACACTAAGTCCTATTCTACTCATAAATGGTTTCCGACAGTGCACTAGACCATCATCCCAGAGGTTGTGGGTTCGAATCCCACATTAAGCATTGTCCTGCACTTTGCACTTTTCCTATTCACCTAATTTGTCCTGTCCATTCTATATCCTTACCATTTACTCCTATTATCGGTTCTTGGCCTAAGTGAAACTCCCAACTGCCACCTACCTTCTCATAAATGATGACGACGATGATGAAAAACATTGAATATTGTAGAGTAAAACTGCCCTTAATATGTTCTTTGTATCTTCTCGGCCAACCAGGCGGCTATTAGCTATCCCTAGTTTCGATGACATTGTGAATGAAGTCAGTGAATAACTGCCGCTTGTCTCTAGTGGAGATGGCTGAGTTTTTTTCAATTCACTTCATATGGGTCCCATAACATAGGGACTTTGAGGGCAACTTTATTGCGGATGAACATTCTAGACAAGGAACTACCAGCATCCACCTTCAAGACAAGGAGGACCTGGGTATACCCATGGCTAGCTGTAATTTGAGAATACGAAATTTTTTCGCTTCCGGATGGCTTCCTCATCTCTTAGAGGGTAGCTCTTGATTGGGGAAGAGTGGTGAAATAGCGCACTGTAGCGGTATCGAAACGAGCCTATTCTAGGCCTAATTGAGTTGGGAGTACCTATGATCTTTGTGGCAACTTCCATCTTTTTCTTAATTAAAAGAACAAGGGGAACTTAATTTCTGATCCAAAAAATGAAAACATTTTGCTTGTGACAACTTGCCACATTGTGACCCAGTGTGAACATAGCATAATGAGCACCCAAGTAACCCAACCAAGCAACCTACCAATCAACAACAACATTTACCGACGAAATGAAAACATCAAACGTCTTGTTTTCCTTTCGGTAACCAGTTTGGGTTACTCTGCTCCTATTATCCGTCTATCTATCCGTCCGTTTGGCTGTCTGCCGGTGTGGATATTAAGCGACAAAATAACCAAAAAATAAACGAGCTCAACTCTAGGCCAAATTATGACGCCAGACAATGGCAAATAACAGGTTGACGCCGACGTTGACGTCGCTGTCGCTGTCGCTGCTAACGCTAACGCCAACGACCGACAAAATGGCAACCAAATGGCAGGCAAAAGCAAACAAAACGAAATAAAGCTAAACAAAAGCAAAAACACACGAACAATTGCAAAACGTGCACGCCGCGACATGCCAAAATCGAAAGTAGGCAACATCAATAGTAGTGGGCGTGGCGGCTGGTGCAAAAGAATGTTGAGCGGGGGAGAGCGGGTGAGGGGTGCTGCTCATTGCTGCAATGTTGCCAAACAGTTGAGCAGTGAGCAGCAGCAGGCCAAATGGTGGCAAAAAGAAATGAACTGAAATAAATTGTACGTTTCCTGAGCAATTTCCATGTGCGCCTCTCCTCCTGATCCTCCCGCTGCAAAACTTTGGCTAGCTCTGGCCACACTGGTTGTTACTGTAACTGTTCTATTTGCTGTTGTTGTTGTGGTTGTTATTGTTGTTGTGGTTGTAGCTGCTGTTGGCAGGCATTAAATAAAACGTCAGTTACAACAATGCTAAAAGTGCTAGCAATCAAATAAATTCAAACGTGACCAAAAATATCCACATATTATCCACTTTTGTGTATAGTCCGTCCGTTCCACACTTACAGCTGGCTGGTCATTGCCCCCGCCCACGGTTCGGTTCCAATGAACATGTGCCAGGCCAGTCCAGGCCCCATAAATTGCCTAGCCAGAAGTGCCTTTTATAGGCAGCTGAAGTGCCAACTTAGGCATCAATAGGTCTAGACATAGCATAGCAAATGATACGTGAGTCGTGAGTCACGACGAGTGGGATACACTTTGCAAAAAGATGGAATATGGAATTGGGTTGCAAGTTCATTCGAAAAAAAAAAAATCCGTGAAAAAGTTCAAGAACTAGAGACTTTATTGGATGAAGATGGTTGCAGAACGGAACAGGAACTTGCAAATTTATTGGGCGTAGGTCAACAAGCCGTTTCTCATCGCCTAAAAAGTTTACATTACAGAAGCCTTGTATAGGACGCAACTAATACGCCTGAGTCGAGCGTTGAATGAAAAACGCCCGCAATACCCGGAAAGACAGGATAAGGTCATACTTCTACATGACAACGCTCGGCCACATGTTTCCAAGGTAGTTCAAACATACCTGAAACTTTGAAATGGGACATCCTACCCCACCCGCCGTACTCTCCTGACATCGTCCCTTCTGATTTTTACTTATTTCGATTGATGATGCATGACCAGGCCGCACAGCCCCTTCGTTCTTTCGAAGAAGCCAAAAATTAGATCGATTCTTGGATCGTTTCAAAAGACGAACAATTTTTCCGACAAGGAATTCAGAAGCTGCCAAAATGATGGGAAAAAGTTGTGGCTAACAATGAAAATAATTTGAAGAATAAGTTTGTAACGAGTTTTTTACAAAAAAGCCTCAAATCATGAGAAAAAACGGCGGATTTATATTTGTGCACCAAATAAGTAATATGAAAATATGGAAAAATCTTTGATGTGGCAATAATTGATATCGGGAATAACTTCTTTTATTATAAAAGAGATAATATTTTCCTGATATCAAGTACTACAGTTGAAAATAAAAAAGCGATTCCGAATTACATAACGATGTTTTTCAACTTTTTTTAGGATTGATTTGAGCTTAATTAAGTTACAATAAAGCCGAGGTAAAAACACTTTTCTAGTTTTTTTCAGTGTATCAGTATATAATGAAATCGTTTTACATTTTTGTTGGCGACAGCCTGCAAATTACATATACAAATACATACACATAACACATATACTATATACATATATATATTTGCCGCTTTTATTGCAGCCAAATTTGCAGCAGATGAGTGTATTTGTGTATTGGTGAGTGTTTGTTTGTGTGTGTGTGAGTGTGCCAGTGTTGAACAATTGAACAACATGCAGCTGAATTGAGTTTTTTGGTTTTTTGGTTTATTTTTTTTTTGTTTTTTGGCAATTTTTGGGCATTTCTTTCTACCACTTTTTGGCAGTTGTCGCATTTAAATATGTCTGGTCTGGCATTTTGGTTTACTTCCTTTTTGGCAGGCGCCAAATTGCATTAAATTAAGCGAAAAGTTTTGCTGAATTGGTTTAATTTAATATGGGCACAAACAAATTGTATTTGTATTTAAACGATAGCTTTAACCATAGAATGCCCCTGAAACTATGCAACAGATTTTTGTGTTCGTGCCAAACGAGCTAATCTAACAAAGAGTGCAAAAACAAGAGTAAAAAGAGTTAGCATTTTTGCATTTTAATTTTATAAAATAATATTTACCATGCTAATGGCTTTATTTCACTAAAACGCTTTAGCGCCAACAAAAATAAGTTCTACAAAGAAAAGACAATGGAAATTTATTTTTAGCGTTAGAACGCTTTAAATCTGATTCATTTGTTACGCCCGAAATGCAACACTTTTGCTTTTCGCATTTTCCAACACGGACACACACACGCACACACACTGTCATAAAACAGATTACAAAACCGTAACCAAAACACAAACCGTTGAGGGTTCCAAAGGCGGACAAGTGCACAGTGGAAATATTTTTTAAAGCCGAAAGAATGATTTCTAAAAGTTTATAATCGTAAATAATTTTTTTGTCATCCATGGAGAGCTATTTTAGTTATAAGTTTATTAAAGGCTGATAACTTGAAATGAAAAGAACATAATAAACCTAATATGAACTTAAGTTACGTTCTTGTATTTCATAAAAAGAAATTTAGATCTCTTCTCGGAATTCGGAAGACTTGGGCTGATGGCAGCCCCTGTGGAATCCTCCGGTGGCAACAATAGTTCACGGATGGGTCCAAAACTGAGCAGAATGTAGGAGTTGGAATCATTGGACCCAACATCAGAATCTCTACCGCAATGGGCAACGGGCTCAGCGTCTTTCAAGCGGAGATTCATGCCATAGAGATCTGCGCCCTTAGTATCCTTCTCAAGGGAACTAGGGGAGCAAATACCTGCATTTATTCAGATAGCCAAGCACTATCATCCTGGAGCATCTCCTCCAGGATGGTTAAAGAACGCCATAAGCACCTTCAAACCTTGTCCGCTCGGAACAAAGTCGTGCTATGTTGGGTAACTGGACACTCAGGAGTGGATGGTAACACGATTGGTGACGATCTAGCACGCGGGGTGTCTCCACCCTAACTACATCTCCTGCACCGTTTTGTGGTATTGGTTGGTCCACAATCAAAACCATAAGAAGGAGAACATAGAAGATACTGGTCCTCCTTACCGGGGCTTCGTCAAGCAAAAGTGCTTGTCAAACGTCTGGGTACGATCAAGACAAAAGGTCTTGGCAGAGCGGACTGCGGAAAGCCTTTTGCTTTAATTTATAGGTTCTCTTTGTGAGGAAAAAAATACGTTCACATACAAATTTTTCACAATTTTTTTTTATTTAAAATTCAAGGATAGAAATAATTTTATTTAGATTACAGATGGATTTTTTTTAATTTTATGGAAAGTATCTCTATGAAATCCCAGATAAGTCGTTCTTTTATGAGAGATATGCTATTAACATCAATCAAGAAAACTAGTTTGACTTCGACGGAAATGATTGTTATCCCTTTTTTGTTAAGAGGACACTACCAAAGAAAAACTTTTTCTATTCATTTTAGACACGACTTTGTTCCCAATCCCTCATACTTTTGTAGCACTGTGCGCTCAATACAGCTGGTCCGCTGGGATCTCTACGCGGCAAGCGATAAAAGGATTAAGCACTGAAAGCAAGAATTTAATCTCTACAAATGTCATTTGTTTTTAGCGCTGGGGAAACCTGCAACAATCTCAACTGCAGCTTGAACCCAACATTTTCATGTGCGATTTGAAGACTTGTGCTTTATTTCGCACTCAAATTAATGAAGGGATTCCCCACCATTCACTAACAAAAATAAACTAAGTGGTCACCGGTTGCAGCTGTTGTCTCATCCTGCTGACATTCCATTAATAAGCACAAGACCGCAGTTTGGGTTTAACATGAAAAGCTGCTCCATAACTACAAAAGTTACAACAAAAACAACTACAACAAAAGCGACAAAAGACATTCCGAGTGGAGCCAAAACAAAGCCCATGGCAATGGGAAATTATATTTTGTAGCTGTGATAAAAATCATTTAATGACAAGACGGTTTACCCAATTAAGTCATTTCATTTAAATGAGATTAATCATAATTACCCAAATGAAATGGAGAGAGCATGGGAGAGACTGTGCAGGTGACAGGGACATAGAGAGAGAGAGTGAGCAAGCAATTGAATTAGTGGTAGCCTAAAATATAGTTAGAGTGAGTGAGTAAACGCTTTGGTATCAGTGATTAATAATTGTCTTCAGACTGACATATGGTAAACTTCCCGTGAATATGTGTAGGGGATTGGTTCCAACTCTCTAAAGCGATTTAAAGCAGCACTCGACGTTAATAACTGTCAAAATAGTATTAGTCATTTTTAATTGAACTTAATTTTTTATGAGGAATTAGGAGGCTTTTTTTTGACAGCTTTTTTTCCCCCGTTTATATACTTTGTACTTTGAACTGTTTGTTCTTAAGTAGAATCCAGATTTAATCGACTGTTTTCAAGATACAAAAAGGTAATGCAGGCAAGCTTTCTTACGTTAGGTTAGGTGAACCCTGGGTGGAGTCACACATAGACTGCATAGTCCTTAGTGGAACCGGGAAATTTTCTTAACACGCCTAAAAAATTATACGAAAAGAAATACTTATGAAACCATATTAATTATCCGTGTGAATTTGAACATTTTATGCGGATTCGTTTTAAAACCGAATCTTTGGTGGATATTTCAAAAGTAATTTTTAATTTTATTGTAGAAAAAGAAAACTAAGTATAAGTGAGGGTAAAGGTGGTACCAGGCAGTTGGTCAAAAAAGATTGGTCAGACTAGTCTAGTTCTGTCTGAAACGTTCATACTGGAAACCAAATGATTTTTTACCACTACTACTACGAATACTGGACTCCTAATTCGCGTATAGAGCCTCATAGAGCCCCCTCGAGGATTGTCGTGGTGAGGGGGCTCATTAGGGACGATGAATCCAAGAGCAATGCCGGCGGTAGCATAGCTATCGGTAGGGCCACACATGCCGGTAAGGTCGAGGAAGAGTCTTGAAGGTAAGAGCAGTTCACAACAAATCCTGATGCCAAATTACCATCAGGTAAGCGTCTGTTTCACTATATCAGGGGCGGCTTCTAACTAAAGTATCTTTGAACCCATCTCTCATTGATTCTCATAAATGATGTCAAAATAACATGGAACAAAACGATATTGGACACATGTCTGCAAGGGGTACCCAACAATTATTGGTAAGTCCCCCTGCTACGGCAGCCAGCACAGAGGATTTGTAGGTGGTAATTTCACGTTATAAAAACAATTCGATGAATGTAACCAAATGACTTTTTAGAGAGTTGTAATTTATTGATAGGCAGCCTCAGATGAAATGTTCGTCAGTCAAAATAATTATATATTCATATGCTAATATAAATTCACAGGTGTTTGTCTGAATAGTTTCGGATTAGAAATTCCTTAGAAATTTACTAAGGAGCACAAACGATTCATAAGACTTTTGTTGTTGGACTAAAATATATATACCTATATACTATATGTACTAACTTTCATCTTCTGCATAAATTTTTGGCACAAAAGAAAAGGAATACGAAAACCGAACCAAAGCAATCCTTTTAATTTTTTGCCTTTTGTCTTCTCTGCTTTGACTGCTGCTTCATCAAGTGAGAACTCTTCTTCTTGTCTTTATATTATTCTTATTTTTTTCAACTGCAATGCAATTTATGAAATATAATTTAAATATCAAAGAGCTTTCGTTTTAATTACGCGCAAAACAAAAGCAAAAGCCACACAACAGTAAGTAGATAAGTCAGTCAGTCAGGCTGTCAGTGTGTAAGTGAATGAGAGTGTAGTAGGTGACATACACAAAGATACAAACACACACACACGTTCACACACAACTACTCCTCAAAAATTCGCTGTCACATCAATGGCCTACACTAGTCCGAAAACAACTAGTTGCGAACAGGTTCATAAGAGCATAACAGTGTGAGTGAAAAAAGAGTTAGGAAGAGCGCTATCTGTGCTCTCATTGGTAAGAGCTTAGTATTTTGTTGCATGTATCCTCAGAGCTTACCAAATATTCACCATAAACACTAGTCACCCAACTGGTTTGATTGCCAACCAGTTACGAACTTAAATTTGTATCTACAAGTTACTTTAAGGCTGATAGCATTTTCATGCCTTTAACGTTTAAATAATTAATTAAGATTGATGCAGAGTGTCATTTGTCAAGACGCCCAAGAAGGGAAAAGGTGGGACGCAGGGCGTGGCGCTCTTTTGCATCTTGTTTTACAATTTATCTTCAGCTTTTGTTGTTTCTCTTCGTTGTTATTCGTGTTGTTCATTTTTTGTTTATTTGTTTGTTGTTGCCAACTGTAGTTACTCAAGCTTTTGTTGTTGGTGTTGTTTTTGTTGGGGCTGTTGCCTTTGTTTAGTTAGTTTGCATTAAAATTTCACTTTGTTGTACTTTAAAATCGACGCTACGTCTGCACTCAAGTAATGCCAAAGCTTTTAACCCTATACCCAGTAAGTTTTAACCTCTGCCCTATCTCTTGTCGCTCGTCAGGGGTCTCCGAAAATTTACGCCAACGCAGCAGAACTCCAACCAACATCCTCGGCATCCTTGTTGTTGTGGTTGGCATTGTTGCCATTTTGTTGCTATAATTTTCATGCATTTTTCCCCCCGAACCGGTTTCCACAAACGCTGCCAGCCAAAGTTGCATTTGCTGTAATTACATAGTAATACCCTCTCAACCCTCGAACCCTCGACAGACCCCTCGACAACTGACTATATGGCAAGCTTTACGCTTACTAAGCACGCATGACGACGGCTTGCCAATTCGGCGGATTACAATGCAAAATGAGTTTATAAACAATGCCAACCAGACACGCAGACATCCTTACTCCCTGGAACTGAATCGGTAGCGGGGTTAGGGAGCTAGTACCATTTACCAGCCAATTGCTAAAGAGATAAAAAATAATTGCAATTGACTGTCGATTGTCGCGACAGGCAGAAAAAACACACAAAATGGCCAACTGTCGGCTCAATTAAGAGAGCGACGACCAATTTGGACTGGTTTTTGGACTTTGTTGGAGAAACAACAACTTCTTGATTTAAATTCATTTATTTCGGTAATCCCATTTATAGGACTGCCTGCCTCTATACACGAACACATTAAATTTAAATAATAATAATTAGTGGCGCGAAAATCACACTTTAAAATGAAACAAGCCAAATTGGAAAATAGCGTAAAAATAATGGCAAATAAATACATAAAAATTAAAAAAAAAAATAAAAGTTGCACACACAAAGCCTGCAACATTATAGTTGTTGCAACATGGCTGCTAATGAATATGATATTAATTAATTTAAAACAACAATTGGTTGCACATTTAAAGTAGCCAGCCATATAAGGTTGCAATAGTTAATTTTAAAGTACGTTCCACAACGTTTAAATTATTTTATTTTGTGTTTTGCAAAAACTCTTTGTTAAATGACCCGATATTTCCATAGAAATTTTTTTTCTTTTGAGTTCCTATAATTACTCATAATTGTTTATTGTTTTTTTAATCATTAATAAAGTTTAATTTAATCGGCAAACAATTTTTCGCTTACTTAGTAAAAAAATAAAACCAGAACTAGTTTAATGAATTTTTTTTAAAATTTAAGTTCATTACATTTTATTTAAAATGGGCATAAGTTGAAAAACGCAGGACACATAAACTCAACTTTAAAATAGAGGACAATATGGTTTTGGAAGAAAGGAAATATTTAAAAAAGACTGTCATATTATTGTAAAATTATGATGCCGTGCATCGGAAAGTGAAAAAAAACAAACCGAACCATATTATTCGGATTTGTTTTTGCGAGCGTCTGAAAACGAATTATTTCCCTCTTTATTTTGATAAGTTCGTATATTTCTCATATTTTTCCGTTAAAAATTTTAATTAGTGTTTGTTGCAACAGCTCTGCACCTTTAAATATTAATTAAAAATATTACTTTAGCAACAATATTTATTGAAATTAACCCCGACTTACCTATATATGTGACATGGGAATTTTCTTTTTTTTATAACTTGGGAACCCTGTCGGAAAAATCAGTCATGTTTTCATTCGCAATTTGTATAGAACCGAAAAAACGTTTTATTTTTGCTTCATTTTTTAATTTTAAGCGACCCTAACGGCGCTTTTGTATATTTTTTTAAATATTTTTCCCGTTTTTTTTTTAATTGACAAAATGTTACGAAAATGGATGAAATTTGTTACAGTGCTTGAGAACTATAAAAAATTTAAATATTCGTAGTTTTTTCAACATTTTGTCAATTTAAAACAAAAGGGGAAAAACAATAAAAAAAAGCACCCTCTGGCGGCGCTCAAAATAAAAAAAAAAAAAAAATTGCGGACGTAAAATCGGGCGCGGACGACCTTAGGATACCCTGTACCACTAGCTTGTAATAAAGTCCGATTTCTTCACAAAAAACCAAAAACAGAAGAATTTTTAAGCAAAAATTTTTTTTTACCGATCGTTCCTATGGGTGCTATATGATATAGTCAACCGATTTCAATAAAATTTGACACAGTGCTTAAATACCTTAAAAAAGATATGAATGCCAAATTTATTTCAAATATCTTTACAAACAAACAAAACGTGTTTTTGGACCGATTGGTCCTATGGGAGCTATATGATCTAGTCAAACGATTTGGATTAAATTTAGTACAGTGATTGGGAACTATAAAAAACTCACGAATGTCAAATTTGGTCCCAATATCTTAACAAACAAACGAAACACAACAAATTTTGTTAAAAAATCGATTTTTTGGAAGATCGGACCTATGGGAGCTATATGATATAGTCAACCGATTTTGTTCAAATTTGGCACATTGCTTAAGTGGTCTAAAAAATTTCCAAACGCCAAGTCTGGTTACGATATCTTTATTAAAAAACGAAATATAGCGAATTTTTCTTTAAAAAAGTTATTTTGGCCGATCGGTCCTATGGGAGCTATATGATATAGTCAACCGATTTCGATCAAACTTGGTACAGTGATTGGGAACTATAAAAAACTTTCGAATACCAAATTTCGTTACGATATCTTCATAAACAAACGAATTATTCATCTAAAACGCTTTTTTTTTGTCGAGGTCGTCTCAAACACCCCCATGGGAGCTATATAATTTATCCCCGATATCAAAAAAATAAAATAAACTTGCCTCCTATGGAATAATATGGGATCTAATGTGAAAGTTTGGTAACTCTAGCTCTTACCATCTCTGAGATCTAGGCGTTCACACGGACAGACGGACGGACGAACGGACAGACGGACAGACGGACATGGGTATATCGACTTCTCTATTCACCCTGATCATATTTTAGGTAACTTTGGGGTGTCTCCGACGTCTCCTTCTATATGTTACATACATTTTCGGCTTGCAAAAACTTAATATACCCTTGGTACCATACGGTACAGGGTATAAAAATCAAAAATTGATTCAAACAAATAAATGCTTAATCAGTTCGCGACTTTTTTCTTTCTCTCAAAATTAATCCAAAAATCATTTAATTATCGAACTGCCCACGTGATATCGTAAAGACTTGCAAAAGCTATTGAATTATTTACCAAATGCATGATTTTTTTCTTGTAATGCTTCTAATTCACAACTGCTTTAAACAAGCTATTGATATAATTTTTACACCTACAATACGCAAGGTGTAGATATGCTTAGACTTATACGTTTTTATTTAAGAATAATAAACAATTTTTTAATTTTATTTATTATTATTATTAATAATAATTCTAAAATGCTTAAACATCAAGATGGTACGTTAATTGGGAAAATTCTTCAGCGATGGCAAAGAACCTCTAATTGAGTCAATACGTATTATATCGCCCACTGAAATTATTGTTAAGCAGTATTCAAATTTTTTTTTAAATTTCGACTGTAAGACCAATAATTATAAGTCTTAAAAAAAAATGCGTATTCGCAATGTAGGCTTACGTGTGCTGTTAATTAAAATCAATTAAAAATTTTAAGTCAATGTTAAGCGTATTAACTAACTTGGAGCTCTGTTAACTTTTTTCAAAAAATTTTTAGAGTAAGGATATTTTCAGGTAGACTGGAAGCGAGGAAACGGTCGTGTAGCAAAACTTTTTAATTCTTTTCTTGTTTGAAAAGTTACTAATTATGAGGACCAAACAATAAATAAACTTTATAAATAGAATAATATTCATGCAATTTAAACCATTTTATACTTGGACAACGTAATGCAATATGAGATCTACACTTGACAAAATTAGCTTCTAAAGAAAATTCTAAAGAGCTAAGCTAAAACTTTGTTTTAAGTATTATTTTTACACAAGCTGAGATCCTGTTTAGCTAACTTCTGAAGAGGGCATCCTGTTTAAGTTTGAAATTTCATATGCAATACCAGCAAAAATTCTAGCTAAAAGCGTATAAAGTACAAAACTGAAACAACTTTGGCTATAACGGCTATAGTAACGCCTCAGGGCGCGCCCATTTCGACGATAGGATAGGATAGGATAGGATACCATGCATATGTAATTACGATATGCAATTGATGGTAACAGCAAAAGCGAATCCTATGCAGGCAAATGTTTGTCATGCAAACAAACTTTGAAACCGGCAAAAGCATCATCACTACCTTGATCCAACACATATGTGTGCAGGAGCAGACGACGCACAGGATACACCCACAAAATATAAGGGGGGGTCCTGAGAGGGGTGTGGTTGGATGTGTAGCAGCGCTTATATTAAAAACTGTAACAAAGTTGAGTATAAACAAAAACGATAAAAACGACAAATGAAAACGTAAAAATTGTTGCATATTTTGAGGCGTCCCACATAAACACCAAACGACAAGGTGGAGGAGGCGGAGGGGGAGCAGACCAAGAGCAGACAAAGCAAAGCAAAGCACTGCTATGGCAGCTAAAAGACCAAAAGACCACATACTTAGCCTGATTTACACGTTGCCATAGAACCACAGCCAGCCAGACTGCCATCTAGACAGACAGCCAGTGGGTAGTACCTTCACCCGTACCATCATCCACCCCCCGAACAATCAGGCTGTGTCTAAGGTCTGAGGCACGAAAAATTTGCATCACAAATGTGTCTTTTTCAGGTTGCTTGACTTTGCATAACCCCTTTCTGGCGCCCAACCCACGCGCTATAGCTATACCTAGCTGTGGCCCCACGTTGGGCGCCATCAATGTAATAGAGCGCAACTCGGGCGCTTTACTCTTATTTCATATTTCCTCTAGCTAGGCAACATTTGCGTATGATTTACATTACAAAGCCCCAAACAAGATGGCGTTGTGCATTTTACGTTTTACGAGTATAGCACTAAAAAGCTGACAACCCTCGACGTCCCTACCTACCCTACCTAGCCCATTGTTAGTGTTGCCAAGTTACCTAATTAAAGAAAATTTTGCTTACAACTTGACAAAATGTCTTTTAATATGCGTTAATTTTGTACAAGTTCTACGAGAGAGCTGTAACCCTGCAATATCTAAAAGATGTTTGACAACTCTGTTCTATGTTTTGAAGATATTTCCATTTCGTTTTCATGCACCAACAAATACCAATACCTAATGGTCTTAATGAATACACAAGATACGGGCACAAATATATCTACATTTAATATTGCTGCAACATGACCAAACAGATAGAGGCGTCTCCGTCGTCATCGTCCTCGTCGTCCTCGTCTCCTTGCAACAAATATGTATTTATGAATAATTGTTTGATGTTGCTTTTTGGATCAAAAGAGCATGCAATTTAATACTTTGCTTGTTTACTTGCTAGAAAATTTGCCAATTTTATTTGAAATTTCTAAAATCAATTGCAACGTATTGCAAAGATACAGATACAAACAAAAAGAGAGTCGGAAAATACTTTAGAAAAGCCTAAAAAATTGATTGCTCAAAAGTCGAAAGATTTCAAATTTATATTTATAAGTAAGTTTGTATCTGTGTGTGTATTTGTATCTGTGTGTGTTCGACTTCAAAGAGATTTACTAAAAACTACAGTAATCAGCATTTGAAGGCAATTTGCAAAACATTTATAATCAAGTTTATTTAGAGTATTCATATATTTAAGCCGAAAAGCATTTTTCCATATTCCCAAAGCAAGTCAATTAATAGAAATAGAAATAAACTAAAATTCTGCTCATACTCATTTAGCCATAAATAAGATAGTTTCAGTTAAATCTCTCAAATACTACGTTAAAATGAAATATACAAAATATCTTTTTTTTTGTGAGCTTATCGGGATTTTTTTTTTTATTTCCCATAAGTATCTTGATTCTTGTGACGGCCGCCATTTTGACAGCTGACAGCCGATTTAAGCTCAGTTTGGTTTGACATTTCAGCATGAACAGAGATTTTCGGTAGGAAATGTTTATATCAAAAGTATTTAAATCGGAATGATATTAAACTGATAAGCGAAATTTTTTATATTTTAAAGATATGGGCAAAAAAAAAGTGAAGCGGATCAACTTTTTAAATGGAGTTATTCTTAGACAAGCCGTTCAGTGTAAGTTTCCCATCTCGTGAAGATTGGGACAATGGTATACCAGACTGCAATAGCAAGATTACAATTTTTACGGACGGATCTAAACTTAATGAACAAGTGGAAGGGGGTGTCTATTCGGAATCGTAGGACATTAACGAATCCTTCCTTTTACCAAATCATTGTAGTGCTTTCCAAGCAGAAGTCATAGCTACAATGGAAAGTATTCTATCTCTGTCCCACAGAGAATGTATATTAGGTGGTTTCATCATCTTCGAAACAGAGTCTATACTCTGAAGGATCCGATAGACCCATTTTCTGTTGATGGTACCTTACAGTGTGGTGCCTAGAAAAGTACCATGAGTTTTAAGTCCTCTCTGCCAAGACCTAGAGTTCTTTGTCTAGTACTGAAGAAGGGGATCCAACGATCTGCGCCAATTACCGTGAATATCTCTAAATCGCATATAAGGCATGTCTCTCGCAGAACGAAAAAAACCTCTTATAAAACGCTCATTATACCCGTCCTTATATGTGGAGCAGAATAATGGACGATGACGAACAATGATGAGCGACTCTTAGGAGTTTTCGAGAGAAAAATTTTACATAAGATCTTTGGTCCCTCTTACGTTGATTGTGAGTACCGGTAACGATAGAATGACGAGCTCTACCGCGACATTGACATAGACAAGAGCATTAAGTTGTAGCGATTGCGTTGGCTAAGTCATGTTTCGGAAATGCTCCAGTGAAAAAAGTCTTCGAAACGTTGTTCACTCGTGGTAGGCAAAGAAGAGGGATACCTCCTCTGAGATGATAAGTTCGGGTATATATTGACCTGGCTAGGCTTGATTTCCAACTGTCCAATTTATGATTGATGATTATTATTTTAATAATTTATTTATTAAAACCCATTTTTTACAATTGAAAATTTTAAAAATGAAAAGTTAGTAACTTCTAGCATTGGAAATTTATACTTACGAATACTTATAAATGACAAAAATGCATAACTCCTCGGAAGTGAAAGATGACAAGTTCAAACTAGACATAAATGTACGATTTGAAATTTTAAGATAAGTTTAAAAAATATCAATGAATATCATCAACCCGTTTCCCGATATTTAAGTCAAAGATTACAAAAATTGTTTTTTTCGAAAAGCACGAGTAAAGTGCTTTACAATTTTTCCCAATGTTTTAACAAATTATAGGGTTCTAAATTCTCTTCAAAATCGGTATACGATATAATTATTTACTGATAACTATTCTTGAGATAAAGCTTGAAAAGTGGGAAATGCCTTGGTTTCGGAAAATCCATAAAAATTCATCTTTTTGCGTTGCACTCTGAACACTATATCTCCTCATGTGTCCCGTTGATAAGAAAATAAAAAAGTATCCATATCCTTATTACAATCTCATGCAGTCCATCTTTTACGATTCGTAATCGGAATATTTAACTATATAAACTATTTTTTCGTTGCAACCCCAATTACTTTAGTTCTGCGCCTTTAAACTCTTCAAATTTTAAGTAGTTGATTAATTAAGTAACTGCCTCTCTGTACACACAGATACTTTAGTGAGTTTGTACGTCTGTATTGGTTACGTGCTCTATGCTTAATTGTTAGTCAAATTATGCAAATTAATATATATACATATATATATAAACATACATACATATGTATGTAAATGTAAGTGTAGTTTGATGCATGTACACATACATAAGAATGTGAGTTAGCTTTGACTGGGTGGTCATGCAAGTGTGTGTGTGTGTGTGTGCAAGTGTATGTGTATCTGTGTGTTTGTACTGCGAAGTGTCCACATTGTTAGCAGTGAAGCACATTCGTATTTATATAGGCAACATTTACAGACAAGCTCACACACACACACTCGCACCCACACACACACTCTCGCACTCACACACTCGCGCGCAGCTCATTTGTTTAGACGGTGTCCAATGGTCTATGAAAATATTCAACATGGCGTCGCGTCGCGTTGCGCTGCGCTGAAAGTTTGCCGAATTTAGCAGCAGCTGCACATAGATACACACACACACCCACCCACAGATACATATGTAAAGTGTTTTACTAAGTGAGCTTATCGGCTGCATTACACACAAATACACTTGTAAATATATAGTATATATATAGTATATATGTACTAACTATTGAAAATTTACAGCTTTTAAATAGTAGCTAAAGTGAGTAAAGAACTCAGGCCATATATTATTTGTTTTCTATGTTTGTGTATTTGACATTTAATTCCAATTGCCTTTGCCAGCTTAAATTGACATTTTTAGTACACACACACACACTAACAAACACTCACACACAGATACGCACACTCACACACAACACCATCAAATGACAGGCATTTTCTTTTTGCTTTATGCCATTTGCCATTAAAAGTTATTTCTCTTTTAGCGCACGTATTTAAAAATTTATAAAGCTATAAATGTATGCATACATTTATCTGTATATATCTGTATGTGTATCTGTGTCTGTGTATCTGTGTATCTATGCATATCTATGTATGCTATCTGTATAGTTTTTCATTTCATGTATTGCCATTTTTAATTGTTTCAAAGCATTTTCATGTTGTTAAAAGCTTGTCCACGTGTCTCAACTCTTGTCTCTTGTCTCTCTAAACCGTCCCCTTTCACTACTCCTTCACTTCTCTCTAGATTTATGCTTTGTGAACATGCAAAGCAAGCGATAGAGACCGGGACCACCTCGAAAATCTTGTTCAGATTGACATGGGTTTTTGCTCCCTTGGCGCTTTGGCTGCAAGGTGTTCTATCTATTCTGTGGAAAATTTATTGGAAAATGTTTATGGCATTCTCTTAGACTAAGCACTTTAATATTTTTCGGATAGTCTTAACTTTCTAAATATTGTAATTTAAATTGTCACTGATTGGTTAGATATATATATAAAAATTTCTTCTGCTTTTTTTTGTTGTTTTCCAAACATGCAACTAAGTATTTTACGACATTTTATGTTCATGTAATACAAATGTCTATTTCTATGTCTATGTCTATGTCTATGTGTGTGTGTGTGTGCGTGTTTGTGTCAGTGTGTAAGTATAAATGTTTACATGCAATAAAGCTTCCAATACAAATAATGAAACAAATACACGAACGCCCACAAACACACACACACACACAACAACATTTATAATGATATATAGGCCGCAAATGACGCACACATTTACAAAACCCACACATACACAAATCGGGCTAGGGTGTCCCTCCCACCACCTCCCCTCCAACAATAGCTAGACAGACAGCCCCGGTAACATAAAGCTTTAATTGTTATTTTAATGATAAAAATGGAGACAAATTACAGTGCAATGGCGGCAGAGAGTAAATTGCCGAAAGCATAACAATAAACATAACGGAAAATGGCAATCAACAACTATAAAAACGAATACCGAACAATAGCAACAGTTCATTAAACGCAGCCCCCTCGATCCCTACCACCGCCAACCCACTGCCGCCTCCCTACAAATACACACACACATATGCTCGCTGCTGAAATTTTGGTAACATGGCCAGGATCTATCTGTTCCCAACATTAGGCAAACCACAAAAGCGTTTTCTCTAATTCGACTAGCAGAGCGGGAGGCGGGAAGGCAATTTTCCATGTCCTGCGTAGGGACTCATTCAACAGATTTATTAGTTTGCATTAGCAAAGGAAATCAATAGAAATTGTATGCAATAAAATTAGAGCAAGGCGATAGTAGAACAATCGAGACATGACAGCGTAAATACATTGAGAAAAATTGACGAGTAGGTTCGGGTTTTTGATATGATAGGTGCTAAGTGTGGCCCTATGTTCCACCTTAGAACTCTTGGAAATATATATATGTGCTTAGTTAAGTGGAGTGCCTTGGTTTTTTTTCGCTTCAAAAGCGCAGTAAAAAAATAGTTCAGATTTCGATGAAAATTTTTATTTCGAAGTTTCATTTGATTTTCCATGGAAATTAAGCCTCTGCCTAAGCTCCCAAATAATTGTGTTCTTATCTACATCCTTCATCAGGAATTTGGTCTGCTGTATAGTAAAGTTTTTGCGTCTGTTTTGCCTGCGCCTAATTTTTCTGCACATTAATGTGTAAAGTTTTTACTAGCGCCATCTATATGTCAATTGCTCAAAAAATGCCAAAGAGTAAAATTCTTTGGGTTGAGAATTTTGATAGTTTTTTTTTTAAACGAAATTTTGTTTTCTTTAAGGCGGGTTTAAGTTGCAGTCTGTTTGAGAAAATTGTAAACACATATAAAAATAGTTTTAGTATAGCACTGCAGATGTTTAAGAAAATCTTATATATATAAAAGAAACTTATGTTTTACGTGTTACGGGTTTTTTCATAAACGCGTCGATGAATTTCAAATCTGATTTTTGCGTACATTAAAAGTTGTCTATGGGAAAGTTTTAAGCCTATTGCCTATGTGTTTGTGTATATTGGTTTGTGAGATATACGCCTTTTTGTGAAAATCGGGATATGCGTGTATAAGAGCGCTACAAAAGTTTTTTTAAATAAAACAAAAACTGTTTTGGATATCAATGAAGTTCTTTATTGCTGTGAAAGTACGTTCGATGCCACCACGTGCACGCTTGCAGAAGTCCAGACGCTAAACCCAATTTTCGACGGTTTTCAAGCATAAATCGGCCGATGCTGCTGCAAATTCACGTTCGATATTCGTACGAAGGTCATTCATCAATCGTTGCTGGCTTGTTGGCATAGACCATAGACTTGACGTAGCCCCACAGGAAGAAGTCTTACGGCGTCGTTTCGTGAAATAACACGTTCACAAAACTTGGTTTTCAACAAATCGATTGTGACATTCGTTGTATGGCTTGTGACTGTTGAAACCACATATTGTCCAAGTCCATATCATCCAATTCGGGTTAATGAATTATCATTGAGCGGTAGCGATTCCCATTTACAGTAACGTGCCGGTCTTGATCATCACGGAAAAAGTACGGCCCATAAATTGCACCAAACCGTAATTTTTTCGGGATGCAATGGTGACTTACGGAGTACGTGTGGATTTCTGCCTGACCAATAACGCATATATATCATCGCTGAAGATGATTTTTCGATGAAAATACGAATCATTTTCAAGTTGTTGCTCAGCCCAATTCACGAACATACAGGAGACGCTTCTGGTGGTCAAGCGGTTTCAGTTTTTGCGTCAATTTGTTCTTGTAAGGATGAGGCCAAGACCTTTCGCAGAATCACGTCAGAGAGATGCCCAACGCTTGAGAACGACATGAGAGAGACTGATTTGGGTCTTCCTCAATTCTCGACACTACGGGCACTTTTTTCGTCTCACTGGCACGGGAACATTTTGTACTGTGCCTGTGTATTCAAATTTTTCAATTAGACGCTCAATTGTTGATCTGGCAGGACAATTATGACGACCATAAAGTTGAGGCCACTGACTCCGAATTTCGGTAGTAAATTTTAATAATTTCGACTCGTTGTTCGATCGCATATCCATTTCATGATGAAATGGCAAACTTTACTGAAGAGAAATGTCAAGCGAACGGGAAAAAATATGGCGTCGTTTACTGATCCTATCGGTCTACTTTTGTAGCGTCCCTATTAAAAAGCCCAATATTTATTTTTGTATATGTGAAAATTAGCTAAAAAGAATAATTTCATTTTGTATATTTTTAAACTAAAACTATAAATTTTTTCCCATACAGGAATTAAATTTCTTAAAGCTTAAACTGCGCTCTCTCCTCTTTCCAAAGCTGTTCACTGTAGAAAATATTGCCTCTGAGCCATTTTGTATTTTGATTTATTTCTCACAGTGTTGCCATATCTAACAAACTGATCGAGTGCTTAAAGTAATAGTTGAACTTTAGTTATTTAAAAACTCAAGAAATTAACAAAATCGCAAGTGTGCGTCCCTCAATCTATTTTAATGTGAGGAAGGAAAGTAACTTGTCATGGCAACATGGACAGGATATGACCCACAACAACAATAACAGCAAAGAGCAGACATCATCATAAAAAATTATACGCAACTAGAAATATGAAATGTTTATGTTCTCCATGTTGAAGTTGTTGTCGTAGTTGTTGTTGTTGTTGTAGTTGTTGTTGTTGTTGTGACCAACTTCCGCTTTGCATGTCAAAAGTCAATTTGACAAAATCAAAATAAATAGTATATATAATTTAACTTTTAATTGGCGTTGAGCAAAAGTTCGTTGTTACTATAACACACACACACACACACATACACAAAAGAGACACACATGAACACGAAGAGAGAAAGAGAGAGAGAGAGACTTTTGTTGTGTTGACAACATGGCGCCCTGAAACTAGCAACTCGCCTCAAAGTAGGCAACACATTGAGTAATTTAAAGCGCTGGCTGGCCAACAAGTTTTTGAGTTTATAAATAGCTTGAGTAAATTCCAGGGCACAACTGGGCCAGTAGGTAGCACTACTCGGGCTGTAAAATCCCAGCCACTTATGAATTCATTCTAACAGCGTACTTTATCATAGTACACAACACTGGTGGCAGGCAGCCTGAGACCCAGAGCTGCAACTCTGCAACAGTGTTGGGTAATACTCTACACTGCATAGCTCTAGATATAGAAATGCACTTGGCATAGAGTTGTGTGTCTGTGTGTTAGTGTGTGTGTGTGCCATTTCGAGTGCATATTTTGTTTGATAAATTGTGCTCACAGTGTTGCAAAATGACACAAAAAAAAAATGAAGGAGAAACAATAAACAAAACAAAACAAAAAGCAAGCGCGCTTTCGTGTCTGCGCTTTGAATGGGCGCCAAGGGAGACACAAATAAGCCCAGACAGGGCAAGAGAGAACATTTATAAATAGTACTATATACTAAGCAAAATATATATATATAGAGTATATATGTATATAATAAATAGATGTTAAAAATGGTAGAGTCTGGCAAAGTAAACAACCTGAGCGAATATGAAAGTGTTAAATGTGGCCAGGGAGTGGCAAAGGGGCAGGGCTGAGTGACTGAGTTTGGTAAAAGACCAGGCCATGCGATTGTCAGCTGCGTCAGGGCCACAAACACCCACGCACACACACACACACTCCCACACACACCCACACACACTCACACATACATGTTGTGTCTTCTACGTGCCTAGAGCGACTTTTGATATTCTGTTGACAGAATTGGGTCAATGCCTGGCAGCGCTTGAGTCATGGCTTAGATTAACATGCAAAGGCGGCAACAACAGAAGCTACAACAACAACAACAACAGCTAGGTAAGGTTTAACACAAATTAGCCAAAAGCACATGGCCACAATTATATACTCTTTTATGTGGGCCAACATATATTGTATAAAAAAACAACTACAACTAAAAAAAAAGACCACACGGAACAGCTTCAAAAATATTGTGGCATAAATGTTGCCAATTTGTGTATGTTTTGGTTGCAACAAACAGCAGCAGCTGACAGCTAACAGCTGCATGAATATCAAAATATTTGTCAATTTGGAGGCGATATGGCAACCTGGTCCGGGCTGTCAACGACAGTGTCACATGACGTTGCTATTCTCGAAAAACAACATTTTTAAACTTTTTTCAGAAGCTGACACCTACACAAGTGCTTCAAATTGGGTCAAACTTGCAGCGCCTGGGAAACCAACGCCATCGACAGGCCCAATTGCATGCCACGGAGACTTTGCTGCACGGCGGCGGCCATGTTGCCCTTTTTAATGAGGCGGATTTCATAATCAACGCATAGTTGTTGTAGTTATAGCCGGGCTGCTCGCATTTCCGTGGTAGCCATAAATTTAGATGCCAGCCAACGCCACAGCCGCATCAAATGCCATGCCACACACACACAGACATACACACTGACACACACACAGACATCCACACCCACACATACCTTCTCACACACTTCAAGTCAAGCAAAACGAGCTGCAACAACAACGATAACAAAGATGGCGGCGGTTCATGTGAACCGTGTCAGTGTGTGACTGAGCCAAACGTAGCCTGCCTAACCAGAGAGTCCGAACCACACCACCCCACCCACCACGTCTCTCTCTCTCACACATATTAATAATGTGGCAAGTTGCAAGTGGCAGGCGTTTGTAGAGTTTACTCGCAAGAATGACGCTCCAGTTGCACGGCAAGGCGCATTCCATAAAATGGCTTTTCAACAAGCGGTAACAACAACAACAACAACGACAACAAAAACAACCGCAACTCAAAGCCCATTTGGTTCGGTTAAGCAAAAAAAACAGCAAAAACAAAAAGTATAAAAAACTGAAACGGAACAGGAAACCGAGAGAGAGAGGATTAGAAGGCGCCTTCACAGGAGTCACGATGTTGACTTCATTTGTTACGATTGCTTTGACAATGTTGCTGCGTCATTTGATGCCCATTTGACTTGCTCGCTTGCACAGGATTCAGGCAATGCCCACGCCTTGAACAGGACCAAAACCAGAACCAGATGATATGTCACAGTGTGTGTGTAGGTCCTTCTGTGTGTGTGTGTGTGTAGGTGTGAGGCCTTTACTTATGTGCAATGGAAATATTTGGAGATATGAATATGAATTTAAATGTTGTATATTGCAAATTTTTGAAAGTTGGACTTCAATTTTATTTTAAATATATATATATAATATATAATTCCCTGTTAGACCCCTTGGAGGAGGGGCATAGGGGATCTCTATTAATAACTGTTCGAACAGAACAGGGACCTACAGTTTATAGCCGAATCCGAACGGCGGTGTCTTTAATTAATAGAGACTTTCATGGCAAATAGCGTCTTTGAGCTAGCGATGCCAGTGCTAGGCAAATGCACCAGTGCTACTGCGGGGAATCGAACCACCGACCTTCGGTTTTAGAGGCGAGTACGCTACCACTTAAGCCACCGATGGCCACATTTAAATCCATGGCATAATTTATCGATCAAAAGCATTCACCTTTTTCAACGCTCCCAAGGTAGGTAATAAATGCGAACTTTCTATTCGAATCTGTTGCGCAAAGATGTGAAAACAGAGTCAATCACCAATTCTTTATAAGAAGAGATGACGAAATGCAAAAATCATGGTGCACGTAAAGTCAGGCGCGGACGACTTTGGGATACCCTGTACCACTAGCTTGCAATAAAATCCGGTTCGTTCATAAAAAACCAAAAACAGAAGAATTTCTAAGCAAACTTTTATTTTGACCGATCGTTCCTATGGGAGCTATATGATATAGTCTTCCGATTTTGATGAAATACTTAAGACACATAAAAAACTTACAACTGCCAAATTAAATTCCAATATCTTCGAAAAAAAAGGAAACACAATAAATTTTGTTCAAAAGTCGATTTTATGGAAGATCGGCCCTAAGGGAGCTATATGATATGACTGATTTTTTTCTTTAACACAATGCTTGGAAACTATAAAAAACTTTTGAATGCCAAATTTGGTTACGATATAAACAAACGAATTATTCATCTAAAACTTTTATTAAAAAAATTTTTCCAACTCCTTCAGATGATATCATATCCAAAATGAAACTTTTTGCAGTACATAATGGCCCAGATTTTGGTCAAAAGTCCCCAAAAAAAAACGCACTTTTGGAAAAAATTTCTTTTAAATATGATTTAGACATATTAAGCCATTTTCACCGATAGATGGCGCTCCTCAACTACTGGGAGAATGGTGAACAGAATTGTGATGACGTTCTTACGACATAACCACTCACTTCTTTGGGGCTAATAAAAGTGAATATACAATCTGAAGAAACAGGTTTAGCGATATAGCAAGGGTGCAATTAAAGATCAACTTAATTTTATCAAAATCTTATTGGGAGAGGACATAAATTTAATTTATAAAAGATTCAAAATTTTAAAATATTCATTTTTCTGTTGTTCGAAGATTTTCTCAAGACAAGCTTTACTTAATCTTAACTCAAGATCTAAAGCTTAACTCCCAACTTTTCCACTCTTGTAACAAAAAATACTCTACACTTTCTGTGTTCCAAATCACATTAAAATCAAGTAAACTGTTTAGTTACAAAATTCTTGGAATTATTATAAACTAGATTAAACGCCCAACCACCAATCAGTTAGCTACTACTTTTATTATTATTTTGTATTACTACACGCCCAATTTTAGCGCCCCTGCTCTGGGGACGCATAAAAATCAATAGCAATCAATTGTGTTAATCACATGAAATTATATAGCCAAGTAAGACTATTAAGTGTTGTTCAATCAAGTAAAAGCTGTGGCCAATGTTGCTAAGCTATAATTTCTGGAATTGAATATTACACATACGCCCCGTTAACTTTTTTTCTCTTCACCCTCTCTCTCTCTCTATATTGACAATTGAGGCTTTACAATTGAATCTTGAGCAAAGAGACCTGAGACAGTCCAATCAGACACAAAAACACACTTCACACACACCCACACACATCATACACACAACACACGTACAAAAGAAAACACTCTCAATGACGTGGCACACAAAGGCACCTCTTTGTGTGTGTTGTCAGGGGGGAAGAGGCAGAGCTGTAACCGAAATGGAACTAGGGCGCAAATACCTGAGGCGCATTATCCACTCTATTAACGCGATTAGTTACACAAATACAAAGTCGCAAAAGCCGCATACAAACACACACAAACACACACAAACACACACACACATGTACGCACACCGGAAGTAGGAAACGACAAAGGAAACAAAACATTAGAGAAACGCGCCGCTTGTCAGAGGCCGCCACCGGAGAGGAGACGCCATACGCCGAGGGCCAACTTACTTAGCAAATAAACATTGATTAATTTGTTGACAATATACAATACTCGTTCAACGTTTGCCAATGCCCGCCCCCCGCTGCGTTTATCACTTTGACACAGATACAAATACGCACACACACACAGATACACAGCAGCACCAACACACACGAGCGTCAGTCACATATGGAAGCTGTCAAAGCCGTTTGCGTCTTTGACTATTGATGAATAATGGCAACGCGTTGTCCTGCATCGCATACCAAATGAAAGGCCCATATATAGTATGAATGGGACCAGGACCAGGACCAGTTGAGAGCTGCCTGCCGGACGACTGACTGCTCTGCAGGCTTCAATAAGCCTCAATAAATGTTAAAAGGTTTTGCACACTGAATGTCACTTCAGCCCACCCCCCAACCACGCCCCACTTACTTTAGCTGTGACTTAATGGATTTGCCATAAATCTTACTGGCCATATTTTTTCGTACCCCTTCAACCATTGACGGTTGACATGTGGTCAGTTGAAGCTGAAGCTGGCAGGGATTATGCTGATCAACAGTTTGCTATTGACAATTATGTTCCATTCAATGAGCCTCCTCCGTCACATTCATCAGGTGAGAAATTAAACTCGAAAGGTGTTGGACTTGGACTTACCTCTGCAAAGAGAGAGAAAACGAGAGAGAGAGAGAGTGAGAGAGTTAGTTAGTAAATCAATCAGTACTTGCAGTTCATTTGCTAACGTTAATGGATAATCTACAACTTGTATTATATAACAGATTTAAATATATATGCAAGTATATAGTACATATATATTTGTATTTGTTGGATTTGCAAGCAAAAGCGCACCGCAAACCTCATTGAAAAGCAATTTAAATGCTCATTACGGCTTTAAACGGCAACGGAAATTAATTGAATTGCCATTTTTCAACCGCAAACGGGTAGCACACACACAGAGAGAGGGGGCGAGAGAGAGAGAGTGTGTGTATGTGTGTGGCATGGGGCAAGCCAAGCCAAGCCGCAGCCGCAACCAATACGACACTTGAACAAATACACACATACCCACACTCACCACACACACAAACACACACACAATTATATGCAAAACAACCAAGTCTTCGGTGTGTGAGGAAATGGAATCCTTCCCTGCTCCAAAGCGCTTAGTTTAAGTTACCCCAACGACAACAACAACAACAACGAAAACAATACCCAAAAAGGAATGCAAAACGCATCGATTGCTTTTGCTTATTTCATTAAGCCATGTTTGCTGCAAAAAAAAAAAACAACAACAACAACAACAAAACAAAAACACAAAGCAAATCACAAAAAATTATAAGAACAAAGCAAATAAAGCGTTGAGCGCCGTAATTGAGGCTCACAACTATTCAAACTATGAAAATGAGAGAGAGAGTGCAGGATGCCAGCTCACATTGCAAGTACAGTAGAGCAAGGAAGAACTACTCGAAGCCAGTGAGAGACTTATAGTCATATTAATAATATTTCAAGGTGTTTAAATCAAAAAGTATTTAATCGAAATAAGGCCCTAACAATTTTCCAAGCGGAACTGTACGCAATAATAGAAACAGTGGATATCCAAAAGAGGACTCAAGAGAGTTATGATCAAAATACGCTCAGATAGTCAATCAGCCCTAAAAAGCTACACATTTACCTCCAAAGTCCTGACAGAGTGTAGCAATGCACTCAACCAATTGGCCACCCACAACCAAGTCTCCTTGACATGGGTGCCCGGCCAAGAAGGACATAAAGGTAATGAAAAGGCGGATCTTTACGCCAAAAAACGGGCAGAAAAGCCATTTAAAGGCCCATCACCCTGTTTTGGTTTCAACAAAAACAATATAAAACATGAGACAAAAAAAATTGACTCGACAAAAAGTCACAGAGCATGGAATACGGAATGGCTTTAACGCACTCAATCATTTCAAAAAATTCCTGAACTTTAGCGCCAAAAGAGCGCACATTACGCTCACCGTAAACAGGAAAAGTCTCAAGACACTCTCTGGAGCACTAATTGGCTACTTATCCTGCAACAAACACCTACACCTACCTCCTGTATTTAAAATTATAAATGTTTAACGAGCAGACAAACACATGGCCCACCCTACATAAAAAGTTGTAATAGTTTTAAAATAACAAATAAATTTTCTACTGCTGACCATTTGTTGCTGGTTTAATGTCATTAAATTTAACCACCTTTCAAAATATTACGTTCTAAAAACTTTTAGCCGCAATTCAAAAGTTAATAATTTACAAAAATTTCAACATGAAAAGCTGTCACAGTTTGGACATTTTTATTTAATTTGTTTAATAAAAATGTAGAGCTCAAATATTGTAAAAAAGAATTATGACTTTTTAAGTCTTTAGATATTCTAACCTATCTGCAAAAAATATACTTACACCTATCGAATCCTGATCTTACTGAAGCTGTCATTTAAACAAGTAAATAAAAAAAAGTTAAGCTATAAAAAAGCTTAAATCCTTAAATGTCTGCTCAAATATTATTGTTTCGTAAAATTTTGTAAACTGAAAAATATTTGAAATATGAGTTTTGTGGCTTAAAGCCAAACAGTTTTATTGCTGCACGTGACCTTAACGATTATTCGGTTCCATTTTCCGAGCACCTACTGTACTTTGCGAGCATACAAACTGATCCGCTTAACGTTGATTGCTTGAATTTCATTTTCTATTGCGTATACACCTACACTTCATACACACACACCTACACCCACACACATACAACATAAATGCATACGAATACTAAAAAATGTTTTAGGGGGTCATGAAGGGGTTGTTGGATTTTGCTTTGTTTCTCTTGTTTGTTGTTGTTGTTGTTGTCGCTCATTCAATTCGTTTGTTTGTTGGTTCGTTTGTTTGTTTTGTTTACTGACACGTGCGACAAATCGGCAAATCGGTAAATCCTTTTGATGTGTAACCAAAGCGTCGCATTAAATGAAATTCAAGACGCCATTTACAGAACATTTTGCACTGTCTGTGTGCACCAAGTATCTGTGTGGTGTGTGGGTGTCCCTATGTGTGAGTGCGATACTTCACAACCAATTATAGAGTTTGGTTTGCCATTTGCTTTGACATCGAACCGTTAAATCGGCAACGGCAGACCAACCAGTCCGTAAGTGCCAAATCCTAGCTGTGTGCGTCTGTATGCGTGTGTATCTGTGTGTGCAGATCTTAAATCATGTTCACACAAGCACACACACTTAGTAGCCTCAAACACTATAAATTTAAATACTCATATACTGATACCAAAAGGCGATAACTATCCAACGATCATTTTATGTGTTTGTGCTGGTGAGAAAATAGAGCTTATACTTAGGAGTGTGCCAGAAATCTCTAAACGACTTTGCTTTAAGTATTCCTAAGTCTTTCAAAACTGCAGAGGCATAATAATGAGTGCATGTCATCTGATAAAATCAATTCTAGAATTATCTATTTCTATTGGAAAGTCAATTGTGAGTGATTTCTGACGTAGAGATATATGCAATCTGGCAAGTTGCTAGATTTCTTGATACGTATGAACTCTTGTCGATAAGCTACAATCGAGGATCTGACATCGCATACTACAAAAAGTAAACTTTTCCGTGCTAGCTCTTAACCGTATCTACTACCACTTCCCTGGAGAACCTGGTATTGAGGAAGCGCTCTACCAGCTAACCTTGCGGTTACGGATATAAAAATACGAAAAAGAGAGTCGCGCAGAGCTTTGGAGGAAAGAGAATGAGACACTGTACCCGGTTGTTGGTTCTCCCGCTTAGTCTGGCCCCGGTACCCACCAAAGCGAACTTCTGAGTGCCAGCGTTTTCATGTGAACAGGACCAGAATGATGATGGGAGTTCAAATCGCTGAGAGGATGCACGTCCCCATCACGACTTCTGCTGTAGCTGCAGAGATGAGGGAGAAGACAAAAAGAATCCAACACCTGCTATATAATAGCCCGGCACTTTTAGAAAAAAGCTGTGTTTCTGGGTAACCATACCTTGAATACCTCGGCTGTCTGACAAATGCGCCCAAAGCGGATCTGGCAGGTTTTGTGGAATTCTCAAAATGGTACTGCAAGTAAAGTGACTTAGATGACTTGAAAAACCCTCCAGCTTTTGACACTTGAAGTAATCCTTCGCGACCCTTTCCGCACTTCCTTCCTTTTTACTGCATCTTTTTGCTCTTACGCTTAAGCTTTACAATAGACCTTATGGACTCTGGGTGACAGTGACGGCCAGAGCTTTAGCGGAAGGAGAATGATTCACTACGTACGGTTGTTGGTTCTCCCTAGCACTTTGGAGGCGGTACAAACCAAAGCGAAAATCTCAGCTCCTGCGTTTTTATAAGAACAGCACCAGAATGGTGATTGGAGGTCAAATCGCTGAGAGGATGCACGTCCCCATCACGACTTTAGCCATAGCTGGGGAGATGAGAAACAGACAGAGGATCCAACACCTGCTTTGTGATAGTCAGGCGGTTCTTTGAAATCGAACTCAATTTCTGGGTAAGCCCGTATTTAAAGACGCGGGAAGTCTCTCAAATATGCCCAGTGCGGATTTGGCAACTTTTGTCGAGTTATCAAAATGGTACTGCAAGTAAAGCGACTTAGGTGACTAGGAAAGCCCACCAGCTCAAAATAATCCTCTTCGACCCCTTCCCCAATTCCTTCTTCTTTCTTGTCTTACGCAATTTGACATTACAATGGACCTCCTGGTCTCTGGATGATCTCAAACATTGTTTAGGCAGCCTTATCATACTGGTCTGACTATATCTGACTAACACTGAAGTTTGAGTCCTGCAGACTTGGGCTCCTTACTGTAATATGGCAGCACGTAAAGGAAATTTTTATTTTTTTTTGTTTTTTATGTAGTTTGAAACGATTCTTCAGATATTTGTTTTTTCCCACACTATAAAAATTAAAAGCAGGTGTCTGTATATTAGAATATTAAGTAGCCGTTAAAAGCGTCAATTAAAAAAGCTCCCGTATACGGGCAACAACGCATCCTTAAAAACTCTTTGACAAACCCAACACACACGCACACGCACACACACAAAGGCACAATCAAGCACACATACAGTGAAATTCACATAAAATGTTCAGTGGACGGCAACTTGTGATGAGATTTATGTTTCAAGTCATGACACTAAACAGCTTCCGCCATTAAATACGAACGCATATTTTTCGTTGGCTCATAACTCATACACTCACACTATATACAACGCTGCTCACACAGATACAGAGAGACCAGCACACAAACGCACACAGATACTTTAGCATAGATACCCATAGTGTAGTATATATATGCGATAAACAGGAGGCAGGCACAACATGGCTGCTGTTGTTGTTGTTGGCACAGCAGTTGCTCCTCGTATGGCGACATACTAAACTCAACTTAAATATAAATTATGAGCATCTTAAAAAGCCGCAGCCACAGCGAAAGGATAATTTTCATAAATATTAGAGTTGTGGTGCGCTGAGCGCAATACCGCCAGCTCCGGCTCGGGATCGGGTTGGAACGGGTTGGAGTTGACGCAAAGGCGCCAAAGGGGTAACGCGAGGTGCAGTTGAAGAAGAAATGGAGATGTAGAGACCAAGCCTGTTGTTGGTTTTATAGTCCAAAAAGCAAATGCCGCCGCCAACTGTGTTCGCTGCCACACACACATGTATGTGTGCGTGTGTATGGTGTATCTATGTGAGCTAACGTCGGTTTTTGCCGCCGCACATAAACACACAATTAAAAATAATATTTTCAACGTGGTGGCAATTAATTAGACACCAAAACACACATACACACACAAGGACATACAGCACACGCACACATGTGACAGCGGCAGAGGCAGAGCGAGAGTGTGGCTGAGATAAAGGGTGCTACATGTGGCAGGCAAGAGCGGACGGATTGTATGTCTTTCTGGTCTCTTTGGCTGTTGCTTGTGGTTTTTATTTTATTAATATTATATTTTTGTATCTTGTTCCACTTGCTACTTAGCATGCTTAACGCTCAGCTGTTCCAACACAACACCCACACAAAAGCCACAATTTTGTATCTATGTAAGTCTGCGTGTGTATCTGTGTGTGTGTCTGCGACTTGTTGGCGGCCATAAATCCATGAGCAAATGTAACCAAAACTTAAGTGCACTTGTATATGTGTATGTCTTTGTCTGACTGTATCTGTGTCTCTGTTTAGATGTGGGAGTAGCGTATCTGTGTGTGTGTGTGTGTGTGGGTGTAGTTGTGATATATTTTATGCCAGCTCTCTTGGTATTCATATTGTTGTTCCCGTTGTTGTTTTTGTTGCGCGTCCGTCGCATTAAAAGTTCATTGCTGGCAAATAAAGCACATCAAATGTTTTAGTCCGCTTACCAAATAACCACAAATATATTCAGTATCGACATGGATGTAGTTGAAGGGGGTCGATATTGGCCGCCACCCAGCACACCACTCTCAGAATTTAGATACTGTGTCCCGAAAGAAAAACCCTTTTACAATATCCTCGAAGAAGTTGTTTCCTTTGAGTTCACCCCGTCCCAGTTGCAGTGAGGCTTCCTTAATCCTTTCGAATCTTTTCTAATGTAGCTAAAGGGGCTGATACTGGCCGCCACCCAGCAAACCAGTCTCTGTGAACCAATAGTTATACCCTGTACCGTATGGTCCAAGGGTATATTAAGTTTGTGCAAGCCGAAAATGTATGTAACATATAGAAGGAGACGTCGGAGACACCCCAAAGTTACCTTAAATATGATCAGGGTGAATAGAGAAGTCGATATACCCATGTCCGTCTGTCCGTCTGTCCGTCCGTCTGTCCGTCCGTGTGAACGCCTAGATCTCAGAGATGGTAAGAGCTAGAGTTACCAAACTTTCACATTAGATCCCATATTATTCCATAGGAGGCAAGTTTATTTTATTTTTTTGATATCGGGGATAAATTATATAGCTTCCATGGGGGTGTTTGAGACGACCTCGACAAAAAAAGCGTTTTAGATGAATAATTCATTTGTTTATGAAGATATCGTAACGAAATTTGGCAATCAAAAGTTTTTTATAGTTCCCAATCACTGTACCAAATTTGATCAAAATCGGTTGACTATATCATATAGCTCCCATAGGACCGATCGGCCAAAATAACTTTTTTAAAGAAAAATTGGCTATATTTCGTTTTTTAATAAAGATATCCTAACCAGATTTGGCGTTTGGAAATTTTTTAGACCACTTAAGCAATGTGCCAAATTTGAACAAAATCGGTGGACTATATCATATAGCTCCCATAGGTCCGATCTTCCAAAAAACGATTTTTTAACAAAATTTGTTGTGTTTCGTTTGTTTGTTAAGATATTGGGACCAAATTTGACATTCGTGAGTATTTTATAGTTCCTAAGCACTGTACCAAATTTAATCCAAATCGTTTGACTAGATCATATAGCTCCCATAGGACCAATCGGTCCAAAAACACGTTTTTTATACAAAATTCGATGTGTTTTGTTTGTTTGTAGAGATATTTGAAATAACTTTGGCATTCATATCTTTTTTAAGGTATTTAAGCACTGTATCAAATTTTATTGAAATCGGTTGACTATATCATATAGCTCCCATAGGAACGATCGGTCAAAAAAAAATTTTTGCTTAAAAATTCTTCTGTTTTTGGTTTTTTGTGAAGAAATCGGACTTTATTACAAGCTAGTGGTACAGGGTATCCTAAAGTCGTCCGCGCCCGACTTTACGTCCGCCATTTTTTTTTCAGAATTCATGCTAAATATTATTAAGAACTTCCAAAGTAGACCACACTATCTGCGAGTCTTTCAAGAACTGAGATACTGAAAATTCTTTTACAATATCCTCGAAGAAGTTATTTCTGTTGAGTCCATCCCGTCCCTTCCTTAATCCTTTCTAATCTTCTCTTATGCCGCTAACAAAGTTCCAGCTTCTAGTTCATCCCCCTTCAGCCTACTACCTACGCCCCTTCTCCATCCGCTGACACACATCAGTATTTATGTATGCATTTGTTGGTGTTTGTTTCTCTATGCAAATTCAAAAGTTGTTTTCTGTTGTTTGGTTTAATAGAATAATCGGTGTTGTTTTTATTGTCCTTGTTGTTATTGTTTCTGTTGCTTTGTGGGTCAAATCGAATTTGCAATTCTATATTTAAAACAAATGCATTAGCGCTAAAATGGGGGCGGACATAAAGTGATTTGATTAAAAAAGAAACAGAAAAAAATACTCCAAATTGAAATGGCAATTGATGGCTCATATGTGTGTATTAGTGAGTGTCCCCTCTTGATATGCATTCATAAAATAACCATATCATCCATTAAAGAAATTGTTACAAGTTTCTCTCAGCCCCTCCACTCTTCCTAGAGGAAAACTCAATTAGGCAAGTTTATTTGGCAGGCCCAAAACTAGCTCATTCTGCTAATTACAGCTCACGACTCACGCACCCATTCATACCTGGCGTACCTAAGCCAAAACCCAAACCCTTTCGGAAAATGGTTCCAGGTGAAAATGTGTAAGCCATAAATGATAACAAGCGACCACATAAACCGCTTTGCCCGTTAACTCTGGCCAAAAATGGCCATCAAAAACTGAAACTCATGCGCACTCAGAGAGACTTGGTAGCCCAAAAAAACCAAAAGAACCAAAGGCTTCTCTCAGCACGCACACATGGGGATGGGGATGGGGACAGGGACGAGTTGGTGCCGGGTAGCGTCGCTTTGTTGGTTGCCGCCTACCACAAATTGCACAAAGCCGCTTATAAAGGTAAGCAGGCAGCCCGACATGCTGCCAAAGCAGCACAGAAAAACGCCCAAAGGAAAATATGCATATACCTAGTAGGCGAAAATAGTACCAAATAAAAATGAAAGGTAAATCACTCGGGGCGGTAACCGACAATGGGATACTCTGCACTGTATAGCATATTGAGTATAAGATGTTTTGTGGAAAGAGCCGCATGAAGCAATGAGTTTAAGAAGGTGCCTGAGAATCTGATTCAATTATTGTATAGTAGCTAGATGAAATAGCGGACCAATTTTGACCAAACTTGCACAAATATCAAGTCTAAAACTGAAAAAATCTCAGTTAAATTTGGTCACAATATTCAAAAAAAATATAACAAGTTATAAGGGGTTTCCGACAGCTGTCATGGAGTTAGTCCTTGGACTCACACCACTGCACATTTTCATCAAAAAGTTAGCCATGCAGAGTCTACTACGCATCGAGATCACATCTGGACTGGTCATGCCGCACTTATATATTCCCTTTTTGTCGTATCGATCTGCTCTAGATCAGATCTTATGATCACGGAACTTTTTCATAACAAGGGTCCAAAACTGTACAGGGTGTACGTGTTGGAATCGTTGGACCCAACATCAGAATCACTTCCGCAATGGGCATCTAGCCCAGCGTCTTTCAAGCGGACATTTATGCCATAGAGATCTGCATCCTTAGTATCCTTCTCAAGGGAACTAGGGAGCAAACATATGCATTTTTTCAGATAGCCAAGCTGCTATTAGGGCATTGTCATCCTGGAGCATCTCCTACAGGTTGGTTAAAGAATGCCATAACCACCTCCAAAGTCTTTTGCTTTAATTTATGGGTATGGTACAAAAGACGTTTTGTTCGCAGTACCACACCTCTCTGTGAGGAACCCTTTTAGGAAAAAAAAAGGGACTTATTATTATTTTACACATTTGTGTTCAGTCTGATCACTCACTGACCACTTTTTCATATAGTTACCATACAAAAATTTTGCCTATAGTCGGTTTTTCAAAGCGACACTTTACGACGGACATCATGAAGGAGCCAAGAGCTAGATGGCAATAGCAGCTGGACACTGCTGTTCTAAATGATCTTCAAATGGGTGACTTTAGCTTTTATGATCTCCGTGTTGTCGAGATGTTCCATCGCCACTCGCCTTTTTCTAGCTGTTACATTTTTTCATCCGAATCTTAGTTACTCCCCTACCCTCTGATTAAAGGGTATAAAAAAAGATTAACTTGCAAAAGTTTTGTTACATTTGGAGCGTAAAAGTAGCACAAAAAATTTTCAAAAAAAAAAAGGTAAACAAAAAGAAAAAAGCAAAGTGGGCAAGAATTTTGACTGCTGCTTTATTTCAATTGTTATTACGATGACAATATTAAAATTGTTGCAAGTTTATCGTTGTTGTTGTTACTGTTTGCCACAATGGCAAAAGTTTTGGACGCACACACACACACACACAACACACACAGAGTCAACTCTTGTGGCAATTAAAAGACCTAAAACTACGTGCTGTAGGCAAGCCAAAAGTCCAAAGTCACTGGCTGCCAACAAACTCCTAGAGATCCTGCCCCGGTTGCTGTCAGAGCCCCGCCTAGCCTAGCCTAGTTACTGTTGTGTTTGCTGCTGCTTTTGCTGATAACCCAAACAGGTCCTCGAGCACACAAATCACATAAATTCCAATTGAGTGCATATTTTAGCTGGAAAATATAAATTTACTGTGCACTCGAGTGGTACAAGTGACTGGGTGGGCGCAGGAGAAGGAGAGAGTGAGACTCGACTCCCACCCTTGGATTTTGTTAGCTGGCGTCGACAGTGCGTATGATTAATTTGCTTAATTTGTTGTGCAGGCGCTATGGCGCTTAATTAATGCTAGAAATCACAACCAAAAACTTATCTACGGCTCAGGCTGTCTGGCAAGAAGGTCTATTTAAACAAGGAGACGACGACGATGACGCTGTCGACGACGACAACACCAAATAAGGCATAAACATTCAAAGTTTTGACTCTATACAGTATATTAAATTCCTTACAAGTACCAGGGTATATGCAATGGTAACTGATCTATGGCGTGAAAAAAATGTAGCACAACTTTTGGCAATTCATCAATTAAACAAATTTGCTAATGACTGCAGAGACAACAGCTAACAACAACAACAACCGCCAACAACAACAACAACAACCGTCAACAATGACAGCCAACAACAATAGCTTTCCAGATGAAAAGAAAAATCACTCACTTGCAGACATCTCTTAGCAAATCGCAAGTGTTGCCTACATTTGTGCTGAAGCCATAAACAAAGTATCTCAGTAAACTTTTCCACTTTTAGTGAGTGTAGCTGTGTGTGTGTGTATCTGTGAGAGTGCGTGTGTGTGTGCGTATCTTTTGTCTTTAAGTGGCATTTAACTTTAAGTGGCACACGCTGCCTGCAACAGCGCTAAAGTTTGCCAGTGAAATTTGTAAAATTAATGCGATTTACTGGCACTTGCATTGTTACTTCTTCTTGGCCTGTTGAGGCAACTGAAAGCTGAAGTTGGTTGCGTCAAGTCAGTTAAAGTTTTAAGCCGCCAAGTTGCAGATCTCTCACTGGCGGGCAGGCACCCAGCATAGCATACTTATTGGGGCATGTCTATTCGTTGGCTACTCACACATACTCTCTTACTTTCTTAGAGAGAGCTCCAAGAGTTATTCTTAGTTTCGTGGCAGAGATCCTGGCACCTTATCTTTAAGTCGTCAACCAGCGCTGTGACGTAGATAGCTTTTTGCTCGAAACTAGAGTTAATTGAATTTTGACTTTGTAACGAATTTAAGTTTTTGTGATTCTTTGCAGGAACTTGCTACCTTTCATGTATTAATGGACTGTGTTTTAAGGCAAAGGGAGTGTATACAACATACAGCAGGTGACACGCAATGTGGTCAGGAGGATTAAAGAGATTGCCATAGACGTGTTCTTCAGCCAAAGCGTAGGCTTTGGACATTAAAAGAGCATCTTGTGATTTAAAACAGGACTGATTACTTTACAGATTCCTTGTCTCTTCTACTTTTTAAAGTCATATGGTAATTCTTGACAACCATTCGTCAACAATAGCCTTAGAATTATATGCGGAATATTCTGGTCCAACAGGATATCAAACGCGGAACTATGGCACTACACTAGTTAAGTTCCTATCTGCACCCAGATAAGAACACGCAAGTTGCGTTGGATCGTCCAAGCTCTTAGAAAAGACCGAAGATAGCATCGTCAGGATGTCCTTGGAATGGAACCCCCAATGAAGCAGACGAGTGAGAAGGGAAAAGGCAACCTGGCATCGTACCATACTAAACGAATCGTCCCTACACAACATCAGCTGGAACACAGCAAAGCAAACTGCGCCAAATAAAGTCCGATGAAATGTTCTTGTTGAAGCCCTAAGCTCCCTTGAGGAGTACTAAATAGAAAAAAAAAATAAAATAAAATTGATAGGATTTGCAATGCTACGTTAAGAGCCTTGCCTACAAGAGCTCTCCTTTATATAGTATTAGTCACTGCCACTATATTATGCCCTAAGTCCTCCCAAAGCTATGGAAAATGCTGATCCTGAGTCGTATCGGCCAATAAGACTTCTACCCTCCCTGTCTAAATAATGCGAATTAGATTTCTGCCATTAGCGAATTAAGCGAATGCAATATCTTGCCGGATCTCCAGTTCGGCTTTCGAGAGGGACACGGCACTGTGGAACAGGTCCATGTTTCACACTCAAAAGACCGCATAGTCCTCCAATCCAGCTCGAAGGAGTTACCCTGAAGCAGCCGTCACAAGCGAAGACGTTTGAAAGTCGGAAGGACTACCTACACCTAAAATCCTCATACTGTTTTACGGGGTCCATGTGTTGTTAAGGTACGAAATTGATGTACAGGTTCTACACTTAATAAAATAATAAAAAAAAACAAAAATCTGAATCTGAAATATTTCAGAACTCTTCGCGCCATTTTGGAAGCAAAAAGAAAGCTTGATTAAAGGTATAACCACCACTCCCGATTAAAGCTACTCACGGCCGAGGGCAATCTATAAAGTTAGTCCTTGCCACATACAAATTAAAGTCCTGTTTGTGTTGAACATGACAAACTTGTGTCATGAATGCATAAACATATTCCTAGTTAGACATTTATGCAACATAAAGTATATATGTAGTAAGTACAAAAAAAAAACACAATATGTGTGTGTGTGCTGCGTATATGTACACTCACAACTGCGTCCCAAAGATTTATTGTAGTGATTTATTTGCCCCCATCCCCATGCTGCATCCGTCAGTCGGCATGTCCTGAAGTCCTGGCCAGCACGAAGCTTATTTATTTATTCATTTTCTAATTTATTGATGTTTGTCTGACCCAAGCACAGACAATTGCCTATAAGGCGCGCCTAAAGCTGTTTCCAAAGCACTTTTCCAATCACCAGCTGTGTGTGCGTGAGTGTGTGTGTGTCAGTGTGTGTGTGCTTGTGATTAGCTTGGCCAACTGATGCCGCCACTTGGCTCTCCACTTGGCCAACTGGCCAACTGCATTTTGGCGCCTTTGGGCCCTTTGCCTTTGCCTTTGAAAGATTTTTCACAACTTTTTGCCCTGCTTTGCTTTCATTTACTTTATCATTACTTTACTTTACTTTGTTATTTACTTGCTGCAGAGTTTGGCAGTCGAAGCGCGAAATTTAAAAAAATAAAAAGTAAAAAAAATAAACGAAAATTTTAAAAGAAAACTCGGAAAACTGAAATTGACTTGTGGGTTATGTTGTTGTTCTTGTTGTTTTGCTTGTTATTGATATTCTCTGACAGCCATTGTTGGTGTTGTTGTTGTTGTTGTCGTTGTTGTTGGTTATAATATGCACAAAAACAAAAGCTAATTGTTTGCTCACACCTTCACCACAAAAGAGAGAGGCAAAGGAAAAGCTTCTCTCTTCTATGCCAGCGGCAGGTTCGATAATTAGCTGGCGTTTCATGCGGCGTATGCGCAATATTTGTGTTGCCTTCTGGGCAAGCACCATGTGGCAAGTGACGTTAAACATGTTGTAAGTAAATTAAAGTATTACCAGATTTAATTTTTGCCAGATAACGCGAACGTTCTTTTCGGAAAAGTGTAATTACACTCAGAGAAAAACGGACAGAATATGAGCAAAGACATGATAAAGTTATTTCGCAACATGAAAATGGTCGGCCCCATGTCGCGAAAGTCGTGAAAACTTACTTGGAAACGTTCAAATGGGAGGTGCTACCTCAGCCGCCGTACTCTCCGGACATCAACCCATCCGATTACCACCTATTTCAATCGATGGCTCTTGTATTGACTGACCAGCGGTTCACTTCTTATGAAAGTACCAAGAATTGGGTCGATTTATGGATAGCCCTAAAAGACGAGTTGTTCTTCCAAGCCGGAATCCGAAAATTGCCAGAAAATGGGAAAAAGTAATGGTTTGCGATGGACAATACTTTTTATTTATTTATTTTTTCAGAATAAATAGTTCAAAATTGAATTTGAAAGTGAAAGGACGATGTGACCAACTTAATTTTTTGTTTTGAGTTTCTATATTAAATTAGAAAGTTAAAAATGTATTTGGCTTTCTAACCTATTAAAAATCAAATGACTTAAGAGAATTAATAAATGTATTATATGTCAAGTAGTATTTATATCAGGGTAAAAATCAAGTTTATATATTTTTATGTAATTTACTAGTATTAAAGAGGCTTCGTTAGTTGATCGCTTCACATAACAAACTTTACAATGCATTTTTCTTATTTTAATTATGACTAAAGTTCACTTTAAATTTATTCAAATTAAATATTTGCTACTTCAAAAAATAACTAGCGACATCTTGCAACAAGAACTTAGGTGCGCCATCTAGCGGCAATTAAATTTAAGTATCGCAAGAACTTGTGCTAGTTCATGTTTAGAAGAAATTTTCTAAATTTTGTTAGAAAGTTAAGAAATAAAACTAATTTTCGGATTCTTCAACTAATGACAAAGCAGGCTCTAAAAATTATCTTAGGGGTATTCCAGAAAACTTTTGATCCACAGTTTATAGACACACACAAAATTTTATGCTACCAAAGTTAGTACAAGCGTTTCCGTCCATGATCTAATTATTCCTTTTTTTCATTGTGAGTTTTAAATTTTCTTTCATTGTGAGTTTTAAATTTGGGTAAAAAATTTCTTTTACCAGAGAAATTTATGTACTTGGTTGTTTTAACAAAAATATTTTTGCCTTGTTTATTTTAGTGTTGTTTTAACGCAGCTGAACTTTACAAGGAAAAGGCACCGACTCCTATTCACACACACAAAAACAGACACAAACATGCACACACACACACACACCCACACAGACAGACAGATACCAATGTGGTCTAGGCTTGTTCCGTGCTCTGGCTCCCGTCCCGGTTTCCCGTTCCGCTTGACCCCAAGTCCTGGTTGCCATGCTCCATTTTGTTTGGTTTTGCTTTCGCCTGCGCATTTATTTGACTTGCGCTTTGCTACTATTTTTTATGCATTTGCATAGAATCAAATACATTTTTACACACTGCCTCAACTCTCTCTCCCTACTCCTCTTCTGCTGCTTTTTTCTTACATTCTTTCTACAGTGAGTCTGCTATTTTTGTAGTTGGTTCTTCCTCTAGCCATGTTGGATTTTATTGTGCCATTGCTTTGCAGCTGGTGGTTTTCACCATGGCCTCCGTGGTTGCTCCTCGTTCCTTGGTAGTCGCATTTTAATGAGCGGCCACCCATGGGTCTCGCTACTACTCCCTGCTCTCTACTGCCCGCCGCCCAATACACCCTGGCACGTGTGCAGACTTCTTTCAATCACTGTAACTGCTGCTCCGTCTGTCTGTCTGTCTTGTTGTTGTCCTAGTTGCTGTCTGTTGATGTTGCCAGCGATTTGTTTGTTGACTTTGTGCACACCAAGCCGTCATTATAATGCGCGTCTGAGTCGACGCCAACCTCACTTGTTGCCCTCAACGCGACTCAAGACCCCGCTAGTGCCGCTGCCCCCGAAGAGTCCAGGCCTTGACTGGTTTCTTATTAATGCAAACGGCTTGCCGGGTCCACGGGGCTGTCACTTAATTAAAACGTTGGAAAATCAACACAAACAGTGGCACACAAACCATAGTTAGGAGGTGCCAACGTGAAGGAGGAGGTTGATTCCACCAACCGAGCAGCTCAACTTTAGCTTGAAGTGCGCAGTTCGATGATGTGCCTCTTTATGGCTGCCACCAACAACAACAACAAAAACAGCCCTGGCGTTAAATAAATGGGTCCTCCAAGTGGAGCATCGAGTGTTTTTCCGCTTAGTTTTATTGTTGTGTTTGGATCAGCGATTTTATCGCTAACTGCTGATTGTGCCAATTATTCAACGAAATGCAATCCAAAAAAGCCCTCAAGTGGTTATGCACTCTCAAATCAAAATAATAATCATAAATTCTCAAATATTCCAAAAGCCTCGGGTTTTGGGCCAACGACGATAACAACAACAACAACAAGCGTTTAAATTTAAAATCTTTATAATTTTAAATTAATTGCATAATTTAAGGCGGCAGGCAGCTCTACAAAGAGACTACGGCTAAAAGACTTGCCATCAATCAAAAGCTTAATTAAAATTGTGTTTAATTTAAATATAATTTGCGTTGCCTACAAAACTATTATTATGTAAATACTCGCATGTGTGTGTGACGTGAATGATTGATTGATTGATGATGTCACTTAAAAGTCCATATCAAAATATGCCATTATAACAATATTAAAACTGCTCAACGTGCAAAAGTGTAAATAAATACATAAATAAATCAAATAAAAATTGATTAAATCAACAACGTAAAATAATTAAATCAACATGAATGATTTAACGCTCAAATGTACCATACACAAATACAAATGCATTCGACCACACACAGATACACACACTATACACACACAAGTACAGTCTCACCTGCACCTTTTTGCGTTGACAACTGCCGACAAGCGCAAAAAAAAAAGGAATAAACAAAAAGTAATAATAAAAGCAACAACAATAACAACAACTAGAACAGCAAATGAAAATACTCAAAAGAAAATACAAAAGCAATACAATAATTAAAAAAACACAAATAACTTAGTTAAGGGCTGCCACCCGTTGAGAGAGATAAACTACAGTCAGGCATCGATAAATGCGATAGCAAACTTTTCAACCACCATCTGTATTTATCAATTTTTGAGTTTGAGTTTAGGCCTATTCATCATCAAAATAAGTTATAAGTAAACAATAGAAGCATCTCTTTTACGAGAAAAATTGTTTTCAAAAACCTTTTAAGCTGCGACCTCTCTAAAAATTCAAAAATGGGCCTTACTGTTTGTTAATGGGAAAAAGCCACAGATACAATCAAATTCCACGATTTGTTAAACTTATCTTTGAAATCGCTTGAAACATATATTCAAAGAATTAGACGATAAAGGCAAAACTGTCCAGAGACTACGACAGGTGATTGTGTAATATGACAAAATTTGCATTTTTATTCTATAACGATGAATATTTTGCTTCGGGGTGCTAGAAAAATCAAAAATAGAGCTTAGACCAAAATATATTATATACGGTTACCACAGAAAAAATTTCTCTTTTCTCTTTTTCAACTCTCTGTAACAATCTATTCTATTTATGCTCGAAATTTATAAATAAAACCAATTTTTATTGATTTTTTTAAGCGGACCCCCTGGATTTTGACCAAAAAATCGGGTTTTTGTATTTCCTCAGTTTTTAGACTTTTTTCAATTTTTTAATGATAAACGCATATAATAACACGTACGCCTCTTCATTGCCTTATTTTTGCCCAAATCCGGGGAAGCGTTCCCTTGACTACTTTTTACAAAATCCCTAGTAAAAAATAAAATTCCGGAGTATTTAAATTGGCATATTTTGCATTTTGCCATTCACAATGCTACTGACAGCTGATGACAACTGATGGCCCATAGGGTTGCCAATCAAATTCATGCGTTGGGCGTGATAGTATTAAAATTAATTTATCAGAAAATGGAAGCGAAAAGTTGCAAAAAATGCCAGAAGTTATCTCATAATAATAAATTGATTTTTCTTAAATTACTCTTAAAAGTATATAATTAAATAGGTGTCTGAATGTATTAAAATAATTTTTGAACAATAAAAACTCTTTTCTGTCAAATTTAAAATAAAATCTATGGAATTGCTGTGATTCTTTAGAATCTTTAGAGATGATTCGTAGCATTGGCTACATGAACTTCATTTGTTGTAAAATGACTTTTAAAAGTCTTGCTCTTGCTATTCGGGTCAGGCGATGTTATAGAGGAAGACAATCAATATCGATATCTCGTTGTATTAGCATCACTTGCACGCCCTGGAACTGAATAATCAGAAGATCTAAAAATAAGTTGCGAAATCTTAAGACAGTTTCGTTAGAAACTTCATGAAATGCCTTTTTACCAGATGATGTGATATGAGATGCTATGCCAGATCTTGTGAGTCTATGTTTCGTCAGAAGTGTGTATAGTAAATATTAGTACACAACAACTCGAAAAATTAGTTTTTGAAGCCCTTTTTGAGATCCATTACAACAAATAAAAGTATTATGCTTCATTTAAATATGAATATTTTTATGATTGTGAAGATTACAATTAATTTGCTAAAATTATGGAAACTTCCTAGTTTGCTTCAGATTTATAGTATTCCCTACAAAATTTAACCAATACTCAAGATGTTATTATATTTAAAGCGTTATTAATTCAGGTTTTTTTGGCAGCTTTAAATATCGCATATAATTTATTTTGCGATAAAAATTAGAGTGATAAGAAACTTACTGAAAACAAAGCATTCGTGCACTTGCCAACACTGGCCCACTTTCTTGCCAATATTATTGCTATCTAAAGCGTAATCTCTTCTTTCTTCAATTGACTAAAAATCTCAAAATTATTTTATATCTTATTTATTTTTAAGTGCAAATAAAGTGCAACTTGTAGGCAGTTTTCTGACACCAAGTTTCGATGTTTGACTGTACCTATCCGATTTATTTGTACATATCTTATGTGTGCATAAAACTGGTGCAAATATTTTTCATATAAATTTGCATGTTGCAGTTAGTTGTACTCTCTGTTCTAAAACAATATTTCAATTGAAAAAACACACACACACAGATACAGATACACACGGCTACACACACCGATACATGCAGATACAAAAGCTGCCAACTCCAGCTGGCCGGCCATTGGTATTTGTTGGCTCTTCTTTTCTTTTAATAAATAACTAGAAATAGCCAAATAAAATTGGTCAAAAATACACCGCAAAAAAAAAACATATTTTGTCACATGCGGGTTCGAAATGGCCAGGAAATAAAAATGCACTGCACAAAAAAACAAAAAAAAAAAGGAGAAGAGGAGCAGAATAAATAAAAAATGAATGAGTCCATGAAATGGACAAACGGCGAGCAACTTTAATCAATATTGAAGCCATTTTTGAGGCCAATAAATCATTTCATAATCAATTTTGCCGTTGACATGTTTGTGAGTGCCACTGCACAACGTTGTGTGTCTGTGTGTGTGTGTGGAGAACGGAAAAAAAGTGCGCAAAGATGGCGAAAAATAAATACAAAAACACAACAAAAAAATATCTACCATATAACCAGGGTAGGGCAAATGGTGTACAGAAACTTTTAGCCAACAGTGTCCACCTACTGTATATGTGAGTGTGCGACTGCAATAAACAAACCACACACACACACACGTACACGCACAACTCATACAAAAGAAATGTGATGCAACAAAAACAAGCAGCGCCAAAATAATCAACAGATGTTGCACATACACAAACAACATCAGCAACAAGCGAGCAGCTGACAATGGGAGACATGCCGACTATGCTATACACTATAATTTTTAGTTATCTGATTTTGATGCGTTTTGAGGCATATGTTGGAAAGGTGGACTTAATTGTTCGCATTAAGTGTCAACTTTTTGTAAAGATAGATTCTCCAGGGCTAAGGTTGGTCATCCAAAAAAAAACTAAGGATTTAAATAAAATAATAATCAGATTTCTTAATTTCTAAATAAAGCATCAAACTGACTTTTCTATCATCACATTGATGTTTGATATGACAATAAATTGAGAAAGATTTGAATTGGGGTGAAATTAAAATAACTCTACGATTATTTTCTGTACTTAACACGACATTTTTTGGAGTGTCTCTTGATTCCTAAACAGTTGCAATCTATTTATACAAAAGAAACTTATGTTTTACGTGTAACGGATGTTCTTATGAACGCGTCAATGAATTTCAAATCTGATGTTGCGTGTGTTAGAGGTTGTCAATACGGAAATTTTAAGCCTACTTCGATGTATTTGTGTATATTGGTTCAAGAGATATTTGCATTTTTGTGAGCATCGGTTTGCCATATATACAAAGCCTGGTATTGTTGTTAATCAATGTTCGAGGTTCAACATCGTTTCAATCATTGAAAACAGTGAATGCCCTCTCCTAATCGATCAACGCATGATGTATTTCAATTGGAAGAAATGCATCGAAGCAAATTAATTATCAGTCTAATCGTACTGCCCAGGAACGTGAAGATCGCAATGAACGTGAAATAATTCGTTTAAGACAGACCCGTGAAGCGCGACATTCGATTAAAAATGGTGCAAGTTTGAATCGAGCCGCAAACTAATCTAAAATCTTATATTTTCCAGATAAGAGTATTCAAAAATTTTGGGAGGACAACGTCTGCCGGACTCACTAGTAAATAATAAATAGTTAACAGATTTGTTATAAATGTATCGCAACGATTTTTTTATCAGCAATAATAATATGCTTGCACTTTAGTTTTGGTTGAGGCAGCAAGGCAGAACAGCTGTTTTGACTACTGGCGCCATCTACTCAACTGGACTACACTGCTTTGTTTGTTTATTAGCGTCCATTTTTTTTTTTTATATAAAGATTTGAATAAAACAGTTGAACACTTCAACAAGCGTACACTACCCTCAAAAAGTTTAGAGCCTGTCTATCAATATCATTAAATATATGCGAAGTAGCCAAAATGCAAAAAAAAATACTCAGTGCCGGAAAAGACAAATATCTTTTTCGAAAAAAAATACTACCTTTTGTATTTAGCACAAAGTCGCGGCATTCTAGCAATCAATTTTGCAATAGTTTCTCTATCAAGATCTCCCATAACGATTTTTGTGAAGATGGACACTCATTTCTTCCTCGTCTATTCAACCCATTCCACCAAAGTTCGATAGGATTGAGATCAGATAATTGAGATGGCTACACCATGGAATTCAGGTCATTCACTTTTCGAACCAAATAAGCTTTGCAAAGCTTCGTCAAATTTTTCGGATCATTATTTTGCTGAAATACGAATCGCAGGGAATTTGTCGGAGGTGAAACGTGAATTATTATTTATTTTTCTAATTTGTTTTCATTTTAAAGCACTGGCCGTAAACTTTCTGATGTTAGTGTATGATAAGCTACTTATGCAACAAATGTTGCTCTCAGAATTTTGTTCTTTGAGAAAAAGGAAGCCGGACAGATATGGCTACACCTTTTTTGTTGCCTCGATTGTTTTGGATATAAAGACACTTTTTCTTCAAATTCTAGCTGCTATGCATAAAAAGTCCCTCCACAAACTAAATATACCCTTCTACCCGAAAGTGTACGGCATAACAACAACATACCCTATGACAACAGCAGCATTTGGTGTAGCTGTCGTTGTTGTTGCTATTGTTGATTTTGCTGCGTGTGTAAATGAAAAGCGGAAGTTGAAAGTTCAGAGTGGAGACTGACAGCGGCAAGCTGCATCAACAATGACAGCCGGTTGCAAGTTGCTGTACAGTGAGAAATAGAGAAAGGGTCAACATGGCCGTCGTCCATTGGCATGCCCAAAAAAGTATGCTACGTTTTTTTTGCTGCTGGTGGTTTTTTTTTGTCGGCACTCCAGCAGCCATTGTGCCCGCTGTGAACTTCAAGCGGAAATTAAGTGTGACCTCTTCTCGTGGTAGCTACAAAAACAGCGAGAAACAACCAAATTTTTGCCGAATATCAATGTTCCACGAGCGGACGAATGAAAACTCGCATGTATGTATGGTATGTAGTATGTATGTATGTAAAGTATGTATGCACGTACATAAGCCTAGACAGGCTCTCTGACACTCCATTTGCAAGTGCTTGTTGCGCCGTCCGTACTGTAGGGGCGTAGAGGCTTCCCGGTGATTGTGTTTGCGTGTTGTGATGCGTTCAAAATTGTATTTGCTTAGCAATGTGAATGAGAGGGGTTTGGACACAGGATAGTGGAAGTCGTTCGCGGAGTGTCAATATGCATGCAGCAACAATTGAGCTTTTGTGAACTTTTGATTTTTTCATGAGACTTTGATGAGTGCACAACACATTAAAATGAAATTCACAACAATATTCTCGAATAAAATGAATGTTTGCACAATTTTTTTTACTAAGAGCAAACAGTTGTCAAGAAAGTTTATGTAAGCCAATATGAAATGCCGAATGATTCAACTAGCTTAGCATAACCAGCCAATTCATTTCCCTCTCGAGGATTGCCACCTTGTCATGGTGAGGGGGCTCAGAGGCGTTGAATCAAAGAGCGATGCCGGCGGTAGCATAGCTATAGGTAAGGCCACCCATGCCGGTAAGATCGAGAAGGAGTCCTGAAGCTAAGAGCAGTCTACAACAAACCCTGATATCATTTTGGCAGCTAAATTGCCATCAGGTAAGCGTCTGATTCACTATATCAGGGGCGGCTTCAAACTAAAGAATCCTTGAACCCATCACTCATTGATTCTCATAAAAGTTGTCAGCATTATATGGAACAAACCAATAATGGAAACATGTCTCCAAGGGGAGACATGGTCAATTCCCTGCTACGGCAGCCAGCACAGAGAATTTGGAGGTGCTAATTTCACGTTATAACGACAAAATGATGAATGTAACCCGGAGGCTCTATGCTCCACTTAGGATTCCAGAATTCATAGTAGTAGTAATAGCCAATTATAGAGTAAATACATTTTAAGATACAAAACTAGTCGATATTTATTGTTTTATTCAAAAAGAAAACATGTACAAAATACTTCTTGTTATATGCTCCACAAACTCATATGCTTTCTTAAAATACAACATCAAAAGAACTTGTACTCCATAAACGTAGGTAAAATATTACGTATACGCCCGAGTGTATATAAAACACTGAGAATGCTATTAGAAAGCGCAAAGTGCAATGATTAATCAGATTTATTTGTCAGTTTTATTTCGTGCTAAAAGTGTCAAAGAGAATATTTATAAAAGTTTATTAACACTAAGTACTACTGCACACACACACACACTTTCTCACAGATGCACACACATTCGCACACACTTACGGAAACACATTTGAACTGACCATAAAACACAAACACTTGCCATGAAACAACAATAACAACACGGAACGGAGATGAAGTCCAATAAGAAACACCAATACAGAGCACTCGGTGTCGGCAGCAAGTTAAATGCCCCAAAGCGCTTCCAGCTTCCACAGCAAAACAGCACAGCAAACTTCAAGTACACCGCAGCAACGCATAAGGTATAAGGGCATATTGTATGAAGGGCGGCATGGCATAGCAGTTTTGAGGGCATGGCTTAGGTGTACAAAAAAAAAGTGTGGCCAATGTGGCACAGCGTAAAGTGCACAAAACTTACTTACGACGTCTTTAAGTTCAACATAAAAAACATTGGCGCTTACAACTTGGCCAAACATAAATCCCACAAATACAAACAACCAAAGCACACACAAACATACACACAGATACACCCAAACACTCATACAAAGCCACTTCTATGAGCTCGAGCAGGAGCAGGAGCCGCAGCCGGAGCTGAAACTCGAGCATGTGCCTGGCTGACTGCTTGCCGACTGCCATGACAGCATATTAAGACAGATTTTGGCCTTAGGCAGCTGGCCAGCATATTTGGGCGAATATTTATTGCCTGCTGCTGCGCAGTCGAAGCCAGCGCCAAACGTCGACTGCGACAGCGAGGACAACAGCGACAGCGCCATTTACAACGACAGACTGCGGCACCTACACGCAACTGGCAACAAACACTTGAAGCGACTTGTTGGCAAGCAGAGACTTCTACATATACTCGAATACACTGAGAAAAGTAAAAGGTCAAATGTGTCAAATCAGTGGAAAGGCTACTTCCAACAATGTTCTTAGAATATTCCATTCTTTGACTCAAAAAAGTTGCTCAACATCATGGATGGATGTTTAATATTTGTAGATGATTAAGATATTGCATGAGATGCTGGCTGAATACAGGTTCAATCACTATTTTGATACCAAACTTAACATAAAAGAGGCTAGGACCTCTCTTGCGGCAGTTCACCCTATGAAACCACATGCAATAAAGTGGTACACAGATGGAACACTCACTGATCAAGAAAGTGGCCTGGGGGTAATAGGACACAGGACCAAATATTATGAACCTCTAGGCAGACACTACAGCATTTTCCAAGCTGAAGTCTGATGCTATTGGAAGATGTGCAGAATTCAATCTGCAAAAGAACTACCATGAGTAGGATATTTCCATCCAAGGCTTAAGCAGTCAAAAACCCTCCACTTCAACTACAACCGTAAGAGGTTCAAAGTCATGATAACGCACGGGAAGAACACCGTGAGAATTCTGACGGGCCTTCTGACGGGACACTGTAGGCTCAAACAAAATTGGCATGGTGGATAGTGGACTATGTCGCTTCTGTAGCATGGAGGAAGAAACTTCTTTGAATATATATTATGTGAAAGTATAGCACTCGCCGGCAAGACAAACAAGCTCCTGGGCATGTACGTTCTCTCACCGGAGACCGTTGTTACTATAAGTCCAAACAAAATAATGCAATACATGCAGGCCCTAGGACTTTTGGGAGAGCTCTAAGCCATGAAGGAGGTACAATAGATCCACTTGGATCGCAGTACATTTATACACCCAATAAAAATATTTGTAATAAGAAAATCTTCTGCTGCTTCTTATAAATTTGACTGACTACTATCTCAAATATCGAAAAACTGTTTACTGAAACTCCTAACAGCCAGCAGGCCAAGGTTCCTCTTCTACTATAAATAATCTCTCAGTGCTCCAAGTCTTTTATGCAACAACAGAAATGGTAACAAACAACAACTATTCACAACAAACAAGCTCAAACACATTCTCAGTCAGCCCACATGGTGAGTTCGAAAAGTTCAAACAGTTGCCACTTTTGCCCAAAATAGCTTCGGTCTATGTGGGGCAGCGACCGCTTGCTGCCTATTGATATGAGCAGAAAAAGCAGCAGCAGCAGAAACTGGCGTCAATGCCACAAGATAGTCAGCAGGAGAGCGGGTGAAGGGCCAGAGAGGGCGAAAAGGCAACCCAAGTATTTGTCACATAGCAAATGGCAGCCAAGTCTGGCCGGAAATGAGATCTACTTACGATGGGCTGTGCGGGCTTCTGCCGCATGACAAGTGGCATTTTGGTTGCATAAGAACGCACACACATGGAAAACATTGTAAAAGTGTAGCCATGTGTGTGTATCTGTGTGTGGGTGGACTTCGTCCGTTTGTCCATAAGTCCGATTGTCTTCTTGTCTGACAGTGTGTGCTGGCTTCTACGTACTCCAAGGCAAAGGAATGTTTTTTTGTAAGCCATTTTGTTTCGTTTTCATTTGTGTTTGTCATTTTGACAAACGAAAACAACATTGATATGCCAAGTGGTAAACAGGACGAGTGGCCTGTGCGGGGTGGGGGCTTTGTATGTTTGCATTGAGCTGGGGGGGTCCTAGTACCGGCGTGCCAAACAACGCCTCAGTTGTCACTTGTTTGTGGTTGTAAAACGACAACGGGGCGTATGAGTAACTTAATAAATTTGACAGCAATGCCGCACAAAAGCAAAATACATACAAAATATAAATGCAGCAGCATCCAAAACTGCAACTGCGGCAAGAACAACAACAACAACAATAGTGACACAATGGGGCTTCCAAAAAATAGCCCCAAAGTTTGTCACCCACTGCGCTTTTCCAATTTGTTTTTCGTGCACTGCAACAGCGAGCACGGCTTGTAAACAAAATCCGCCGGAAAATGTGCACAAACGACATTGGACAAAAGGACAGACGGACGGACGGACGTACTTGCCACACTCACTCAGCTTGCCCCACCGGCAGCTTGCCAAAGGAAATGCCCATTTGTCGCTCTTTTGCACGCTCTCCCGGCTCAAAGCGTACACACGCCAGCTCTCCGGCCAGTTCTCTACGGAGTCGTTTGACCAGTGTTGACAAGCGTGTTAAAACCAACGAAACCCGCCAACCAACCAGCTAGCCAACTTTAGAGTGTACAAATTGGCCGAATGTTTGTTGGCTTGTTTGTATTTGAGTTCGATATACGTGTGTGTGTGTGTGTGTATTATTTTGTTGACATGCTATGAAATGTTCCATATTTGACCACAGGCCAGCAGTTCTCCCAACATATGAATTGACTCTCCTCCACACAAAACTGTGTTAGTTTCTATTAAAATTCTGCTACAGTGGTAAATCGCTTGGTGACTCTATTTTAGAGTAACGTTTATTAATATTTTTTCACTAACGAATGAAATACAAACCACTATCATACTTCCTAAATGACTTGTTCCAGCTCTAAGAACAAAGTCCGAAACGCCTTTTGAGATTTATGCAGGTCATCGGATGGCAGCAGCTTTGATACATATAAAGGACATTCTGAGGGGATAAGGGTTGTGTCCACCACTTTGGTATCCCAACGGGCCAACTCTTTGGCCTTGTAAGCTTTGAAACAATATATAAGTTAACGCGACTCTTCCCTTTCCCCCGACTCCCACGCTATTATAAGTATTCCTACACGTCTGTCATCGACCACTCCATCGAAGGCGACACTGATCGACGACGCTCAGCGGCTTGACCTTTGGCGACGAAAGGCGACAACCCTTGTAACCCTTGATTAGTTATAAATACCTCTGTCAGAATATTAAGATACTCAGTAGTAATAAAATTATAATTTTAAAGTAATCGTAACCGATTTCTTAATTTATATCATTGTATCTTTGAGAGCAGTGTAAGCTCAACTTCAAGATCAACTTAACCCTCCGTCTGATGAATGTATAGGGTCCAGCCAGGCACCAGTCGTCGGTTCTAATTTTACCATTTTTTTTTTTTTTTGTTGTCATTATTGAGGACATTTTTTAATTTGGCATAGTAGATCAATAGCCAATAAAGTTTTTGGAAGTTGCCTGGTAGCTCAAGTCTCTATGATAGGTAAAAATATATTAAATTAACGTCGACGGAGGGTTAAAAACACCTTCCCAAAATTACTTCTTAATGATGAACACTGTATTTTATATTTGGCTACATTGGACACCTCTTCCATCAAAACAGGAGTTAGTTACACAACCCGCATATGCATATAAAGTATTTCTCCTTAAATCGTTCTCCAAGTAAAACTTAAATGCCAATTAAACTGAGCAACTGTACTACCCCACACCACCACAATTACTACTGCTACCTATACATACATTACTTAAGTACATAGGTTTGTACATACATACGCAGTAAATGCTAGCCTCATTACTGACAGAGAGAGACCTGTTCTCAAATAAAGTGCTGGACGTTACCTTTCAACATTCGCTGACACAATTGCAACAACTGTTAAGCATAAACAAATATGAGAGATCTCTTGAAAGTTTCGCATTTTTTGTTTGTCCAGCGACGGGTGAGGGGAGCTAGATACATAGACACAGTACATATGTATGCATACACTTTAGATACATACTCTATGTACATATGTATATGTACAACTAAACATTTACATTTCATTAAAACTAAAAAACATCAGACAAAGCAGCGAGCTCGACACGAGGACATGAAAACTAACCAAATATGTAGCATACTTTTAAAGGTAAAAGGCACAAGTTTTGTTGCTCACCCGCTCACCTCTCCGCCCGCAGTTGGCTAGCTACTCTCCCCCTCTCTGTATGTCTCTCGCTTTCGCTCTCTCGCTTATTCATGATGATGAGTGCCACTCAGGCCGCGCTCCTTGTGTCTGTGCATATCGTTTTGGGATACAAAAACAAAAAAGCTAGAAAGAAACAACACACTCGTACACACACACACACCACTCATACTTAGCTCAACGTTTTGCACTCAACAAGCTTTTATATAACAGCAACAAAATGCAGAAGTGCAACAGCAACTACGACAATGATACACTGTACTTGTTCCTTATATATACTCTATAAACATTGGGTCAAAGGGTATTACGAACACATCCGTCTGTCCGCCAATAAATCTCACGAGGGAACATATCCAGGTAAGTCCAAAAGGCTTTAGTTACCAAAATGATTCTACACTTATTGTTCTATTTCCGATAACCCAAGCTAATATGGAAAAATTAGAAATTGGTTCATTTAAACAACTTTCAAAAAAACTTTTTTAAAGCTTCTGATATAGGAAATTTTGATATTTTCGATCCACAATTTTTAAAATATTTTTTGTCCACAATCATAAGACGAGTAGTTCGCGGACGGACAGTCACAGGTCAGACGAGCTCATCGAATTTAATTAATATCCAATATCCGAATTATGGGGATTATGACTTTACAAGGATATTCCTATGAACCTATCAAAATTAGCATAATTCGATGGACCCTCAAAAATGCTATACTCAGATATAAGCTACATTGCTCTAAAAAGTCACTAAAGACGGTCACCTGTCTGTAACTGTAAGCCTAAGAAGCAGAATGATGTTGACATCTTTAGATGTAGATTTTTAGAACGATCTCCGATCAATACATTTCGAGAATTACAATCGTTCAGATCAAACGTGTAAGATGAGCGTTACTCAAGTTCCCTACCACAAACAGCCTCCAATAATTTTTCTTAAAAATATTAAAGGGTATCCCGCTGTCGTCTACCCCCTTGACTCGTATCTCAATTTTGTTGTTCTTGTTGTCGTTGTTGTTGTCTACCTGCTGGCACTTGAGTGTGTTTTATTTTCATACGCAAAAGTTCGCCAACGCAAGGTGGAATGTGGTTCATTTAGGGCTACGCTCTGGTACTCTCCAACACACACACACACACACACTCACAGTCAGACACACAGCTGTCAGAGTATGTGAGTAGCGAAATAAATAGTATATTTTGCCCAAGTGCCACTCATGAAAATTGCAACAACAAAAATAAAAAAAAGGAAATTCTTGGTATATGTATAAATCCAACAACAAGGCTACCACCTACCACATGGCTTGGTTGGCTTGAGCACCGAGCTGGCCTATGCCGGAATGGCAGTCAAATATAAATTGCCCACCTACAACAACAACAATAGCCTCATTTCGTATTTGGTCAGAATACCAGAAACCGCCACAGACAGTCGAGTCGACCAATGCATTACAGGCTACATGTTGAAATAATTATTTCTCATGTTTTTGGCTTACTTGTATAGCCCCTGCCTAACCCCCGCTGTCAAATATCAACCCCACATATCGATAGCAACTCAACCGCTGCGGCAAATTCAATTAAATATATAATGCAACTCATGCGCTTTGGCTCTTTCAGGGCCATAACTAAAAATGCAATAATTATATAAAACAAATAATAAAAACCAAATAACAAACAGCAAACAGTTGGTCAGCATTGCCAACAAATCGTTGGTAAAATTTTATAAATTTTTCACGCAACCTCAGACCACACTATACCTTTTTGTGTTTGTATGTGTGTCTGTGTGTGAGTGTGTGTGGCATGTGGCACGTGCATTGAAAGGTAAAATTTCATTCACAGAAATGTTTAATTAAAAATATCAGCAGCCGCTGACGTAGAACCCTCATCTCTGCCCCTTCTCTCTCTATTCATGCCACTTACTGTCGCCTAAGTTGCCGTAGTTGCAACATCTCTTGCAGTTGTTGCACTGCTAACAAAGTCAGCATTGTTTTAACTGACAAGCTTTCCTTGGAAATCTATTTTTGTGCTCTTATTAAACATAACCTTCTTCCTCTTTCTTTATTTCTTACCATAGAAAGCCGAACATCAGCATTTAGAACAATTAGACTTGATAAAGTGATACTGTCTAAAAAGTGTATATCATTCTATTATTTTTAGAAATACTTGACATTTTAGATTCAACAAAAGTGCATCCATAAAGTTTTTTATACATTCTTCATTTACTTTTATATATTTTTTAAAATTTATTTCAATGACAGCAGTTGGCTTAGAAACAAATTTCGAGGCCATTCTACTAAATCTATGCGCTACTGCTACGCTGACTGACGCTGCACAGTGGCACTAAAATCAAAGATTTAGGCGAAAACGTACAACTGCTTTTATCAAAAATATAAAAGATTTATTATATTTTTGTTAGAATAGAATGTTAAAATAGTTATTAAAAAATACAAATTTAATTTTATATTTTATATACATATTAAAAAAATGGCGTACGTAAAGTCGGGCGCGGAAGACTTTGGGATACCCTGTACCACTAGCTTGCAATATAATCTGGTTCCTTCATAAAAAGCCAAAAACAAGATTTTTTAAGCAAACTTTTTTTATACCAATCGTTCCTATGTGAGCTCTATGATATAGTCAATCGATTTCGATCATTTTTGATCTGAATGCCGAATTTAGTTCAAATATCTTCACAAACACAACGAATTTTGTAAAAAAAACGTTTTTTTGGACCGATAGGTCCTATAGGTCCTATATATGATATAGTCTTCCGATTGTTCAAATTTGGTACAATGCTTGGGTACTCTAAAAAACTTCCGAATGCCAAATGTGATTACGATATCTTTATTAAAAAAGGGAATATTGGGAATTTTGTATAAAAAAAGTTATTTTGGTCGATCGGTCAAATCGATCAAATTTGGTAGAGTATTACGAAACTGCAGAAAACTTTCGAATGCCAAATTTGGTTACGATATCTTCCTAAACAAACGAATTATTCATCTAAAACTTTTATTTTTTTTCGAGGTCGACTGAAACACCCCTACGGGAGCTGTATAATTTAGCCCCGATATCAAAAACATAAAATAAACTTGTCTCCTATGGAATATGGGATCTAATGTGAAAGCTTGGTTACTCTAGCTCTTACCATTTCTAAGATCTAGGCGTTCAAACTGACAGACGGACAGACAGATAAACAGACGGACATGCGTATATCGACTTCTCTATTCATCCTGATCATATTTTAGGTAATTTTGGGGTGTCTCCGACGACTCCTTCTATATGTTACATACATTTTCGTCTTGCACAAACATAATATAGCCTTTGTACCATACGGTAGAGGGTATAAAAAGTAATTTAAAATAGAAATAAAAAAAAACTTGATTTTAAATTGTGTATATTAAAAAAAAACGCATAGAGCACATTAAAAAAATAAAAACGATATATAAAAAAATTTTAAAATAAAAGAATTTAAATTTATTTATAATAAATGAGGTAAACAGCCGACCTAAGGGTGCACATGACATGCGCTGAAATGACATGAACTTATCAGCGCGGTCAGCCGCATGATTTATTTGTATGCTAATTTTAGCATCTGCTTATGCAACTTACCAATTTTGCGGCGCCACGTACTTCATTGGTACCACTGTGCAGTGTTGTGCACTAATCGAAGGTTTCGAACAACAAAATGAACATATGATGTTATTTAACTTTACCTTTCCTTTGGGAGGCAACATACATGGATAACATTATTTTTAACGTGTTAAAAATACCATAAAATGAAAAAAAATGTTTATGACATGCAATTTTGTGCACATAACGACACTTTAAAGCTTATGCTTCAGTATTTAATAAACAACATTTTCCCAGATAATGAGTTATAGACTTAAAGACTTTTAAGTAAAATAACAACAACTTAGCGTCACAATACCTAAATGACATAAAACTAATCTTTGCATAAACAAACGATCGTTCCAAAAGAGATTTGCATCAACTGCCGCAGAGAAAAGTACTTCCAGTCTTTGGTGTTGTGATTCCTGGAAGACTTTAATCCAATCGAAAAGAAAAAAGTTTGTGCGAAAAGTATATAAAAGCAAAAGCAAAATTCTGCTGAAAGTCATTACGGCTTAAGTAAATTAAACCATCAAAGACAAAACACAAAACTCAAAAAATATAATAAATATTTTAAAACCAATAAAAAACACAACTCATATTTTTAGTTGCTTCTTATGTAACTACAATGGACAGCTAATTAATTGCGACATTAATTGTCGCCGACTTCACCACAAGCTCATTAAAGTTTAATAGAAAAGAATGCATTAAAAAAAACAAATACAACACACGTCATTCAACTCACCTCGTTCTATTGACTAAATTGCTGTTGTCGCGCTTCACTCTTCCCTTTGCTCTCACTTACACTCACAATTACACTCTCACTTACGCACTTTTTAACCCGCATAATTAATTTGATAACTAGCAATAGAACCTCACCGCTCGAGCATAAAAACACAATTAACTCCGCTTTGCCATTTTTTCAATATTAAATACTTTCGCTCTCACTGCAGCTAGCGCGCTGCAGCGCTGTGACAACAACAAATGCAGCAGAGTTAAAGAGAGCGAAACACACACAGACGACAAACACATGCAAGCTAAATGCATTTTTATTTATTTTGTCTTGATTGACCTTTGCACGCTGCGTAACCGTAACTGACCAAAGCAAATGCGAAAAAGAATAAAGAATTGAGAAGCGCTTGTTGTTGTTTTTGCATTATGGTTGACTTTTTGGAAGTTTTTGTTTCTTTTGCATAAGGCGCTTGTTTTTCGGTGACGTCACTTAAGAAGTATTTTAGTAATCGATGCAATAACAGTGCAACAATTTTGCAACAATTCTTGTGGATGAATATGATTCCAATCATAGATAATAGTGCTTTACATATCATCTGTAAAAGGATTTTAAACTCAGAAGCTCCAGCTTTTTAAATTTTTTTTAAGCCTTTCATGCACTTGTTTCAGTACAATATTTAACTTTGAGTGCGCATAACTTTAAAGCCAAGACAAATTTTTTGATGAATTAAAACAAATAAAAAAGAAACTTAGATCCCTTGACTCTAATGTTGCAATATTATTTACCTTTATTGTTGAGCTTTCGAGTATAATTCTTATACGAGTATATTTGTTTGCTTGAATAGGACTTTTTTGGAGAAACATAAATTTGCAACTTTTAATTTTTAAAGTAAGTCCTCTTAACAATGATTGTTACAATAATTGTGAAAAAGAAACTACCAATCAAGGTCGCATTAAGAAATCTCCAATAAAGATTGGCATTTAAAATAACCTACCTCAAAAAGTATAAAAAGGGAGCAAAAAGTAAAAAAAAATGACAAAAAGAACAAATATTTGTTTTATGAAAGTTCAGAAATTTAATATATATTATTGTTTAAGAACAATATATACACAGCTTCAACAATGACGAATGACATCATTCATTTTTGTTGGTAAAATAAATCCTGCAGATAATGAGTGGATTTTCGTTTTTTTAATTAATTTTTAATTTTTAAATTTTTTCAGAAAATAGACAGAGCACAAAATAATGGATATTTTGAACAATGCGGTGCCAGGGCATGTGTTTTCCAGTTGTTTTTATCAATCCTTAAATTCGTTTCCTGGGGTCCTTCTCATGAATTTCCTTCTTAAAATGTCTACTTCAAAATCGGAGGTGAATTATTTTTGATACTCACAATCAAATCTCACAACAGTTTAGTCGGGTTGGGGCTTTTTACTAAAAGTTTTTAATGACTCGTTGCATTTCTTCCAAAATGCATTTTAGGAACAGCAAACAAAGAAATGTGATATCGTTGTATAATTTACTCTAAATTAAGGTATTATTGCATTTTATCTGCATGTACCATTAAAAGCCCCTGGTCCCAAAAAAAGAAAAAATGTGCTACAATGTAAAGTTTGGTGTCTCTAGCTCTTCTAGTCTCCTAGATCTAGGCGTTCATTCGGACGGAAGGACATGGCTCAATCGCTACCCTAGGTTATGATAAGCGTTTTGGTATAAAGGATTTGGGGTTTGACGCGCCTCCTTCTGTCCGTTATATACATTGCCACAAATCTAGTATACCCTTTGTGCTTTCAAGTACAGGGTATAAAAACAGCTTTCCGAATAAAGTACATTTAAAATTTTTTCAGATAAAGAAGTACAATTTTATATTACCAATTTGACATCACTGATTGGCATTAAGAAAGTTATTCGTAAATGGTACAATTGAACAGAATGTATTGATTATGAGAAATACCATAAAAAAATGGTTAAAAAATGCCATTTAACATAAAAATGGCTAAATTTATATATATATATATATATAGATATTTTTATTTTGATATATTTAAGGCAGATGCATTTAAAAAAAGACTTTATTTTGGAATGGGCTAAATAGACATCTAAGATAGGAACACTTATAAGCGTATTTCTTAGGGACGTCTGCACAAGCCGGAGATGTGACCAAAAGATCTCCAGAGCTTTACTTGTCAGTGGAATCTCAATTTTCTGCATTTTTTGATATTAACAATGGGAATAGCAATAAATTATTGAAATTTCTAGTCAATAATTCGTTTTCAAAGTACTTTATTTTTTGATATACTATTTACAATCTATTCGTGGATAATAAAGTGAATGATTAGGCATAAGTTCATGAACATCAGGATTGGCTACGATTCAACTAAATCAGGCCAAGTAACTCAATTTAAATTTTTCATTAAATATGAGTGAATTAAGAAGTTTTTAAGATCAAAGACATGAGCATGAGTGTTAATAATTAATTATTTTAATGTGCTCGCAAAAATAAAAAAAAATAAAATGGATGTCCCAGCTATTTCTTAACCTATTAGTTCCTGTAAATTGTAGCCCTTGTTAGCTTTGCCATCTTGTGTACATAATATATTTAACATCCACCTTGCTAAATATCCGATTAAGCAATGCTATTCTTATATAATTAATAAACAAAAGAAGGTAGCACGATTTAATTTCTGCCACTGCACTTTTAGTTTCTGCACAACACAACTGTACTGCTCCTTGAAGAGTTTAATAATGAAATGTTCACAGCACTTAGCAGCCAATAAATTGCGTGTAATTCAAGAGAAGCTACGACAAATGCTGCTGACGTAAGAGTCGACATTAAGAACACACACACACACACTCATACACACACACACTCCTTTTTCTTGTAAAATTGAAAATTAATTTTCAAACGCTTTCGTTTAGTCAAACTGTGTCGCGTAGCTTGGGAGGAACTTGGGAACTCGAGGAACCCGGGAACCCTTACAGGCGCATTTCTTGGCGGCGTCTGCACACGTCAGAGTTGGCAACACGCTGCAATCTGGAACTGTGTACGCCATTTTTATATTTCTTTCATTTATTTAGTTTTTCTTCTTCTTTTTACCTTGTTTTCGTTCCTTTTTTTTGTTTGTTCCTTATGCTCCGCGGGCGAAGGCGTTTGTGCTTGGTCTGGCTCTGGTTCGTTTTTATCACACGCCCACGTTGCCAGCATACAAGTGGCAAATAAATTCATTAGTGGCACAAATTAGTTGCATGCAACAGCAGTCACACCATGCCGCACTGCACCACAGCTGAGCCGCTCTCTCGCGCGCTCTCCCCCGCTCTCTCTTGCTTTGTCACTCTCTTTCGCTGCCTCTAGTGCTGCTGCAGTGTAAAAGGACACCAAAGTGCTTTCAATTTCAATTAAATTTGCTGCTCACTGCAGTTCTTTTGCTTGCACTTTGTCCGCCGCTCTCCGCTCCTCTCTCCTTAACTCATCCTCTCCTGCTCCTTAGTCTAGCTCAGCGTGTGTGTGTGCACTTTTGTGCTGACTCAGGGGCACATTTAAGGCTCGTTTAAACACTCGTTTAGACTTGGCTCCTTCGCTCTCTCTGCCGCTCTCCCGCTGCGTGTGTCCTTTTGCATTGCGTGCTGATTAAGTAATCAAAGTCTTTGGCAGCTAATTTATTGTCAGTCTTTACTCCTCCTGGCTGGCCCCGGGTCTTAGCACAGCTTTAATGTGCAATGGCCCCCAGGTTAAATTGTGCTTTAAAGCAGCTTAGCTATGCTCCAAGGACTAAGCGTATCCTAGTAAATAAAGGCACATAGCTGCACATTTGTCGGTCACACACGTAGGAACATTTCGAGCATTCGTACATGCGCCAAGGCGAACAAGAACAACAAACTCCGAACATATATCAGCACCTACTTTACATATGCCTTAAATTTTTAGGAATGTCGAATGGTATAGGGTGAGTTTTTGTGTGTTGGGAAAGTGTTTTCAGCTCAAAAACAAAAAGCAGCCGGTGCTGATGAACTGCCTGCTGAGTTGTTTAAGGCTGGTGGCGACGAGCTGATAGGGTGCATGCATCAGCTCCAATGGAAAATATGGCTAGCGAAAAGCATGCCCGTCGATTGGAAGCTCAGTGTCCTTTGTCCTATACTTAACAAAGGTGACCCGACGATATGCGCCAACTACCGGGGAATCAGTTTTATTGTCATCTCGTACAAGATCCTGTCGAGTATATTATGTGAAAAACTGAAGCCTTATGCTAACACACTGAGCGGACCCTACCCTTCACTCTACGCTAAATCCAGGAAAAGACTCACGAAAAACAGATCGATACCCATCTTCTCTTCATCGATTACAAAACTGCATTCGATAGCCCGAAAAGGGATCGCCTATACACCATCATGTCTGAGTTCGGTATTCCTTTAAAGCTGATTCGTCTTTGCAGAATGACATTGAGCGGCACCATCAGCTCAGTCAAGGTAGGGACGGACCTCTCCAAACCTTTCAATACCGTTCGAGGTTTCAGACAAGGCGATCCTCTATCATGCGACCTCTTCAATTTTTTGCGATGGAAGGGGTACTGCGGAAGGCCGGTGTACATCGCAATGGCACTATTTTTTAAAAGAGTGTCCAGCTTTTTGGGTACGCTGATGATATCGATATCATCGGGCGTTAAAAGCGAGATGTTATTGATGCATTTGCCGTAATCGAAAATGGTCTTGCAGTTAACGAGGGCATGCTGTCTACGAACAGGGACGCACGGCTTCCATGTTTCAGCGGACCTTTATAGTTTTGAAGAGGTCAAGGAATTCACGTACCTAGGCATCGCCGTTAATACCTCATCAGCCTGTAGATAAAATGAAGAATCACACTTGCCACCTAACACCTATGGTTTCAGTAAGCAGATGTGTAGCAGAGACCTCTCTCGACCAACAAAAGTAACACTCTATAAGACTCTCATATTGCCCGTGCTCTCATACGGCACACATGGGTTGTGTCACGAACAGATGCATCTGCCCTGGGGTGTTTGAGTGAAAAATTCTTCGTAAGATCTTCGGTCCCGTTCGTTTTGAGAACGACTTTCGCATACTGATGAACCACGAACTGTGCGAGCTCTACGAAGATATAGATGTTGTCCAGCGCATCGTAATACATCGTCTGAAGAACGTCGAAGCTCCAGCGAAAAAGGTATTCGAAGCGAAAGCCGACGAAGGAAGACAAAGGGGACGACCACGACTTCGATGGGAAGATCAAGTGGAGGAGAACCTATCCTCCCTTGGGTTGTCATGGACTTTAAACAAAAATCTAGTAAGAGTCAAGATAGTATCCAAGTAGTTCATAGATTTTTACATTAAATTGTCCCAAAAAAAAAAAAACACCCTTTAGCCAGGTGTGCAAAACCAAAACAGCCAAACAATCAGCAAAGGAAATTACAACATGTGTACAAGGCTCGTTTGTCAATACATGCCCCCTACAGCTGCTCCAACCCCCCCGTCCTATAATAGCTACGACCTCTTGGCCAATGCTTATGCTCAATTCCTTTGTAATGTGTGCGCTAAGCATTTCTGTGATCCCAAGTAAAACCCAAAAATGCTTTACATTTTGGGCGGCAGAGGCGCCAAAGGACGAGCAAAGTTCGGGCGGCGGGGCGGGATGGTGTGCCGGAAACGTGAAACACATGCTAAAAATATGCTGCAAATATGTGCGACCCGCACAAAGACTACTTCATATTAAGAGAGTGAGTTTGGGAGTGGGGATGGGGGGTAGAGAAATATTCGGCTGACTGGGCAGGCAGAACGCGGTTAAATGTACTTTAAAAATCACTTAACGCACTTAACGTTGATTTCCTAGCGCCAGGCTCAACTTGGCGTTGTTTTATCTGCTTACGCCATGCACACACAGATACACACACGCACACAGATACACGCATAGATAGATAGATCTCTGTTAGTATGCGTGTATTTATTTTGCATATTTTAGGGCTCAAGGCGTACAGCGTCATATGTATGTGAATTTTATGCGCATTTTATACAATTTACAAATACATGCACAATATGAATTTAGCGAGTTTTATTTACGCGCTCTCACAGATACACAGATACACTGACAAAAATTTTGGAAGACGCTGCTCAATGAGGTCGCTTTGAAGCCCCCGAAAATGTCAACATCAAATATGTATGTACGTGTGTGTGCCATTAGAAAACTGATATTAAATTCAATTCAATTTGGGCGCCATTTTTTAGCTTGTACCTTTAAATATACACACACAAAGATACACACCACTACAAACAAGCATATACATATATGCAAAACTCTGAGGAGCAAAAAAAAAAACAAAAATGAAATTTTACATTTTAATGATCCATCAAAAAACGAGAAATAATAAACGAGAACGAAAACGAAACTGGTAGGAAAAAAGGACATATAGGACATACCAAAGCAAAGCAGCAAATGCTTAAAGTTAATTTAAATTTAATTAGGATTTTTGGCATTGTTTGGGGACTTGAAGTGAAACCGACTGAGTGACTCCGAACCAACTGACTTATGCCCCAGTGGAGCAACTCTAAATGAAAATTGACGCAATGCAAAGTTTATTAAAATGTGATTTGCATAAAGCTCTTTCGACCGACAAAGCGTCTAAAGTGCCTCCTCCCTCCCGAAAAAGAGAGCACCAAGAAATGGGCCAAATAAATCCAATGAATTTTTATACATAAGCTCTACATATAATAAACTCTGCGTGTACAGTCCAAAGTAGCACATTAATTTTCGCTTATTCGCCTTTTATTTGGCTTCAAAACTCAATTAAAAGTCCTTGCCCAGACTCCTCCGGCGACGCGTCGCTCCGTCCACCACAAATGACACTTATTCAACCTTTTTTGGATGCTACTAACAACGTCAACAGGTGACAGTTGTCCTCGTTGTTGTTGCCTGTGGCAAGAGGCTTGAAACTTTTTGAAGCGCTTTGTTTGGGCTTGGGATCAGGATCAACTTGTTTAATTTGACCATTTGAAATAAGTGCAGGGAGTCCTTTTTTTTCGACGTTTTACTTTAATTGAAATTCAAGGGATTTGTTGCAGTTAGCCATGGCGGCTGCCACTGATACGAATGTCGGAACAAAAGAGCTCAAAAAGTGCAACTGCAAAATGGAACTATGCAAATGGAAAATGTGAAAAACTGCAACCAATCAATGCCACATTGTGTGGCAGCAATAATTAACTGGCATAGAAGTGTTTTACCCCACCCCACCAAATGCTTTGACAATCGATAGCAGCGTTTCCCAAACGGGGCTTGGAGTTTAATATTCGAAAGTCAATGATGGAGGATTTTTGGTGCTACGAATGATATGACAGTTGATTTCGGAAATGGTATTCATTTGTAGCAAAAGGTTTAAGATTTTATTAAGATTTAGGAAAATATGTTCGGAACATACGCTGGGGATAATGCTATACATTAGAGCAAACGAAGGCTCAAAAAAGTCGTCTGCTGGAAAAAAAAAATACTTAAAGAAGAAACTTTTAGGGATTGTTTGGGACTCTGTTCTAAGTCAAACACTGAATTGACGTATTTGTGTGAGAGGAGCAGAGGTACCATCGACAATATAAGTTGTTACGGCTTTGCATGATATAGATTTTTCTATCAAGCTTAGGGTACATAATCATTTAAAGATTGAAATTATTGCCGATTGAATTTTCTATATATTAGGACTTACATTAAGAAAGTAGATAAATTACATCAAAGTAAAAGATTAAAGTTGGAAAGTTGATGCTCTTTAAAAATTAAAAAAAAAATATTTCAAAGCAGGTAAGATATTTTTGGAAATTTTATTAAATAAATTTTGTCGATCAAAAAATCGACTGTTTTTGACGTGACAACGTCTTAAATTAGGTTTGTATGGGAGGCACCATTGAAAACGTCTAACGATAACCGTAACGATAAGTCTAGCGATAAATAATCGTAACGATAAGTGGCATTTTTATTTTTGGTTTGCGCTCTGCTCTTATCTATAAACGAACCAGCGACTTTTTGTGAATCGCAGCAACAAGCAACGCACAGCGTCAGAAGCACCGCTTAGCGCTCAGCACCAAACCGGCACTGCTCACAGCGGTGGCTATTTTTAGGTTTGAGTGAGCGCAACTGATTAACCCCAGCGGCGCATAGCCTCTGCGGTCTGCCGAAATACTGCATTACCTCCGCAGAAAACGTAATTGATTACAAGCGCTGCGTTTCGTTTGAGGGATTGTAAGCGGAGGCAAATAGAAAAGCAGTGATCTGCCAAAAATCTGCATTACAACTGCGGAAAAAGTAATGCACAAATAGAAACTCGCACTGCGCTACCTTAGCAACACAAAATTTTGTTATTTTGTTTGCATGCTAACAAGCATAGTTCGGCCTTTCCTGTCAAACCATTCGTTTATACCTTCAAACCACTTTAACCATTTATTATCTACTGCCGAGAAAATTTTATTTTATTAAGAGATACGAAAACGTAAAGTCTGACAACTCGTTTCATAATTTCATGAAATATACGTATAATCTTGATTGCGTATCAAACGTTTCTAAGTCAACTACGTTAAAAGAAACAACCATCGACTTGACTTTCGCAAGACACATTACAGCAGAAACACTTCCTTTCATTTCCTGTTTCTCCTATCATCGTCCTATCCTCAACAAAATCACTCAAATAGGAATTATTATTGTGCAATTTAATAATATTCATATCAATAAATATTCTACCGAGAAAAAGACGTTGTCACGTAAAATCTTCGCCCGTAAAACCGACTTTTATTGCATAAATTGTTAGTATAACTGCTCAAGAATATGTGGTCAAAATTTGAAAGCAAAATTCGCATTATTCCCCATGCTATGAGAACTTAAGTGACCGCCCGTCGGTGCGGAGTCGAAGCGCGCGGTAATTAGAACGGAACGTTTTTCTCGAAACTTTTTTCAACTTATGGGCATTTTAACATAGCTTGAAAAGTTATTGAACAATCGTTCTGAAATTTATTCAATTTTTATCTAGATGAATCTTATTCTGGGACTATATGATTATTAAAAATATGTTTTTTTATGCAAAAAGGTAGAAAAATATGGTATAAAAACATTACGTCTTCAAACACCTCAAAAAAAATAAATTTTCAATTTTTTTTCACAATCAGGTTCATATTCTTAGGAAAAAAATTGTGATGATTACAGATGAAAATTTCTACCACAGGCATGCCCACCTCCGATAGCAATCGTCCATGGACAGCACGATCTAACGACATTCTTCCGGCGGAAATTACTTGAAAATATTCTGAAGTCTACTTCAAAAATCTTCCTAAATTTAAAAAAAAAATCCTGTTTATTCATTCCCTATGTAAACAATTTACAAAAAACAACAAAATCTCGGCCTCCTAAACCTTAATGGACGAAACTTTCATGGATTTCAGGCTCTGTTTTTAGTCTGAAGCCGAGTTTGTATGTAGCAATATATATGGGTAATGACTTACATGATATTCTACTTTTCTAATAAACTTTGAGTAATAATTTAAAGGTCAAAAATTAGAATTTTCACTATTATCTATCAAAAAGGACTTTAATTCAGGTTGTAGGTTCGTTGGTGCCTGTTTGAAATTAACTGCATAATGAACCCAAAAATATCAGAAATATCATTTTTAAACAAGGTTTAAATTACCTGGACGAGAATATAATTTTTTCAAAATTTCCCTTTTTATTTTCGATAAGTTTCTGGTTTTCCCTTATTTTTTTCGATAAATTCTTCTGTTGTATTGCCAACGATAAATTATTTTCGTCTTATATTAAACAGCTTTCTATTTGTATATGTTCTTTACATTTTATTTTCAGTGAGATTCTTTTTCATTGAGACAGAAAAAAAAATCAAAAGAATTGTCATTAAATATCTTCTCATCGAAGCCAAAAATATCAAAGAATATTTTACAATTTATTTCAATATAAAATAAGTGATTTTTTAAACCTATTTTGCCCCTTCGTTTTAGCAACAAAAAATTCATTTCATATGGCTTATGAAAAACTCCTTTTGGTAAAAATGGGAGCTTCAAGCATTCTGTTTCAAGCCGAACGCGAATAAAATGTTCGGATTCGTTTCCTGGAGTACGGAGGATTAATTGAGCAGTATGAAACTTAAGAGACGACCACAACTCTGTAAGATTCTTAGTTTGGGAGCAGAAAGCATCAATTACAATTAGAATTCAGGTAATCAATACTTGATCTATTATATTTTTTTGCTTTTAATTGAGAATAGCTCCAAGAGAAAGGACAAGTACAGGCTTACGGGAAGAGATATTCGTGTGTCAATATCAAGTAGTAATAATAGCTCCAGATGATGTTGAGATTTGTCTACAAGGCAGTCATTCCAAATTAGTACCAAAGCACTGCTCCAGAGCTCATCCAAGTTCGTCAAGTCATTATTTTATTACATATCCTTATTCTTATTTGACTTGAAACCAATGCCAAGAAATATAAAAAGTTTTTTGCAGTCAAGCTGACAAAATTTGGGAAACGCTGTTCGCATAGACACGGAATAAATGCAGAAACACTTCCGGTTTTCGTGCTAGCTGCAAAGTTCACCATTTTCTTTTTTTTTTGGGTATGTGCGGAAGTGCACCTGAAAATTGCACAGACTATGAGTCAAAAAAAAAGAAAAAAACTCAAGTGCTGACATCGGTGTCATAATTTTTGCACATATTCGGGGCGGGCAGAGATAAAGAGGCGTGGTGCAAGCAACAGGACATGTGACAGCCGAGCCAAGTCAAAAACCTCAACAGCAACAATGGCGTCGAAAACATGAAGCACTTTTAATAAATGAAATAAAACTTAAATTGAAAATTGTTGTCATCGTAAATTGAGAATAATTATATTTAATTGTATGGAACAACATTGTTGCGAGAGCGAGAGTGAGAGAGAGAGAGCTCTCTCCCTGTTGCACACAAATTGCATGTGAAAGAAAAAATTATATCACGCATACGACCCGTATGACGCACACAGAAAGCGCATTATTTAAATAACATAAAAATTAACTTTAAAATCAGCCATGTGTGTGTGTACATATATGCACATATATGTGTATATAGAGTATATATATATATGTACATGAATAAACAACAAATAAGACTGAGAGTAAAATTCATTTGGCATATTGAGCTTATTTCTACCTTCTTTTTTATATATGTAGCTGCTTATATATCACATGACGTCAGACCAAAATTTTATATTTGTTGAATTTAAACATTATGCAACATATTAAAAATATAAATAAATTATATCTAGCTGCAAATGTGTGCATAATTCAATTTTAATTATTATTTGTCACATGAACTCACTCACACACACACACAATCTAATCATCCATCTAGTTACAAAATTTTTTATTTGGTCTAAATATTTTGGTATTTTTAGCAAAACTATTTATTTATTTAAATATATATATATTATACTGATGAAATTAATTGGAAAGCTGTGTGCATGGCGATATTCGATATAATAGTCAATCAGCAGAACAATCCAAAACTTTTCAAACATGTCCCTACAAAGTGCCATCCATATAGACAATTTTTTGTTCGTTTCTTGATGTGATTTAAATGCGCGCTTCATAAATGTTTATGGCAGGACATAAATAAATATATATACGAGTATATATATTCATTATTTTATTGCACAAAATATTATGTTGCAACGAGTATATTCGATTATGGCTTTTTCGAAACGATAATTTTGATGATGATGCTTATGATGGCAATGATTATTTGCATCATGATTTCAAGCCAGTAATTGGTATCACATAAAGTTATATATAGAGTGTATATATATGAGTATATAAGTGTTTGAGTGTTTGAGTGTCTGCGTGTAATTGTGTGCATGTGTTTTTGGGATTGGCTTTAAATTTGATTTTTAATTAAAACTCTGTTGGTTGCATAAATTTGCGCCATTTTGCGCTCGATAAGACTAAATGTATTGCATTTGCATTATTTTGCATCTTATAGATACTTTAGTTAGATAACTAAACTGCAATAACAGCTGCAATATTCTGCATGAACGCATTACATACTCGTACATTGCATAATCATTTGCATTAATAAGTACTAATTGAAATTGTTTGCGAAATTTTGTTATAACCCTACGAAGGGAAATATTTCAAAGTCAACAGCTCTACGTTTAAATAAATAAGAGAAGCAAAAAGCATTTCAAGAAGATCTGGCAACACGTGTGTATAGTGTGAACGGTTAATGCTAGTGTGACCAGATCGTGTTGGAAGGCAAAGCTATGGAATCTATCTATATATATAAAAGAAACTTATGTTGTACGTGTTACGGGTGTTCTCATAAACGCGTTAATGAATTTCAAATCTCATTTTTGCGTATGTTAGAAGCTGTCAATACGGAGGTTTTGAGCCAATTGTGATGAGTATTAGCTTTAAGAGTTGTTGTAGTTGTATATATTTTAAGGTAGTGCTCTTTATTAACAGGTCACTTAAAAAAAAAATTTAAATCGTCCAAGTTAAATTAAGGACTTAAAAATTTCGTACGTATGCCTTTAATACATTCCTTTGTAATATTAGGTTGTCAAAAAAGTCTTGCGGTATTTCCGCAAGCTTGTCTTTGCAAGCGCGTAGTTCTAGTTGTATTCGTCGCATCGGTTCACGCTAGAGCTTTTTGGAAAGCTCTTTTCACGTGCTAACACGCGTTTGATTAATTGTTGTTTGCTTTTAGTCGTTCGTGAGTTATAGCGTCGCAAACATGGAGCAAAATAAAGAGAAAATACGGCATATTTTACAGTAGTACTACGATAAAGGCAAAAATGCATCTCATGCTGCCAATAAAATTTGTGCAGTTTATGGACCCGATACAGTTTCCATTTCCACCGCACAACGATGGTTTCAACGTTTTCGTTCTGGTGCAGAGGTGATCGAAGATGCGCCACGGTCCGGAAGGCCTGTTGTCGAAAATTGCGATAAAATCGCTGAATTGATCGAAAGAGACCGGCATAGTAGCAGCCGTAGCATCGGCCAAGAGCTGGGCATGAGTCATCAAACCGTTATAAACCATTTGAAGAAGCTTGGATTGAAAAAGAAGCTCGATGTATGGGTGCCACACGACTTGACGCAAAAAAACATTTTTGACCGTATGGATGCATGCGAATCGCTTCTGAATCCCGTTTTTGAAGCGGATGGTGACTGGCGATGAAAAGTGATGAAACGGTCGTGGTCGAAAAGCGGGGAAGCTGCCCAGACGGTGGCCAAGCCTGGATTGACGGCCAGGAAGGTTCTTCTGTGTGTTTGGTGGGAATCATCCACTATGAGCTGCTCCCCTATGGCCAAACGCTCAATTCGGACCTGTACTGCCAACAACTGGACCGCTTGAATGCAGCACTCATGCAGAAGAGGCCATCTTTGATCAACAGAGGCCGAATTGTCTTCCATCAGGACAACGCCAGGCCACACACATCTTTGGTGACGCGCCAGAAGCTCCGGGAGCTCGGATGGGAGGTTCTTTTGCATCCACCGTATAGTCCGGATCTCGCACCAAGTGATTACCACCTATTTCTGTCCATGTCGAACGCGCTTGGTAATCGGAAGTTGTCCACAAGAGAGTCCTGTGAAAATTGGCTCTCCGAGTTTTTTGACAATAGGGAAGCGAGCTTCTAAAAGAGGGGCATTATGAAGTTGGAATCTCGTTGGGAACTCGTCATCGAACAAAACGGCGCATATTTGACTTAAATCGCATTATTATAACCAATTTTATGAACAATTGAAAATTCAATAAAAATACCGCAAGACTTTTTTGACAACCTTATAAGATCTATGCTGCAAATTTACTTTTTTGCTGTGCTTCTTGTTTTATAATTAGGTTTTATTATTATGAGTTATTATTTTTATTTATTAATATCCAAAGTTTTAAAAACCTAGCTGCTTCCTCAAATGAAGAAATCTTTTACGAAACAAAAAAATCCTATTTCTATGCATTATAGAGGACTATAAATTTTTTAATTTAAAAAAAGTGGATATTCTCGATAAGGAAATTCACCTAATATGAACCCTATCGAAAACGTCTGAAAGTTTCTGAAACTGAAATTGGGATAAGAGCACTATCGAAAAGTCTGTAAGTTTCTGAAACTGAAACTAGGATGAAACCGCTAGAACCAAGCAAGAGTTTATAAAGATCCCAACTGATACTTGGAGACACGACCTAATTGAAGCCTCGTCACATTCAAGCAATACTGCTGCAAAAGGTGATCTCAGAAAATACAGTTTTTTTTCGAAAAACTATTTTTTTACTACTTCAAGCCTATGAAATTAAAAAACGGGCTAGAACTGTAGATGTCAAAGAACCATGTACAAAATATCAATCACACTTTTGGCGGAAAAAAAATATTTTACTGAAAAAGTTTTTCGTTTTCGTTCAGTCTTCACGAATATCCATCTTGGAGTAGTTATGGATGCCTGTGTCCCAAAAGCCCTTATAACGATTTCAATATCTGCAAGATCCTGATAGAAACCATCCTCTTTCTCTTCGCTGTTAGCTCCCAAATTTAAAGGAATAATGGCATAATCTCGAAAAAAAAAATCTCAGAACGGTTCTTAAATAGAAATGAATGTAATTTTCGTACTACTCCTCCTAAAATTATCTTAGAGGAAAGTTAATTTTTCGAGTGAACTAGTGCACTTTAAAATAGGAAAACAGAAATTTTTGTAGTTTTACGTTATTGCAAAGAACGCCTCATAATTTATCTGGGGATGAAGCATACATACAAATTCAAATGGTTTTTCTCAAATTTAATATTTTATCTGTCATGGTAAAAAAAATTTGCGTCAATATCTTATTCGTTGAGAAGATATGGCTTATCAAAAAATAGTCAATTAATGAAAAGCCCCATATTCAGTTATCGATAACTCAATAAATAATCGGAATTTTGCAATAAAATTGGACTTGGTTACTATTGGCTAGTAGCTCTACCTAATATGTATAAATCATCAAAATCGGAGAAGGTCGGGAAAAAAGTGGCCCGCTACACTTATTTTCACCGATATATATTTGAAAGGGACTCGATGAAGTTGGCAATGTACAGCCGCGTACATCATGACCACCTAAGTACCTTGACAGAGCACACGAATAAGCACATAAAAAAGTTGTCAACTGACCTCGAACATTCTTGCCTCACCCTTACCAGTCCAGATCTTCCCCATGCACTTAAATAAAAGAATTTTAATCACTCACAATATCTGCCTAATGAGTCATTTGAGCTGCCTGAGAAAGGCCCCAGAGCGAGGTCTAAAAGAAATCTTTCAAAAAATATTTAACGTTCCAGAATGATTTCAGGAATTCGAGGGCAGCCAAAATCTAAGTTTCTTACTTTCAGCTCCAGCAAGATCTCTGTTAAAAATTAATGTTTTACTGACTCACTTGCTGTAGAGTGCCGAACGGGAAGACCAAAGAGCTTACGAATCTGGAAACCATTCATAGTTCCTGACTTTATAGAAACCCCTTCCTAGCTCGCATAAGTCCTGATATCTTTGCATCGCACTGAACATCAAACAGAGAAGTTGAAATCATAGATAAAAATCTAGATGTGGTTTGCATGCCATCTCCATCTCGAGAAATAATAGAGTGCCTTGGAGTAGATGAAAGGTTTCGACTTTTCGGCTTTTCAAGCTTATCCCACCATAGCCAAAAGATATGATGACATGAAAGAAATGATCAATTAAAATTTTCAAAGCCAGATAATATTCCGAATTTTATAGGTTTAAATCATATGAAGAAGGTAGAGAAGGATTTAAATCTTTTATATTTTGTAATCGGGGAAGATAAATTCGACCTTAATCGTTCAAGAACAGTATTTTAGGAGCACAAGCTCTCTTCAAATTTATAGAATTGTAAATATGGTATGAGGAGAAGAAACTGTGCACCAGGTATACATAGTGTGACATGTTATGGTTGAAGATCTACTTCTCTATAAATAGAGCTAAGCTTGTATTAAATAAGTTGACTCTACCTTAACTAATAGTCACTCCTATGCAATCCATTTAAAAACTTTACCTTCTTTTTAAAAGCATTGTCCACTCTTTATTAAAATAAAATTTCTCCAATTGTAATATAATAAAGGCAAATATAAAGTCTGAAAGGCAACCCTTAACCCTCGTCTGCCAACTACTTAACCTAGTCTGATTAGTTGCCTGTTGTACTCAAATTGCGAATATATTATTTAGGTTGATAACAGTATTTTAGCTAAGCTCTAAAACTTACCGTTACTTTTGGCCCACTTCAAAGCGTCAATTTGAGTTCACACCTACACGAACACACGAATACTCTTACACCCACACAGCTACACTCAATAAATTATCAGGCTTCAACAGCAGTTTTTAGTTCTGTGCCCTTTTTTTTTATTTTTGTTCGGGGGTTTTCCTTTTTTTTTTTTGTTTTTGTCACTTTTGGTCACACACGTCGTATAAACCGCAGAGTATTAAAAACTCATTAGGCCCACACTTGGTTTTTTATGCGCTTTTTAATTTATGCAAATATCGAGCGACCCCAAACTAACACACACCGGCCGGAAGTAGTACCCAAAATCTATTTTTTTATGCTCTTTGCTGGCTAACTTTCGGCAGCGAAAGTAAATCGAATGTCAACCACACTCGCACACTCCGTGAGCTTCGTGAGTCGTGAACACGTGCCAAGACGTGACCTACGCCAAGCGTTAAATTTTAACAGCAACTGAGAATCCTCAGTCAAGTTTTTCGGCTAGTACAATAAATTGCGTACGTTTGGTCAGAAATCGAGAGAAGACTTGTGCTTGATATAACAACTTCACACTCACGTCGACTAAATCCGCTTAAGACAAACTGACGACTGATTCTGTGCCACACTACGCAGCCAGCCAACTTGGCCAACTTGGCGGTGTCCCGGCTGTATTTGATAGATACGCGCGGAGGCGACTCCGACAGCGGGTGGCATGTTCGTAGCAGCAGGCAACGGACGGAGTTGGTGGCGTTGACGTGGTCGTGCTTTGCAAACGAAACGTTGGCAAAGCCAAGCAGCGTTTTAGAGAGCGGAACGTTTTGGGCATGGCACAAGAAGAGCGTCAACTAAGAGCGGCGCCTGTTTCATTGCCACAATGTTCCAGCATGGGCGCAACAATTTGCCACATTGGAATGTGTAACATTGGAAGGCTCTGGCTCTATCTCTGGCTGTGGCTCTGGTTCTGACTGTTGCTGCTGCCCCGCCCGTAGCTTGCACTGTGGGCGCCCCCTACACACACAATGTGCACTGCCTGCAAATGCCGGTTAGGCAGTCCATTAGCCGCGCTGTCGGCCGCTTTGTTTGCCCAATTAAATGCCACATATGTCATAAGCCAGGAGGGGAGCAAAATGCTGTTTTTTCCGACTTTTTAATTAATCATTTATAAGAGTCATATGAGGCAGGAGGCAGATAAAGTAGAAGAAAGAAAAAGATTAAAGCGTCATAGTGCCGTCCGTCAGTGGCGCCGCCGACTACCCGACGACCCGACTACACTTGCAATTAGTTGGCAAATAAATGTTGCGCCTAATTGTGAGCCAAATAATGAAATGAGCTTAAGATATACAATTGGTTAGCATAATTTTATTGGCTTGATGACGTCAAGTTGACTGCAGCAAACAAATCAGCTGCCTCTCCAAGTCTCGAGTTCCAGCTCCCAGTTCCCAGTGCCCCATGCTAATGAGCCGGCTCCTGCTTTGGCCACACTTGCACGTTGTTGCACATGTGGCCTAGTCCCTCTATACGCTAGGGGCACTTGTGCTTTGCATATGAAATGGCGCACATAATCAGCAGGGTTGCGACCCAACTGAACCCGAACCCTAAACCCTGCACGGTACTCGGTTGTAAAAATGCTAATTAGGCGTAATTCGCATAAAATTCGCAAACATTTGCGCTGTTGCAGTTGTAGGCTCCAGCCTCCTGCAGTCTCCAACACCAGGGCTGCAATATGTATGTGACAACAACAACAGCTCCAACGCGGCACTATAGTTTCGACTTGTTGTCGCTTGGCTTTTTGGGCTTTGATTTACGAGCTTGCCAACAGCAGCCACACACTCGTCCATCAACCCATTGGGGTTTCCTTGCCCCCCCAACCTACTCCCAACAGCAGCCCAGCTGCGGCCCATTGGCAATGCCAATCGTCAGCTCATCAGTCATCGGTGCACCCCAGGCCTAGCTTTTTTCCCGGAATATGTACGCCTGTGGTTTGTGGGCATCTGCTAAATTATTAAGTGTACATGTAAGCCGACATAATTCTGATTGTTTTTTGGCTTTGGCTTTGGCTCCGCGCTCTGCTTTTGATATGGGCTCAATAGGGATTTGGTCATTGCTCCAATGGAATGTTACATGTTTCAGTTGTTACATGTGACTGTTTACCGAGTAATGCTGTAGGAGAATGGTGTGCATAGTAAGCCGGAGAATGGGCTTATTAAATTTGCGCAGCTCGCCGGATATTAGTTGTTGCCGCCGAAACGGAACGAATATCTAGGCAAGCCCATCGAATTTTAAAAGGTACCAACTCAATTCCAGAAGGGGAGACATGCCTGAAAATTAAATCAAAAGCATATTTTCATATATATAGCAAGAAACCCTATGAGAAAGCATAGAATCGCTGCAGGAACAGTCTCTAACCAGGCACGGTAAGAGGGAGGAAGAAATAGAGCGGCCGGAACATTTATCCCTCGGGCCCACATTTTGTCTCTACGGCCCTGTCTGTAGCATTTGGGTCTCGATACACTAAGAGTTGTCAAATATACTCCTTACGTTCTGTGAGATCTACGTGCTCTTTTCGACAGGTGGCGGATTGAAGAAAGCTTCCCAGATATGGGTTGAAAAGGGAAATTCAATACCACCCGCGAACCACGCAAGTCAGAGATAGGAAACTCCAAATCCTTCATGAATTAAAGGTATGCACATATCACGTATCTCTCGGGCGAAGCCTGAAATCCATAGAGGCCGCTTCCCCAGGTGGTGGATAGGAGAAAGCTTCCCAGGTATGTGTTGAGAAAGGAAATTCAATACCTACCGCGGACTACGCAAGTCGGAGATAGAAGACGCCATTAACAAACTCCCAACTAAGGTTGAACAAACGATAAACTCAGGTAATGTTTGGTTCTGCGTGCTTCTTGAAGAAAAGTATGCAAAAGATAAGGTATCGGTGAATTTCATATGGTCAACGGCAACACTCAGGCTTCAAAAGTAAGTCACTGTCCTTGAGGGGAAGTCAGTGTTTGAGCTCATTACTCGTCGAATTAACTACAAATGCAAAATCCTCCTGCTTCGAGAGTATCGGTTTTGGAGAATTCAAGTCACGAAACATTGATGAATGGAACCGAGACGAACCCGATTAGGGGAAATGGATTCTAAGTAGAAAAAAGAAGACATCTCATCTATGGCAGTTTATGGAACAGCAAGTGATGTCCAATGTAATGTAGGTAGGTAGAAGTGGTTGTCATTCCGATACACCTAGGCCTATGAAAGGCCTGCTGTGATAATGTGATGTAGCAAAGTTCAAATTTGAGTTCTAGCTGAAGCACCATTTTTGTCCATATTATAAAATTCAGACTTTCCTTAAAAAGTTTGTCTAGCAAATATTTTAAAGTTTTTCCTTAAAGTGCTGTGAACGCCATTGACTATTAATCCATTTGCTAACAAGAGCATCGCTCAAACTCTAACAGCTCCCGTCCCGTGGGTTTCTGTTCGTGTCACATCCTGTACGCGCCGACGCACTGAAAGGTTTTGAATGTCAGCCCAGAACTGCTGTCCATTAAATTAAGCCACGGGCGCATCAAGTTTCGGCGACCGCAAACACAGTTGCCACCGTGCCCGAATGCAAGAAAATTTCAGCAAAGTTTTCAGTTTTCCATTTTCCATTTTACGTGCTGCTGCTATACTGCGGCCTTGCTGTCCGCCCACATTTTCAGGGTGTCCCACAAACAACGACCCACTTTTGTGGTCAATTAACGGGCATTTTCCATGCCTCAAGTTGGTTTTTGTGTAATGAATTTAAATGACCCAACTGCAGCATCATCAACAGGCTGCCGCATCCACAGACAGACTCGGACTCGGAGTCGGAGAGAGACGTTCGTGCACTTTCTGTTTGATTTCGATTACCCGGCATACCATATCCTGCCTAGGCCTCCGCACCACCCAGCTGTCGCTCAACCATTGTGACAACACCTATCGCCAAAAAATTCTCAACAATTTAGCTAATGACTTCCAGTCGTGCAGTCTGGCAACGCTCCGCTCCGCCCTCGGCCCGCTGTGCAAATACGAAATTAATTATATTTCATGCAATGAAATTAATCAACTGTGGCGCCGACCAAAACCAAAATCAACTACAAGCTGGCCAACTTATCGCTAAGGAGGAGCATATCAAGTGAACTCCATTTAACCCAAAAACACACGACAAACGCCCAGCCAGCCGGCAATTCACCTGCAGACGTATTAACCAAACCAAAACCAAGCCGACCCGACCAGGTTTACTTTCTGCCAGTTTTTCCGGCTTGCCAGCTTGCGACCATTTCATTAATCACACTCAGCAAATGGGCGTCAAGGGTAGAGGTGGGGGTAAGGTGGGCTTGGGTGGGCTTGTCGGGGGCGGCTGAGCTTACATTTGGTCAATGGGCAAAAATTGAGATTAATTTATGTGGAAACAAAATATTTTGGCAAAGGCGGTTACCAACAATTTAAAGAAATTATTATCGTTTGCCGCCATTGCTTTGTTTACTAGACAAGAAATCAAATCAGGGACATTTACCAGATGTATATTTTAGGAAAATGGAAGGTGGGGATAGGCTGCTGGGAAATTCCGAGAATTCGACTAGCTGAGATACTACAGCTTAGCAGGAGCATTACAATCCCTAAGGTTTGCCTTGCAATGCCTTTCTAGTTAACATTTTAAGCCAACATTTGGAAGTCGGTATTTTAAAATACGAATCACTTCTAGTTAAAATCTCATCTGTTTAGTTCTGGTTAACTCTTCCACAATGGCTTAAAACTTGACACTTTGGGTAGGGCGCGCTGGGCAAACAGTCGGACGGACATGCCTTCTTTTTTCCCCTTTTTATCACATGGGCGATAATATTGTTGGAGAATGATGCACAGCAACACGTAGCATTTATTGTACTCCCTTTAAGTTCTATAGCTTCTCGACTAGCCCAATATAAAAGGTAAATTTACCTATTTGAGATGGTTCTAGGTCGATGACATGATGCATACTGGCTCTGTGCCCGCCGTAAAAGGATTTCATTTTTCTGCTTAGGGTTAGGTTAGGTAAGGGCGGCAGTTGGGACTGACATCCCAACTCACTTAGGCCAAGGATAGGCCCGTTGCAATACCGTTAGAGTGAGCTAGTTCACCACTCTTCCCCCCTTGAGAGGTCCCCTATAATAGGTGAAGAAGCCATCCGGCTGTCTGAATAAACCTTAAAAGGATTTTAGACTCTGTTCAGAGAGCTGAGATAAATCGTCAAGAAAGTGTGGCCTTAGGAACCTAAATCTTTTACTGCCCAGTCCAGGGCAGTGACAGAAAAAGTGTTCCAGTCTTCTGGTAAAGGTATCACATTCTGCAAGCATAGTGTGTCCTGGCAGGTTGCCTTCCTAGTTTCACAAAACCTACACATGTCTCAATTCAAGTTGCCAGTAAAAAACAGTTGTTTCCTGAGTCTACAATGTTCTGTTAATTGGAATTGTTGCCCAGTTGGAATATTTTCTTGAACCTATTCGAGTTGTAGGATCCAAGAAGTTGCTTGGCGTAAGCGCTACGTTTCGGTGCAGCCCATTTTCCGAGAAGACCTTACTTCATCTTTTAACAGCTCTCTTATAGGATGTCTGCCAATGCAAATGTAAAGTTCACGCTCTATTAGTGGCTTTGCAGCACTATTCCTGGTGACCTCATCAGATTCTTTGTTCTTAAGAATATTCTTATATCCCGACATCCACTCTGTTTTATTGTCCTAGATGATTCAATTTAGCTTTTGTTTCCCAGACCAACTCCGAGGGGTAGAGCAATGTCTTTACATTTCCTATCTAGGCTAAAGTTTTCACATTGGCCTATGGCCCATACCTCTGCTTGAAATATTTTTATACATATACCCAGAACTTCTGACAGTCGCGTTCCTGGTCCGGCGACTCTCACTACAGTGCCTTCTTTAGTCAAGGACCTGTCGGTATACCACGCGATTGTGTGTCTTTTCATATGATGTATCTCCTCTACTACTACTATTACTCATTCTGAACTCCTAAGTGGAGCATAGAGCTTTGGAGATTTCCACCTTGTCGTGTTGAGCGGGCTCATTAGGGGCGAGGAATCCAAGAGCGATGCCGCCGGTAGCATAGCTATCGTTAGGGCCACCCAAGCCTGTAAGGTTGAGAAAGAGTCCTGAAGCTAAGAGCAGTTCAAAACAAAGTTCTAGTTCGTCAGCTACTATAGCACTTATTATGTGACCTTTGCCAATTTCCTCGGCTGATTTTCTTATCAGCGTTACTTTTATTTGATGTGTCACTATGAAATGAAGAGGTGTAAATTCCAGTGCTGCTGTAGGACAAATTTGCATGACTTCTGTCCTACCTAGCATCACAGGCTAGCCTCCTTATTTCTTAAGGAGGGAGGTAAAATCCACCTGAGGTCTCCCACCAATTATCCGCAAGTCAGCATCAGCCTTATGACCATTATGAATTGTTTGCAATGGTCTTTTCTTCGTTCCCTTCATTTGTGCCAACTATAAAAATTTCAAGACCTTTCCAGACCTCGCATCTATGTTATGCCCTATGGGCTTATGATACACATAAACAACTTAAGCATACCCAAATTCTTAGAAATGTCTAAGCAAAATACTGGGGATACTATGGAGAGTAAATTAGGAATGCTTTACGTGGAAACGAAATAAATATAATTCTGTTTTTGCCCGGTAGATAAATTTCATAAAAAAAACTGTGTCAAAAAGGACAGGAAGTAAATCCTTAAGCTCAACAAAAATAAATTAAACAAAGAAATTCCTGAACTAAGTTTAGGTTCATACAAAAATTTTTTTTTTTAATTTCAATTTGCTTTTTATAATCGTGCCAAATCGAGTAAATTGTATTAAAAAAGTCCCTTTAAAAACCAGCATGGCAGTATATATAAATTTTGGAACGTAGCTTTAGGTCTCCTAACCATTGTCATGGTATGAGTAACGTAGCAAATATTTCATCCTTTAAAAGCTTGCAAATAGCGTATAAACAAACCAATTTAAGTGTAGACACCAACCGAAAGCGTAACGAATCTTGTTTTTAACTTGGCAAAATTATGGCTTAGCTATAAAAAGTGACAATAAAATAACAATAATATAGCTTAGTAGCACAGTTCTATGTTATTTTATAACATAATATTAACATTAACAGCTGCTTTACAGCAGCTTTAACACAACAGCCCAAAAGTATGCCATAATTTCGTTGTACTTATATTTGCAAGCCACTAGAGGGCGTTTTGCCAGCAACGATAAAATGTGGAACTAAAAATAACTTGAAATAAAATTCAAAACGATGAAAGATCTTGAGTTGGTTGAAAGTCGTCGCCAACTTAAATAAACATTAACTAATCTTTTTTATTTTTAACTAAATATTTAAAGCGTTAACACAAAGAGTCAGATTTTTATACAGATAAAATTAAATTAAACTCGCTAAAGCCCCAAAAAGTAGCTCTCAGTGGCAGCCAACGCAACGCATTGCGTTCAGTAGCGCGATCGACGCACACCTGAGCAGAGCTAACAAACTCTACGGCAAAAAGTAAGATAAGCTACGTAATTAGCAAAGATATAATATATAAAAAATTGTAGGTGTGTTTAAATCATAACAAGTCTGAACAATATAAACTAATTTTCTATGCATTGACAAAAAACTGCGGCAAATTTGACATATATAAGTATATAAAGCAAAAGTGACACAAAAGTATATTATATACTTACATATACATAGAAAAAAGTCACCTGTGTGTGCGCGAGTTTTGTGATAAGATAATGCTGGATACGGCGGCGGAGCAACAACGTCAGCGTTTAAACTGTGATAACAAACAATGAGACAGTACAAAAATAAATAAATAACCTGCTAAACTAATTTATAAATAATTTACTTAAATTAGTCATAAGTGCATTGATGTCTATATAACTAATTGAAATGCAGCGTGCGTGTATATACAACAACAACAACAACTATATACTACATAAATGTTTTCAATGTGACAATAATAAAGCATATATGTAAAATAGTAAATAGTAAATATGATAATATTTTATAGGAGATATGCTTATATGAGCAGCTTCCGCTTGAGAGCGCTCCCAACAACAGCAAAAAAAAAATCAAAATGGCATTTTAAATTATATAAATTAGGTTACCGGCCAAATGCGCCGTTTTGGCCATATGTTGTCATACACAATAAATATGGCTATCAGCAAGGCCTAAGGCTGCGCAGCGACGTCGCCGCTTGGTCCAGCAAAATGGTCAAAAGCTCAGCCCGCAGCGTTCAGTGGCGTGTAGAGTTAAAAAAAATAAAATAATAACATAAAAAATTTAAGCATTTAACTTGCGGAATCAACAACTAAAAATTACACAAAAAACCAAATAAAAATCGGAAACAATTACCTGCAGGTTTTCCGTGTATTTGTGGCATAATTGACTGACTGTGCGGCAAAAAGTAATCGAACGAAATCGCGGCAAGATCTATAAAACCCACTAATAAAAAAAATTGAAAAGTAAAAACTGCTTGAGTTCGGAAACTCATCAATTAATAGAGTTACTATTTTGGTTTATAAACATTTCGATGGGAACAACCCGCCGCCCTTGATGGGAACCTACCTGCTCCATATCTGCACATATTAAAAGTCTAGCCGCTTTCTTGACCTGTCATTAACCAAGTCTCGCTCTAGGTCGTTGGCAGACAGCGCCAGCGTTAGGTCGGGCTATTGCTCTTGTTGGCCTTAATGGAACCACTCTGTGGTGGCAAGTCAGCGAAGTACACTGTGAGAAACTAGATGTGAAAAGCCCAAGTACGAACGAATTGTAAAGTGAATGAAAAAAAAAAATACTTAAGTGTCTTCAACAGTAATGGATCCACGGGGGATTTTGGGTTTGGGAGGTATACCTGGTACGAGGCAAACCGGATCCTTTTCCATAATTCTAAAAAAACGCTTAAACTTTATACGTAATTTTTTTTTAATAGGCTGTTAATTATAGTGATTCTTGGTGCAGCTGTACGCTTGAACCGGAACTAAAATTTTACCAAAGTTCATATTTAATTTGACTCTCATATCATCTCAAAAAGGCTTAAATGATTTTTTTTTAATATTTAATATTTTCCAAAATTTAAAAAAATGATTCAGAAGGATGATACTTTTGATAGATTGAAATTTATCTCTTATACCTTTAAGCCACAAAAATTTTAAATGATATTGGCAATCTAAACCTAAATCAGAAAATATGTTTTTTTTTTGCCATTCGGACCAAATTTTATGCTGAGGTAAATTTTATACAGGGTGCGCCATTTGAATGTGGTCGATGGAAATATTGAAGCAGACACCGGCCCAAACAGTCAGTTTCTGATCATGCAGTGGAGTTTGATGGATAGTATGAGGATTTTCTTTCCCCCAAATGCGACAGTTTTGTTTATTTACAGTGCCAGATAGCGTGAAATGGGCCTCATCAGTCATTAAAATTCGCTCCCAAAAATCGGGCAATTACATTTAATGAACATTGTCACTATTTCCGCGCGTTCTTTGGGCGTGAATCGATTCATGGTTAAAATTGTAATGCAATAACCTTTCCAAAATGTGTTCGACGACGTCAATCGGTTGAAATCTGTCAAAGTTATTCAACATTTCCATCGACCACATTCAAATGGCGCACCCTATATATTTTAAATTGAAATTGGAGTCTCATAGCTCTTTGATTATTAAATAGCATTGGATTGGTCCTAATGGTCTTAAATCATATCCAATATTTATTTTGTCCATATTTTGATCAAAAATTTGGCCAATCTGTTACAACACTCAATCTCTTCCTTTTCAATGCTGATATCGACTGTCAAAATTTGATTCCACTAAATTTATTATTATTAGTCTTTTAGCTGTATTTTGCTCGACTTTTACTACCCAAATTTTCTCGCAGTGTACTTGAGCGTTGTGCGCTCATTTCGTAGTAGGCAACGCACCGTAAGCTCTGTGACGTCATCTAAGTGTGGCAAATGAGCTGCAATGAAATCGTTTCGTTTCAGTTTTGTTTGTGGTCATTAACATGACGGCGCAAACACATGCAACTGTTGCATTGTTGTTGTAGTTGTTGTTGCTAGTTGTTGCAAGTTGTTGTTGTTGCTAGTTGTTGCTTTGTTGTGTGTAAATTCGGCTCCAGCAGCAGCTTGAGTAGCAGCTAAAGCAATCGCTGCTGCTCACCTTTCCCATGCTGCGTGCGGATATATTAATAATCAACATTTTAATAAAATTCAACAAATACAAATACAACAACAAAAACAATAACAGCAGCAATTTGCCACAGCACCAGACTACCAGTTAACTGTTGTTGTTGTTTTTGTAGCTGCTGCTGCTGCCAAAGAGAGCACAAAGAGCGTAAGGGAGCGGCAGCGGAAGCAGCAGTGAACTTAGCTTTTTGTTATTTTGTCATTTTAACTCTGACGTTGCTCGGGAGCGGTCGAGGCGATCGTGAAGCGGTTGTTTCTCTTACCATTAAAGCCGGCAATCAGTGGAAACAACAACAACAACAATAGCAATTCTACTAAAAACAATTAGTTGACACATAAACGTTACTGATAAGAATATTACAATTACATCATTATAGCCATGGCTACAGTAAGCTTGTAGTTAGTTAGCCAAGTGTGTGATCAAGACCTAACAACCTCTTTTGTTTGCAGCTTATTCCTGCCGTATAGTTCCTGTGCTGCCCACAAACCATGGCCTCCAATAATACCACCACAGATTTGGATATTCAAGTGAATGTTGAGGACTTGCCCATAACCTTCAAGGTAAGTTCAGATAATCACTCATTGCAAACAGAGCGCGTAATTTCACCCGAAATTTATTGCGAAATTAACAAACCAAATGTTAAATATTTAAATGCCAACTGTCTGTGACTTGCCTAAGCAGCGCCACCAAAATCCAAACGTGCTACATCCATCTATCCAGACCGTAAGTGACACGCATGAGTTCCGCTTGGCTGCGCCGCAGCGACGCTTTGTTGTGGCACACATCCGGTCGTTGGTTGGATGCAAATTCAAAGCACAGGCCCTGGCAATGACAACGGCACTCAATGAACCCGTTGGTTATGGGCCCTATAAGTTCTGACTTGACTCCGGAAGTTGTATGCATTGCTCACGCAGCTCTCTCTGATTGCAGGTTAAATACATTGGCTCGGAGCTGGCACGCGGCCTCTGGGGCATTAAGTACACACGTCGACCCGTGGATATACTGGTTGGCGTGGCCAAGAATCTGCCGCCCAACAAAGTGCTGCCCACCTGCGAGCTGACCGTGTCCACAGCAGGCGTTAATCTGGAGATAATCTCGCCCAAGACAAGCAACAATCATTGGAGCTATGCCATAGATACTATTTCATATGGCGTGCAAGATCTGGTCTTTACGCGTGTCTTTGCCATGATAATAGTCAAGGATGAGTCGGAGCCGCATCCATTTGAGGTGCATGCCTTTGTCTGCGACAGTCGCGCCATGGCACGCAAGTTAACCTTTGCCCTGGCCGCCGCCTTTCAGGATTACTCAAGAAGGGTTAAGGAGGCGGGTGAAACGGATCAGGGCTCAGCAACCACACACAAAGACACAATAACACCGACGCGGCAAAAGTTTGCCATAGATCTGCGCACACCCGAGGAGATACAAGCGGGCGAGGAGCAAGAAACAGAGGCGTAGCTGCTTAAGAAAGATCGGGGTTTCTTTTTTGTAATTAATGTGATGGTTACCTATTTATGTCGTCCTGTAAATTTAAAAGTTCTCTCACCTGGTATATAGTATTTATGTACAATGTATATGTATGAGCCTCATACAGCTAACAATCCAAAGTCTAAACCTTAAAGCTGTACAAATTTGTTCTGTGCACACTAAATAAAGCAAGTTATATTTTAGAACTCGGAGCGAACTCTCTCTCGGGAACTTACTCTTAGTTTGGTCGCTTTTAGTTGGCCAACTCGATCGTTCAGAGACTGAATGCCGCTCGGAAAACTCAGAACACTCAAACCTCAGCACGATGGAGCTTGCTAACCTACTATAACCTGGTAGTAATCGAGGAGCAAGCCCGTCGAAAGAGGGTTAAAGGAAACGATTCTCTCTACGATCCTGTCGAGATGTGCTTATCATGGGCTTAATTTATAGGTATTTTCTTTTATTTTTTGTCAATCAGTGGAACAACAATTCTAAGCTTAATATGCATCTTTGCAAAATGGCCATTAAAACTAGAGTAGTCAAAAAAAAGTCAATTATTAGGAGCATTCGATTAAATAATTGCCTAGTTGCAAATGAGTGGGACGGCGCAAGGAACTTTAGTGGCTCCTGCACGCTTTTGACTTAACGTTTCTTTGTGGGCGGGTGCGGCTTTTTGGATAGGTCACTGCTGGAGCAACTTCTGAACTGCATCTAGCTGGCATCGGCGCGGAACAGAAAACGACGCTTACGAGCATCCATTTTGATGGGCGTAATCTCAGCCTGCTGAGCTTGCGTTTCGGAAGTCGCCTCGTTTGTGTCCAGCTTGCTTGCGGTTACCGGCACTGTTTGCACCTTGGTCATGGCGGGCTCTGCAGCTGTTACTCGCTTGTAAATTGGCACAATAACTTGCTCCTGCTCCGGCTTAATCTGCTCTTCCTGCGGCTGCTCAACGGGCCGCTGACTCTCTGGCTGAGCGTTGGTCTCCTGCACTTTGTTGCTTTGTATCAATGTCATGGGCTCAGCAGCACCTGGCGTCAGCACCAGCTCCATGGGTCCCAGTTGTTCGTTCTTTGGCGTTTGATCCAGACGTTCCTTCACCAGTTCTACAATATCATCTATGCTAATGGGTGGCAAAAACGCTTCCACTGCAGCATCGCTTTCAGTTGCATTAATCTCAGCCGGCTTCTCCTCGGGCTTACTTATAGACTGCGGTTCTTCATCGGGCGCGGCTATAACTTGCACTGGTATCTGATACATCTCCGATGGCAGCTGATGATTCATCATGACTATGTTGGTAATGGGTGAATCATGCTTTAGTTTCTGTGGCTGCTCAGCCTCCAAAAGCTGCTCCTCAACGGAAGCTTCCTTTTCGGTAATTTCGGGCTCTGGCAGCTTCGCCTCTTCAATGGATACAGCCTCATCTGCGTTTTGTGTCTCATTTTCCTCCTGTAAAGTGCTCTGCTGTGGCTCGATAGTCTCAGCCATGTCCATGACGGCCGCAGCCTGTTCCGTCTCAGACTTTATAAGCTCATTTTTTTTTAATGTATTCAGAAAATCGGTTATAAGTTGTTCCGCCTCTGCAGCCATAGCTGGATCGACGGGCTTGAAGCCGCCAATGGACTCCTTTTGAGCTTCGTTGCTGGCACCAACACTGCTGCTGTTATCCAATACTTCCTCTACTAAGGGACTGTGCTGTTCCATTTCAGGCGTGGCAGCCAAGCTCTCAGGCGCATCAGCGGGCTTTGCTTCCTCCATGACTTCTAGCGCCAACTCAGCAGAATTGTTAGGCTCAACAATGGCTGGTTCTACGGTTGCTTTTGTTAGTTCTATCTTCTCCGTGACTGCAGCTTCAGCTTCAGTTGGCTTTTGCTCCGCTTCTGCTGGCTCTCTGTCCTTGGGAAAGTCGAAAGTCTCAACTATGACTGCGGGAATCTCCTCATCAGCTTCAATGGGCGCAACTTGCTCCATATTCGTTGCAATTTCTATTTTTGTGGGTGCTGCCTCTTGGACCTTGGCTGGTTCTTCTGGCTGATCTGGTTCCGCTATCACCACAGCAGCCTCGGAGGCCTGAGCTATAGCATCTTCCACTGGTACTATAGCTACAGCTGGCTCTGGCTCGGGTTCTGGCTTGTTTGTCAGCTGATTAAACATGGTCTCCAGTTTAAGTGTTGGCTTGGGTTCATGAAGCTCTACTTGCACAACTGCCTCGGTCACCGCCTCAGTCTCCTCTGCGGGTTTTGCTGTGCTGGCTGAACTAACCTTATTGAAATTGGCGGGTCTTTTGCGATTTGAGTTAAAAAGCTCGTTACGAGTTGGTGTTACAGATACCTTAACCACCTGAGGCTTCTCTTTTGGGACTGTGCTAGGGCGTGAAGGAAAACGCACGGGCTTAGCTGGCTTGGACTCCAAAATAGCTTCTGTGACCACTGGCTTGGGCTCTTCAACAACTTCGTTGACCAACGGGGCTGCAGCTGTAGTTGGAGCTTTGCGATGCGTTTGTGGCTTGTTGTAGCTTAACGCGGGCTTACGACGATTTGGCTTTGGCTTGGGTTTTTGCACCTTTACCGGCTTGGCTAATTGCTCGGGTGCGGACGCGGCGGCTACTTCATTGTCCAAAGGTTTTTGAGCTGGTTGTTCCACGGCTGGTTGTGCCGGCTCTTTGTCAACAGTAGGTTGCTTTATAGACTCCTCCTGCTCCTCAGTGGACAGTCCAAAATTGCTGTTCAGTTCATAATATTTGGCAGAGTCTTCACATTCCATGGTCATATCCTCGCGACGCATGCAGGTGAATGATTCCTATGTGCAGAGTAAGAAATATATGCTACGTAATGTACCTATGTCCCATATGACCTACCTGACTGAAAATAGTTTCTTCTGGACAAATGAAGCTCCAACGGAAAGTTTGTTCCTTGCCATCGGCATAGGTAACTGGCAGACAAACATGGAAGATTTGGCAGTCGTTCTCCACATCAGCATAATAGCCATAGCTTTTGTTGGCACACGAGAAGTTGTCGGTAATGTCGGCACGTATCGAAGTGGCATTACTGGGCAAAGTTAAAGTGCCCACCAGAGGCGCTGCTTCCGCTGAGGGCTGCTCCGCGGTCTCCTCTGTCATTTCCTGCTCTTGCTGCACTGCCGGCGTTGCATCCTCGCGTGCCACAAACGGCATATTCTTTCGCTGCATGGAACAAAGACATGAGTTGGGAATATCATTAGCGCATTAACGCATTTCAGCTAAGAGCGTGCGTGCTGCGCATGCGCAAACATGTTCCACCAGCACGTGACTAAGGCTTAGAGTGTAACTACTTTGAGTTGGCCAGCAATGAGCTACAAATTGGCTAAATAAAAATTTCACTTGTGTTCTAATTTTGGACTATTTGCCGGCTTGAGACTTGTTCGACGACGTGCCTCAAGTTGAAATTATATGTTTTCCCAGTTGAGCAGTTGGTCAACTTGCGTGCACTTCGCACCTGCAGCAGTGCGAAGGTCTTTTATGGTGCGCGCTGTAATTGAAGTTACTTTCGAATGTGTTCGGGGCGAATATTATCACATAGGACAATTTTGGACTTGTCGATTTGTTATTTATTATTTTGAGCATTGCATTTTAATTAGCTTAAAAACAAACTTTCTTTTAGAGTACCAATTTGAGATTATAGCTGCTGAGTCAGCTGTCCAACTAGTTGGCCAATTTCTGACCACACGGGTCTGTGGACCCATCATAGTGCACATTCTTGCAGCTGTCTATAAATATGGGCTCTCTATAATACCCCCGCTGCGATACTTAGTCTTTAAAAGGCTAAACGTTCAGCATATTAAGTATGCTAACTAGAAGTCTGACTGGGATTGGGCCTGGGCCTGGAACTGGGGACTGTAGGAATGACTGATTTTGCGTTATGCTTATGCAAATGCCAGACACATTAAAATTTCATACTAAATGCCCAGCAAGGCAAATATTTCATTAACAGTTTTTCAAGCCACTTTCGTGCATGTATCGATTTCCGTTAAGTCGGCGCAAACGGAAGTTTGTCACTTGGTCGAATGTGTTCCCTGTATTGATTGGTGGCTACCAACGATTACGCACCTGAAAAGCAAGCGGTCCCGCACTGCAATGCAGTGCCAAGCAGAGCAAAACACAAACTGATTTCCACATTTTCCACAAAACGCTGCTTATTCTTATCACTTGAGATTTATCACTTGTTCTTGTCAAATTGACTTCACTCGATTCACTTTTTTACTCTGTTTTTTGGTATTATTTATTCGTCAGTCCGTGCTCTTATCGTATACACATTTGCATAGTAATCCTTTGTGTGTGCGTGTGTAGATGCGTGTGTGAGTGTGTTAATCCAAGGCTTGCACTCGCACTGTCTGCTACGCTCTCTTAATAGACCTGCTCTGGCACCGTTGGCGGAAAAATACAAACTGCGACCGACGAGGCTCTGCGACGCCCAATTTATATATTCTTCACTTTGATTTATTAAGAATGCAAAAGCAGAGAAACCCAACACACACACACGCACACATACAGCGACAATTACAGGTGCGTAGACAAACACAACGAAGAAAAAGGCAAAGCCAAAGTCAAAGAAATGTAGGCGACAACAACAACGACAACGACAACGACAACAACAGCAACAATGCCAAATGTTCATTGTCGTCGCTTCTGCGCATACGTGCCAGCTTTTGTCTATGTGTGCGTGTATTTGTGTCTGTGTATGGGTTCAATTTTGTGTATGTGTCTGTGTCCCTTTCTTGTCTATACAAAAGTTTGGGCGCGCTTGCGCTTAAAGTGTGCCGCTGGTCACAATGCGGAGTGTGGAACGCATTTTGTGGATGGTAAGTAAAAAGAGCATAAAAGTCTCTTACTCTGACAATTACTATGAAAAAAGAAGTCTTGGCGAATATTTTTATTATTTTTTACACAGGATAGTGGGATAAGTGTAGTTAGCGAAGATAGAAATATGAAGAATTAAAAGTCTGTTACTGCTTAAACTGCTTGGTGAGTCATGCGCTCCCATAGCATCAGTGCCCTTCCAAGTGCCACAGGCGCTGCGAATAGTGGCAGCGATAAAAGATGAGCTAAGACGAAGCTTTAGTAAGTGCCCTGATAGGACATGTATTATCCAGCAACAATGAATGGAGCTTACCCCACCCTTAGACCAGATTCAGGACTTGCACCTGATCGAGTTGATGCAGATGTGTCACCCTTTTTGAGACGAACAATTTTTTTATTTTAATAAAACAAAAACGGATTTGGATGTCAATGGAATTCTTTATTCCTGTGAAAGTACATTCGATGCCATTATGTATGAACTCGATTTCTTTTGCATGGCCACCACGGGCACGCTTGCAGAAGTCCAGACGCTGAACCCAATTTTCGAAGGTTTTCAAGCATAAATCGGCCGATACTGTTGCAATTTCACGTTCGATATTCGTACAAAGTTCATAAATCATCGCTGGCTTGTTGGCATAGACCATGGACTTGACGTAGCCCCACAGGAAATAGTCGAACGGAGTCAACCGAGGCGTCCAATTGACTGGGCTATTTCGTGAGATAACACGTTCACCAAACTTCGCTGTGTCACTTGTGGCGTCGTCCTGTTGAAAAATATCAGGTTATCATTGAGCTGTAGCGATTCCCATTCACAGTAACATGCCGGTCTTGATCATCACGGAAGAAGTACGGCCCAATAACGCCGCCGACCCTTAAATCGCACCAAACCGTAATTCATGGAGTACGTGTGGATTGCTGCCTGACCAATGAAGCATATTTTGCTTATTGACGAAGCCATTCAGCCAGAAATGAGCCTTGACGAAAATCCGGATCATTTTCACGTTGTTGCTTAGCCCAATTCACGAACATACAAGAGACGCTTCTGGCGGTCAAGCGGCTTCAGTTATTGCGCCAATTTGATCTTGTAAGGATGTAGGCCAAGATCTTTTCGCAAAATTCGCCACAATGACATCACAGAGATGCCCAACGACGACGTGTAGGAGACTGATTGGGGTTCCTCAATTGATGCGCTAGCGGCAGCAATATTCACGACACTACGGGCACTTTTTTGTCTCACTGGGATTTAAATTTTTCCACTAGACGTTGTTGATCTGGCAGGACAATTATGACGACCATAATTGGACGTAGCGCTCTTAAAGTTGAAGCCAATGACTCAGAATTTCGGTAGTAGGGAATTTCAAAGCTAGCCGTATATGAAGCTGCTATCTTGTTCAGACTATCTTAAGAGGTCCAATACGAAGTCATTTACGCTAAGTTTCCGAACTATCAGAACTGCCAATAGCTGTTTTTTTTTTAATCGTTTTACTTGATTACCATCTAAGACAGCCATAAAGACGAGCTGCGACAAACAATACGATGATTGTTGTACTTCCGATGTTTTGTCGTCGTACTCTACTCACGATGTTGACTAGCGCCAGCGTAATAAAAACAATTTTTTTTTTACTACATAATTAATAAGTTATCCAAATGAGTTTTTATTGCTTCTCGCTATTTCCGAAGCCATTGGCCGCAGTAGCTTTCGCTTTTCGAGGTACCCTCTACGTGATGGGGACAGAACTATGAGCAACCCAGGGGCGGTTTGGGGAGCAGAGAGTCAGGTACTATATGAGCGGGTTATGAGTTAAATTAGAAATTCATAATTGATGCGTAATGTTAACGAGTTGGTAATGGCTACTGCGCGAAATGGTAGCAAAGCATTCTAAATTACTAATGCGCCTTAATAGGTATCGGGTTTGGTTTTTATTTTTATTTTTTGGGTTTTTTTTCGTTGGCTGTGTGTGAAAGTCACAAAATGATGATATTTCGTTTGTTGCATAATCCTTTACCTTTTTTTGGCCATGTACTTGGCAAGCCAATGAACCCTGACGAATTAGCAGCTCCCATGGGAGAGGCGTTGTAGACTGTCTTAAGCCACACTTGGTACACATAAAATTGCAATCTCACGTTGCTCACGCGCTGTCTGCGCTTGCTACGAAGATCTTTCGAATCTTTCGAGTGTAATCTGTTAGTCAATTTCCAAGTAAATATAGAAAATTCTTACAATGATACTTAGTAGCAATGAATACTCTCTATGGGTTATTGGATAGTATTAGAAGTATTTGTGATAACTGCCTTTGAGGTCTTCTTTTTAGACTGAAGACATTAAAATGTCTGCATGGATTTTGCGCACTTAGCAACAAAGTTGCCTTAATGCATTTAAGCCACAATTGTTAACAGACAAACGTGCAAAGATAAGCCCGTTGACAACACGTTGCGACGTGTTAAGCAGAAATTCTACAAAAAGGGGCCTGGGAGGGGCCCAAGACTCTGGCATTGGGCTCGGGTTATGGCCAAGCTGGCTTTAACTCTGTTGGTTGGCAAAAAACATGACTGGAATTATGAAAATCCAAATTATTAATAGAGCCTCAGACTCTGTCCCGATGACAGTGCGACAAAGTCGGGAACAAAAGAGCGAGAGCGACAATAAAATAATATTATATTTAATTATTCAGGCATTTAAATTTGGTAGAAATTGTTTTTTTCTTTTTGCTCTGAAACTTGACATTTTTTATAAACTTGCATTTAATTTCGTTTCATTACATGAAAAACTTTTATATATAACTTTCTAAAAGTAATACAAAAAAATGCAAATTCCCTACAATGGAAAATGCATAGGTAAAAAGTAAAAATTTAATTGAAATTTAAAGTCCAATCGACACGTGGGCGTGGAATGCCCTGCTGCATATCATTCGACCAGCTGCATGCACCGTGTCGTATACGTGATATACATGAGGCCACTTTCTAGGCCCAAAGCAGTTCAATTAATTAAATCTTTTAGAGCTTATAGAGTAGTAGCCACCAATCCAGATGTCAAAGTCTACTCTTGGCACTCCAAATGACAGTCGCACGTTCAACGCCGTCATTTATTAGACCAGAAGAAATTCGCTTCGAAATTTAATGCACACAGTTTAGACATTTTTTGACTAGGTTGGGAGGTAAAAAGTTGACATTTTTCACATTTTTAACAAAATATCTGTGACAAACCTAAACCTGTAATTATTATTCTAAAAGTCATTTCCAGGTAAACAGCATTTTTAATCGAAAGGGAGTTACGTAAATTTGCTTCTTCCTCTTGATGTATAAACGTAATTATTCTCTAGAATCTAAAATTTCAATCCTAAACAATTGTATCAGTCATAGCACACACCACTGTACATTTTCATCAAAATTCAATCTACTACGTATCCAGATCACATCTGGACTCTTAGCAAGTGACACTGGTCACGCCGCACTTTTATATTCCTTTCCTGGCGTATCGATCAGATCTTATGATCACGAAACTATTTCATAACAAGAAATTTAGATCTCTTCTCCCAAGTCGGGACACTTGTGTTGATGGCAGCCCCTGTGAAAACCTCCGGTGGCAACAATGGTTCAAGGATGGGGCCAAAACTGAGCAGGTTCTCTACCTCAATGGGCATCTGGTCCAGCGTCTTTCAAGCGGAGATGCATGCCATAGAGATCTGCACCCCAATTATCCTTTTCAAGGGAACTAGGGAAGCAAACATATGCATTTCTTCAGACAGCCAAGCTGCTATTAGGGCATTATCATCCTGGAGCATCTCCTTCAGTTAGTTAGTTGGGCCACAATCAAAACCATGATAAACAAATGGGCCGCAGGAGAACATAGGAGATACAGGTTCTCCCCTCCGAGACTTCGACAAGCAAAGCTGCTTGTCAAACCTCTGGATGCGATCAAGACAAAAAGTTCTTGGCAGAGCGTACCTAAAGCTCCTGATAGCTTACCTATCTGGCCACCACACCTATCGGACTCTTCAGAGTGCAGACTCTGTCTAGAAGACGATGTAACCACCCGCTATATTCTCTGTGACTGCAGATCCTGTCACATGGGAAAGGAACGGACTAGTCCCTTCCATCTTAGGCCAATACCAACAAAAGACCTACTGCTATTCATGCGGAAAGCATGAATATGGGTCTGAGTGCCCCTCTTCTTTGTTAGGAACGCTATTTCGGAACAAAAAAAAAATCTAAAAGCAGCCAGATGAGTTTTGGTCAAAAATCATCTTCAGTTATAAACCTTATTTCCGCCTCTCTGGTTATACCAACAAGCAAAGCTGCCGCATATGGGGATTAACAAAACAAACCAACAGATAACCCGGAATTTTTACAGACTCGCATCTATTTCTAATCTTTCTAATCGTTTTATAAAAATAAAAATTTTTCTATCTCCCATGATTTTCAAGAGCGAACCATTTGGTTCAAAGGCTTCTCCAAAAAGATTAAACATTTCTTCCTGAAACACTCGATGAACAGCAATTTTCGAATAAAATGGGCTGGGTTGATAATAAAAAAAACTGTGTTGGAATTTTTAATACAGCCCATAGGCTTGCACATGTACATAATATTAATATTAAAAATGTCTTATTGAAATAAATGTGACCAAATATTTGTTCAATTCAGAGTGCTGCAATTGTGACTACAATTGATACTTCCTTTTACATACCCATCCGTAAAAGATTTTGGATTTTGACAAACTCTGCACGTCGCTTGTCCACTTGCTATTTACCGTTATTTCACCGACATTTTGTAAATGTTTTTATAGAACGCCAGCGGGGGCAGAGGATCAAGCAAGAGATTTGGCAAACTCATTTTGCTTAAAGAATTTCAATTGATTTTCGACTCATTTCGCAACATATCGAGACCAGATTTTATCAGAGGCGTATGTCAAACGCCCACGTCCTCCTCCCAGTCCCAGTGGCTGACCATCCCATCCCACCAAACAGAATCAAGTTTAGAAAGTTCGCTCCGTGAACTAAACTGAACTAAACTATTTCTCTTATCATCAATTATGTGGCACACGTTTGCAGACACTTCTTGCCACAACGTGTAGCTCCCACGCAGGCGCACAGCGACTTCGACAGCGTTGTCCAGAGGCCACATAGACAAAAGAGCATTGAATTTTTATGGCCAATTTTATTGATTGTAATTTTGCTAATTGATAAACCTTTCTTTGCACGAACAGACCTCAATGTGAGTGAGAAAGACTGAGGGGGACCTAAGCATGGATGGAAAGAGGGACGGGGGGACGGACGGATGGAGAGCTGAAGTGGGCGGACATACGATGGGCTTCACTTGATAAGGCGTGTTCGGGCATGTCAATTCGCTTTTCTTTACATTTCACATTTTTATTGCAATGCGTGCTTTAGCTTAAATGCTAATCAAGGTTTTCTTTCAATTAATGCACTGAAAGAAAAAATGTCAAGCAAATAATGTGAGCAGAGTTTAGATCTGAATATTCAAAGCATTTCTAGATTAAAGACAAGCCAATGGGTATATTTTTTTCGAAAACACTTATCCTAAACATTTGAAACAAATTTTTATGGTATAATGAAGTATAGTACTTACATCTTTGAAATATTAAAAAATAAATGATTATGAGAGAGAGAGCTTGCGTGGCATATTTAACTTTATAAATTTATCTAAAAAAAACTTTTATACATACCTTAGAGAAGTTATTTAAAAAAATCATAAAAATGTTTCAAAAAAAGGCGCACAAAAAAAAACAAAACAACGTTGACTGCGGCGCCGATGCACTCGGCTTTCTGTTTCTTCAATGAATTGCGGATTTCTCACATTTCATTAATTTCTTTGTTTATTATTATTATATTTATTAAACGCACTTAATAATATCACAGAAAAAAAATTTAAAAAAAGGAAACCAATAATATGATGCAAAAAGAAACACAGACACACACATACGACGATAAAAGCTGCGACGCCGACGCACGCGTTTTGCTGCTGCTGCTGCGACGTCGCGCCTCTAACCGACGCAGCTGCGCAATACACGTTACAACCTCAATTGTTATAATGCCTTTAACATTTTACTATACAAAATTTTTCACTTTTCCGACGCTTTTCCACGAGTTTTACACAATTTAAAAACCGCCTATAAGGATCACGTCGCGCGCAACTAAAAGAACAAAGCAAACTGACAATAAGAACTGAGCAACCGCTTCAGTTGCAAGATGAGTGAGCTAATTTCTAAACTCTCAAATAAATTGAGTCAAATTGTCAAACCAACAAAAAACCATGCAATAGATGCAAGAAGATGAAAAGAGACAAGTGCAAATTCGAGATCATTGCATGTTGCACAACAACAACGCTTGACCAGACAAAAATGCTCTCTGAGCGTTTTGAAGCTGAGAGCGCCAAAGCAAAAACAATAAAGGACGCTGCTGCGCTAGCAACAACAATGCGAAAGCCGCGCTGCTTTCGCTTTTACGGCAATTCTATTTTTAGATTTTTGCTCTTCTTTGCTGTGTTTGCTTCATCCTTCTTTTAACAGTTACGCTCAGCTGCAGCTACAAATAAAACATTGTATTTGTTGTTAGGCGCGGACACACAAACAATTGGGAGACTAATCGTAACGGAAAATTTTTTTTTGGCATAATGAAGAATAAATCAGGCATGTTCTAGATTTCGATTCCGACAAGAGTTTACTCGTTATGAAAAGTTTGGCTTGCAGCTGTCGAAATAAAAAGTATTTTGCTTTGTTTGCTTAAATAAACGCATTAATGCCACCAAAATTAATTTTGTATTATTTTTCAATGTTTTAAGAAAATTTAGATGTGCTCAATTCAACGAATCAAGGTTAATTTTCATTATATATTCTTATGACAAAAAATGTCTATTAAAATTGTGTATACATGCAAAACCAAAACGAGTGGAATGAAAGTAAGGTGTTCTGGATTTAGACAAAACAAATCTTCGAAATGTGTATTGTGTAGTCGTGTTGTCGTGTTGCACAAGTAAATTCGAAGATCATTTTATTAATGGATGGCTTAAAATATGTATATAAAATAAATTGTACAAAATTGGTAAATAAATAAAAAATGTTTGTCTGTCAGAAAGATGTTGGCAGAAAGAAAAATTAAATTAATAAAATGGATGTTCGAAAACTTGAGGTAACTCTACAAGTCAATTTATCGATGGGTGATCAGCTGATCAGCTGGCAATTTTCTTGAAATTTGGCGCACTTTTTAAACAAACAACAATGATCCGCTTTTTTAGTTAATTGTAGTAATACATTTTTGAAGGAGCAAAAAGGAAGTGCTAAGCAAAACACAATACCAACGTTGTCAAATGTTGGCAAATTTGCAAGCACCAACGATGTCAACTACAGGAAATACGACTGTGAGAAAGAAATGTGCCTGTTTAAACGATGATAATTAGCCGCATGACCAATACAATTGTGAAATGCTTATGGAAAATAAACAAACAACAATTCAACAAAGCGGAATGTAGCAGAGAAGTAACTGAAGGTGGCTCTGAAACTGCTGCTTAAAATAATTTGCCGACTAAAATAAAATAAACACATAGAGTTGGCGAAAAATTGTATGTATATACTTTTAAAACTAAAATGCAAACTACAAATTGCTTAAGTTTTTAATACGCGTCCATTTTTAAAAGACGGCTGCTGTATGATGCCGCTTCCATTTCAATTTAGCGCCATATAAACAAACATAAACAACACAGCTGCTCTGCACAGCTGGTCTAAATGAAAACGATTCAAAGTGGATTCGAACTCGGTCGAAATCTAGAACACCATTTGTCGGAATGCACTCGTTATGACTTTTCAAAACGAGTCGAAATCTAGAACAGGCCTGAATATTTTGTATAAATGCTTTGTTCATTTTCAAGTATCGATGATTGCATTGGTGAATATCGATGCTTGAGAATGAATATCGATAGTTGAAAACAACAAAGCATTACGAATATCGATGCTTATATTATATTGATGATGGGACGCTGAGTCGTTGCCGCGCAGTGAATGAAGTAAGACGCGATAGTTGGGTTAACACAAAGAAAATTCAATGTGTTCATATTATTTACGTTGTTAAACATTATAAATTAATAAAAATAATATGTGTATCAATGAATAAGTGGTGATGATTTCGAGATTCCTAATACGGTCAGAATTGGGTCGATCGAGTCGGATAGGCAATAGTAATGAACAACAACAATAATATTCCAGTTATGTATATGTTTCAAAAATATAATAAAATGTAAATAAAATCTTCATAAATAGAATATTATAAAATATTCGGATATTTTTTAGCAAATAAGGATTTTGGTTAGAAAAAAATATGTTTAAAAAGGCTGTCTTTGGGTTTTATAATGGCTTTCAAGCGATGCCTCGTAATTTTGAAGAATCTATTTATCTCCTGGGGGTCAATTTTCTCGAGCTCTCGAGTTGTTTGTAACGATTTCTTGGCACACAAAAATAATTACTGAAGAATTTTGAGCCATTTTCTTGCAAAGAAATTATAAAATTTTCTTTTGTTTCATATTTATAGCATTATATTATTATTATTAATTTAATATTTAAAAAAAATATTGTTATTAAATTTTACAGCGTTACACGTTTCAGCTTCTCGGCATAGTTTAGACAAAAAAAAGTTTTAGATGTACAATTCCAAATTAACCAAATTTGTCATTCAGGAGTTTTTTTGAGTACCCAAACTTTGTACCAAATTTTATCTAAAGCTCCCATAGAGCCGATTTTCCAAAAAATCGATTTTTGAATAAAATTCATTGTTTCGTTTGTTTGCGAAGAATTTAAAACCAATTTTGGCATTCGTAAGTTTTTTAAAGTTCCTAAGCACTGTACTAAATTTAATCAAAATCGGTTGACTATATAATATAGCTCCAATAGGACTAATCAGTCAAAAAAAAAGTTTTTTATACAAAATTCGTTTGCTTGTAAGGATATTTCAACCAAATTTTTTAAGGTACCAACAACTGTGTCAAATTCGATCAAAATCGGTCGACTATATCATATAGCTACCATAGGACCAATCAAATGTCTTATGGTATTTTTAAGCAATATACCGGATTTTATTGCAAGCCTATGGTATACTTTACGTATGATGGCCCACCTTATATTAAATTGAGCCCAGACCCAAACAAACAATCTTTAAGTAAGGAAATTTATTACGGGAGTCTCCATCGATAAAACTAGAATATAGGTTTATTTATTAGCGTCACATGAACAATCTTACCAATGAAGGTAATATTATACTATAAACACGTAAAGTCAAATATTGATGAATTTCATCTTCTGAGGAAATAGGCGCATCAGGTGCAAAAGTTAGGCGTCTGACCTTTTTTCGCAAAATTTTTCAATTTATTTATGTGTCCAAGTCATTAGATGGTTTTCGTAGCACTCACCTCTAGAATTTGCTTATACTTAAAAGTAAACCGCTGACTTCTAACATTGTAACGTATGCAGGTGATGGTATTTCTATAATCTAGATTTCCAGGCTCTTATTACAACAATAGTAACAGAGATACACCCTTAATAAAAAAATGGCGGACGTAAAGTCGGGCGCGGACGACTTTAGGATACCCTGTACCACTAGCTTGTAATAAAGTCCGATTTCTTCACAAAAAACCAAAAACAGAAGAATTTTTAAGCAAAAATTTTTTTTTGGCCGATCGTTCCTATGGGAACTATATGATATAGTCAACCGATTTCGATCAAATTTGGCACATTGCTTAAGTGCTCTAAACTTTCTAAGCTTTCCAAACGCCAAATCTGGTTACGATATCTTTATTAAAACACGAAATATAGCGAATTATTCTTTAAAAAGTTATTTTGGCCGATCGGTCCTATGGGAGCTATATGATATACTCCACCGATTTCAATAAAATTTGACACAGTTCTTAAATACCTTAAAAAAGATCTGAATGCCGAATTTAGTTCAAATATCTTTACAAAAAAACGAAACACATCGAATTTTGTATAAAAAACGTGTTTTTGGACCGATTGTCCTATGGGAGCTATATGAACTAGTCAACCGATTTGAATTAAATTTAGTATAGTGCTTAGGAACTATAAAAAACTTAAGAATGTCAAATTTGGACTCAATATCTTAACAAACAAACGAAACACAACAAATTTTGTTAAAAAATCGATTTTTTGGAAGATCGGACCTATGGGAGCTATATGATTTAGTCAACCGATTTTGTTCAAATTTGGCACATTGCTTAAGTGGCCTAAAAAATTTCCAAACGCCAAATCTGGTTACGATATCTTAATTAAAAAACGAAATATAGCGAGCTTTTCTTTAAAAAAGTTATTTTGGCCGATCGGTCCTATGGGAGCTATATGATATAGTCAACCGATTTTGATCAAATTTGGTAGAGTGATTGGGAACTATAAAAAACTTTCGAATACCAAATTTGGTTACGATATCTTTATAAACAAACGAATTATTCATCTAAAACGCTTTTTTTTTGTCGAGGTCGTCTCAAACACCCCTATGGGAGCTATATAATTTAACCCGATATCAAAAAAATAAAATAAACTTGCCTCCTATGGAATAATATGGGATCTAATGTGAAAGTTGGTAACTCTAGCTCTTACCATCTCTGAGATCTAGGCGTTACACGGACGGACGGACGGACAGACGGACAGACGGACGGACAGACGGACAGACGGACAGACGGACAGACGGACATGGGTATATCGACTTCTCTATTCACCCTGATCATATTTTAGGTAACTTTGGGGTGTCTCCGACGTCTCCTTCTATATGTTACATACATTTTCGGCTTGCACAAACTTAATATACCCTTAGTACCATACGGTACAGGGTATAATAACTAAATCCGTTGATTCTCCCATTTGATCTTAAATAGCCTTTAATTGCTATAAAATTAACAAATTTCTCTCAGTGTACGATTACTATGATGACTGCATGCGAGTCCGAAGTCTGTACATTTAAACAAGGTCAATATCAATATGTGGTAGCTGCTCCAGACGTGTCAGAATGCGTGTGAAGTCTAGTCGAGACGCGACGCTGGCTTCAGATTCAATGCAACCCTGCAGCGGGAGACTTCTTCCCTGAATGAATTATATGGCAGAAGTCCATCATCATCTATACGTTCGTACAATTTATTAGCCATAAATAAGCAAGTTGGCAATCTGAGTTTGTCAAACACAAATTTAATTGCTTATTACAATAATTTTGTCGGGCCACAAATATTGACTGGTTGCATACCGGTTGCTAATTGGAGTCACAATGGGTCTTACGCATGCGCAAATTGCTGAGATATCCAAAAAAAAAGCTGGCGGATGGCACCTAAAGCAATTTAGCTTATTTGGTATTACGGAGCAGTTTTGTGCCAGAATTGTGCCAACATTAGAATAAAAGACACGGGGCGCTTGGGTGAAATCTGAATTCCGAAATTCCCCAAAAAGAGTTGACCGCATTCTAGCGCAAAGTTGAGTCGAGTCTCAAGCACAGGAAGTCGAAGAAACAAACTTCTGTTTGTGAATCTTTAATTCGCATAAATAACTTAAGACTAAATTGGATTTATTTTTAACAAAATATTGTTTATTTTATGACAATAAATTAGGCTTAGATCTAGGTTTCAGGCATTGTACTAAAAACAATTTCTACTAAGGCGGGGTTACAACTAAAATTGGTTTACTGGCATTTTGGCTAAAATTAATTTGGAGCTAGGAGCTAGGAGCTTAGGGATTATTTAATAATCAAATACAATAAAAGTAAAATAAATAAGTTATATATTAAACATAAATAATTAAATTCAAATGCAATTTGGGTTTGAGCTCTACTGCCATTGATGCTGTTTGCGATAGGCCAGATATTGGGCATCCTGTGCCTGCGCTAGCTGTGGCCGCAGCTGATAGCTGTCCGTGGAGCTGGAGTCGGCCTCCTCGATGGATGGATCTGTCTGCAGGGAACGCTTCCAGTAGCTGCCCTGCTCGCCGCCCCAGTCCTCGCCGTGATCCTCATAGTGGTGCTGATGGTGTGCATGTTCAACATAGACAACCTAGTTAGAAAATATATGCAAATAGGCCTTGAAGTGAGAAACACCAGAGGAAGTACCAAAGAAGCCCAGAGTTAGAGAGCTGTGTGGGTTGGGGTTCTTGTAGCTATGTATAAAGTATCTATGTGGGGTTTGTGTCTGTGTGGCGATCAGCTAAGATCTTTTGGGGTTTCGAACCCATTTAGGCGCCTATACTTACACAGAGTGGAAGAGAGTTACATTTTGGAAAACTGTTAACGCTACTTTGACTGTTTTTTAAGTTTTTAAATGGGTTGTTTTTTTTTTGTTTATTATTTAAGGTATACTGTTAAGCAGTTGCTACATTTTCTATGTACTTTCCAAAGCTTTCAGTAGCTGTCCAAAAATTTTACCATATCTGAAACCAAAGAGGTCTGAATAGGTTAGCATACGGTAGACGGGGGTGTCGTTAAATTTTGGCTACGCATTTGAGCCAAAACCAAAGGAACAAGATTGTGAGCCAATTCGAATATATATACATACAAGAAATAAGGCTGCAAACGTGTAGAACTCAAAAGAGACGAAAGAAGAGCGAAAAAAGAGAGAGAGTGTAGTAGAAGTAGACAACACGCGGCTTAAGGAACAAGGTTTAAGCCGCTAACAAACCTTGGCCAAATAACGTAGGTGTGGGTTGTATTTTGGTATTGGTATATAGTAGTATGTATTATGTATAAAAACAAAAACAATTTCAAGACTGAAAGAGTGCAAAAAATCCATTAAGAACAAGTAACCTTGGTCTCGAACAGAACAAAACAAGTAACACAAAGTGACTAACCCAAAAAAACAGCTCAACTTACCTTAGATGGAGCACCGCCCCGCTTGACATCTATCCAGAAACGTGCTATATTTATGAGCAGTCCTATCAACGCAATGGCAAAGAATTTGATTTGTAGATGTGCGCCTAGAATCTTCAAGAGCAATTCGATTTTGGCTTTCAGAAATTGACCCAACAACATCAGCTTCATCAGCGCCTTCTTCTTCTTCTTCTTCTTGCCGCGTGTAACTAAGAAAAAAAGTAAACTATTAGTCAAGAATTCAAAGAATAGTTTTGATTTAACACATGAACAAAACGCAACTAAATAAAAACTTAAACTGAATATATTCGCTTGGGAGGGTGGTGTTTGTTAGTATGAACTGCAGTGCGCGTCAAAGTGCTTTATAAACGTTGTAACACTTGAATGTAACGAGAACGATAACGATAACGAAACGATAACAAAAACTTAAATTTAAGCTAAACCTTAGCAAATACCCACACCATGCACTGCTTAACACTGCGTTCGTCGCGTGCACAACAAGCAGTAGTTTCAGTCATGCCGGCAGCACTGCTTGCACTGCTCATGCAAACAAACATAACAGCAATTTAAGGTTAACTGCAAAATTAACAGAGCAAGCCATAGAGCGTTTACATTGCGGCCGTAGCTAACATTAATAGCGTGTTCACACTAAAAATGTCTTTTCAATGTTTTGATCCTCTAGCAACCTCAGTGTAAACGCCCCATAATTAACATTCGTAATCACAAACTAAAACTATTTACTAAATAGGCACTAATTTGTGCTTAGGAAAAGGTGCGATTAAGTCATTAAAAACCACACGCAGCAAACAACACACACCTCCGTTACTTCTACCATATTTTGTTGGTTTCTTATGCTTGCGCTTTCCACCGCTGCTCAGCAAATCATCTGAGCCGCTGACCAGCTCATCTAGCAGACCCAGTCCCAGATGATCCGTTTCTTCGTGCTCCACTACGACGGCGGCTTGTTGACCCTTCTTCTTGCGCTTGCCACGCTTCTGCTTCTTCTTAAAAGGCTTGCCATGACCATGGCCAGAACCATGACCGCCGCCGGAGGACACCGCCTCATGTGCCACGCCCACATCATGATGCTCTGGTGCCGCCTGCACTACAACCAATGTCGCCGGTTGCTGACCTTTCTTTTTTTTCTTTTGTTTGCGCTTGCCACCTTTGCCGGGTTTCTTGGCAGCGCCCACAGTTGCCGCAGACTCCTCCTTGTCGTCTGTAATTTCTATGAACTCTGCGCCACCCGAAGTATTATCCTCGCCTATGGCTGTATTCTTCAAACCGTCAGCTGCTGTCTGGCTAACCAAATTGTTTTCACTTTCTGTCGCAACGTCAGCCTCTTCCTCCTCCTCATCATCCTCCTCCTGCTCCGGTTCAGCGCTATCTGAATCAACATCTTCATCCTCCGCCGTCTCGTTTTCATCCTCCTCCTCCTCCGCCGTCGCTGCAGCATCCGCCTCATCCTCATAATCAGCGGCGTCTGCGCTCAAGTCGTTTTCACTAACATCCGCCGCTTTCGTCTGCAAATATTCGTACTCGCGCCCAAGGAAGCTGGTTTTTCATGTACCAAAAGCAACAGCAGAGCGCGGCGTGGGGTGTGGGTTAAAATAAACAAAAACTTGATTTAGCCAAACTGTGAATTTTAACTAGTAAACACTTACCCGTCCATAGTTTCAGCCAAATATTCCTTCATGTAGTTCGTGCCAATTTCAATTTTTTTCAATATTGTTGACGGCTTTTCCTTAATGGGCAGTTCCGAGGTACTGTAACCACGCCGCTCTAAGGTCGCATTTAGCTGATTGTCTGCTTCGACTGTAAAAGTTTTAAATGGCATATTTACTGATTGTTTGTTACTCGCTTGTCTAAATGGCAAGTAGCTGATTTAAAGATTGCTACTCCATCCACGCTTGACTGCTAGACACTTCCCATAGAGATTGTATCATTTTATGGCCACTTGGCAAAACACCTCTTGACAGCTCCTACGCTAGGTGCATATTTATGTGAATTTCGGTGCCAAACTATGACCTCTCAACTTTTTGCCTCGGGGGTGGTCAGATTGACAGCTGATTTCTGCTTTTGCCAAAACTTTTCATATCACAAAAGATTTATGACTTTGACTTACTTTTCAATTTCTGCCATTGCACATTGAGCTCTCCGTCCCAGACATCCAGAATTCGCGCCGACTGCTGGCGTGCACAGTTCCAGGGTTCGGCTCGTATGGGACACAAAGCCATATCCAAATAAGGTGAAACCTCTGCAAAGAGGAGAGTTACATTAAATGAGTAATGGAATGCGAGTGCTTCATTAAATAACCCGTCAAATACTTGCTACCAAATTGCTGCAATCTGTTTGACAAATAAGTTGACAACCAACCGACCGCCAACTTTGATGTCTTGACTTGGCTGACTTTCGTGCTTGCCCATAAAGCACACTAGCCAACTCAAGCTCATATGCGTTGGGCACTGCCCAACCAATTTGGTCAATAAAGTGACAGCGCGTTGACCAAAAACCAAGTCAAATACAAAACCCGTTGATCAACGGACCACAACGTGGCCAAAGGCGGAAAGGCGATGGCAACTTTGGTGCTGCCCAACAAGTAAAAACTGTAAATGTTTGAGTGAAAGTATGCGATGATGCATCCATGATGGAGCCTTGGCTGACCACGTCCAGTACTGTGCGCTGGTGTTAACTAGCTGCTCTGTTGGATTAGCTGTAAATAGTGTGCATCATTGCCTGAGTCCCCTCCACACGTCACATGACGGTAGCTACTGAAACACATTACAAGCAGTGCGTCTGGCAAGCAGTTGGTGTTAGTGGCTGTGTCCAACATGTGTCCAAGTGGTGCCACTTGACAGCTTTTGTTGCTACGTTATGTGCACTTATAATTCCATCCATATAAATATTGACTGCTTGTGAACATGGAGCACGCTTTGCCGTCAATCAAGTGAAAATATTTAATCATTTTGATGAGCTCTTAGCTAATTAAGCTAATTGGTTGGCCACTCTTAATTAAATATATATTTTATTACTCTTAACTGGATTACAATCGATTAACACTGTTCCTATTTAGTGTATCTCACCTGCAGCTGGCCATGATACACATCCAATCAGTAAACAAAAAATCGTAACTTTGGATAAAGAACCAGCTGAAGCTATTAAAAGTCACAAAGTTTCGAGAACTCAAACTATTCGGATTTTTGTCAAAGTTTGAATATTTTTATAGAGGTTAGAATCATTTCCAGTGCTTTATTGTCGAAGACTGTAAAGGTGGAAGCACGGTTTAATAGTAATAAATGAATAAAAAGTCAATAAACGGTTAGCCTAACAGCAATCTACTAGTTGACGACTTTCTTCAGACGGAAGCCAAAAACAATTCATCTAAAATTATCTAAGAAAGACATTCTAAGTTATTGCGTTGAGGTAAAAATCTGCAGCGGTCGTAATGATAGCTGTCAATGGAAACTTGAATATGAATTTCTAATTTAATGCATGATATCTTCTACACCGTGTCTGTTTGTTCCATCACCCAGGCACTCTGGCCAAACTACAACCCAAAGCGAATCAAACTTCTGCGATTCCACAACACCAGGACTAGGATGATGACAGAAACTGTACCGGGCCTCTGCTCCATAGACCTTTTGGCTAGGAGAATACTTGCGCCCCACAAATATTTAATTCGCAGCTGCGAGCCTGAGTAGTAGGAAGCATCCATGAGCTTATGTGTGACTGCCCTGTCCGTTTGTCACATCACCCGGGTACTCTGGCCAAGGTACAACCCAAAACGAGTTCGGAATTCTGCGATTCCACAACACCAGGAGCTATGCTCCATAGACCTTTTGGTTGAGAGGAGGCATGTTCCTCACAACGATTTCTTTCGCTGCTGCGAGCATGTGTAGGAGAAAACATCCAAGAGCTGTAGTGTGACTGCTCTGCACTTTCAGTATATTGGAAAGCTCTTCTTTGAAGAATTGGACAGTCTGGCACATCTGTCCATAATCGACTTGGCTATTTTGCGAATCCTCAAAATGTTTTAGCCAGCAGAATGATTAGGCGGAATTGGGCATTCCTTCCCTACAACCAGAATTTATACTCTCCTAACCCCTAACAATTCTTTCGTTTTAAAAATAAATGATTCTTTTTTCAAGCTGTCGGCCTTTACCAAGATTGGTAAAAAAAATTAAAGAAATTATTCAAAAATGTTTACTATAGTAGTTTAGACTCAAGAGAGTAAAGCTCAAAATACTCCCAGATAGTCAATCAGTCCTAAAAACACTAAAGAGCTACATATTAACTTCCAAAGCCCTTATAGAGTGTAGCAACCATTTGGCAACCCACAACCAAGTCTCCCTGATATGGGTGCCCGGCGATGAAGGCCATGAAGGTAACGAAAAGGGAAAGCTCTTTATAGGCACATCTTCCAGTTTTGGCTTCAACAAAAACCATATAAAACATGAGACAAAAAAATGGACTCAACATAAAGTCACAGAATATTGGCCTTGACGGCCTCAACCATTCCAAAAAATTCCTGAACTTTAACGCCAAAAGAGCGAACATTACGCTCACCCTAAGCAGGAAAAGTCTCAAGAAACTCTGTAGAGCACTAATCGCCTGCAACAACCACCTACACAGAATAGGCATATCGGATTCGAACACATGCAGATTCGGCTGTGATGAGGAAGAGTCTATGGAACACCTAATCACAAACTGTGAGGCGCTATGCCGCAGAAGAAAAAATTGTAGGTGCATACCTACTAGAAGATGAAAACCTTCAAAAGCTCCCTGTGAAGGAGCTAGTCAGTTTCCTCGACATAATGTATGTCTACATAAAAAGGGGTGCGCAATAGATCAAATTGGTCGCAGTGCATAAAAGGCTTTGCCTAACCCTCAATCCAGATTAACGATTAGTCACAATGAAAAAATTTTGATCACATATTTCAAGCTCATACATATGTTATATGGCACTCCCATAATACATAAACATATAAATTCTTTGAGAAAGGAGAGCTTAAAGGAGCTGTTAACAGTCACCACCGGGACACATTTCCCTCCCTTTTTTTAATGTGACCCTCTAAAGTTCATTTATCTTGGATCCACTAATGTACCCTTTATGGCAACTTGACAAGCAGCTTAAATCGTAAACACAATTAAAATCTTTATTGCGATTTACTTGTTATCTTGATTTTGACGCTTCCAGCCTTTGACTGTAGCTCAAATTGGCCCAAGCTGCCAATTTTCTTCATTAGACCCAACACTTGGCGGCTAATGAGCTGTTTCCACACTCAAAGTACAAATGACAGAAAATCTTTTCTAGGAAAAACTTACAGAGCGTATAAATTAAGCAATTATTTTTCACTTTTCTATTAGAGGTATTGCTATCATTACTATTATTATCGTCATTGCGGTTATCTGTCAGATGTACCTTTTTATCTATTAAGCTGTGTAAAATGGTGTCTTCTGCTGGTTTCAACTTGTTGTCTGACATTCATATAATTGGTAACCACCAAATTTAGACAGCTGCAGCATCTTGGCACATCTTCCAAGTCGTGATAAGTGAAAATCCCAGCAACTACTACGTGGAGGTTTTATTTTTTCTATTTATTTTCCTATACATGCCACAAAAGACACCCGCTAATTTTACTTTCAATGAGAAGACGACGACAACAAGTCTTGGAGCCGAGTACTTTGACCCAAGGCACAGTAGCTGGCGCTGGCTAATAGTGTCATTCTGTGCTCCATTCAATGCGGCTTATTGGGAATGCCAAGTGAAAGTATTGCAGAATCCGCCAGTTGGAGGTTCAACTCCCTGGTGCGCCGAGGATGCGCCACAAGTGGCATGTGAACATTTGTATTATGTTTGTTTTTGCAGACAACATGTTGCAGATGTCATCAATGTGCTGGCCCACGCTTGGGCCAACTCTAAACACGGCTAGGGAAAGCTACCATAACTGTCCATTTGGCATCCTGCAAATATTTATCAAACATTGTCTTTGGGTGTCTTATAAATGTGCAACATTTTGCGCTGACTGAGTATTTTCACTTTTAGAGTCGTCTCGTCTTACTTATGCTAATACTTATGCCACGATCGAGTTCAAGTACAACCAACCTAGTCAGCTCCCCGACTCCTGCAGCTTGCCACTGCAACTGCAACAAGCCCACAAATTACAGTCAAAACAATGCCAGCTAAAGACTAATTTTTGATACCAAGACCTGAACTTTCACTGCACTTTATTTTATTTAAATTTATGCGTAGCTATAGTTTACTTAAAACATAAACTACAAAGAGCGGGGGGTTGGGGGGTTGAGACGACTCCTAGGCACACATGGGGCGGGTTGGTTGGTCGGCTGCACTTGCTTTGCATAATGTATATTACCCGATGTCCAATGTCCGATGATGATGGGTGGCAAGCGTTACCGTTGAGTAACCATTGTGGTGACCGGGGGGGAACACATGCTGTCTAACTGTAAACGACCACTGCCAGCTGCTGGCCAAGTAGGCTAACTGGGCTAATTTGCTTAGCTGCCAAGGTGCCGTAAATTCGTTTTTGGCCCAAAGCTCTGCAAAGTCATCTAGCTGATTTACATAAAGCGGCTCAGATACCTAAATGGATTCTTGAGGCGATTCTGTTGGATTAAGTTGTAAAATTCAATAGATTGTTGTGGGTGGCTGAGCATTTGGTTTCGGACAGTTATGGTGGATAAACGAAAGTGAACACAAATTGGTAGCTCAATGAAGATTGGATTGGACCACAAGTCAGCTTTTATGGAACGTATTGTCAGGTCAACAATGAACTGACCTGCGTCTTTTGTTAGTTGAAGGTATACATTTTGTTTTGTTTGAATCAACAATAACTTGAATTGAAAGAAATCACGACTACATTTTTACTCTATAAATCCAAATCAAATCTGTGAACTTCAATTAGGTTCAAGTAGGAGAAGGGATGGACGAAAGCAACGTCCAGGTAAAAGAGGAAAAGTAGCTCCATATGAGAGGCGGCGAGCTCTGGATATGAACTTAGATTGTCCATCATTTTGGCAATGATAGTATAGGGCAGGACAATGACATCAGCCTAGAAATAAAACGAAGAATAACACTTGCCAATAAGTGTTACTATGGTCTCAGTAAGCAGATGTATAGCAGAGACTTCTCTCGACCAACAAAACTCACACTCTACAAGACGCTCATCTTGCCCGTGCTCTTAAACGGCGCAGAAGCATGGGTTATGTCGCGGACAGATGCGTCCGCTCTTGGGGTGTTTGAGAGAAAAATTCTTCGTAAAATCTTCGATACCGTTCGTTTTGAGGACGACTTTCGCATACGGATGAACTACGAACTGTACAAGGTCGACGATGACATAGATGTTGTCCAGAGCATCACAATACAACGTCTGCGTTGGCTCGACCATGTTGCACGTATGGATAATGCAGCTGAAGCGAAAAAGGTATTCGAAGGGATAACCGATGAAGGAAGAGGAAGGGGACGACCACAACTCCGATGGAAAGAACAAGTGGGAAGAACCTACCCTCCCTTGGTATTTCTAATTGGAAAAGGCATGCGCAAGAGGCGCCTGGCGAGAGCTGTTGAGGTCGGCCGCAACCCGAGAACGGGTTGTCATGGCCACACAATGAATGAATGAGTACAGGACAGGATTGACTATAGCGTACATGCATGCAATGAAATGAAGATGATGATCTGGATAATCTGAATAGAATTAAAAAGATGGTGTTGTTGTACGAAGGACACAAGAGGCTGCAGCCACCTATGGTTAAGTCTTAAAACCCACTCGAGTCATAGGTATGAATTTCTTCTTCTTCTGTGGCGCGACGAACCCGATGTGGGTTTAGGCCTATATCGCTCGCCTCCATTGTTCGCTGGGTGGGGTCGGTCTGTGGGGTGCGCTTGCGAGTAAAGTTGTCTGAGTGTCACACGGGAGTGACCAGTGGCGATTGCCTAACTGGCCGATCCAAGTAGCTCACAGCCGCCAGCTTTACACTAGGTACCCTCTGGTTAGCCCCTGGATACCCCTTTCCAGAGAAGAGAAGGCGGCCCCTCAGGCGATCTGCGTTTGAAGACGTTTTGCATGGAAGCGTAAGTGGACAAAGGAGCTTCTTTCTTGATAGGAATTTGATGACCTCGCTTTAGTTTAGTTATTCCTCGGCCAATATATCAATATATCGTGCCTGCCCAAATGATTAAGCTAAGACACATTGGCTCTTCATTACAAACCGCATCCGCAAATTAATGTACGCTCTATAAGAGCATAAACCTACATCAACGAAATAGTTTTTATGTGCTTCTAAAGCTTTTGTATAATTATGAATAAATTCCCAGATCTTCTTTCTCATGAGATTTTTTGTGCCTACTTCTTTTGAAACGGTTTTGTCAAAAGTTAGTACAGTTCTTTTTAATTGATTGAACAAAGTCATCAAATAAAACGTTACTTTGATGACGTAGAGACTCACTTGGAGACAATGGATCGCTTATTTACCGTTAAAACATTTTCAAAATAAATATCACAACAAAAAAAATGGCGGACGTAAAGTCGGGCGCGGACGACTTTAGGATACCCTGTACCACTAGCTTGTAATAAAGTCCGATTTCTTCACAAAAAACCAAAAACAGAAGAATTTTTAAGCAAAAATTTTTTTTGACCGATCGTTCCTATGGGAGCTATATGATATAGTCAACCGATTTCAATAAAATTTGACACGGTGCTTAAATACCTTAAAAAAGATATGAACGCCAAAGTTATTTCAAATATCTTTACAAACAAACAAAACACATCGAATTTTGTATAAAAAACGTGTTTTTGGACCGATTGGTCCTATGGGAGCTATATGATCTAGTCAAACGATTTGGATTAAATTTGGTACAGTGCTTAGGAACTATAAAATACTCACGAATGTCAAATTTGGTCCCAATATCTTAACAAACAAACGAAACACAACAAATTTTGTTAAAAAATCGATGTTTTGGAAGATCGGACCTATGGGAGCTATATGATATAGTCCACCGATTTTGTTCAAATTTGGCACATTGCTTAAGTGGTCTAAAAAATTTCCAAACGCCAAATCTGGTTAGGATATCTTTATTAAAAAACGAAATATAGCCAATTTTTCTTTAAAAAAGTTATTTTGGCCGATCGGTCCTATGGGAGCTATATGATATAGTCAACCGATTTTGATCAAATTTGGTACAGTGATTGGGAACTATAAAAAACTTTCGATTGCCAAATTTCGTTACGATATCTTCATAAACAAACGAATTATTCATCTAAAACGCTTTTTTTTTTCGAGGTCGTCTCAAACACCCCCATGGGAGCTATATAATTTATCCCCGATATCAAAAAAATAAAATAAACTTGCCTCCTATGGAATAATATGGGATCTAATGTGAAAGTTTGGTAACTCTAGCTCTTACCATCTCTGAGATCTAGGCGTTCACACGGACGGACGGACGGACAGACGGACAGACGGACGGACAGACGGACAGACGGACAGACGGACATGGGTATATCGACTTCTCTATTCACCCTGATCATATTTTAGGTAACTTTGGGGTGTCTCCGACGTCTCCTTCTATATGTTACATACATTTTCGGCTTGCACAAACTTAATATACCCTTGGACCATACGGTACAGGGTATAAAAATAACCACATGAGAGTGAGGCGCTCTGCTCGCTGCTCAATAAACTTTCACTGGGTTCGATAAAAGTGCGACCCACTACTGCGATAGAATTTCAAAATAAAGACGCCGATGACAGCGTGGAGACGACAACAACAACAACAAAGACGACAACAACCACTGCTTTGTTTATGCACAACATGTTCACATATTTATCTACCAGATACGCAAATCGCAACAACAACTACAACAACAATAACAACTACTAAAAGCTAGTCAAGATTGAGCTGCTAAATTGCCAGCGTTGCTCTTGCTTAGGCCTAAAAATGTAGCTGCCAAAGTGGTTAATGTTGTTGCTTGGCCTAATCTGCTCCAGCTTCAGGCCTCCAAGTAAACAACAACTTCGCAAATGGCAGCAACGTTTGACAAACCTGGCTCAAACCAGTGTCACATTGCAAGATTTGGATTTCGTTTTTACACTTTTTCTGGTTAGGTTGCCAAACGGGGCAACTACCAGACGGAGCAACTACCAGAAATGCCAAAGTCAGTCAGTGGTGGGCAATTAAAAAATGAAATTAGATTTTATTCCATGAAAAAATGCTGCAGCAATTTAGCAAGTCAACGCAAAATCACAGCCATAGTCAAGTGGCATGCCACATTGTGTATTGTAGTTTCTCAGTATTCACACTAAAGATGCAACAATGCGGCGAATTGGCCATTTCAAGAAGTTGTTGACGCTTTGTGGTGCAGCTTAAGACTTTGGCCAATTGGCAAATCAGTCCAAGTGGATTTAAAAACATGCAGCAATGTATGGAATTAAATGCGTTTAATGCGTCACTTTGAAATGGGAGCTCTTGGATTGAAAAGAGTTTTATAGAAATTTTATAGAAATCCCTGCCAAATGGGATTAGATTTCAGTCAACAGGTTTATGTTTTTGTTGTCTAGAAACTAAAACGAAATTACTTTTTTGGCTAAAAGAAAATAATAGCTGTACTATAGCTAAATTTTATATTCTCGAAAGTGCTCCGCAAAACGTATCCTAAACTTTATTGGAATTGCTTTTGAGACGAAATATTTGCTGCTCCCAATTTCATGTTTTAATAACTTGTATGGCTGCTAGAGAAATTAAAACGATTTGGCAAAACAGATTAAAAAAAATATATTTTTATATTCCTAGATTCTATTAATAGTTATTGTTGAATACTTTTAATTTCTTTTTTATGACTCAACCCCAAAAATATCACGCCAAATTTAAATCAAAATTTTATATGCTCCATGTCTTACATACTAAAACGTTCATGTCTGGCTTAAAAAAAAATTTCCTAGTAATGGAAATAGGAATTTCCCTCGATAGTTGTAAAGCTGTGCTAGCAACAAAGGAAATATGAGTAGATGGGAGGGAGATTGCTTGGTATGATAGGCAAAAATGGTGTCCAAGTCTGCTTGAAATTTTGCTATCATCCTAACATTTCGTTAGCAAACGTTTTCAAAGAATTAATATATTATAATATAAACAATTAGTATATTAATATACTCTTTAGATAAGACATTGGCAAATTTTATTTCCATTCAAAAGTTTAATTTTGTTGCCAGCGTCTCGTAGTTGGCCAAAAGTCTAATAAACTAAATTTCTCCATTGTGTAATTTGGACGTTAGAAAGTAATATATAGTTTAAGGCAAGATTATTACACAGACTTTGTTTTGATAGCCGGTACTTTAATATATATAGGGCTTGGTGGAAAAACAAAAGTAAAAGGCACTGTGCAAGTTAAAAAAAATAGTCAGTTTAGCCTTGCCTGTTGAATCGTCTGTCCATATTGTCTGTTTCTAGAAAACAAAAGATCTAAAGACATGAAATTATGGAGCATTTTATAGTCCAGATCTTCGCTTCTATTGATTTTTTTTAACATTTATCTCTTACTTAGCTCCTATTATGTTTAGTAATGTAGCATACAAAATGTTTCAAACTAAGTTTAGTAAAACTGGAATCGCTCAAAAATATCAGAGATAAGATGATATGATGTTCAGTTCAATTTTAAATTCCAAGAGGTATCCGTAGTTGATCAATAACAGGACTATATAAGGTAAAATGATTGTTTGACGCCGTATCAATTCGTCCGATATACTAAATTAAAGCTAGGGCTAAGCCCGACATACTTTTCTTTTTTTTCTGATTTAGCAAAGATATGATTTAAGTTAAATAAAATTTTAATTACATGGTCTTTATAATAAATACAATAATAAACTTTCAACGGTTACAATATAAATTAATAGAGCTTTGATAATTTTTCTTTAGTACTAAAAAAACCTTAAGTGTTTTGAACTAAAGTTTTCTTTGCAAAAATTTAGATGGAATTTTTTATGCTATGAAGGCATTCAAAAGTAATACTTTGCCTATGCTATTCATCTAAAGTGTGCTTTATTTCGAAGTTCCACTGTATATAATTGTAGATGAATACCTGTAAACATGTGCTTGATGGTAATAACCCAATTATGAGCATTGTGGTCAGCTTGTTTTTTCGGTGTCGGCTTACCACAACTTGGCGCTTCTTCACTAGACTTGGTCTAAAGGCGCCTTAGTCGCGCTTCGCTTGGTTGTGGCGTGTTTTTTTTAGCCAACAACCACAACCAAAACATTTTGGTAACTTCATTTTTTTTTCGTGACTGTATCAGAGTCAAGATATCTGCTTAATTAAGTTGCTGGTTGTTGTAGTTGGCTGATTGTTGTTATTGTTATGCTTTTAATGACTCGACACAGTGCGTAAAGTTCTGGTTTAGTTATAGTTTCAGTATATAAGTAAATATGACCCATATTACATGCTCAGCACACACACGCACACTCACTTAGACTAAATGATACTTATTTTTTTATATTAAACATTATACTAAATTTTTTCTTTTCGTTTCTGGCTTTTGTTTTTTCAACATCTTTTACAAGTGCATTTGGCAACAAAAGTCTTAAAAGTAAGAACAAGTGTGCGTGGGGTTGGAGCCTAGTAAGTCACCTGCTATGAAGACCCAAATTAACCAGTCTACATCTAGTCAGTTCTGCTGCATTGCTCATGAGAGTCATTTGACAATTGGTGTCGCTAATTAAAATTAGCAGCAGATTTCTAAGCAGTTCCTTTCCGGACTAACGCGTCACATCGATTATGAACCGTTTTCAAGCGACTTTAACTTTGCCCTGCTTACATAACTGTTAATGAGCACTTGTGCACTGCTTGTCCGCACTCTCACACTCATTCATTTAATGGCCAAAAATTTCACTTTAATAAAAACGGTTTTTAATGGAGCCAACGCCAACTCCAACAACAACAACAACAACAATAATCGGTACCAAGTGTAGTGCTTCAGGAATTTGGCTACTTACCATTTAGTCTTCGTCCAGCAGGTGCTGCAGCTGCAACGGAGTAAGCCGCCATGGGCTTTATGTCTTGTTGTTGTTGCTTCACTGCCGCCACTGACCAAGTTGATGCATCAACTGTGGCAGGCAAACTCCAGCTATATGCCACAGGTGTTGTCAGCAAGCCTAGCAAGACCCACATGCTGGCCAGCAGGCTGGCCATAGAACTTCGTCTCCAATCCATGCTACCACAATGTATCTACCAATCTGTATCTTGGATATTTTCTGCTTATTGTCTTAATTTCACAGCTGCACCAATACACACACACGCGCACACACACGCACACACAGGCCCGTTAGCTATGAAGACAGAGTTTTTGATACGCGTCTTTATTTATACCAACTTGCGGCCAATACTTTGGTCAACAGGCAAAGCAGCAGCAACGGTGCTTTGTTCCATTTCTGCCAAGTTGGATTGAGTATAAATCTTCGAAAACGTATTGTAATTGTTTACGGCTTTTTAATTGTTCTCGTTGTGAACTCTACGGCCATTTGATTTGCATAAACAACTTTGACCCCCGTTGATAAAAATTTCCCATACGGCGCGCACGCAAAGCAACTAAAACACTGCGAGCTAGCAGAGTAGATCTAAACACGACCAAGTTCAAGGTAAGATTAAGCCATGACGCGCATACGTAAGAAGTTTTATACCATGCCGCTTGACTTGAGCGCTAAGAGAGCGCATGCGCGCCGCTCTCAATGTGAAAGCGCACGCGCTCTTTGGCTGTCAACTCAAAGAGAGCGCCAAAGAGCGTCAAAGAGCAGCGCTGCTTGTTCGACTCGCTTGAATTTTGGCAATTCAATTAAGCTATCCGCTGCTTGCATATCTTTTGTCACTTTAATTGAAATCTGCGGAATTCTTTCAAGCTGAACTCTTGAACTCTATGAAGAGAGTGAGCGCGTGTACAGTCTGTAGAGCTTGTTAACAACTTCCAACTACTCAGCCCTTTAAGAGCCCTCGATAATTGAATTAACACTCCGCTTACACAACTTCAACAATTGCATCATATCAAGTCAAACACTTTTCCATATTCATACAAAATGAAAGTTTTCTAGTTTTCTGTTTTTTTTCTCATCTATTTATGTTTGTCCTATGAATTGTAGCCAGTCTTCACCTGTTAGTTTACTAACTAACCTCTACTCAATCATATACTAATATTATTTCTATAAATTTGTCACTCTGTGAGAACCGCTTTGGCTCATTGATAGCCCCCTAGTGTAAATAGGCTTCATTAACACCTTGTCTAAACATTTGTAACATTTGTTTGATTTGTTTTCTGATGAGGAGCTGACAAAATGAAAGTTGCAAATAATTATGAAGCGTTTTCAAAGATTGTTAAATTTCGGGTGCGCCGACGTAAATATCAAAAATCTATATAAGTCTATCATTTCACTTGTGCGATTACGAAATTCGGCGTGCCGCAATGAAATTAGCACGCTGGGCACGCACGACACGAATGGGACGGACACGTGAGCGGACGTCTCTCACTAAAACTGGACTTGCTAGTGCGTCATATATGATACATAAATCAATTTCACTTGCAACCTTTGACTGTGATTGGGTCTCATACAGATATATACACTAAAAAAAACTAGTTCGTTTATAATAAATAATAAATTCATTCATTTATAATAAATAAAGAGTTACAATAATTTCTACATACAATTTATGGAAGGATATAGTTTCGTGACCGATTTTCGCTTTAAAAAAATATCTAAACAGCTACAAAAGTAACATTTTAGTATTTAAAAAAAAAAAATGCTGCTAATAAAGGCCGATACTGTTCTCAAAGAATCTAAATCATATGATAAGTGGTTTAAATATTTCTCATCTCGAATTTAAACTCTGATGTGTTAAAAATATATTTCAAACAATTTTTAGCCGCTTCAGCTGAATTTCAATTCAAAGGGGTCTGCCCCAGCAATTTTTGAAAACTAATCTTCTATCTATATTTATTAAAGAAACTTATGTTCTACGTGTTACGGATGTTCTCATGAACGCGTCAATGAATTTCAAAATTGATTTTTGCATGTGTTAGAGGTTGTCAATACGGAGGTTTTAATCCTATTGCGATTTGTGTGTATTAGTTCGTGACATATATGGATTTTTGTGAATATCGGTTTTTGTGTATATATTGCCATATACGAGATGTGTTCAAAAAGTAAGGCGACTTTTCAAATTTCGCGGGCAACGTATTTTCGATTATCGATTTTTTTTGTTTTGTTGTGTTGTGTTGATACACTCTTCCCGAACATCTGTTCAACATTTCAAGAATGAAATGAACTTGAAAGAATTCGGTTAAGACAGACCCGTAAGGCGCGACATTCGACTAATAATAGTTCAAGTTTGAATCGAGCTTCATACTAATGGAAAATACTTACATTTTTCCAGATAAGGTAACTAGAGAATCGAAAAATGTTTATTCACTTTAAGAGTATTCAAAAAGTTTGGGCAGGACAATGTCTCAATAATTTTTAATAATTAGATTGTTCAAACATAATGCTTTCTAACAATGGAAGAGGGCTCCCTAGTCAACCTTATAGTTTAATACTTTGTAAGATTTCAGCACAATTCATTTGAGAACTTTATAGATTATCATTCTAACGAGGAAAAAGTAAAAAGTGACCTTAATCTTCGAGGATGATATAAAGATGAAGTCGATTTTTATTCTCTAGAAGTGAATCTCCTTTAAAAAGCTATGTGAGGCGTATAATTCCTGGCGTTATCCAAAATCCTTCTTTCTAGACATAATGGCAACTTACCTAGTACCAAGTAGAGGGCAGAACCCTGTTGCTCTTCGGACCATAAATCAGCCTTTCGATTGTCTCGACTAGAGAAGAAACTAAATGATCATGATTCTTCCACAAAGCTTCGATAGGGAATTCTTGCTCAATTGAGATATTTTCTTGAACCTATTAAATTTGTAGAAATCGAGGAGTAGCTTGCTTTTCAGTAGGCCAAACGAGCTGATGCAGTATATTTCTTTCCGAGATCTTTTCTCTTCTCTTAGCAGCTTCTTGGTAGTGGGCTTGCTAAAATCGGAGCAGGGTGTAGGTCCTATAGGTGGAAGGCAGCATCGATTTTCACGGGTTCCCGAAAATGTTCTTATGTCCCAGGAAACTCTGTTTCATTTTCCTACATGAATGGCTCTGATTTTCCAAACCAATTTCATTTCTTGTTCCTGAGATACTCTGTAGAGATTCCTTGGCTAAAAAAATAATAATTTACAAAAACCGAACCAATCTCAGCATAAATCTTCAAGCCAGCCATGATGCAACATGAAATTAAGCTAAATGTCGCATTCATATCAGATTGTGTCTAACCTTGGACTCCGTGGCCAAATTCCAGAGGGCATTAAGCAATCAAGTCCCACTTAAACGCCAGCTTTAAAAAAATTTTCTAATATTTTCAAGTGTATACAATACAAGCTCTTAAGTAGAGTTTGAGGGTTGTTTGCCAAAGCAGTCCCGACTTTCCAGCTGTCTAAGGGAAATGTGTGCAGATTGACAGCTGATTGGTTGGCATCCTCTTATGTCCATGATGATGTCCAATTATCAGCAATGGCGCATTGGCCCAGTGACTTGGCTTATAAGTATGTATGGCGACGTCTACATCGACGTCGACTTCTTTGCCTGGCAGCCGCAATTATCCACATTTTAAAAAGCTGGCAATGCGGCTTCTTCAGTGGGTACTGGATACTGTATACTTGGACAGGCTGCATCATGATTTGTGGCCAATACAAGAAACGGCAATTGGCAATTGGTCATTGGTAAAAAGAAAAACCTTTGGCGTATTTCAATAATCTCACGGGCCAGCTGCATTAGAAAGCAGTGAAATTTATATGTGTTGACCACACTTGCCAGAGATCATTTTGGTGGCAGCAACTTGTAATATATAGCATCGATGCCACTTGGATGCAACAATCCAAACAATATAGTTTGCGCCATTTTGTTTTAGCACGGCTGCTAACTAATTAATGGAATTTGTCGTCAAGTCGCATAAAAAAGGCCAGACAGATACTTGTCTACCTTTTTGATTTTTAGGCCTTAAACAAAAACCGCCAACAACTAATTATGACCAAGTTCATGGCTACTCAAATCGACACCTGTCACTCTGCATCAGCACTCGGTGGACAATTCCCAAGTGCCGACATAAATCATCAATTCATCAAGCCGTCAATCCGTCAATCTACTCAATGCACTCATCTTTGCGCCTCATTTCAGGCAACAGACAAATGTCGACTAAACCAAAAACCCGTCGATTGAGTTTTATCTGTCATGTTGCATGTTGCAGGTGTTTCCATTTGATTTCTGCTACAGATTGCCCTGCCCATGCGTGGCAGTTGCATTGATTACTTTCCACTGGCGCATGCCTGCCACAAACAAGAAATCTTAATTGTTTTTAATTTGTGAAAAACTTCATAAATTATGCTTTGCTTTGGGTATGTGCAACGTCTCATACATAAGCAATTTTTTTGCGTGCAACTTATTTTACTAACTTGTTTAAATCTAATAGAAAAATAATAAATTTTTTCTTTAATTTGTTGTATATTCTTTCACGATAACGGTCAGTGCAAATAATGAATAATATTTTGAGGGAAACTAATAAAAAAATGGTATTTGCAAAACGAGAGCTCACGAAAGATATTACTACTGAACACTACACTGGCCAAAAACAGAGCTATCTTGGCTTTTAGTTTTACTTTCGCTTGGTTGCTTATTAAATATAAATTAATTAAATAAATTTTTGTTTAAGGGACTCCAAGACCTCAATGAAGCTATGCATTGAAGATATTTTGGCTTACTACTGTGTCCAAAAACTAGTAGGAATTTTTATTATAAATCAAAAAGTCTTTATTTATTCTTCCAAATCAATTTCGTCTCCTTTAAAATAAATCCCTTCCGATATAATACACTTATGCCACCGCTTTTTGCAGTCCTCGAAGTATGCCAAAAAGTCTTCTTCCGGTATATTTTAGAGCGCGCGCCGATTCACGTTTAATGTCTTCAATCGACCCAAAAAGGTTTCTTCCGAGTGGTCTTTTGAGTTTTGGAAATAGCCAGAAGTCACACGGAGCCAATCAGATGAATAAAGTGGTTGCGGAAGAATCAGTGCTGTTTTTCGAGAAAATTCAGTTTTTTTGGTACCAACCGAGACTTGACACGTTTGAGGCCCAAAACATCTTCCAAAATGGTATTAATTGATCCTTTTGATACGCCAATTTCATAAGCAATGTCTCCGATAGTTAATCGACGGTTTTCAAGCACTAATTCTTTTATTTTTTGGATGTGAGCATCGTCAGTTGAGGTCGATGGTCGACCAGGGCGCTCTTCGTCTTCAACGCGTTCTCTTCATTCTTTGAACAATTTATACCAATCATAAGTTGTTGATTTTGGTAGAGCTCGCTCCCCGTAAGCCTTCTTCAACATTTTTAACGTTTCTGCAGCATTTATTCCATTCAGGAAACAAAAATTTCTTTATTGAATAATTTCAGACATTGTAAAAATCGCCAAATTCACTTTTTGTGTCGCACAAAAACAAGTGTAACTCAAACACTAATGAATATTTTGTCATATAATTTGGCATGGAAATCAGTAGCAGTTGTACCAACTTAAAAAAAAAATTGAGGGAAAATATTTACCCGCGTAATTGAAATCGAAAAATTCCTACTAGTTTTTGGGCAAAGTAGTATATCATTTTGTTGCTATTTCAGAAAATACATATAGTATGGTTTTCGAAGTCTTCATACATAATATTTTTCTATCCCATACATCTGCCAAATTTCCACGCTATGAAAGACTTTTGAAATTTGCAAAGTTTATAGTAAGCTATATAGATACATATATATTAATACCTATTTTTGAAAAGGTGGGTGCAGTGTGTGCCTAAATATATCCACATGTTTCCTAACAATAACTATCCAATACATTTCAGTCTCAGTCAGCATTTGATCTTATGCACATAATGTAATATTATTAATGCATCAGGCATTAGTACAAATCAAAAGACTTAAGACACAAACTTGCTGTAAATACTTGCACATTATATTTAGAATTTCAACTGCATACTTTTAGGCTGCTTGCTTTTTGTCATCGTTACAGTTTGACTAGCACTGCTTATATCGTATCAACACTGCATGCACTGCTTTGTGTGCTTAGGCAAAACACTTTGCTCTTAGCTCTTTACTTTAACAATTTACTTTCGAATTTTAGCAGCTTTAATAAATATATTTCATTTTTTATCGCTCACACAAATTAACACCTAACAACTCCTTTCAATTGAGTCAGTTAATCATTATTATACTACCCAGCCATCAATCATGGAAAAGTTTATGATCTGTATCTCTCAATCTACTAAACGGCAGTCATTCACTCTCCCAATTTCTACACTAGTTGCTGAGTAGAGTGTTATGGGTTGGTAAAGAAGTTTGTAACACAATAAGCAGATTTTTTTATAATATAACAGAAATTGTGAGAAATATACAGAAGAAGATGTTGTATACGCCCCAAAGTTACCTAAAACATTTGTTTCTGACAGTCTATACGTCCGCATAACACCCAGATCTCAGAGAAAGCAATAGCTAGAGCAACGAATTTTGCAGGCTAGATACCTTGGGAGACATTTTTTTTTATTTTTTTGCAATCGGACTTATATTATATACCTCATAAATGGATTTTTGAGAGGACTTCGACGATTTCAGACGTTTTTTAGAGTTCCTAGGCACTGTGCCAAATTTGATCTAATTCGGTTGTTCATATCATATAGCTGCGATAGGACTGATCAGTCAAAAAAAGTTTATTATCCAAAGATCGTTGTGTTTCGGTTTTTTTATAAGCTTACTAGTGAGGCCTGACAGACGTTGTCCTCCCCAAACTTTTTGAATACTCTTAAAGTGAATAAGCATTGTAAAATTCTCTGGTTAGCTTATCTGGAACAATATAAGGTTTTTAGATTAGTTTGCTGCTCGATTCAAACTTGCGCCATTATTAGTCGAATGCCGCGCTTCACGGGTCTGTCTTAACCGAATTCTTTCAAGTTCATTGCGATGTTTACGTTTCTGGGCAGTACGATTAGATTGACTATTAATTTAATTCGTTGCATTTCTTCCTATTCAAATACATCATGCATTAATCGATTAGGAGAAGGCATTGCCTGCTCTCAATGATTGAAACGAATTTGGACCTCCAACATTAATTAACAACAATACCAGTTTTTGTATATATGGCAATATACACACAAAAACCGATATTCACAAAAATTCATTCGATATTCACACATCGCAATAGGCTTAAAACCTCCGTATTGACAACCTCTTACACACGCAAAAGTCAGATTTGAAATTCATCGACGCGTTCATGAGAACACCCGTAATACGTAAAACATAAATTTCTTTTATACATACATATATGTAGATAATATGAAAACCGCATTAGGCTTTCGAAAGCTGTGCCAAGTTCCCAAGCACTGTATTAAATGTTGGTTATAAAGTAGACTATATGATACAGCCCCAATAGGACCGATAGATCAAAGATGTAAATACATTAGGTGTTTAGTAAATTTTAAGAGTTCCCCAGTACTATACCAAATTTGTTCAAAATCAGTAGACTTCATTGGACGATCTAATTATAATTTTAAGAAAATGTTTATAAATTTTATCAATCAAATATCCTTTGGAGCTCTTTAGCAATTTAGAGGACTAGTAAGCCCGGCAGACGTTGTCCTGCCCAAACTGGCGTACTCGAAACAATATATCTTCTGATAATAATAATTAATAAATAAATGTTCACTAGCTGAATTTTATTTGGATTTTTTATTAATAAATAAATCAGTTTTTTATATAAAATTATTATCTTATTCTTTCTTTTGTTGACAGAGTAAATTAAATAAATTGCACTGCTTGCACTCACATGAAAATGCGTTAAATTAAAACACAAAGAAGCAGGACAAGCTGCTTCATACTTGTCAAAAAGGTATTTGTTGCCGCACCACTTCCACTTATAACATTCTATATGTAAAGCAGAATAGAAAAATGGCAGTCAAAAAGAAAATAAAGAGCGCACTCTTTGCTTTGTTCGCGCACACATGCACACACTTGCAATTTTTACACTCACTGCACAAAAAAAAAAAAAAAACTGATTTTTGAGCGCGCTTTCACACTCATACCGACGCACAGTAACAGCAATCACGATCTGCTTTTTCATAATTTTCTTTAAATCATAATTATTTAAACAATTGCGATTACGCTTAACAATACTATTTATGTTTTATATATTTACTAACTGATTTTACACATTTTAACACTTTTTTTAGCGCTTAAACTTATTATTTTTTAATAAAACTGCAGCGCGCGTAACCGAGTTGTCTTTTTGACTTACTTACAATACCCTACATCCATAGGATGCATAGGCTATTATGAATTTGTATCAAGTATGTAACAAGACAATGAAACCAAATAATATCAATAGCGCATTATCAAGTTGGAACTTAAAACTTGTCACAGATACCCTTAAAAACAGTTTTAGTTTTAATTTTAATTAAGTATTACTTAAATGAAATTTTAGAAATGTAATAATAAAAATTTATATTTTGCCCATCAATAAAATTATAGCTATATAAATAAAACTGTATGTAAAAGTTATTTTAGCTTATAAAAAGCATAGTAAGCTTCAGTACTAATATTTCCATTAAGAGTATAAAAAAATTATATACATATGTATACTTATGTAATGAACCAAAATCAAACTTTGCAGAGTATGCTTCAGCCGACTCAATTGCATAACTTTTTGTTACTATGCTCTTTCTATGTTCTCTTTTGGGAGCGGGACCGGGTTGCCAAAGGCTCAATTGCCAATAAGAGCAGGGATTTGCTCTATGGCCCTTGGAGCAGTGCGTCTATGCGGCAACCCTGTAAGTAAACGTTTAGAAAAAAAGTGCGCTCGGTGCGTTTTAACAGCGTAGAAAAATATTAATTTATTTATTAAAGCATTGCAACAAGTGTTAAATAATATAAAAAGACCTTAATATTGTTTATATAATTATTGTTATTAAATAAAGTGCATATTAAAGCCTTCATAAAGTGCAAGTGGTAAATAAACTGTTTAAAATTATTTGTGTGTGTGTGCGTGGGCTGCAGAAGTCTCAAAAAAAAGGCCGACTTTTCGGGCATAAAGTTAAGCAAAAGTGCTACAAATATTTATTAAATTAATTGGAAGTTAAAAGTGTTAAGTGTTATTATTAAAATATATCTAAAGCAGCGTCTGTAAGCAGCAGGTTGAACTAGCAAATGTTTTTTGTTGCATTTTTTTGCTTTGTTTTTTTTTTGGTGTTTATTTTTTGTGTTTCAAATTTATAAAAAGTGCGTAATTTGATTATTAATTTAATTCTGATTCCAGCAAGTGTTGTGTTTTTAAAAAGTATTTAATATTCTAACAAGTGCAAATTGTTAACATTTTTTTTTATGTATAAATAAAATTTTAGCTTGTGTGGATTCTTAACAATTGTGCAAGTGCAAGTGAGTAAGCAATACTTTTTTATTAATTTAAATTTTTACTCCTGTAGCAAAGTGCTAGTTTTAAAAGAGATGGAATATAGGGCACCTATAACCTAATTATAATTAGGTAATTAGGAAATTTTAATAATTTCGACTTGTTGGATCGCATATCTTTCCATGATAAGATGGCAAGCCTTACTGAAGAGAAATGTTAAGAGAGCGTCGCTGTCCCTATAGGCCTACTTTTGAAGCGTCCCTATTGAAAAACCCGATATATCGTAACCGTATGCAACTTTTAGGTTGAGGATAATTTAAATCGACAGTTGTTAATCTCCCTCTCAAGTCAACCGCATGCGTGATTACCCTAAACAGATTTGACTCGATATCAATATGATGCGATAATCTTTATCTTTCAGCTCGCAGCATTATTTATAGAGTATACAAACTTTGGCAATGCTAAATTAGATTTCAACTCTACTTCATATCTTTCACTTTGTACAAATATTTGCATGAAATCGAAAACACAAATTAGAGCGTACGTTCCAAAAAGTAATCTGCGCCCGCAGAGACAGCTACCATAATGGATTCATTGTCCCGCACAAAAGAGGAATCTGCTTGACGCAATTGTTAAGCTGCTGACGGAGCTGAGGGCCCGAACTGGAACTGTTTCCAGCGCTACTGTAGAGATACAACAATCAAAAGTACATATAATGTCATGACTCGAAGTTTCCGCCGATGTGGTGTGGCCTTTGTTGGTGCTAATGCCGATGATTAGACAGCAAAACGTGCAGTGACACGCCCAGTACCAAGCCAAAGACTCCATAGATTGCGGTGGCACATGTCAGATGACCAATTAATCATCGACGCGGGTTAGATACTTTCTTCGCCGACATCAATCAGCGAGAGTGGGAGTCACTGATGGTTTCATTGACAGTCAAGTGGCTACCAAAAGCGTTTATATATATAGTTGAGGCTTTTATTTTCTTGGATTGTCACATAAATGTAGATATAATTAAATTACAATAAATAATTTACTTTAACTAATTTTAAATTTAAGTAAAGCTGCGAATTAGTAAATCCGCTGACTAAGATTTGCTAGATGCTCCCCCGGCTCACTCATCGTATGAGACGCCGCGGATATTTGGTGGGCAGCAGCGCCATGGGATCGGTTATGTTGGGCACATCGCTCTGGTTGGCATCGGCAAACTGCGTGCCTGTAGGAGCATAGCCAGCGTAGGGATCTGAGCGACTTGCCCAGCCCTGTGACGACTCATAGTTATAGGAACCCTGTTGACCGCCCTGCAGACCCGCCAGCTGACCGCCCAGCTGCGCATTGGCATTGCCATGAATGTGCAAATGTATTTCCTTGCTGGGTGGATGTGACTGGCCGGGACCCGAGACAGCTGGTCCCGAAACCCAAGACTCCTTGGCATGTGGATTCCAGCCGGGATAGCTGAAGCTAGGCGCCGCATGCTCAAACTGTCCAAACAGACTGGTTTTAAGCGTCAAGAATTTGCCCAAAATGGCTATGGCATTCATCAGCACCAGCACCTTGAGCAGGAACAAAGACTTCATCCCAATGGCCACCAGGAAGGCTACCATGGCCGAGAGCACACCAAACTTAAAGATGATGGGTATAAGCGCCATTTGTAGACGACGTATCTTGCCGAAAGTGCGTCCCTCTGCAAGCAATAAGAGGATTATAAACAATTAGAAATCTTCGTCAGAGTTTATAGAGTTTCAGTCTTTAATTGGCTCAATGATATTGCAGTTGGTTTAATTGGCCACAAACCACAAAGCTCAATTGATGCCGCCATTAAATTAAGTCTAACACTGAGTCGGCTTTTTTTGTTTTCATTTCTATTATTATTTTGGTTATCTGATTATGGCCATAATTCCATCAATAAACAGAGCTGAACGCTGCTTAACTGCCCGCAAGTGTATAAAACTTTGAAAAATAACTTCGTAAAAATATTTTCTCATCATTTTGGTTTAAAAATATTATTTGTTTTTTGATTACTTGATTTTTGTTGATTAATTTGCGCACTTGGTGGTGGCGGAGGAGGAAGCTGGGAAACGGCCTAGAAAAATATGCGGAAAGTGAAATTACAAGCAAGGTGTTGACGCAGCACATGGTAACAAAAACAACTCCAACAACTTTGTGTAGATCTTCAAAAGTCCAAACGATGAATGCTGGTCATGTTGCGGTATTTGCTTTGTTTTTTATTAACACCTCTTGGCGTTTTGTTTTCTACACCTTGTTATTGCTTCTTCTTCTGTTGTTTCATGGGGATTCAATACACTACAATATATGGTTAAGGAGTATGTTGAGTTTGTGGAAGAAAACTATTCGTGCCTAGAGCAAGACTCTAACAAGCATTAATCAGAATAGTCGATAAAAATAAAATGGATCCGTTTTCCTGCCAACATTGGATTTCAATCTACGATCATATTATTGTGTAGGAAAATAGATGAGATTTTCTTAAGTCTTAATTATAAAGGCAAGTTCAGCTTAAAGACCGTACCCATACTAAGTGACCCTTTCTAGTGCGGGAGGGGTGTTTAAGTTGTCGTCATATAGTCCCATAACAGGTATTGAATACTTTCTATCTTCTCTTCATCACCGCAGCTGAGAGAGAATTCGTAATGGAATATGCTCCCTGAGCTATTAGGCAAAGGTTGTCCCACCTTGTTATCAGTGGCGAAGCGAGAGCGTTGAATATGGGGGGATGATGAGCCTCAAAATGCCGCTTGATTCAACAAATAACAGATTCTGAATTTTAATTGCTCGAATATTACGTGAAATATCCGAGATTTGCCAACTGCTTGATGTTTGGGGGGTGGTGTCACCCGGAAATACGCTCCACCAGTTGGAAAGATGGATTCAAAGCTGCATCACAAACTTCAGTGCCTTCCACCATATTCGAGCCAAGAGAGCCAAAAAAACTGCATCACTATCTCCGGTGTCTTTTTCCGTCTTCGAGCCAAAGTAGAAGTTGCTCGCTTCAACTCTACCAAGGGTATGGGAAGCAACTCCAATCGTTGCTTGAAGACGGATTGAAAAATACATCGCTTGCTCCTATACCTTCTTCTGTCTTCGAGCCAAGATAGCAGTTACTTGCGTAAAATCTTCCAAGGTTACGCGGCGGGGACTTGAATTTTTAAATGGATAATTAAATTCATCCATCTTGGAGTTTAAGGTTTTCATTCCGCAGTTCAGCTGAGAAACAAAGGAAGGTGTTCCCCAAACTATAATACTATTTGAAATATTTTGTCTGACAACAAAGCTGCAAGGTTTTTTAAGACATTTTGGAAGTAACATTAAACTTTTTCAAACGAACCTCACTTAAGCTTCTAAAATGAACCCTAATTTTTTGGTATATATGTAAAGTATGCACCCACTTTTAAATGATATAATATTCTATGGTATCTGATATTTCATGATATCTGATATTCTATGATATCTGATATTCAATGATATCTGATATTCTTTGATATCTGATATTCTATGACATCTGATATTCTATGAGATCTTCCAAAGATCTTAAGAGATTAGCTAATTTCAAAAACTGCTAAGAGTACAGTGTCTTCCATAGTCACTACGATCAGTCTGTCTTCGTCCCACTTGTTTTATGCACAGTCCCCACAGCATCATGTTACATTGAAAACGAAAGTGAGTCAAAACATGGGAAATTCAATAATTATTAGCGCCAACTAGTTTACTGGCACCCAAACAGGCTGCCATCAGCAGCTGCTCCAAACTGGGGCATCCGCCGCCATTCTACTCACCCACGGCTGTTGTTGGCTTGTCCTCGTCATCATCATCGCCACCAAACAGGCTTTCGCTGAGATCGCTGCGCAGCCAGCTCCAAAGTGAGCGCACCATGCCCCAAACGCTGAGATCTGTGCCAGCTGCGGGACTCACCGAGTTCTTGTCAGCGTTGTTGGAAGGCGCCGCAGTCGCTGTTTCTTTGTCAGTCTCCTCTTTGTTTGCATCTTTGTCCGCCTTTTCGGCAGACTCTTCGTCATCTTCGTCGTAATCATCATCATCTTCATCGTCGGCTGGCTGTTCGACTGGCTCGACTGCCTCGGGTGTTTGGGGTGCCTCGGCTGGTTTATCTTCACCGTTATTCTGTGTGGGTTTTTCTACCTTTTTGCTTAGCTTGGCGCTAAAAGCGCCGCTCAAACAAAATAGCGCCAAAGTCACGAAGAGCAGGCAGCGCGTCGCACTTGAACTTTTGATGAGAAACTGAAAGTACAGAGAGATAGACAGATAAAATTTATAGAAACATCATTAGTGTGTGCATGGGTTTGAGATACTGTATCTATATGTCAATATAAAGAGACGATAACAAACATATTGCGTAAACGTGGGCAAAACAAAAGACTTGGGCAACGAACTGTGCGTGAAAACTTTTAGAATGCCTACCCAGCCAATCCTCTACAGGCGGTCTCTGCAATTTCACCAAAATCCACAGCCAGATTTTACAAGTCTTTTTATTATAAAAAGTTTTGCGTTTTAAAGCATATTTCATTTAACTTTTTTTTTGCCCTTTGTTTTTATGGCTGATAAAATTTCATCAACATTCACGTTTTATGGTGCTATGTAAGCGCTGCGGACTACTCGAAACTTCGGACTTGGGTGAGGCAGCTTTGGCGACAACTTCCGCAAGTTTTGCCATCTCTGGCCCGCTAATCTTATGCAAATAGACTTGCTCTGGTATTATGCAAATAATTGCACAATATTAGCACAGCTACACAGATACAGATACATTTCGTATTGTATAATTCACCTCTTCACCCAGTTTAAAACACGAGTGAAATTTACATAACTCTCATAACTGCCATTTTAAATTTTCCCAAGAATGCGCACAAAACTGAAAGTCATGTTTAGCACGCTTTCCATTTTTCCTCAACTCATAAACAAATCAAATTCTAAGCAAAATAGATTTTAATTGTTAAAACTGCTGACCCGAATTTAACTTAAAAAAAACAAAAATTTCACTAGGGTTCGGCAATTGCTAACTTGGCCCAGCGCCCACAGCAACTTTTGACCAACTTGGCCAAGTGACAAACAAAAATAAACAACAAAAACACAAATTATGTCTTGCTATAACGGTTGAACTTCATTTTAAAAAACTCTCCATTGCCAAAATGTTACCAATACCAAGCTTACAAATTTTAATTAACGCTCTCTGTTGACCCAATAAACAGGCGCAAAAAGAAAAGGTCGAGTTCAAGAAATTTGCATGCGAAACGGCAGCTTGACATTATTTGGACTCGCTATAAATTAATTAGAAGATTTAATGAGAAGATTCTTGAAAAGTTTGCGTTACACTTTTTAAGGCAATTCTTCTTCTATTATGAAGATTTTGTCAATTGAACTGTGTCAAGAGAGAAGAACAGTTGAAATTCTAACTGGTTTTTGAAGATGATGTTTTAAATTAAACAATTCAAATGAGAAGATTTACTATTCTATTAACAACTCTTGAAAACATTTCGTTACACTTTTAATGTCGATTCTTCTTCTATTGTGAAGCTTTTATCAATTGAACCATCAATGAAGAACAACATTTGAAATTCTTGCTGCTATTTGAAGATGATGTTTATCTATGTCAATTCATAACTTAGATATCGCAATTTCTATAGATTTATAATCTTTTCATTTTTAATTGAAATCTCTCGATCAGATGACAATAAAAATTATTTAAGAATAATGGCAGCATTGTTCAGTGCGCCCAATCAGCGTCTATTCATCTCATTTGTTACCATTCTAATTTATTACAGTCGTTGTGGAAGGTCCAAATTTAACGATGTCTCGCTCCCATTCTACTGTTTGACAGTCTATCTGAGTATCTTCACGATGTTCTGCTCATTATTTCTGACAAAGATACTATAGATTTAAGTGCCCCTGAATTTCTAGTGGGCTTGTATTCTAAAGTCCACCTGCAACATCTCGGCATACCTGTTGGGAGTAACATTTTAAATAAATCGATCTCACCCCAATTACCTTCTACTATGCCTAGCGAGGAGAGACGCCAAGGAGACGCCTGAAATGCCTCCACCCATGTGACCTCAGAAGTCGTCACCTAATTTAAATCACTGTAGTAGCTCGTTCATTTAACCCATATTTTTGGAGCAAATCTTTAAAAACATATGTATCTCGCTATCCTACGCTTAGATCTCAGATATGGTAAGAAACAAACTAAACTATTAGATAACTCCTATAATAATGCTTAAGAGGACCTCATAAAGTCAGAAATTTTTGAAAATATGGTTCCCACTTGGCATTCGGGTGTTTTTTATAGTTCCCATGCACTGCTTATCGTCCTTGGCCTCATCGCCCATCGACTTTAGCACCAATCAATGTTCAAGAATGCAAAGTAACAACAATGGAAACACTACTCCAAGAGGTTATCTTCTTAATACGAGAAATCCTCCTGCTTCGGCAGCTGGCTCAAGGATTTTGGAGGTGCCGAATCCACGCGAAGACATCACGATGAATGATACCAACACCATCCAAAGGTATCGAATTGAGAAATCTAACGTACGCACACTATTTGAAACTGGTGAGAGGATGGTCGAGGCCCTATGGTCCACTGGGAGTCGAGGATGACTGAAAAAGAAATATAGGGTCGATCGGTCCAAAAAAACGTATTTTGAATAGAATTCATTTTGTTTCGTTTGTTTATGAAGATATCGTAACCAAATTCAGAAATTGGAAGTTTTTTAATTTAAGTACCTAAGTACAGTACAAAATTTAATCAAAATCAGTTGACTATATCACAGGACTGATCGGGCAGAAAACGTTGTTAGAACAAAATTTCCTGTATAGTATTTCGTAAGTACTGCCGTTTTAATAAAAAAATGTAAAACGGCATATCCAAGATGGTCCTCGAAAACAGAATAGGTACAGTTTCGTACAAGTTAGGTAAGCAAATATGGGTTTATGAGGGTTGCTGATCGCGAATCAGGTGCTAGAATTTCGAAGTGAAAATACTTAATTTTGAAGCCCAAAATATAAAGTTCCAAACCATAAAAAAAAAATTTTGTTTTACAAAGCCATCAAAAATTCTTATAGCTCCGCGACCTTAAGATTAATCTCTACAAAATTACAATATTTTTCTTTATTTCTAAAATTATTACTTTTGTAACCTACAAAGACGAAGGCTAATATTCGCTTGAGTCTGTTTCTTATCATAAACCCAAATCACACTTTCGTTTCTTCTTCTTTACCCATCAATTCGATAAAATTTCGCGATTAACTTTAATCCATTTGAAAAACTTTTTTTTTTCTTTAAGTGTACTTTTATGCTTACTTCAACTGTAAATTGGCGGCCTTGATCAAATTTCACATTATTATATTAATTAAATTAAGGTTTACTTTCGATGACCAAATGCGCTCCAGTAAGTCCAAAATGAAAGTCGTCTCTCAAGATGATGCAACTGTCAAGAAATTTTTATTTATTTTATTTAACTTTGTGTAAAAACGATCGTCAAACAATATAAATGGATCTATTAAGACGATATATATCAATTAATGCTCTGCCGATTAAATTAACATTTTCTATAAAAACGTTGACCGTGTCAATTTGCTTAGTCATTAAATTCATGTCAGTGAATGCATCAATGAATATCAGTTCGACTACGACTAGTCGTATTCATTCACCTTGCATACAAAATGCAGGTCTTAAATTAGTTGGCAACAGACTCTTCTAACTTGGGGCCAAAATAAAATATATATTTGTTTTATTTTATTTTAGTAGACTTTGACACATGATCAGTTTCTGTTTGTATTTCATAATATCTCCCTACCAAAAATTTAAGTTAAGTCCGCTGGGCCGCAAATTAAAGCAAAAAACCGGCTTATTCACTTTCAAGCCAGCTGGAAGGAATCAGAGCCGGAGACTCTCTTCTCTTGGGCAGTGAAATTTTTGGTGATCATTTAAATTTGTATTTAAATTATTTTTGTAAATATTAGCAGTCCGGAATTTGGCCGAAAGCATCTTTTGTTAAGAAACTGTGTTGACTTGTTTACTTGTTTAGCAATTTATATGCCAAGTTAACTAAATTATGTCGCTTTTTGTAGGCTTTCTTTAAGGTGGGGCTATTTGCTTGATAAGACTCATTTTAACAGACATTTATATTAAGTTTAGTGCGACGATTGAATATCAAAATAAAAATGTTTTTCAAAAACTACTAAATAACACATTAAAAAGCATTGATGACATTTGATAGATAAATGTGACAGTCGAAGCACCTTTAGTGTCATAACTTGTAAAAATCAAGGTTTCTTAGGATAAGATACAACACCTGAAGATAAAGCACATAAACTAGCATTGAGAAGTGACTTTAAAAGTACTCAAGCTCCATTTGTAGCTTAATAGTCAAATCTCAATAAAAATCACCAAAACTAAGTGATTTTTGCAATTATTTAAAAGTAACGAAATCTATTAAGTGGGATTATTCTTTTTCAAATCGCTAAGACGAAAAACTTTAAAATCGTTTTTTTAAGAATTTTTAATAAAGTTGCATTAAGTGACAATAAGCTGACCAAAACAGTTCACTCAAAAAATTTTAAGAATTGTTACCTAGAGTTTCAAGCCAACTCAGATCCTGAAATTGGTCATAGTGGGGTTTTTCACTTCTAAGTTTAAGAATATCAATGATTGCAAAAAACAGAGAGGGATCGGAGACGGAACTCCCGAAGAATCGCAACTGGTATCAAGTCAAAAAAAAAGTTAAGCACATTTAGTGGCTCCAATTTTGCATTCAAAAATTTTAAAAAATATCAAAATAATCATTTTGTAATGAAAATCATAAAAACCACTATTTTGGTTGTGCTTTTGAAAAACTTGAGTTGCATTTTTACCTGAATCCGAAAAAAATCTGTCAAAAAACCCATAGCACGTCAGGGTTCATAGCCCCCTTATCAAGGGGTTGTCTCAGTGTGTGTTTTTCGAACACTTGTTCAGATGCAGCGACCATTAAAAAAATAAAAACGGATAACCTCGGTAAAAAAAAACATTTCTTGAGGTTTTTTGGGAGTGGGACAGAGTCAAGATGCGTAGCACAATGGGAGAAAAGAACAATCTGGCGGCACGAAAAAATATATTTAAAATTGCCGATTTTTTTATTGCCCCACCTCTTTGTGAGGGATCCATGCAAGGAAGAAAAAAAAAAATTTCATTGAGGTGATAGATAATAGAAAAATGGAAAGGAAGCAAAGGTGATAGATGGAAATATATTTTTTGGTATATACTTTTATACTTTCTTAAAAAAAAATTACATTAATAAAAGAAAAATTCATGTTTAGCCCAAGGCCTACGTGGTCAGTGCTTCATAATGTTACATTTTAGTTTTTAAGATATATTATAATTATATGTATATAAATTGAAAAAAAAAATTATATAAAAATGTTCCCTTATTTAGCTCCTTTAAGGTTTACTATTTCGGGTAAAATATATTTTAAATATTTTTTTAAATTTTAGACAATATTAATTTCGTTCCGCTAATTCGAACGTTTCTCCCACTGTGCATCGGGCTAATCCTGTTAGCAGAGTCTGACTTGGGCCTAGGCCCCAGAACATCAACAAATTGGTTTAGTTTGGCTGTGAAATCGATCAAAAAAAAAACAGATTTCTGTTCTATTGTAAAAATCATTAATGATTACGGAAATAGTGAAGTTTTGTGAAGATTAAAAAATTTCCCTAATTTCAAAGTTCTCTCGGATACAGCGCTTGCTGAGTTTCTTTGAAAATTTCCTCTAAGCGCACATTTACGCCACTTGTTGTCTAAGAGCTCACATCATATTGGACCAACAATCGTTACCCTCTTCACCACATGATTCCACACATTAATATCATCTGTCATGAATTGAAATGTTTCTCAGGAATTGTCAGTCCCTACTTGACAACTTGCTCCCATGGTGGGTTTTAATAGTAGAAATTTCAGGTAGGTGTTGAATTGCTTTAGCATATACTCTATAAACCACGAATTCGTATTGGATTACGAGCCTATTAGATGATACACAGCTTTCCCATTGTATAATGATCATAAAAAACAAAAGCCCGCTAAATAAATTTAATAAAATGTCATAAAGTGCGAACATGTTTGAGAGCGGAGCAATTAAAGCACGTGGTGGGGTATAAAACAGCAAACGACAGTTTTTTTTTATAGCTCATAATTCATTTTGTTTAAAATTTTTTTGTTTAAGCCGAGCAATTATCTAATGCCAATAAATGCAGAGAGCTACCCGCATTTGGAGCTGTAAGTCACAGTTCATGACTCCGCATGGGTCCAAACTGACTCAGAGTCCAAGTCGGAGTCATCGGAAAATAAACAAAAAGTAAATGACCAGTAAATAGAAATTTGAACTATTACAGCAGGCGGTTAATAACAGAGCACTAAGCACACGGCTTAAATTGAATGTTAGAGCGTGATTTTTTTTTGGTTTTGGCCACACGCCTCAATAGAAAGTTGGCATGACGACAAAAGCCAGAAATTGTAAACAAAACATGCTACGAGTAAGCCAAATAGAATAAATGCTTAATGCTTTTAGTTGTATCTCAAAGATACGCTTTACAAAAGCAATCAGACAATATGGTGTACTTAGTCATTGTGTTGACGCTTTCGTCACGTGCTGCAGCTTCTCCTTTAAGCCACGAACAGACAGAAACGAGGTAAAGCGGCCAACAAGTGCGTGAGAGGCTTGCCAATGAGTAACAGATACTTACCAACATGTTTAAAAAATCTGGCTCTGACTTAAATATTTTCACTTTTTAAAGTTGCCAATTTGTTTTGGCCAATCTATCAAATGCACAAACGAATATCCTTAATTATAACAACTCATTGAACTCTTGCCGTATGTAATTGCGTTTATTTGGCTAACAACGAACGACTTTCACGCAACAAATTATAAAGCTCTTTGCTTTCTGACCAAATTGCAACCACTGTTTAGCAGCTGGTAGTATCTGGTCTTGTAAGGAGCAACTGCAGCTGCTGCTGAAGATCACTTGAATTTTAAATCGTTACGAATTTGCTGACGCGACTGCAACGCTTGAGATGTAACCGTTGACTGCCATTTGGCTTTGGCCATGGCCAAAAAGTAAGGTCTGTTGGTTTCTTGGCCTGTTGCTGCTACTGCTGCGCTCTCTCTCGCCATCTCTGCGTATTTGGACAGCTCTTCTTCTGCCAAATGCCGCTGTCTCTGCGGCTTCCTCTTCACTCTCTCTCTCACCAGATGCGTCTGCGTCGCTCTTCTCACACTTCAAGTTACAATTTCGTTTTCAACACTTTCTTTACAATTTCCCCTAAACGGCAGAAGCTTGTCGCGCTGTTGTTACGAATGTTCGTGCGAAGCCGCAGAGCACGACAATGTTTTGCAAACGTGCAACTGCTGACGTCACAGCAACGACTTTGACCCAACTCCATGGGAGCCACCAATGCGCGCACAGTGGTTGTAAGCTTATGGTGAACAGTGTTGGAAATTTTTTCATGGCTGACTTTTGGGTGACTTTTATTTTAAAGAGCTACAACGAAAAATAAAATTGCTTATTATTTTTTTCTCTTAGTACTCCTCCAGGGAGCCTTGGGCTTCTACAAGAACTTTCCACCAAGCTCTGTTTGTCGCAGTTGGCTTTGCAGTGACCCAGCTGATGTTGTATAGGAACAATTCCTATAGTGTTGCACGCCACCAGGTTGCTTTTAGTCTTCCCACTCGTCTGCTTCCTTGAGGGTTCCATTCCAGAGACATCCTGACAATGCTAATTCGCCGCTCTTTTGAAAGCATGGCCAATCCAACGTCAGTTGCGAGCTCTCAGTGCAGATGATGTTGATGGTCTGCGTTTAATATCCAGTTAGCCGGAATATCCCGCATGTAATCCAAAGGCACTTATACATATAGTTACAAAATATTTTTATCTGAAAATTAATGTAAAAAGAAAGTAGCCCTTAGGCTACTTTTTTCTTTCTTCTTAAAAAAACTACAGTAAAAATCATCACTCTAATCAATCTAATTTTTGAAGCAGAGTTATAATAGCTTTATATGTATTTCCTTTCAAAAATAGTTTAATCGTGTTTTTTATTAGACCCAAATATGTCCAAAATGAATAGATTTGTTCTTTCTAAAAGTTATGCTCCATTTTAGTGAACCTGGCAGAACTTAGCCTGACTGAACTTACGGAAAAAAAACCAACAGTAAAAAAGATAAATTAATAATATATTCGTCCAAATCATTTCCAAAACCAATATCCATATCGAATCTGAAAGCTTACAAAAAAGCAAAAAATTTTACATTTTAACAGAATTACCGAAATTACAAAAATCACTTTTTAATCAGCAAACAAAGTCTCAAAAAAGACATTTATTGGAAAAAAAAAATCTTACTGCATGAAACTTGCAGGGATTGTTAGGGACCTTGTTCTAAGTCTAAAGCCAAGTTTCCATATTTGTGGGTAAGGGGCGAGGTACCGCTCCCTGACAATATATGTTGATGATATCTTTTTTTCTAACAAACTTAAAGTAACGATTCAATGATTGTTTCAGATAAAATTATATATCAAACAAAATTTAAATTTAGGTTGTAGGGTAATTGGTTCTAGTAAAATGACTATTTTCGAAAATGTTACCGATATATTTTTTTTAAGTAGTGGAAATTATCTACAAAGTGAGTCCTCTATAAAATTCTAGGTCACAGAAATTATGGACGAGTGCAAAATTTTTAATTTGAGATATTTATAAAGTATGTTATTTTCGATCCATCTAAAGGTCATTTTTAGTCTGTTACTTGCTATTGTTGCCCATTTTTGCAAAAGTTTTTGACGTCTGAAGAGCTCACCTGTGACGATGTTATTCTGTTTCAGGAGCTCGGAGTACACCTCTACTTGTAACTGGCAATATTCCCAGTTATGTCGAAGGTTTCCTTGGAGATACCCATGACTTTTTGCTTATTGAATTGTCATAGCCTAACATTTTTTTAATATTCCTAGGTGTTTTGTTCTGGAGAAATACTCAAAATTCGAATCTTTTCAACAAAATTGTACTTCAATTTTCGTTAAACTCGCACCACTGTGCAGTACCACTTAAAGCCGCGCTATCACTCGCTCACACTTTTCTCATTTCGCTCTCTGCATCTCCTTCTCTCTCTCTTCATTTCTTTCTCAACACTATTTGTTTTGTAACATGTTTCTGTGTAATTTTTGCCGGCTTCTCTTGACGCTTTTGCCGTTTTATGCTTGTTTTGACCCATTTCTCTGCTACGCAGGCTCAGACAGACATATTGAATGGGCAACCAACCAACCCATTCACTTTAACATGAATACACAGACTACATCTGTCTACGGATTGGGGGTATGCTGTGGATATGATTATGGTTACTAGGCCAGATTTGCATGATAAAGCTGGCTGCTGCAGCACACAAAGTCAAAACGTTCTTTGACCAAGTTCTTTTGATTGCAATGCCCAGAAATAGATGTTTATGGCTAATTTTTGTCAGATTTGGAGCTTTAACGACTTTACGGTAAAGAGTTGTCAGCATTAGATGTAACTTAAGTATGCTGACATATCAGTGGCATCCAAAATGGAGCATTTACATAAGTAGTTACATATATACTGCTTTGTTTTCATCGAATGCACTGCTTGACTTGACCGTGTAACAAAACAAGTTCATTGCTCCGAAAAATGTGCAGGCTAAAATACATAAAAGCATTTGTTTTCATAATTTCCAGATACTATATGAAGTAGTGTCGGTCGGTTCGCTTACATAAGGTAGCTTTTTGTAACTTGCTATTTGTATGTGAAATCCGTTAAGTACTTTAAAAGCAAGCCGTCAAAACAGTTGGCCTAACCTCAAGCTGCTCTAATGTCATGGCCATGAATGTGACGCGTTTTCCGACTATTTGTTGCTGTTGTTGTTGTTGTGGCTAATGCATAACTTAAATGTGTCAAAAGTGTCGTAAATGTTTGCTCCAAAGACTTTCAAGCTAACTTCGGTACAAATTTCTACGCAGAATGGAAATGTTCTTAACGGTTTTTGCGCCTATGTAAACTCGTGGCTCATACCAGAAGATGGTTAATAAATTGTGGCCCAACGAGCACCTGCAGTAAGTTGAGCATTTTAGCTTTTTATGATGTAACTGTGTGCAGCACTTTTCATTGAATCAAGCTGGGAAAATTATGGGAAATTTATTGAATAACTTATTAAAAACCAATTCTGAATTTAGTTTATCGCTTATGAGATATTTTTATAGACGCTTCCTTCTTATTAGCGTTATTTTTATGTTCGGTTTGGAGAAACTTTGTAATCGGAAGTAAAAGCTTGTAATGAAAGAAAATACCAAATGAATGACAAAGTTCTTGAGCAGATACCATCTAATCTATACTAAATATGATTTTTCTTATTGAGATGCGATGTTGTTGGACATAACATCTAAAAACAGTTATCGATACGATTCAATAGCGATTCAAAAATGGATCCAAAACTCTCTTGGGGAGACCGTCGGCCAAACAAATCTCCGTCCAGCATTATTTAGAAACCTCCGACTTAAGGACAAGCTTATGAAAAGAGTTTGTCAGGTGAGATTTATTAGACTTATTAATCAATAGAGAAGCGATGTAGTTGGACGACTACTGGTTAAATATTCTTAAACTTGCATTATTGTTTCCGTCGAGGATCCCCGGTGCAATCTCAAAAAAGTCATCATTACGATTTAATAGCGATTCAAAAATGGATCCAAAACACTCTTGGGCAGACCTTCGTCCAAACGAAACTCCGTCCAACATTTTTTAGGTTAGATTCATTAGACTTCTCAATCAGTAATTGAGATCACCCAGAAACCATTACGTTCATTGAGTTGCCTAATTGCGAAAAGGAAGAAAGAAGTATGAAAAAGAAGGGAATATGGAAAGGGGAGAGAAGAGTAAAAATATTGGGCGTTCCGAGTAAAACCAAGTCCCCTTCATTTCAAAATCATTTTGAGTGTTACAAAAAAATTTTTTTTTGTGAATACGTTGGAGTTTACCGTGGCCAAAGTGGTCGGGAGATGCAAAAACCGGACATACCGGCAATATCCCATTATCTTTCCAACTGAACTCTGGAGTTACCTCTTATTTGCAATACAAAGTCCTGTAAGAGTCTTTTCATATCTATAACTGCTGCAAGCTCCTTCTGATGCAGAGCATTTCCAATGCTCCCTAACACCATGTTGACCACCTTCAGATAGTCGTATTGTGATCTGCAGTGCATACGGTGAGAAAGCTTGCTCCTAAAATATAGATGCAAGAGTTGTATCAACGTTTTCACAAAAATCGAGGATTGTCTGTAATCTTTTGGCGAGTTGTGGTTAATCTTTCCAGCCTTTGAAATGAAAGCAACCCTTAACTTTTTCCAACTCCCTGGGATGTAGCCTGAAGATGGCATCCCTTTAAAACCTTCAATAGTCCTGGCATCAGCTCGTCGCCTTTTCTTTTTAGCAGCATGGCTGATCGAATCTCGTCTGGTCCTCACGATTTTTTAGGGCTGGAACGACTTGATAGCCCAAGCAATCTTTTCTTCTATAATGATGTCATCTAACCTCACCAAATGCTCTTGCTCTACAGTAAGAGGTCTTAAAGTTCCTGGTATTAACTTCGTCGCTAGTCTCCAGACAACCTGCGAAGTGTGCACATTCAATCATTCATGGCTGTTTTCTGTGTAGATTGCGTCCGGTCTACATTTCAGCTCGGAATGGATCGCTAAACAGTACCTTGTGAAGTCTGACAAAATCCTCAAAAAACTTAGTCCGAGCTTTTCTCTTATCTTTTTTTTTCCTGCTCTTAAAAGACTAGCCGGTAAGTGTTCCAATTTGACTGGCTGTTGCTTTGTTAAAGATCCTTCTCGTTTCCTTTCTTATCTTAGCTGCATCCATTTTGAAATGCGAAAGAAATATATATTTAAAAAAAACTTCGTCAAGTAGTAATAATTCTTTTTTTATTTGATATCATAAATTACAGTAGCTTTGTTTAACAAATGACACATATTGGAAAAACTAGCAGGAGTTTTTTAAAAACGAACAAAACTTTTTTAAATAGGGCATCTTTAAAAGCCAACAAGTTTCCTGTAATCTAACTTAAAATATTTGGTTATAGCGTTTTAGTTTAACAAACTTATTCTATTTCTTGCCATAATTATTCTGATAGACACTCGAATAGTAACGTTGCCAGTTGGGGGTACTAAGTGATGCGTAGGGATTATAATAGTTAGTATTGTAATAAGTGGGATATAAATACTGTCCAATGACGTACGGTAAGATGCGGATCTGTGTGTTGCTATACGGATTCTGCGTATTATACGTGCTGTAGTAATACGGATTCGGTGTGGTATAATAATAGTTGTTTAGATTCGAGAACGTGGGATTTGTATTATAGTAGAGATTGTTGTTGTAAGGATCGTAGTACTGAGGCTTGCAGAGCTAGAAGTAGAAGAATTTTACTTGTTGGTTGTATGAGAAATTTTGGGAGAAGAGCTCACTACTTACCACAGCAGGGCACACAAGGAACAGCAAGAACAAACAGGCGCACTTTCCTAACATATTTTCAGTTTATTTAATATTCCAAAAATTCGACAAATATGAAAGTTTATTGAAACGTTACAACTTGCTGCGTTAGACTGAATATACCAGACTCGGACAATACCATTTTATATAGTTTACCAGGTGTCAGATCAATTTTACGCTCCGACAATTCGGATTCATGCTGACCGTTTCCATAAACAATTTTTCCGTATAGTTTTTGTGACTTTTTTACGTGTCGTCATTGAACTTGACTCATTCGAGTCGAGTTCGGTCGGTGCCATTTTGTATGTAAATTGTTTACTGTACTCTTACTTGATCACTAGATGTTAAGTACTATGGTATTTTTTGTACTCCTGAACATTTTATTTTGAGCGGAAAAACTTTATTAGTACTTATGAATATAAGAACTAGTTCACTTAAGAACTTTTGATTAAGGGATAACTAGTGGTATATTAAAGAATAGTTAAAGACTAGAAAATGAGAACAATAATAATCGGTTGTGCTGCGTTTTCCGGAGCATCGCTATCAAATCCACATGAATTGTGGATAAAATATCAAGATTATTTAACACAAGATATTTTGTTTTGAGTACGTCAAGCAAAACGGTAAGCCAGTGATGGAATTTACTCCGGAAGTTTACAATGAAGCTTTAGTTCATATTGAAGATCTATGCTTGGCGATGGCTAATAAAGCATTAGGACAATTGGGAATGCCGTCTCCTAATCGATCGATCCATGATGTACATATTTCAGTTGAAGAAATGAAACGAATCAAATTAATTATCAATATAATCGTACTGCCCAGGAACGTAAACATCGCAATGAACTTGAAAGAATTCGGTTAAGACAGACCCGTGAAGCGCGACAGTCGACTAATAATGGTGCAAGTTTGAAAGAGCTGCACACTAAATCAAAAATTTTATATTTTACCAGATAAGCTAACTAGAGAATCTTACGATGTTTATTCACTTTAAGAGTATTCAAAAACTTTGGGCAGGACAACGTCTGCCGGGCTCACTAGTATTATTATAAATTATTTATTCAGAAAAGCTAAGAAAAACCATAAATTTCTTAAACGATAATAAAACAAGAATTTAAGAAGTATATGTTCTAATCTAGAATACTGGCAAAATGGTCTATCTTTCTGAATTTACACATTAAGCATAGATTTTGTTTTGACCAAAAATCTGGCATTTCCATAATAATTTTTTTTTTGAGTGATGAAATTTTATATTCTTAAAGTATTCAACTTTTTCTCAGGGAAGTTTAAGCCTTCCTAAACTTTTTTAAGATATGGGTAATCCAGACAAAAATTGGGAAAAAAGTAAAAATTTTAACTTAATATCAAAAATATTTTATTTAGGTTCCGGTTCTTTTGAAAGTCGTCCAAAGTCAGACTTCCTTCTTTCTTCCAAAAGGTTAGCTGTTTCTGAAGTCACACAAAATCGGATATTTCCATTTTTATTTTTTTTAGAGTGATAATATTTTACACAAACGTTCTTAAAGAATTTAACTTTTCTTTGAGATGCTTTAGCTCCCTAAAATTTTTGAAGATATAGATAGTCCAGAAATAAATTGAAAAAATTTATAAAATTACAAAACTTTAACTTAATATCAAATAAATTGTTTGTTAGTTCCGGTTCTTTTTAAAAGTTGCCCAAAGTCCGACTTTCTTCATAGTTTTTGGCGGCATACATTTTTTTAGAGTAATGAAATTTTACACACAGACATTCGTAAAGGATTGAACTCTTTTTCTGAGAATTTTAAACATTCTTGGATTTTGTTTAAAATATAGATAATCCAGACAAAATTGAAAAAATGTTAAAAATACAAATATTTAACATGATTTCAAAAAAGTTCAATTTTGGTTCCGGTTCTTTTTCAAAAAATCATCCAAAGTCCGACTTTATTCTTGATTTCTGACTTCCTAACTCCAAGTATTTTTGATATATTTGATAATACTTACTTTAATAATATTATAAAAACCATACAAGAGTGTTTAAGGTACTACATCCCGGAACTTACTTTCCGACACCTTTTTGTTGTTTACATTTTGTTGGAATTGAATTCTATTCTAACTGTACGGTGGTTCCCGTAATTTGCGCAAAAAATTCATCCAATTTGCAAATATTTCAACAGCAATGGAAATATGTGAACAAATTGTCACTTTTCTTAATTATAGCGAATGTTCAATCATCTCGTTAATAACAACATATTAAAAATAATATTAACAAAAAATTTAAAAGCCAATAAAATAATTATAGCCATTTTGACGTAATTTCATTTCATTATTCGTTTTATTTAGTTTAATGCTTTTACAAATATATTTATTATTTGTAAATTATACATAGACGACAGTCGGCTACGGCTATGGTACATAACACACTATATAGTACATAATGTATCGGAATTGACAAAAAATTTACATTATTATTACATTATTTACACAAAACTCACGAACGACCTCGAAACAATTAGACTAACTCGTTACAATTTATACAAAATTACAAAACGAAACTCAACAACAAACACTAAAATTACAAATATTTATATATATCGTGGAAATTTACAGTAACTGGAAATCTACAATCTCAACAATTGGCAGGACGTTGGTTGGTGCGCGACAGCTATATATGCATTGCCCTCACACACACACTATATTTCTCCCTTTCTAATTTAAGTAGTTTGCTTTGAAAGTCAATAAATATACGTAATTAGGCTGCAATGCGTCAATAGTCCTCGTCCTCTTCATCTGGCGGATCCGTGGCATACGTCAACTCGTTCAGATAGAACCATTTCTGTAAACATATATAATTGTACAGTTAATATCATTTGGTTTTTGGTATATAATTATCTTAAATGGGTATGTTGACGACTCACCGGTGACTCGGTACAATTGAAATTGTAGTCCCAATCACATATTCTGTATTCTTGGTTGAATGATGTCTCATTGGCGCAGAGGTGCGGGATGCGGTTCCCTTCTTCGTCGCACATGTGGAATATCTGCGGGACAGGAGGGGAATAGGGATGAATATAATTTATAAAAATTCCGAAATTTGGCTTAATACAGACAACTAACAAAGTGATTATTATTTTATTGTGCCTAATTTCATTTAATAGTGCAATGTACGTCACTAAAGCTAATGATAGATAATTATTATTTATGCAGAATTTAGCAGATGGTTTCGACGGAAATATAAACTTAGTGATGAAATTATTCTTTCTAATTCTTGAGCTTTACAATTAGATTTGTTTTTAAATATAAAAAATATTGAATGAGTTCATAATATTTCGAACGTTTTATTTGGATTTACCATGCCGCATTTTACATGTGGTTTCAAACCGATTGTTTTGACAGGAATCGAACAAATAATGTTTAAAAAATTAAGCAATTCATACTGAAATAATTCCTTAAATTTTTTTATGCCAACTTCAAGTTACACATTTATTGATACTTATTTTTTTCTGACTGAATCCAAAAAGTAACATGCACAGCAAAAATGAATTTGATTATTTATCGAGCGAACACATTAGAGCGATGGAAAAATAGAAATTATCGAAAATAAAAAGCAACTATCGACAAAAAAAATGATTTTTCAGAGCACGCAAAACCGAATCCAAATAAAATTGTTCGGATTCGTTTTTCGTTTATTGGAGTTTTTAATGGGAGACAAAAATTATTTGCACAATATGTTAAATTCATAAATGTTGAACCAGGAATAACTTGAGCTCTCAAATTTAAAAAGAAAGACTCGATAACAATTCATTTTTAGGGATATTTAGTCGTTCTTGATACATTTTGACATTCTTCTAATCTCATCCTTAATAAAAATTATAAAAAAACACTATTTTTTAACGTAACGTTTTTAAAACAAATAAAAATACGGGATACTCATTGTCATTTATTCTTTTATGACAAACAATTTCGGATTTTTAATATGATATAAATCAAACCGTTCTTGTGCAACAATGCTAAAAAAAAATTTAATACAATTAATATTTAATTTTAAATTTTTTTTACAAAGGTGGGACAATTAGATGTGATAAACAAAAAGTTATTTACGTATACTAGGAACATATTAAAAATAAATGCAATCAGTTGGTAAAACAAAATTTATAAATATTGCCAAAAGTAAATTTTTGTTCGAAAATATTCCGTTTCTTATAATAAATAAAAATGTGGTACAGTCGAGGCGGTGCCCGACAGTGAAATACCGTGTACTTTTTCACTCGAAAAATTTTTCTGCATATTCCTACTAAGAGCTCTCCAATTAGAATTATTTTTTTTTTGGTTAAATTCGATATTTATACCTATAAGTTCCGTAAATCTTTACCGATTGTGACGAAACTCGAAAGTTAAAAATAGGTATTTAAGGTATTGGGAGTATGCATTGAAATCCGCTGTTTGCCAATAGATGGAGCCACCGCTAAATTGGTGGGCAAAAAAGTATCTGTCAACAATCTCTCATCATTAGATTTGTGATTTTTAAGCGTCGTCCTATAGTTATTTTCTTCGAAAAATGTCAGATTTTGAGCCAAATAAGCGTCATTTGCGGGAAGTTTTACTTTTCCTCTTTCATTCAAAGAAAACTGCGGCTGAAGCATGCCGATTGATAAGAGAAGTTTACGGCGATGCTGTTATTGGTGAAACAACGTGTCGTGATTCGTTTCGTCGTTTTAAAAGTGGTGATTTTAGCACCGAAGACAAGGAACACCCGGGCCAAGCGAAAAAGTTTGAAGACGAAGAATTGGAGGCTCTGCTCGATGAAGACCCGTGTCAAACCCAACAAGAACTTGCAGAATCATTGGCAGTCGATCAAGCAACCATTTCCAGACGCTTGAAAGCATTGGGAATGATCCAAAAGCAAGGAAATTGGGTGCCGTACGAATTGAAGCCGCGTTTCACGTGTGAACAACTGCTCCAAAGTCAAAAACGAAAGGGTTTTCTTCACCGTATCGTACTTGGAAACGCTGAAATGGGATGTCTTACCCCACCCGCCGTATTCTCCAGATATTGCTCCTTCCGATTACTACTTGTTCCGATCCATGACAAATGCCGTGTCCGAGCAGCGGTTCACTTCTTATGAAGATACCAAAAAATGGGTCGATTCGTGGATTGCCTCAAAAGATGAAGCGTTCTTCCGAGCTGGTATTCGAAAATTGCCAGAAAGATGGGAAAAAGTAGTGGCTAGCGATGGACAATACTTTGAATAAACAATTTGTATACATTTTTTTCACAATAAAGACTCAAATTTTGTAAAAAAACAGCGGATTTCAATGCATACTCCCAATATATGGGGTAAGTTTCAAGTTGATATGTTGAGAGGTATGGGAGAAAACACGGTATATCGATTGCGGGGGGTGGAGGGTCTACATCGATAAAATTTGGATGTGGATTTGTTCATTAGAACCACATGAATCAGCTTACCAAAAATTGTGATTCGAGGTCACTTGTAACCATCATTAGGTAGAGTCAAATATTGACTCAGTTTGTATATTTTTGACTATAGCTTTAGCTTTTGCTGTATTTGTCCGATTTGGTCATTTTTGACACACAGATGAGCCATAAGGCATCACTATGCTAAATTTTAGATGCAAAAATTTAACGGTGTTGCCAATAACCACGAAAATCTACTGCGGTGGACCGGGGAAAGATATTGACATGATTCAACAAAATTCAAATTTCTGAGGAAATATGCGCACCAGCTGGTAAAAGTTAGTGTTTCTAGCTCTTCTAGTCTCCGAGATCTAGATCATTCAGACGTACTTATTAGTACAGGGTATAAAGAGAAATATCTACAAAAAAAAATTTAACTAAACTTTTTAGAACAAAATATTACTTTGTCGACCTGTGTATTCTATGTACCAAGTAAAAACTATTATATATTGTAGAAATTTTAATTTAAAATACTGTTTTTTATAATAATTTATTGACAGTCAACCTATTATATATGAGAATATTTAATACTTGAGAAAAAATTAATTGCTACATACTAAACATTTATTATTGTGGGATGTGGCTAGTTTTTCATAATATACATTTAAATATTAACAAAAAGTTAACAAAAACATTAGAATTATTCAATCTTTTTGTGAATGCAGTTAAGAAATTAGAATTGTTTCAAAACTTATTTTACTTATTTATTCTTTTTATTTTAAACTAGCCGGCCTCCGCTGCGTTCCGGCACGATCGCTTCGCTCGCTCGTCTAGATCTTATATATAAGTTTTTTTTTGCAGGTGAATTATTATGTGATTTTCACTTGTATAAGGTGAACTATTGCTTTCACAACAATGACTATCAAAATCAGTTGGCAAATAAAAATTGTAAAAATTCTAACTACAACCACTTTTAGAATGGGTTTTTCAATTTTCCTAATTTTCCTGTAAATTTTCCAATGATATTACATAGCATATGTATGTCCCAGGAAGCTTCTGAACATTTTAAAAAAAGTCCCATTAAAATAGGACAAAGGGTTTGGCGTCCAACCTCATACAAACAGACAGACAGACAAACACTTTTTTTATATATAAGATTATTTATTGACTATCTATATTGGCAAAAAGTGTGATTTACAAAGGCTACCAAAAATAAAGCTCTACCAAGAACTCCAGGAATTCAAATTGAATACGACGACTTTGGACACAAATTGAATATGATAAAGTTTTTTAATAATATATTTTCTTTCCTAAAGCTTTAAAAGAACACAAAATTCGTTGGAGCTCAAAATTATGCAATATTTATTTTAATGTGCATACTTTTAGGCAGCAAAATACAACTTCTTTGGATAGTCACCAAAAGTAATCTCTGTTTGCTAAGAATTTTTTAATCTGTAAAGTATTCAATTTATACTTGTGTAAAATGGTATAGGAAATACCTAGGAAGTATTAACTAAGTTTCTAATAAATACATTTTTTTAAAAGAAACTCCCATCCTTTAGTAATTGCACAGTATATTGTATACAATATTCTTTAGAATCTCTCTTTTTAATAAATTTTTTTCAGTTTTTTAGTTAAATTTGCAAATATTAAAGCAAAATATAAAATTTGATTCTTTTAATTCCCCAGTTAGTCACTCTGCGTCACGCTAAACCGAATCTTGTTTTAAGTGCGTCAGTTTTGTTGCCATCCTAACCTAACTCAACCAACGTCACTACAACAAAACCAAATTTGCATAGATCTATAAACCCTTTGTTTATTGTTATAATAATATCTGCTCGTTTCCTTATAATCTATTGATTTCTTTGTAAAAATGCTAAGCTAGCCAAACTTTTGTAGTTTAAAGAATTTTTAATTAAATTATGTTTATTGAGTATATTAATAAATTGCTTTGACGTCATAGCCGATTTAATTTTAAGACTATATTAAATTAGCTTTAATTTAATAAGCTTGAAAAAATTATGACACGCCTACAGTCTGATGCCGAAATGCAAAATATCGGTTTTTGTGTGTATATACAATATATATATGTGCCATATATACAAAAACTGGTATTGTTGTTAATCAATGTTCGAGGTCCAACATCGTTTCAATCGTTGAGAACAGGGAATGACGTCTCCTAATCAATCAATGCATGATATATTTTAATTGAAAGAAATGCAACGGATCAAATTAATTATCAATCTAACCGTACTGCCCAGGAACGTGAAGATCGCAATGAACGTGAAAGAATTCGGTTAAGACAGACCCGTGAAGCATTCGACTAAAAATCTTAAATTTTTCCAGATAAGCTAACTCGAGAATCTTACGATGTTTATTCACTTTAAGAGTATTCAAAAAGTTTTGGGCATGACACCCTCTGCAGGGCTCACTAGTTCGCTATGTAGAGAATTCATTATACAGATATTTGTTGGCTATATAAAATTCTCGTGTCATAATGTTAGTAACCATACTACTCCGAAACTGCTTGAGCGGTTCTCATGAAATTTTGTGTGCCTATTGGATAGGTCTGAGAATCGGCCAACATCTATTTCTCATACCCCTAAAAGATAAGAGTTGTCAACCCTTAACATATTTGCTCTAGCTCTTGCTTCTTCAGGCTTTGCAGCAAAATCTTTAGAGGCTTTAAATAGAACCTTAAAAGATCTACGGAACAATCAAAACTAATTTGGTGGCGCAATGATTTTATTATCAGGAGATTTTCGCCAAACTTTGTCAGTGAACTGAGTGCATATTTAAATCCTCTGAAACACCCCGCTATATAATATAAACGCGATAAAAATAAAAAAAACTGTCCCCAATGGAATGGGGACTGGAAGAATCTATTCAGCCAAAGTTTAAGTACCCATTGGGGTTAGTACTTTAAATAATAAATTTTGTAACTAATGTTTATAATAGTAATTAATAATACTGTTTACGAAAACATCTTAAGAAAACAAAAAAATAACATATAATAGAAAGATTGGTTGCTCTAGCTCTCTGAGACTTAGGCGTTCTTACGAAGAGACAGATAGACAGACACACATGGGTATATCGACAGCTCTAGTCACCCTAATCATATTTAAGGTATCTTTGGGGGGTCCCCGACTACTTCTTCTGTACCATAAGGGTATACAAATTCGTCTTAGAAAAGTACAACTGTAATAAACTTTAAGGTCCTTCGATATCAAAGTTTAGCTTGCAGTCATAAACTAGTCTTTATAGACTAGACTTTTTAAAAGCAATGCTTTTAAAATTCTGAAAGGTTTTATGCAAATTTTACAGATAAAGGTTGGAATGTTAAATCAATCACTTAATTAGTTACTAATGCAACATTCTAAATTTGTTTTTATTAGCATTTTTCATACAGTCGCTAAACAAATTCGCAGACTTTAAGTGAGAACTCAAAACTGCTTCTTTTTCTCGAAACATCAATTAAATTATGTTCTTTAATTTTGCTTACCTGGCAATTGTATTCCATATCCGCATAGAATCCCACCGATCTTCGCTTGCAATCGAATGAGAATGTTATATTATCTAAATTCGTCCACTCCTTTGTTTTGTGATTTTGAAATACTGGACTGGCTGGCTCCTCCGCCAAAACTATGGCGGCTAACAAGAATGGAACTGCAACAAGCGATAAGTGGGCTAAGATTATATGCATAAAGCTTTAAGTGTATGTGTGGCAGTTAATTTATGGGTCTCACGCGTGCGTAATACCCAACTAGTCCAGTCATTAAACCAGTCCGTCATTAAGACAGTCAGTCAGTCAGTCTTGGCCACTCAAAGGTGGCTAATCGAAATCAACGCACTTGGTATTTAGTTTATGGTGCGACGTTGTCTTCGAATTGAGGCCAATACATAAGTCCAATAACAAGTCTTACGTGTGTGTGTGTGTGAGGTACTTACCAATTAAAACGCCGGAAAGCCATAAAATTCTATAACTGTAAACCATTTTTGTAGTCCAAAACATTTTGGCGCTTCTCTAAATGTGTGTGCGTGAGTGTGTAAGCGTGAGCGTGAGTTTTAGGCAAGTGCTTGTGACGTCACGACGCGACGTCTAGTTCCAAACAAAACTGCACAAAAGCTTTACACAAAAACTGTGCTATGCATGTGTGCGTGTGTGTAAAAGAGGGAGAGTGTAAATGTGTGTGTGTTGCTACGCGTCCATTTAGCACGAATTAGGAAGCGTTTAAGTGGTTTAGACGTATAATTTATGGTAACAACATGGCTGCAAATAGAAAAAAATATAAAATATGTCAATTAATTTTAGACAGTTTTTTTCTCGTTAAAGCCGCTAAATTCATTAACTCTAAGCGAGTATATTACAAAATATGCAGCCAAATTGAGAGAGGCTTAAGATGTCTAGAGCCAAACCCAGCGTGAGTTGCGTGGTATGCGTGAGTCATGCGGCGGATGCGTGTGTGCAACAAGTGGCAACATCTTTAAGCTTTATTAATGATGATTGCGGCCAGTGGTGGGTTCTACCCACATAACAGAGTCACACCTTTTACCTAGGACAGGATATGCTAAGGGCTTGACACAGTTTTGGATCGCATTGAACATGACTTTGATGTCTGACTGACTGAATACTTAAACACGATTGATTTTATAATATTTACTTTCAATCAATCACTTTGAGCTGGCAGCTTAACTGCCAATTCTATTAAAAGATACAAGATACAAGCAGATTAACACACTCAAAAGTGACAAAGAGTCAATGACAGTGCCAAACAAACGATAGAATTTATCGTCTCGCTTATGCTAATGATCTATGGCTATTGAATTTCTGATTTGATTTTGTGACGTATTAACGCTTGACAAAGACAACGTGGCGCATGCGCAATCCGCTGATCCGCAGTGAAAGATACAATTTAACCTTAAATTATGGCGACCTTCGCTTAAGCCAAATTGTAGATTGTTGCTGGGCAAGCAGCTCAATTAAACTGTCAACAGCGTGAAGAGCTCCCAAGCAGTGCGATCGCTGAGCTCTGCTGAGCGATTAGTTGCCGCTGATTGCATTTTATGTACGCTGCAGCTTATCCATAACATACATCGCTTTGGCTTAAATCCTTGACTCTTCTCTGTGCCTGCGGGCATATAATCATAAATTTTTTTTAGTGCTCGGCCCCCGCAATATGCAACTAATCTTGCTTTACTCCCTCTCCAGGAGCAGCTGCAATGACATGCAAATTGTGTCCTCCTCTCTGCGGCGCGCAAGATTTAAGGCGACATAAAAGGTCATCAGTGTCGACAACAAAAGACATCTTCACGGCAGACAGGCGCCTTACAAACATGACACAGCATTCGACTGCTTTAAAAGCCTGCCAATCTTTCACCTTTTGCATTTCGTTGTTGCCAATAAACGCTTTTGTTGTTGCTTGACCATGGTAAGCAAACATTGTGGAGGTAGACCCTGGCGCCCGCAACAATTAGACAAAAGCCCGAAACGATTTTACAACCAACAACAACTGCCACACAACAACAACAACGACATATTTTTCGCATATACGTCAAAGCTTCCGCAACAAACAACACCAAAGATTTCAGAAGATCACGATGAAGAAGCAGCCGCAGCAGACGAAGTCACTTTTGACATTTTCTGACAAGCGTGAGAAGCGGCATCCAACGGTGCGCTCTTTGCTTTGACTCATAAATTTGCAAGCTCCTCTCTTGTGTCTTGGGTCTGGGTCTGGTCCATCAAAATAAAATAACTTGCAAAAGTGAAAAAAAAATATACCCAGGGACAGCGCCGTTCTGGGCATCAATCTTTTAGCACAGCACTTATATAACAGCATTTGTGTAAATTCATTTGCTTTTTGATTTTTATGGACCTCTACACTATATCAAAAAGGAGTACATTAAGTTTGTGCAAGCTTCTAGAAGCAACTGTTAGGCTTTCGAAATTTATTAGAGTGGAAATATATACAAAATTTTAAATGCCTCCAACCAGGGCCTCATATACGAGTAAGTAATAAATTCGCACATTACGCACTGCTTGTCATGCTTTGATCAATCAAGCAGTACAATTTAAAGCTAACTAGTAGATATTTCGGCAATATAATTTTAAGTGTAGCTTCAGTGATAGTGTCAACCCAAAATCAATAGTAAGATATGGCAGAAAGAGTTTTGACAATGTAGCTTTTAATCTTTAATCGTTAATCGTTGTTGACAGTTAGGCAAAGGCCTATATGCACTGCGACCAGTTTGATCTATTCTGCAAGAAACTAACTGGCTCCTTTAAAGGGAGTTTTGAAGGTCTTAATTTTTTAGTAGATATGCACCTAGGATTTTTGCCTTCTGCGGCATAGCGCCTCACAGCTTGTGATCAGGTGTTCCAGAGATTCTTCCTGATCACAGCAGAATCCGCATGTCCTCGAATCCCATATGCCTATTCTGTGTAGATGTTTGTTGCAGCCGAAGTGGCCTGTAAGTGCTCCAGAGAGTGTCTTTAGACTTTTCCACTTTAGGATGAGCGTAATGTTCGCTCTTTTGGCGGTAAAGCTTAGGAATTTTTTGGAGAAGTTGGGGCCGTCATGGCCATTCCAATATTCTGTGACTTTTTTCGAGTCAAATTTTTTGGCTCATGTTTTATATGGTTTTTGTTGAAGCCAAAACAGGCAGATGGGCCTATAAATAGTTTTTCCGCCCCTTTCTTGGCGTAAAGGTCCGCCTTTAAGTTGCCTTCATGGCCGGGCAGCCATATCAGGGAGACTTGTTTGTGAGTGGTCAATTGGTTGACTGTATGTCCTCTGGGGCCCACTATTCCTGCTCCTACCCCTTGGAGCGTTTTTGATCCATCTGTGTACCATTTCTATGAGTCGTCATGTAACCAGTTTGGGTTAGCATTCCATTCCTCTCTTGATGGAAAAATGACTTTGTATCGCTTGGTAAAGTTGAGTACTGTTTCTGTGTGGTCATTAGCCTGGGTCATGCATGTTGCGTTGCTGACCCTTGTGAAGATTTGTAGGTGACCAGTCATGTTTCCTGGTTTGAATTTTTCTTTAAGGTGGATTGAGAGTGCTTGCATTGCAGCCTCTTCCTGTATTGCTATGTGTAGCGGCAGCAAGTTAAGTACTGCTTCCATGTCAGCAGTTGGATTAGTTCTCATTGCCCCTGTGATGCTTAGGCAGGCTAGCCTCTGTAGTTTACTCAGTTTTAATATAGCTGTGATTTGTTTGGTTTTCGCCATATACTGTCCCATATTGTAGGATGGGTCTGACCATTTGGGTGTAGATCCAGAATGTCATTTTGGAACTCAGATCCCAGGATTTATCCAGAAGTTGTTTCATAATCCAAAGGTTGCTTTTGGTTGGGACGTTCCAAAAAAAAATTTCAAATCGTCACCATTGTCCAGAGCCAGAGATGAGAAAATGAGCAGTGAGTGACAAGATTGTTGGGGCATTACAGAAGACAGAGAAATATATAAACAAATATAAGAGCAGCATGTCCTCCACACCACGCACTGCTTAGCATGCTTTAAGCAATCAAGCAGTGCAAGTGGGCAGTGCAAGAGGCATGTGCAAGAGGCATGTGCATTAGAGGAGAAGCAGAAATATATAAAAAGAATAGGGTCCCAAATATTTAATCCATCCACATCCTTGTCATGATTTGTGCAATTAAGGCACAGAGGAAAAAGATAATAAAAAAAGACTTGTGCATTAGAAAAGACGGAGAAATATATACAAAATTGTGAGAGCCATATGTCCTTCTATGAGTATTGAGTCAATACACCACGCACTGCTTGCCATGCTTTGATCAATGAAGCAGTGCAAAAGAAAAAGAGGGTATAAAGAAAAATTGGCTTGCGCATTAGAGAAGGAGAAAGAAGGAGAGATTAAATTTTAATCAATACATCCCGCTTTGTTGTTCAAGAAGTACAATTTAATTATAATCAGTATATACTTGGGCAGTATCTCCCGTTTCGATGCTTTAAGTTAAAATATATTGATGTCGTAAAGATAAGAAAGCAATTCCTTTGTTGTGTCAGTGTCAGCCCAGAATCAATGATTCGATATGGCAGAAAGTGTGTAAATAGCTTTTGGAAAACTGTCTTTTAAAGAGGTGATCAATGAAACCGCTTTTCCGAGTATCACGTTGCAGATTGCTCTATGTGATAGCTCCAACAACTCACACTTTTCAAAATTGCATAAAGCATTTGACATAGAGTATTTTATAGTCGGATTTCCCAACTATATCTTTTCCACTGGATTTTTTAAATATTTTTTTTTGTTTTTATTCATTATCGTTGGCTTGCGCGACAAAATTTTTGTTTGGCGGTGCTGCTTTTGAAAGTCTTTGTCAGTTTGTCAGTTTAATTTGGGAAGTTTGAACGCGTCTATTTGCGACACATCGCACTAATTTGTTAATTTTTGACGCGTAGCCGAGGGCTCAATGTTTTATGAGCCCTGGACGGCAGTAGTCAAGCAGTGGCGTCTGTGAAGGGGGCACGTTCATACAGAGTCCCATGGCATTTTAATTTATGCAAATTGCAAATTATTTAATTTGCTTAACAGCAACAAAAAAAAAAACTTGAGCCATAAATAAGAGCTGCCAACGGCTATGCGGAGCAAACTCAAACTAATTTCTTCATTTTGCATTTTGCGAAGAAGAAAATGCAGCACAGAAAAACAAAGGCAGACTGAGGAAAAGCCCGAGACCGAGAAAATTTGTATAGCTGCAGCGGAAGCAGCGCTAATTGGCGGAACTGCAGCTTAAACAACAAAAGCAACAACAACAACAGCGCACAGTGACACCAGAGAGTGTGTGTGTGTGTGTGTGTGTGGAAAAATGTTGGGAAAACATCAACAGATGAGACACTGTCATCGGATACAGGCCTTAAACCACACTTACATAAGCTCAAACATGGCTTAATCATTGCAGCCGGACAATTGATTAGGCCAATAATAACGGCAACCAGACTCGCCCCGCCGCCAGCGCCCTCTCCCTGTCGCAGTCTCCCAGTCCGTCTGTCCAAGCGTTGACACTTGGACTTTTGCACACATTTTTCAGCGCCATTAAAACGCCGCTTACAACTGCCAATAGGCCTGACCATTGGTGACAAGTGCAACCAACAACTGGAGGAGCTCTTAGTCTTGGGGGTTACCCCAGCCGGTTAGTTGTTTTTTTTTCTTGTGATCGTATAACAACTAAAATAATAGTTAATTGAACAACAACAACAACGATAATAATAAAACTAGTTAGCTGTGACTAGCCCGTGGAAACTTGGCCTGACTGCAGCCTCTCCAGCTACTACTGCCGGAGCTGGCCGATTATTGGCCTTGAAAATTGCTACGCAGAAATGCGCTTAATACGAAAAATCAATATTGTAAAAAAAAACGACTCGCAAACTCAAAAAGTTGAACGTAAGTTTAAAACCGGCTTAAAACACAACAAAAATAAGCAGCGAGAAAAAAGGAAACATCTACACCAAACATAAATAAATTTATATCTTATATATAAAAATAATAACAGGTGCAAATGAATCTCACGAAAAAATAAACAAACCCAGAAAAGCTCCTAATGAGCTTTATTGCGAATTAACAAATGCAACAGTTTATGCGAAAACAAGTTATTGCGATTTCAAAGTTAAGACTTGGCAAAAATTCAGCTTTACAAAGAACAAAAATAAACAAAATTAAATTTTACCTTGGGCGGGGCTTTTAATTTTAGTATTATTTATTATTATATGTTTCTTAATTTAAACATTTGGTCGTGCTGAGGAAAATTAATCTGAACATTATAATAGGATTTGTTTTGAAACCGAGTATTTTGCGCTCGCCATTTTACCAAAACGAATTTTTCAAGTGGTTTCAAGTAGAACATTTTGTTGCAAAAGGTATTTTAAAGAGTCGACAAAATTGGTTTAATAAAGTTAGTATTTTATACGAAAATAATTTTTTGTAATATTTTTTGATATTCTTAGATAATATTTATACCAACTTCAAGTTAGATATTTACTCGTAATTTTATTTTAAATTTTTTTTTCTAACCTAACCCAAAATATAGCATACACAGCCAAAACCGATTTTTTTTATGTATTATAACAAAAATAGCAATAATACAATGGTCTCCAAATCAAAAAAACAACAATTGATTTAAAAAAATGGCGGACGTAAAGTCGGGCGCGGACGACTTTAGGATACCCTGTACCACTAGCTTGTAATAAAGTCCGATTTCTTCACAAAAAACCAAATACAGAAGAATTTTTAAGCAAACATTTTTTTTTGACCGATCGTTCCTATGGGAGCTATATGATATAGTCAGCCGATTTCAATAAAATTTGACACAGTGCTTAAATACCTTAAAACAGATATGAATGCCAAATTTATTTCAAATATCTTTACAAACAAACAAAACACATCGAATTTTGTATAAAAAACGTGTTTTTGGACCGATTGGTCCTATGGGAGCTATATGATCTAGTCAAACGATTTGGATTAAATTTAGTACAGTGCTTAGGAACTATAAAACACTCACGAATGTCAAATTTGGTCCCAATATCTTAACAAACAAACGAAACACAGCAAATTTTGTTAAAAAATCGATTTTTTGGAAGATCGGACCTTTGGGAGCTATATGATATAGTCAACCGATTTTGTTCAAATTTGGCACATTGCTTAAGTGGTCTAAAAAATTTCCAAACGCCAAATCTGGTTAGGATATCTTTATTAAACAACGAAATATAGCGAATTTTTCTTTAAAAAAGTTATTTTGGCCGATCGGTCCTATGGGAGCTATATGATATAGTCAACCGATTTCGAACAAATTTGGTACAGTGATTGGGAACTATAAAAAACTTTCGAATACCAAATTTCGTTACGATATCTTCATAAACAAATAAATTATTCATCTAAAACGCTTTTTTTTTGTCGAGGTCGTCTCAAACACCCCCATGGGAGCTATATAATTTATCCCCGATATCAAAAAAATAAAATAAACTTGCCTCCTATGGAATAATATGGGATCTAATGTGAAAGTTTGGTAACTCTAGCTCTTACCATCTCTGAGATCTAGGCGTTCACACGGACGGACAGACGGACAGACGGACAGACGGACATGGGTATATCGACTTCTCTATTCACCCTGATCATATATTAGGTAACTTTGGGGTGTCTCCGACGTCTCCTTCTATATGTTACATACATTTTCGGCTTGCACAAACTTAATATACCCTTGGACCATACGGTACAGGGTATAAAAACAAAATAAACTTGTCTCCTATGGATTAATATCGGATCTAATGTGAAAGTTTGGTAACTCTAGCTCTTACCATCTCTGAGATCTAGGCGTTCAAACGGACAGACGGACGGTCGGACAGACGGTTGGACAGACGGACATGGGTGTATCGACTTCTCTATTCACCCTGATCATATTTTAGGTAACTTTGGGGTTTCTCCGACGACTCCTTCTATATGTTACATACATTTTCGGCTTGCACAAATTTAATATACCCTTGGTACCATACGGTACAGGGTATAAAAATGCCGGACGTAAAGTCGGGCGCGGACGACTTTAGGATACCCTGTACCACTAGCTTGTAATAAAGTCCGATTTCTTCACAAAAAACCAAAAACAGAAATGTTTTTTTTTGACCGATCATTCCTATGGGAGCTATATGATATAGTCAACCTATTTCAATAAAATTTGACACAATGCTTAAATACCTTAAAAAAGATCTGAATGCCAAATTTATTTCAAATATCTTTACAAACAAACAAAACACATCGAATTTTGTATAAAAAACGTGTTTTTGGACCGATTGGTCCTATGGGAGCTATATGATCTAGTCAAACGATTTGAATTAAATTTAGTACAGTGCTTAGGAACTATAAAAAACTTTCGAATACCAAATTTGGTTACGATATCTTCATAAACAAATGAATTATTCATCTAAAACGCTTTTTTTTGTCGAGGTCGTCTCAAACACCCCCATGGGAGCTATATAATTTATCCCCGATATCAAAAAAATAAAATAAACTTGCCTCCTATGGAATAATATGGGATCTAATGTGAAAGTTTGGTAACTCTAGCTCTTACCGTCTCTGGGATCTAGGCGTTCACACGGACGGACAGACGGACATGGGTATATCGACTTCTTTTTTCACCCTGATCATAGTTTAGGTAACTTTGGGGTGTCTCCGACGTCTCCTTCTATATGTTACATTCATTTTCGGCTTGCACAAACTTAATATACCCTTGGTACCATACGGTACAGGGTATAAATATAACCATGAAAAATAGATATGAACTAATCCGCTTCTAATCCGTGCAAATTGAAAACGATTTAGGAAGAATACAAAATAGCAGCTTTGCCGGTAAGGGTTACTAACTGTTCAAAACTGGGACTGATCGAAGGGTCAATCCAGAGAACTTAGAATAGAAGAAGTAGTAGAGAATTCAACATAAAGCAAATTCAAGGGAGAGCAAATTTAATATAATCCATTGTAATTGAAGCAAAAGAGATGGAAATCAGGAAATCAAAAATATTGGATCTAAAAATATTAAGACTATTTTTTTAAAATTACGAGTTACTCTAGAAAGTACGAGAATTGTATCTTTATTTATATTTTTACAAGTTTGTTCCACCAAAGAAAGAAAGGAAGGGAACTTTATAAGACAAAGTCTATCAAAATGAGTTGAAAATTAAAACCAATCCTACTTTAACAGTTTTTTTTTTTTTTTTTAAAACGTAACAGGCCGATTAAAAGATTCCATCTTAATTTTATATTGTTCTTTTAATAAACAGTTTATCAAATATCTTTTACATCATTTGTATTTCTCTTCGCTTTTAAGAAATCATAAAATGAAAACTATTAGTCTATTCTTGGTAACAGTTAATTTATTCGAGGAACTCGAGATATTACAACGTGTAAAAATTTTAGATAATTTACGAACAATAAAAAAAAGCTTTTAAATTAGCAAAATTTGAACTTCATTGCGACCTAGTAATACCCCGAATTAGTATCTGACCTTAAATTCGAAAAAACCATAAAGTTTCGTCCACTAATAAAATTTAATAAAAATATTGTTCTGTACATTTTTGTTATTATTATAGCCTAATCTTATAGAAACAAAGGGTATATTAGATTTGTGCAATGTATGTAACGGATAGAAGGATTCGCGGCAGACCTGAAATAGTTTTTACCAAAATGCTCATAATGAAATCGGGTAGCGATTGAGCCATTTCCGTCTGTCTGTTTGACCATTTTGGAGATATAAGAGCTAGAGATAATAATCTTTACCATCTGGTGCGCATATTTCCTCAAAATATGAAGTTTGTTGAATTCTGCCAATATCTTACCCCGTTCCCCAGTATTCGAATCTCGTGCTTTTAACAGATTTATTCGTCGAATACTTTGGTCTCTCACGTGGGGAACCCCCTTTAAGATATAATTTTTTTTTTTTAATTCAAAATTTGTAAACAACTCTTCAAAATAATCTATTAACTTATTTTTTTAAGTTGTCTTCGTACATCCTAAGACTTTTTATATCGTTTGCTTACGAGTCATAATTTCTGAAAACCCTAACCGAAGTCATACATAATGCGACTTTTTGAGCAATATCTTTGCCAAGCAGCTTATACAACCGAGTTTCTATGGTTATATGAAATATCAAAATGTTTTCATTTTTAAGCATCCAGTCGCAACAAGTAAGGCTTGGGTATGGCCAAAAGCATTACGCTGCAAATTTTCTATAACATGTTAGCTAAACCTTAAATATTTGACAACAAGAATAAATAGAGCAAAAGATTATATTTTGGATTGCATTCATTGAAACTAGAGATGTCCAAATAAATAATTAGGTAATACATTTCGACAGCATTTTGCCGTACGATCCCCCCCTCATCGAATAAGTCTATAGACCCAAAAATTCTACGATGGGCAAATCAAAACTTTTATGATTTTGAAATATTCAAAAGTTCGTCCCACAAAAGGAGCACTTCAAAAAATTAGCATTAAATCGTCAATATGATAAGACGTTGTCGACAAAGCAGATGAGCTGCTGGCCCTGTGCAAGATTCTTAGCCGTATTTTGTTCAGCGAATCCATCAATACGCTTAAAGGCCATTTCCTAGGCAGTAATTACCGGCTTAGCGATAAATAAAAAATAAAATAAAAACCAATCACAATCAATACAATCGAATGGCTATTTTGATGCCCGCCCATTGTTGGCATTTTGCGGTTTATTTTATATTTGTTGTTGACCATTCAAACTAATAATTAATTAAAATTCCATTAAATGCAGCAGCGAGCATAAAATCAGTTGCCGTCTCATTTGATTTAAATGCCATCAAGCAAAAATAACAATAACAACAGAAGCAGCACCAACAACAACAACAACAATGGCGCTGACAGGCAGCTAAGCAACTATTAGATACAGATACAGCTACAGATACAGATACTATTGATGATGGACTGGAACAGCAGCTTCCAGCCGGGCCATCCATCCGTCATTAACATATCAACTTGTATTTCGAAAAAATCGTTACAAGGGCAAAGCACGGCTTAGCCGAAAACGAAATTGAAACCGAACCGAATCCGTGCCCAAAAACCAAGAAAAAAAAATAACAACTCTAAGCAGCACAACTAATTTTCAAATTGTGCAGTTATCTATCTGATCACAAACAAATACACACATACACACACTCACGCACACACATCGAGATACATCGAGACATGTTTGATGACTTTGCCACACAATTTGTTATGGTAACAACTCATTAAAGATACTTGATTGATCGCCTGGCCGGACTTCGATGACGGCATTTGGACCCAGAGCGGCTGCTGCCTCTTCCTAAACCCAAACTATGTCGCTGCAATTCATTCAAAATTTAGCCGTATCTTTGTATCTTGTTTTGATTTGTGGTGCGAATTTAGCCTCTGGCTACTGAGCTGGCAGCTTTGACTGCCTCTGAAGTAGCGATTAGAGCCAAAACATTGCCGATGTTCATCATCATGATAATGATGTTAATCATTATCGTGATAAATATCGGTGTGTAGTTGCTGCCACAGCGGAAGCGCCGCTAGACAATTTCGTAATTTCTATGAAATATAGCACAAATATAAGTAACAATGTGAGAGGTCAAGGGTGCGCAAACGATTTGCCTGCCACGTGGCGTATACGTGATCTGCGTGATCATCGCCGTGATGCATGCCGTGATACATATGTAGATACGATACATAAATGGATGCTTGGTCGTAGCAGGTGAAGCTTTAAACACGTCTTACTCGACCGACCATTGGCAACAACTTTTCACACAATTAACAACAACTGCAACAGCTACGATACAACAACAACAGCAACAATCTAAACAACAATTTGCAATGTAATGTGGCAGCAATAAATTTTATTTAAATCGCTTTTGCTTGTAGCTTTTGATTACGCCAAAGAAACAGAAGAAGAAAATGGCCACAAAGCCCAAAGCCAGCGCCAGCGTCAGAGCTTAAACAATGCAAATAAATTACATTGTAAATACACAAACAAAAAAATAAACAACAAACACAGATACAAATACACACACACGCAACTATATTGTAAGCTCTTGGCTTAAAGATTTTCCAAGAATGCGCTTTGAGCGGGTGGCCAAGCGTTGATACCAACATTGCGACTTACCAATGCTCAGCCTGCGGCTCAGACGCAATACCCATAAAAATAAAATATGTGCGCACTCGCTCTAGCCTGCAGCTAGCTGGCTCACTCGCACGCAAGAGCTAGAGTAGAGCGTGAGTCGTGAGGCGTTGCGCGTGAGAGTGGCCTTAATAGCAAAACTATTCTAGAAGCAGACACAAGTTCGAGCTGTGCCGTGAGATTTAAAATACCTCAAAAAAATATGATGTTTAGTGTTCGTATTCAAAAATAATAATTTAGAAGAAATATTATTTGAATCGTGAGATTAGGACGTTAGTCTCGTGGACAACCAAGCAAGCTGCTTAGACGTCTTTAGGGAGAACAGTTGTGTAGAATCTTCAGAAAATTAATTTATTTTTAGCCTAATTGGTTATGACTTTTGCAGAAGCTGCAAAGACGAAGAAGAGTTTGAATCAGAAGAACACTTCTTCTGTTCCTGTAAGGCTCTTGATAGACGTAGGAATAAGCATATGGAAAATTACTTCCTAGCTGAGAGGAGGATTGCTAGCTACATAGTGGCAACTTGATGGGAATCTTTCTAGCGGGACTATCTCATGAGAAGGGCTATAGAGAGGTCTGCGGTATAACAACGGGCCGGTGTGCTGGGTTTTCAAGCAAACAGTCGCCCTTACCTAACCTAACCTAGCCTAAATGGTCATCACATTCAAAATGTTTTCCGAAAGTGCTTTTGAAAAACAAAATTATTATGCCAGCTGGTCACGAAGTCGGTTCAATTTGAAACTTTTACGCGTTTTTCTAGAAACCACATTTTTTTAATGCCTTCACGAATAACTCATTCAATTTTTTTTGCGATCGATTTGAAATTTTAACACAATCTTTATGGCATTATTTTCTAGTTAATCATGTCGGATTTTGTGGAAATAATAACTACTTTTTATTTGGCAATTTTTTTCAAATTTTGATTTTGAAAGTTCAACGCGATGTACGTGCTTTTGGATTCAGAGGAAAACATTTTTTACGTTTTATGCGGGGGTCACTGAAAAATTATTCATGTACTCATAGTCTCTACAGCCTTCATTTTGTTTTTTATTACTTTTGAAAATTTTAATTTTATAATAATATCGTCAACTATTTGGATTTTGAATATTAAATAAATTTTGCCTCTGCAAATTGGTCATTTACTCGTAGCTCTCTATAGGCGCCATTTTGTTTTATATTACTTTAGAAAAATTATTGTTTTTAGCTCAAAATATGTCGAAACCCTGATATGCTGGAGTTTTTTGAACCTTGAATTTGGATTCAGCGACAAAACAAACATATAATAAACATGGTATTACCCCCGGACTCGAATAATATTTTGTATGAGGCTTTTTGAGGCTATGTCGGAACCCTGACGTGCTGGGCCTTTTTGGACCGCGGATTCGAACATATAGTAACATATAGTAAACATGGTCTGACCTCCAGACCCGAAAAAAATTTTTTTTTTTTTTTGGGTGTCCTATCCTATTTGCATTCTCAATATCAAATAAAGTTTCTTTTGAATAAAAAATCGAAAATTTAGCTTTTAAAACCCATGATCCAGACAACTGTTACTTCGTGTTTTGATCAACTCAATACAGAATATTGCCTTCCTAAGCCATGTTCCGACTGAATTCTAAATATTTCCATATAAAGTTTAATGCAAACGGTTTCTAAATTCTAAATAGCGAGTTTCAAAAATGCGCCAAGTATTATTTTGTTTAAAATTCATTTTCAGTAATATTTTTAAAATCTTTAAGAAATATTTTTTATACGTTAAATTTATTTCTTTTGTATTCATACTAATTTATTTTCCTTTGTATTTAATATTCTTGTTCTTCTTCAGTAAGTCCTTTAAAAACGTTAACAAAATGTTTTTTAAGATATTAAACTTATTTCTTTTGTATTCATATTAATTTATTTTCCTTTGAATTTCAAATTCTTGTTCTGCTACTAATGAGTTTAACGCCTATTCACGCCTAAAGGCTCACGAGCGTGACTGCTCACGCTACCAACTCTAGTACCAAGACACTGCAATTGCATTTTTCCAATAACAAGTTTTGGCTTAAGCTCTAGCTGTGTGCACTGGCTCGGTCTCTGGCGGCACTCATCGAAGTAATGGAAGTCATTGATTGGATTGGATTGGATTGCTTTGTCTTGCTCTTGGATTCCGCTGTTGTGGCGGCGGCTTCTTCAACAAGCTGCTGTTGTTCTTTTGTATTTTCTCATAGCTCAGCGCACACTTGTTGGCTTTGCCGTTGAATGGCAAAGTTTAAACAATTGCATTCTTGGCCAGCGCTTGACCAAAGACATGCACGTGTTGCCAGCCATTTGGCCTAATGACGCCGCCTAGACAAGCCTGCCTGCCAATTGAGTAAATTAAGGTCACTGCGTAGCGGCTTTCGCTTGTTGGCCAGGCTAAGACTGACTTTGTTTAGCATAAACTGGCAACTAAAATTCCGCAGCGTATCGAACTCAAGGTGTGTGACACATATCCAAAGCGCGCCTTGCGTTACTTCCGTCATACCAAAAACAAACAAAAACAAATGGTTTAAGCCCAGCTTGGCCGCCGTTGCGATTGCCACATCTGGAGCACAGATAAGAGCGCTCCAAAGACATAAATTGCAAGCGATGAGTTGCCAAAAAAAAAAATTGTATTTGTTAACACTTTTTTGTTATGTTAGTTTTGAGTTAGTTGCAGCTATTTTTCTTTATTTATTTTATAGATTTTTTTTTGCACTATTTTTTAACTTGGGCTTACAATTTTATATGTATAAGATTTTATATATATATATATATATTTATTATATATATTGCGCTACACAAACACCAACACCAAAGACGAGTACACGCGTCGCGTAGACGTCAGAGAGACAAGAGAAGACAAGACAAGACAACAACCGTTCGCTGCCGAGCACGTCGCACGAATAAAAGAGTCAAAAGCAAGAGCCAAAGCCAGGCAGGCCAAGCCAAACACTTGACTAAAGCTAAAGCACAGCACGCAGCAAACACAAAATGCAAACACAAAAGCAAAAGCAAAGAAATGAAAAGTGATTTGTTTTACTGTTGTTGTCGAAACAAAATCTCTTGGCCAGCGTACGTGAAAACGTTTGCAAAGACAGCGCTCAACTGGTTCGCAGATTGGCGCTCAATTGGTTTTTATAGCTGCGTCCAGGCGGCGTCGCTGCGCTGCCAGCAAGTGTTTGAGAGAGAGCGCGTGGAGAGAGAGAGTGGCGCTGCCAACTTACTGTAGTATTGACTTGCGGCTTTTTATTTTATTATTTATATTTATAGCTGCCAATGACTGAATTAGACTGGCTTAGCTAACTGAAATATGGCTAATTTTTTTTTTTTTTTGGTTAAATGCTAATGAATTAATTTCATATCTAACAAACTGATTGGATTATGTGTGCAGCGTACCAGTTTGAAGCTTAAGTTAATTAACATAATTAAAATTCAATTCGACAGATAGCAGTTAAGATATCGATATAGCGCAGAACTTTTAGTTTTACTTCATTTTAATGGCCATTTTGGAATTTGTTTTCGTTTTTATCTTCACTTAGTCTAAGCCAATAAGCATCAAGTTCATCAACTGGTTACCATTTCATCGTTCGTTCGGGCTTTGATCTGACCAATTTGAATGCCAAAGGCGTTCAAACCGTTGTCGTGTGATTTTTGCGTTGGCTTTTTGCCCAAAAAAAAAAACAAATATATATATTTATGATGAGCAGCACAAGCAACCAAATAGCCATAGCCAAGAAATTTATGGCCAATACAAGGGAGTCAGTGCGAAACTTAAATGTCAAACTAATTTAAACAGCTAGCCGCACAAAACCGCTAACGGCTAAAAACCAAACAGTCCATACATAATCAAAATAAAACTGGATTAATTAAAGCAATCACCGTGTCATTTATGGGCATGGCCTGCCTTCGTCAACAACACCAAACAGCAATAAAAAAAAATCTTGCTACAGTTTCCAAGCGTTCCGAAGAAGTTCCGCCGACATCTTGCCCACTAAATCAGTCTTTGCGTCAAAGTCACTTATTGACAGCTTTGTTGTACTTGGTCACTCTGTTCAACGCTGATCTATTTAATTGGTCACACTGGCGCCAGTAGCAATAGTTTCTGAGCGTATACGTAATTATTATTATAGCTTATTTATGGCTTGTTTTTTCTTAAACTTAATTTGCCTACACTTACCAATTTATTGGCGACAGTCTTAGGCAATTATTTAAAGCATATATTTTAACTAACAAGTGTCAACTAATGGGGCGTATACATAATATACATTTATTTATTTTTTTACCACAATTGCAACTTGTGGCTTAACGTGTCTCTTTTGGTTTTGGAGCTGCTTAAAAGGAAAGGTGTTAACCTTGTCACGCACAAGCCACACTTCATGGCTGGGCGTTCACCGACACTCGTTAGCCTTCCAAATTTCCCCCTTATATATTTGCATGCCATTAAATAAAGCCAAATTCCTAAGCAGTCTGTATAGCCCTACTAAGGTTGAAAGAAGAACAAATGCGAGTTGTAGATAATCCGGTTTCTCCAGAAACATGTCAGCTGATCGTTGCTCCTAAAATATCAATTTCGTAAATGACTAATTTTGCAAAATTGGTTCTATTGGAACTCAGAATGAAATTGGAGCTGCGTTCCAAATTCTAAACCGGAAGTGTGGCGTGTCTTTTCGTAGTAGAGGGTAACGCTTCTGACATCTACTTCTTCTGTCATCTTCGACAGGAATAAAGTCCGTAGGATGACTATAGATGACGTCACACGCGCTGTACTTGCATTAGTTTTAAAATTGCCACAATTTTTAGGAAAATTCGTAAAATCTTTATGACAATCTGATATTTTGTTCATAATATAGGTCCATAGTAAAGCGGCCTCGATAGCCTAGCGACTAGTGCACTAACATCCCAGAGATTGTGGGTTCGAGTCCCACATTAGGCATGCTTAACTTTCCTATTTCTCAGTTTTGCTCTCTTTTCTATATCCTTATCGCTTACTCCTATTATCGGTATCACAAAAAGCCTGTTCTTGGCTTAAGTGAGTTGGGACGCTTAGTCCGAACTGCTGCCTTAACCTTCCTACCTACATTATTGGTTTTTATTGACGCTACTTGTACGATTAAAAAAAATCAATTCAATGCAATTTTATCGTTTGTGGATTTATCATTGCTTCTTGATGAGAAAACAACATTCAAACCAAAGTTTGGCTTCGTATGTGTTATTCAGTCTCAGCTCCATTAAAAAAAATGGCGAAGAAGAGGTTTGCTGGCATTAAAGGTCACCGCAGAGATATCGCTAATGAATCACGCACTGAGGTGGTGGTTCCACAGGAAATCATCAAAAAATTCCACGACATCGCTTTAACGATTTCAAAAGTTAAGTTGAAGGATTTAGCTGATACCTTAAAGATCTCAGAGAAACTTGTAGTCTTCATTTGGCATAAACATAAAAATCGGCGAATTATACCTCTTCCAAAAAGCTTACTCTTCAAATTTGACCAACAGCGACTTTTAACTGTTCGCAAACCTAAAAAAATTGCTTTCTGGAGAGAGAGCTGGCTGGAATACCAAAGTGATGCCAGAAAAGTGGCCTATTTTGAGGGGCAAATGCATCTACCAAAAAGGTATTCGAGAGTTAGACACACCATTTCCCAGAATTTATCGCTTGAATAAGAAACAATTTTTTCGAAAAAAAAAAGTTTTAATAAGTTATCCTACGGGCATTATCATTGTGGACCATCTCCACCAGGATGGTTAAGGAATGCCATAATTACCTCCAAGCCCTGTCCTCCCGGAACAAAGTCGTGCTATGTTGGGTACCTGGACACTCAGGAGTGGATGGTAACACGATCGCTGACGATTTAACACCACAGGGTGCCTCCACCCTGACTACATCTAATGCGCCTTTATTTGGTATTGGTTGGTCCACAATCAAGACCATGATAAACAAATGGGCTGCAGGAGAATATAGAAGATACTGGTTCTCCTTACCGGGGCTGTGTCTCTCTCTGGATATGATCAAGACAAAAAGTCTTGGCAGAGCGGACTTAAAACTCCTGGTAGCATACCTATTTGGCCACCACACTGTTAGATACCATTTACAGATAATTGTCCTATCGGAAGACGACGAAACTACCAGACATATTCTCTGTGACTGGCCAGCGCTGGTATGGGACAGACCCTGTCACGAGGCGACAGGAACGGATTAGTCCCTTGCCGATCTTAGGTCTAGATACCAACAATAGACCTACTGCTATTCATAGAACTTAGAAAGCAGATGCTAATGGTCGCAGAGTAAGCCCCACCTACTTTACGTGAAGAAACCCATACGAGTGAAAAAAAATATCCTACGGACTTGACGGCCGATTGTTTCTAGGAGCTATTAGAGGATGAAGGCAACAGTATTAAACGCGTGACTCTCTAGATTGTAAACTGGCGATAGGTCGCAGCTATATTGTGTTGTGGAGAGGTCTAGAAAAAAACATAACTGAATTCATAGAATTTAAAAAATAAGTAAAGTCCAAGTGTGTGACAGTCCCTCTCTCGTTTTTGCTTGATTGCAATTCTTGCTCTCACGCGCGCTACTGCTTACTGCACTGCTTAGTCACGAAACGAAATGTTTGCTTGGCTGAGTGTTTTTTACCACTAGACTAGATCGGTCGTGAAGACAGTCTCAGAACTTAGACCCATGTTATTCACCAATCTCTCCCATTCTCTAACCTAGCTGCCTTTCTATTTTAACCCAACCTAACCGATACCTGTCTTGATTATGCATCTAATTCCTATATCCATTAATGAACAAGTATACCCGATTTATCTGCACATTTTTGGTTTATTATATTAAATTTTGTGAATGTATCTTAAAAAACCGCTTTATAAACAAACCGAAAGCGAAACGAATCGGGCATGTCTTTTTAAATACCTTAAAAAGTAAAATCTTGAAGCCGTTCCACTTGTTTGATGAGCATTTATTCCTGTTTTTCCCCTGTGCCTGCATTTTTCAAGTTCAAGGCTAAGTCGACGGTATTTTTTTTTTGGCTTAGAGCTTCACACATTTCATATTTATTCAAAAATAATTTTGCGCTAATTTCTTTGCGTTTACTTTTTTTCTTCATAGTGTTGTTGTTATGGTTGTTGCTGTCACTGCGGCTATGAATGTTGATTTGTTGTTGTTGTTGCTGCTGTTGTTGTTGCAACACTTGAGCACAAAAATTATGACCATAATTACGTTGTTGTTAATCGATTTTTAAGTTGTTGCTTGCTCTGCTCAGTTATACAACAATTTTTTAACACGTTCAGGCACAGATACAACAACTACAACAACAACAACAGCAACATATACAAAGACAATGGAAAATATTTTGAACGCTTTATAGCTCACAAGTTGAACCAATTTGAAATGTATTGTACCAAAAAAAGCCTCCATAATAAATTTGTTCACGTGTGTGTGTGTGTGTGTGCATTTATAACCTGTCTGAAAGTCAATAAGTTTAAATTATTATTTTCGTTGATATAATACAATTTTTCGGTACGGGCTAATAATAAAATATTTCAGCTCAATCTGTATACACATTCGTTATAAGCATTAAAGTGTTTGCATTCATTTTTATTATATTACTTATTTATGCATACTTGCTGGCTATAGATTGGATCAAGAAATAACAAGTTGTTATTGTATTATCTAGAGCATGAAATTCGACTAACCGCCGCCAAAAACAAAAAAAACGGCCAACAATAAAAAAATATACCGTCGATCAGGCGCAGTTATCAAAACTAAAGAAAAAAAATTTAAAAAAAAAAAACAACAAAATTAAAACAAGTGCAACTTTGTATGTGTGTTTGTGTGTGTATGTATGTGTTAGCAGCAGGCAAAATACAATTACTTAACTAACACGCCGTCCAAAGCAAAGAGCAAAAAACAAAAACAAATGAATGCAGCTAAAGCAGTTGCATTTACAGTTGACGACGCCCTCTTCGCTACTGCTTGTCGTATTTTAATTGCCTGCAAGACTAAATGTTTGGCTACTATGTATGTGTGTGTGCAAATATGTAGCGGCACACAAAATTGCACACATACATACAACAACCCAACTGGCATTTAGAAGGTTCTTTCAGTAGCTCAAAAGTTTTAAAAGATACAAAATAATAATATAATAATAATAAAATTAAAAAAAAAAAAAAATTTAAATTTAAAAAACCCCCGACACAAGAACTTAAGTAATATTCCTTTAAAAAGTAAAAAATAATAAAAGAAACAATGTTAAAGTACCTAAGAATCTATTAATAATTCTAAAAAAAAATACATCGCGTTGGGGAACACGCGAGGGCAGACGTCGTTGACGGTCGTATCTTGCATGCAAATTTTTTGAAGTAATTCTATGAAAGTTTTTGAAGTATTTTCTTAATTTTGTTTTTAAGTTCATCATTGTTGCTTAATTAGACTATTTGTATTTAAATTGTTAGTTAAGGAGCGGTCCCCCAACGCGACGTATTTGTTTTTAGAATTATTAATAGATTCTTAGGCACTTTAACATTAAGCTTCTTTTATTATTTTTTACTTTTAAAAGGGAAATTACTTAAGTTCTTGTGTCGGGGGTTTTTTAAATTTTTAATTTAATTTTTTATTTCATACTTTTTATAGGTAGGTAAGGTTAAGTTAGACTTAAGTATATTATAATATACTCATTTGAGACCCCATCCGAGTATATTTTCAGACATTCGGTTATTCTCCCCACTTTCACTCCCCACAACTTTTAAACGGCTCAACCGATTTTCATCAAACATGTCTAGGAACACTCGCAAATAAGTCACCTTTAATACAAAAAAAACTAAATAAATCACTGCATGGTTTCGGGAGTTATGATGCCATAGACAGACAGACAGACAGACAGGCAGACAAGTCAAACTTATAACATCCCTCTTTTTGCGTCGTGGGTTAAAAAGAGCTCGAAACATCACTAATATTTAATAGTTGAACTAAAAAAAACTGGTTGTGTTTTTAAACTTGATTTAGAATTAATTTGAGTAATAGTTTTTATGTTTAAATTATTTAAACTAATAAAATTTTCGAAATGTTTTCAAGAAAATTTAAAATTCAATTAAAAAACAAAGACTGTGTTTCTAGCCTTTTCTGCTTAGCTACTAAAAACATTTATAACCACCAAATTGAATGAACTAAGATTTCTAATATCCAGCCGGATTATGCTAAGCAGTCAAGCGAAAAGCTACCGAGAAGCTTTATCAAAAAATAAATGTAAGTTAATGTATTAAAATTTATATATTATTCACACAAAGCTTAACAATATTTCCTCGCACCATTTAAATCTTGGTCTTTAAAGGCTAACTTTGTGGACTTCTGTATGTGTAGGCTTTTCATTTAAAGCAAACTAGCCAAAAGAGGCATTGCAATATTTTTCATTTTGTGGCTTGCATACAGTTTATGTGGAGCCCATAAATCGAAATAAGTGTTATAATCACCATAAGCTACACATTTTATATTCTAAACGCAAGCTTAAATTCTGCGCGCAAAAATGCTTGCTGGGTTACGTTGCTCGCAGGAAGAGCGCAAGAGAGCGGCGCGCTCACGTGCTGAGTGAAGCTTAGTACTGCATTGTCGGCATATCGAGTTCGTTGCTTAAGTCATTCGTTACTGCTTGACACTAAACTGCTGCACTAAATTGTTGTTACATTTTGCTCTGCTTTACTTTGTGTTTTGTTTGGCTTTGTTTGGGTTTGACTTGTATTTGGTTTTGTTTGTCGCTGATTTGTTGTTGTTTGTTGTTAATGCACTTGTTGTTGTTGTTGTTGTTACTTGTCGATTTTTTTTTAGGCAAGTTTGTTTTTGTTTCTTTGGATTTTTCGTTGACTATGTACATAGCTATGTATGTATGTATGTAGGTATGTAGTTGGGTCAGGTTGCAGATTCGAAAGTGGGTCAATTTATTACTGCAATGAATTTTTACTGCTTGGCGTTGTCGGTTGTCGATTGTTGTTAGTACGTCCGCAACGTCCGCCCCGCCGCCGTCGCCGCCATCGTCTTTGTGCTTGTTTTGGTGTAAATTTATTTGGGCCATTTGTAGGGGTTGCTAAAATTTAATTAACCTCAGTTTTGGCGGTATTTTTATAGCTGTCCGTGGGCGTGGGCTTGTCGTGCTTTATTAGGCCCAACACGACTCTGTTTAATCACCTTTTGGGTCTATGTTATCGTTTTCATTTTCAATTTAATGATTAGTTGGCTTTTAATGACTATTATCCAATGCCTATGGCGCATTGAAGGTCGCCTGGAAAAGCTGTAGATAGACATATAAATGATATGGGTTTAATGTTGGATCATGTTGGGGTCTGATGAGCTACAAGCTATAAACAATTGCATAAGCCAACAACAATAAAAACAACTGCAGCAGCTTCGAATACGAATGGGAAAATGGCTCTCTGCGTGTCATAAATAAGCCAAGTGCGATGCTGTAAGCCATTAGGGGAGAGTTGAAGTGGCTGCATTACAATAACTCTTTATTAGTAAATGTTTTCGATTAGACATTATGTGTGAAAAAATTAGCAAAAGTCGCAAAATACTCGAACGCGTGGCCATAAATTGTAGCGCCTTTTTTTCCCAGCCCGGCTGAGTTTTTTATGCGCTTTGGTATGCTATAAAGTTTGAGGGGAAATAATGGGAATTGTAGCTTGTACTTGTTTTATTACAATTTGTTTGGTTTCTGTAAAAGCCGTAAAATAATTCGTTACTTTTATTTGTTGCAGCCACAATAGCCAAACAGTGCGGCTAAAAATTCAAAGCGAAATGTACACTGCTTTGTGTACTGTCTGCAAGATGAAACTGCTTGCGGATCAATTTTGCAGCAGTTAGCTATTTGTGTGCTCTCCAAGCAGTGCAGCACTGTTGAATGGGCATGCCAACTAGCTTTAAGCTCAAGCACAGTGGTGGCAAACAGAAATTACAAAAATAAACCGTTTATTTGATTTGATTTATCTTTATTGGAATAATATTATATTTAAACAATCAAATAATTTTTACAAGTAAGTGTTTAGGATTTTTACAAGTAAGTGTTTAGGAGTTTTATTCCTGTTCAACTATAATATAATAATAATTATTAAATTAGCTCTAAATAAATACAAAAATCATTGTGGAGGAAAAGAAACCGTTTAACGAACTTTAATTTTGTGCTTCATTAATTTTAAGAACCTAAAATGTAATTTTGTTATCATAAAATAGCTAACAATAAACCATATCACATTAATATTTGTCAATAAAAATCAAAATGCAATTTGGAGAGCAAAGCAGCTTTCAATAGTGTAATTAAAGACCTGATTATATTTGGCAGCTACTTGTTTGGAGCAGGTCAAGGTCAAGAACTTGCTTCCAAAAAAAAATACTTACTTTAGTTTAGGATCTCTCGCAAAGACTGCTGGCATTAAAAGTGCTCCAGTTTTCATACTTTATATCTTCAAAATTATGTTTATAAAAAACCCAACGAGGTCTTGTTATCAATCAAACAAAAACCAAGCAATGGCGGGTCCGCAGGGGCTCTTCGGATTCTCAGTTTTTTGCGACCTCCAATATATTAAGGAATAAATCATGTACCCGCACCTGAAACCAATAAAACCTTATATTTATATAATAGCATCAGTAACGTATTATGATTCAATGGCGGATCCGCGGAGGATTCGGATTTCGGATTGACAGTTTTTTGCCATCTCTGTTATATATTATATAAATTAATTTCTAGGAATAAATCTTATGCCCGCACCTAAAACCAATAAAAGCTAATATTTATTTAACATCATCAGTTACGCATTATTATTTCTCATAAAACTGCTTAGCTCTCAAAATAAAACAAAACAACACAATTTTATTATAACAAAAGCTTTTATTTCCATCTCGTGTTTTATAAACAAACTTTAAATACAAAACGCAAAATTTGCCGCTGCTCCTTTTCTCTATATAAAGCTGTTGAAAGTAAATACACAAGTAAATAAACAAATATATGTGTGTGTGTAGAGAGCAGAAAAAAAATTGTCATATTTATTTCAGTTTTCTTATCAATTATTTTCTTATCCATATTTTACTGCCCCTTTTTGTTATATATAAATTGGCGTTAGCAGCGGTATTTGGTACCGCTAGCTGGCATTGTTTATAACGGTTGTTGTATACTATATGTTGTTGTTGTTCTTTTGTCGCTTGTTGCTTTGCTCCCTTGGTACACCTAACCTCTCATAGGCTATGTCTGATGAAATTGCAAATGCACAGACAAAGCCTAGTAGAGGCTAGATTTATAAGGAAAGTTGTTGGCGCTGCTCTCAGAACCCACTCACACATACACTATGTACACGCCCACTTTATATATTATCGCACATACGCTTTCTTTTCTTTTTTTTCGATTTTTTGCATACACACGTCTACACTTTTATTTTTGACTTGCTTTACATGCATTGACGCCCACTGTGCGGCGACTGGCGCGGTTTGATAAAATACATAATGAAAATAGAAATGGCAAGCAAAAAGAAAAAGACTCAGCCAGCCGGCTGCTCCAAAATGCGCAAAAAAAGTATGTTCCGTTTGCCGCTTTCTTTGCAATGCCGTTACTCGGCGCCGCTGCGCGTTTCATTTGCGTTTGCGTTTTAATTTATTAACTTGTTGCTGCTGTTTTGGCTGCTGACGTTTCGTGTACAGTTCATGTTTTATTTTTATATAAACGTTGGCGCCACGGCCTCCACCACTCACAACTTTCACTTTTTTTTCGCATATATTTCTATTCGCATGAATTGCAACCAAGTCCAAATTGATAGGAATTTTATGCGCCGCACACGAACAAACACCGCGCCCCAAAAATAAAATAAACCGTACCTTGCGCCGCCTATCCAAGCACTAAGCTGATAAGTCGCGCTGCTCCACACACACTGCTATCTATGCAAATGTGCGCTGAGCGCATTGAAAAGTTCAAGTTCAAAGCTGCTGCTGTTGTTGTTGCTGCTGCTGCGCAGTCGCGCTGTCGTCGCATTAGAATTCTTGCAGCCGAGCTTAACTCTACACGACGCTCCACTCTCCAATCTCCAATTAAAAACAAACTGTCGCTGATGACGGCAACTTTGACGGCCGGCCACACACACGACGCGCCGCCGCCGCCGCAACCAAAACCAACACCAATGCCATGACCAAGTGCACGTACACGCAAATTGTTGTAGGCCATTAGTTTTTGCTGTGTTGTTTTTGTTTGGCGCTTTCTATTTATGCGCTGCGCTCGCTAAAAGCTGCACGTTCACTTGCTCACTTGGCTCACGCTCTCTCGCTCTCGTTGGAGCAGCATTGTTGTTGCTTCGTGCGCTCCGTCATAGACAAAACTAACGCTAGTTTCTCTGCGCTTTGCTCTTGTAATTGTATGTGTGTGTGTGTCTAGTAATAGTTGTTGTGTGCGGTAAAAGTAATCCATGTCAGTAGAACACTTTCGATTTTGTTTGTTAGAGGCGCGCGTCGTCGTCGCGTGGCAAGCTATAATAAGCGTGCATAGTTTTTCTTTCTTATTTATTTTCTATACTAGTTGCTAGTTTGTTGTTTGTTACTCTTTGGCACTTTCTTTCACTTTGCAATGGCCTTTAAAAAACATGGGCGTCGTCTTAGAATCCAGTTACTCATTTTTATACACAAGTATTTCGTTGCCATTTTATATACATATGTACATATGTATGTATTTATTTTTTGTTCTTTCTTTATTGAGTTATCGTACTTCACTAAAGTGAGCAGGAGCAGCCGTCGTCCGTCCCACCAACACGATCTTGACACTCGCACAGTTTTGGTTTTAATAAACTCGAGTACGTAGTGATTTTATGCTTTTATACTCTCAACGTTGACGGCAATGGCGCGCTCGCAATGGCGGCGACAGCGAAAAAAAAAAAGTTGAATTCTGCAGCCGTGTTTACGTGTCTGTGTGTGTGTTGTGTGTGACTATGCAACTGTGTGCGTGATCGTTGTTTTCGCATGCTTCATTTTATTATTTTGTTGACTTTTTATTTTCGAATTCTTCAACGCGTAATACATACGAAAATGAACATTTTGCATCTTTCGATCGTCACTTATATACAGGCAAGCAGCAGAAACACACACATACACACTGCAGATACATTCACACACACAAGCTCGCACACACATATTCATGAATATGAGTTACTTGAGCATCATTTTGTTTTGTATTTTGTTTTTTTTTTTCGGCCATTTCGTCTGGCTCTTTTCAATTTTTTGGCTGCACAGCAGCTTTGCCATTTCTGCAGTCTCGGCTGCGTTCCTCACTTTCGTTGCCCCCGCGCTTGCGCTTCCCAATCGATCCACTTCTTTGCTCGTTCTCAAGTCTTTCAATTCGCATTCTGTCTGTTGTACATGTGTGTGTTGTTTCTTTGCATGGGTGTTGTCTGGCTTTCTGCGCTATTCCTTGTTCTTTTTCTTGTTCACTTCTTTTTGAAGGCACAAATTAAGTTCGAGTCATTAAACCGGTCAGTTAAAAAAAAATTCTATATGAAAATTTACGGCAAAACAGTTCATCATCAAGGAGTAAACAACCGATGTTGTTGTAGTCTTCGTTTCGTATGTGTAAACGTTTACACATACACAGATTAAGTCATACATATGTACAGATTGGGGCCTGAAGTTATTGACCGACTTTGTTGTAACCTGAGTACATGACACTTAATGCCAGGAAATTAAACACCATGAAAAACAACAGGTTAATCACATATAACTGTGCTTATCAAGTGCAGACAGTTAAAGGGAAAATTAGAAGATTCACCCCGGAACAAAAATCTTGACGATAAAGTCAAAAGTATCTCAGTATATTATTGATCTGGAATATCTATCTTTGTTCATACTTTCTTTTGAAAATAATCAGCATTATCTTGCATTTAAATCTTAAAAAGAGTTAAGATCGACTAATCTTCATACACATGTATAGGGATAAACTTTGAGAAAGGCAAACTGTAAGAAACATTTTACGTAGCGAACATAAAAAAAAAAATGTAATGAATGAAGTAATGAAAGCTTAAGTTCGTGGACTTTGGTCATTCGCTTGCATTTGGAGAGTATATTTGCTAAGCAGTTGCATTTTTCTTGGAATGCCACCATAACTCCAATATTAATATACACCTAGTTCTGTTTTTACACGATAGATACATTCCAGAAAAAAAGCGGTTAAAAAAGGACATAAAGTAAATCTTTGAGCTGTTAAGAAAGTAACTTTCTTTTTAATGAACTTTTCCTCCGGGCCCGGAGCTCTCGGAGGGGCCTGGACTGGAGAGTTATTTGGGAAGATTTGAGTCTAGGGCTTGACAACTTTATATTTGGAATCTGAGTTAGAAAGAAAACTCGACTTTAATGATATAAAAGATTTCGCCTCAGCTAAAGCACGGAAGGCGAGATTCTAAGCATCTTGACGGTTATTATGAAACATATGTAAGGATTACTTAGTTAATAAAAATTCAAACTTCTTTGAGTTGCGTTTTTTTTTCAGATCTGCATTGGAGTTTTATGAAATGCATTATTATGATTTTATCAAATCAATTCTCTCAGAAATCTTTTTTCTTTTTGTACTTTTTTATGTTGATCTCAGCAATTATACGTATTTTCATGAATTAAGAAAAATTGATAGGGGCCCAAATCCGAGATTTCTCCCGGGGCCAGGATATGACCTCTACGGTCCTGACGACCCTTGTTTGGTAGTTAAAGGAACAGTATTTATGGGCACATAATACTAATTCAAATTTTTCCACACATAAAGAAAGTTAAAAGAATAAAAGGATCCGCATGCATTTACGAATCATTTTTAAAAAAACATACATAAATACCGGATGCGTTAGTTGAGCAATAACCTCTATAAAAATTCGAAATCTACATAAAAGACTCCCGCAATTTGAATTGCATTACCAAAATATCCAAATTTAAAATATCAGCTCATCAATAATGTATGACTGGTAAGAATATTAACTCTCCTACATTTGGAATGTTGATAAATCAACTTGAACTCTACACACACATGACCGCCATATTGAACATACACATCTGTGTATGTGTGTTTGTATGTATGTAAAGCCTTCCAAATCAGTTATGCACTATATTATTTTTTTAAATTGTTTTTTGGCGAATGCAATGAACTCGACAACAACAACAACAAAAACGACAAATTATTTGTTTAAAAATAAAAATTTACAAAAAAAAATATAAGACAAAGTAAAAATAAACAAAAGGAATTCTTTGCTTATGGCTCGATCAACCTGTATGTGTGCATGTGTGAGTGTATTAAGAACGCTCGCTTTGTCTCTGTTGCACCCCTAGCAGATGCTGGCAAACGTAACCGCATTTAACACCCCCTCACCCCAACCAAGCAACATTTATGGTAGACGTAAATCGAGTCTAATCGAGTTACTTTGCTTGTAGAGTTTGTAGAGTTCATTGGCTTCATGTTTTTGTGTATGTAGATTTTATTTTATTTTATCAGTTGAAATATTTTGCTAACAAATTGCAGTCAATGACATTCCAAACAGAAACGCACACACACCAATACACTGCTGCAACGGATGTGAAGTGTACGTGTGTGTGTGTGTGCGTGGGTTAGACAGAGGCGTGGCGGCGCGGGGGCTGTTAAACATCGGCAACAGGTCACGCAAGCGTGCTAAAGTTTATTCATCTCAAGAAATGCGCCGCAAACTAAGTCTAACATATCGTTTCCATGCTATATATTATACATATATATTGTATATTGGAAGTTTGTTGAACGAATGCGCAGATCGAAACAGAACGAAAGCAACGGCGAAAGGCTGCCGCCAAGCAGAGAGCAAGCTAAAACCGAGCGCACACTTGTGCAAAGCTCAAAGCAGCGGCAGAAAGACAACAACAGCAACAATCAGAGTCATGGTGGAGGTGAGTTTAGGGGAACGGAACTGTGGGCGACTCGCAACGCATAGAAACGACAACGACGACAACGTCGGGACCAACAATAACAACAACAACAGCAGCAACCACAACTCAGACTACAAAATTGTTTAATTATAAAAAGTAGAAAAAAAAGAGGCTAAAACAAGAAGCAGCAGCAGCAGCAGTGGAGAGAGAGAGGCAGATAAGTTTTTGTTGAAGGACACACACGGTCTTTAAAAGTGAGTAATGCACTGGAGGTTGTTGACTTTCTCGATTGCTTCGCAGTTCGTCGCTGGCTCATTTTTTATTTTTTTACACACACCAAGTATATGCATGTGTGTGTGTGAGTGTATGCACTGCCCGCTGTATATGTACATAGTACATATATAAATGTTTAAGAAAAAAAAATTATTTTTTTTTATATACATACATATACTATAGAATCTTTTGTTATGCGTTTCATATGTATGTATATATTTTCGGTGTTGTTGTTGTTATTGTTGTTTGATTGTGTAGAGTCAAAGTGATTAAACTTTATGCGCAATTTATTTTGCATTCACAACAGCAACAAAAACAACAACAACAACAAATGTAACAAAATTGTTGTTTCATGTTTCTGTAGCGCTTTTAACAAACTGAAATTAACTTTTGGCAGCTACAGGTTCACAACGCGTATACGTAATATTTCAAAGTAATAACTTTATTGTGCTAATCTCTTGCGCTATGACAAATTTCACTAAAGTTTATTTTGTGCTCCCTTTTCTAGCGCTTTCTCAATGACGCAGCCAAGCGAAATTTGTGCACTTTCCGGTTTAGGGCAGACCTCAAGGTTTTGTCCAGTAAACTCGTCTGACAAACATGTGCCTAGATGCGGGTGTAAAACGAGCCTGAGTCATCCAAGACTGCAGATCATTGCTGCAACTTGCAATTCTAAGGAGGAGAGAGGGGTGTCCTCAGTCCACTGAGGATGCGCTGGTGACATGTGGTTAAATGTTGACACCCAGCAGACGCCACAGCAACAAACCGCAGTACACAGAAAATTCAACACACGCAATTACCCTGCATATGCATGTACTACAGTGGAGCTTGACTAAAGCTGAACTACAAAAAAAAAGAAAATTAATATAAGCACACTAAACTCCGCCAATGCCGGTCCCAAGCCTGGATGCAGAAGGAGGAGGGGGGGAGTAACACCCGCGGTTCACCTGCCCCGGGTGATAGTACCGTATGAGGGGCCCCAGCCTGAGTCACGGCGGCTAGAGTTGGGCTAATCACCTACTCCAGCGCTATAATCGATTCAAAGCCAACAAACGAGTCTCGGAATAGACGGATCAACAAGACGACGACCGGATTTGAAAAGGAAAATGAGAATCAGAAACCAGGCAGAGATGAGAAGAGAGGGCCGGGACCGACCTAATTGGAGAAGATGGATAACCCGAGGCTACCCCAACGCCTAACAGCAAATGCGGATTGAAGAAGAAGAGATAAGCATTCTAAAAAAAAAAACATAATTACCACAATGCAAATATCGTTCTGATTAGTTATCGAAGTGCATTCCGTGGGGTATTTCTTCATTATTTTTGGGTCTGTCGCCGCAAAAGAGCTTAATCGCAGTAGGATTGTAGTGGGGCTATCGGAAAGATCTATCGGGTTTTTCAATAGGGACGCTACATGTGCTTGAAAACCGTCGAAAATTGGCTTCAGCGTCTGGACTTCTGCTAGCGTGCCCGTGGTGCCCATGCAAAAGAAATCGAGTTCCATACATAATGGCATCGAATGTACTTTCACAGAAATAAAGAATTTCATTGATTGTAGCGCTCTTATTGAAAACCCCTTTACTATACCTATATTTAATAAGATTATCGTATTTCTTCATTATTTTTACGGTTATCGTCGCTAAAGAGCTTGATCGGAAAAATAAATCCGTTTTTGTACTGGTGATGATTGTAGTCTGGCTATTGGAAAGTTCTATATGTAGAACTGAATGGCCTGTATGACTGGATGTTAGGAGCCACGATACTGTATAAGTATTTTTAGCAAGAAATAAAAAAAAATAGTACAAATTATTGCTGAAAAGGTTTCACTGTACTAAGTCTGCAAAACATTGTCGCCGATTATGGGAAAACTCCAGATGCACACAATATGGTGCGTTAATTTTTGCTCCTGCCAGCCGACACCAACGCCAGGGCCACCATTGTTGCCGCCCGAACCACCCGCACCACAATTACCGTTCTTAGTGTTGTTGTTGTCGTTGTTGTTAATCGTCTTGACAGGCAGTCCGCAACACACACACACACACTCTCATACAACCAGCTACAGTGTATACGTGCTGCTCCCAAGGCCAGTGCAATATTTTACACTGGATGCGACGTCGTCCTCAATGCAGCACAACTTCCGTCAGTGTTGACGCCGTCGTCGACAACGTTGCCGTTGCCTTCGTCGTAGCTGAGAGGCCCCGCCGCATGACTCCAATGCCGCTGGCGGTGCGTCATCTTGCAATATTGGCGCTGCATTTCAAGGCGTTACATTTGGACTGGACGCAAATAAATAAACATTTATTTACTTGGCCATTGTTGCTAATTAGCAATAGCCAACCTTCGGAGAGAAGACATAGCAACAAAGACCTCGTTGGATCGAAAGATTTTAATATAAAAAAACCTATCTTTGAAAATCGTTCGTGATTCATTTTATTTGATTTAGATATTTCTTAAAGGTTTTTTTAATGACGAAAAAAGCGTTCAAGAAAGCGTTGGATACAACACTTCCGCTTTGGCTACTGCTTAAAATTGTCATAAATATAAGTTTGGACATTAATTATGGTCTGTGTGTGGTGCGGTTGAGTTTTCTGTTTAGTCATCAGTCCAAATCGTTGAATCATAGCAGCTTGGCAACAGATCTGACATAGACATTTTGACTATTAATCAAGCCCAAGCTGGCCTAGGCCAAAGGATGCAACCGAGTGCTTATCAGGCGACAGTGAAAAATGAACCATGTCAAGTGGGGGCCAATCGAGTGCTTGTTGGGTTAAGTTCAAACTAGTTTGCAAGATTTTCAAGCTCAATGGCAAAATGATTCCTTGATATGCACCAAAGCCACGAACGAAATATTTCCACGCTGACTGCTAAGCCCAGGGTGTGGCAATTAAGTCAACAACACCAAAAGCAACAGTATCGAGGGTGCAGACCTGCGCACATTTCCAGTGAAGATCATTATTGTCTCGTCGCGGATGCTGGTTATACATAGTTGTGGTGGCAACACAAAAAAAGGCAAGCTCTTACTGCCCCGTGTATAGATCCCGACTACAAGATGCTCTCTAAATTTGATGACAATAATTTTTTTAAGATAACAAACTTATTGTTGCCTTTTGGTCCGTAAAGGAGCACGCGTTGTTGGACTTACAGTCTTCAAGCTAAATTTTCAACAAAAATTCCAAGTAAAGCCGCAGGACTTGCTTAACTCTTTAGCTTTGGAATACAGTGTATTAAAATGCTACCAACTGAGCAAACAAGTTAATGAACCTGCCCCGAGCAAGCGCATGCGCATGGTTGGCCAGTCGCGGCTTGTTGTGCTGTGTCGCAATCCTTGAAACAGTCCAACAAATATGTACGAGCCAGAGTCGTCGAACTAGTTTGGCCATCAGCTCATCCAGAACGCATGCGGGCTGTTGCTGTAGCTGACCAAATCTGTGGCATGAATTCTCTGGAAATTATCGAAATTTCATTTCATTGCGACAGGCAGCAGCACAACAAGAAGCACAACTAGCTGGATGCTCGCTCTCCAAACTAAAAATTAAGTTCAACAACATTCCGGTCTGATCCAAAGTAGCTGCGCGCTGCCGCCTTTGCCCCACTGCTGTCTGGACGTAAGCTCCACTTTAGGATACTATCGTGCGGCGTTTGAAAGAGTTTTTGTGCTGCGCTGTGTTTAGATGCTGTTGTCGTTCTGGATCTTGTTGTTGTTATTGGGACACGCCTCGTTTTGTGGACAACAGCATTTACACTTTCCATTATCCTTGAGGCTTAAGTCATTGCCCTCTGGAGTCGCATTACACAACAATTGCAGCAGCGACTGCAACAAGCCTCTTTGTAAGTGCTCAAATTACACAGAACTCCAGTGGCCTACTTCCACTTGAATGGACCGAACGAACCAGGAGAGCTGCAGTCCGAGTGTAACAAAAGCTTGAACAACCCTGTGGTTCAGATCCTGCTGCATAGCCGAACAGCGAAAGACAAAGAAATGTATTTTGTCGCCTTGTTGTGTTTTTGTGGTTGAAAGCGGCATACAAATTATACAAAACAAATCTGCTGATCTCAGAGCAACTAGTGCGGGGAGTAGCGGGGACAGCATATTTTTATAACTGACCTCGAACTTTTGTGCAATGTGATTGAACTGCGATATCTGTATGGGTCCGGTCCGGCCCTACGTCCACGTCCAGCCATCCATCTGCTCTTTTCTTTCGCACAGCGGACGCTTTATGCATGCATCTGTGTGTGCATATAATATATATTTGCATGCAGACTGCATACGGTTTGAAAGTGTTTTGTCGACGACTCTGCCGGACTTGGACTAGGGCCTGTAGTGGGGCAGTGGTGGTGGCGGCAACTCTATAATGTCCCTATGCCGCCGCCGTCGTCGTCATCAAGCGCAAGTTAAATGCCTGACAAACAATATGGAAATTTAGCGCGGGAACCAACGAATAGTGCATTGGTTTTATCGATGGTAGCAGCACTATTAGGGCAGGGAGGTATATTAAGGGTACAGGCTCAGACGTTAAATGCATAATAAATGCGCGCTGAGACAAAGTCGTCGTGGTCGTGGTAGTCTTGGTCTTCATCATTGCCGAGCTGCGAGCTTCGAGGTTGAAAAATGAAATGCGCGTTGCATCGCTTGCACTTTCAATGAACCCGCAAAGCGCCAAGACGATAAGAAACCAATGAAAGGCAGCTGGGCAGATACGCACGTCCACACGTATTTTGCATAAGGAATCATAACTACATGTATAAATAACAGCAATTGTTGAGACCATCAGTGCCATAGCCGTGTGGTAATTTCCAAGTAATCTATCCCTCATCAAATCCCGATGCTTTCATGAGTTCATGGTGTTAAAATCCTTTACAAACATAGTTAGGCCGTAATTAAAACTGGGAAAAGAAATACAAAGCAATAAAAATGGCTACCAGCTGGGCTTGTATTATTTGTTAAGGTCTTTTCATACCGTTCTCCAAATTATGGTTTTCTTTGGCATCAATCTTCGCGTAAGTACCAACTGGACTCAAATCCAAATGTTGGGTATGCTGCCACTGGTCAAGGGGTCAACGTTAGTAAGTGCGGTATCCAAATAATTTATTTGTATGTATTCTCCATGCTGCAATATTAACATTTTAAATAGATTATTATAACTTTTTTGGTTATCTTAAATATTATCTACACATAAACTGCAATTGTATTTGCACACATGCAAACATATCCATACATACACACATACAAAAACTCTTGCTCGTGCGGTTCTCTGACTGCTGCTGTCCAAATATTGAATATTTTTTTAGAAACAAAAAACAAGCAAAAGAAAAAAAGGCCAAAGAAAGTAAATCCGACAAAATACAAAAGAAGCAACAAGCACAAAAACACAGTGGCGTAGCTCAATAAGCGCTCTAAGAGGGCTATTTACAGCTAAAACTGGCCCCAGTGTGACGTGCGCCGCTGCTCAAAGTCAACGATAATAATAGCAACAACAATAACGAAAAATGTTTAGCTGACGTCATTTGTCCTTGAAATCGTGCAAAGCAAAAATTCGCCAAATCAATGCACTCTCAACGGACGGAGAAGCGAAGCAAGCCAAATAACAAAATAGCTGGAACAGCAACAACAAGACTAATGCTAGCCCAAGTATGTGATAAAGATTGAAAGAGAGATAGACAGAGAGTTTGTCAAGAAATGTATATTAGCGCACATATGCTACAAGAGTGTTGCTTATTTGTTTAAGACTTAGAGGCAACAACTAACAACAAACATTAATTAATAATAATTACAATATTGTGGCAATTGCTGCAGCGCGCTTTTCTGCTGGGCGCAATTTAAAAAATTGCAAACGAAAACAGCTGTTGTCGCTGTGCACAGAGCTGCCAACTTGGGCTGCAGTACACAATGTATGGTAGCTTTAAAAAAGCGCCTTTTTATACTAAACAAATTGGCAAGGCTAGCAGAAAAAAAAGTATTATTTATACATTAAATTAATTTAAAGAGTTAAGAGATAAAAACTGCGCCATCGGGCAACTGCACATAAGCATACATACACACATTCATTTAACGCCGCATCTGTTATACTCGTCTGAAGTATCTCTCGAGCAGCTCATAAGAACAACAAGCGGAACCGGGAGCACCAGGTAATAAGTAATAAGTTGGCTTGCACGAGTTCTTGTTAGTGTATCAAAGGCAGCCCCCCAAAGCGCCAGGTAAGTTAAGCGTTTAGCCATTGTTCAAGCTACGCAATAGCTAAAGCACCAGGCAAACACACACAGACATACCTTGGCAAAATTTAAAAGTACGTTGTAGGTGTCATTCAGTCGAGTCAGTCAGTCAGTCACATGCCTTATCAACATTTATCTGACTTTGCTGCCCTTTGCCCTGTTTCATTAATTTCGTCCATTTTGCTTTTCATTTTTGGTCACTGGCCGTTGCACGCAAATTCTTAATCGGTTTTTGCGCGTCAGCAGTCAACAAAAAGTCTTTAAAACTAATCTAACAACTGTTGTTGTTCTAGAAGGAAACTCTCTTATGTTGTCTTTTGGCCATATCATAAGATCAACAACAAACTTGCTGCCACTTTGATATGCTAATCTAAATGATGCCTACAAGCTGTTCTTATCTGACTCCCTATTTTTGTAATATCTCATTTTTGCAGTCACAATTGGAGAAACGTTGCGTAAATCGATACTCAAACTGCGCTTATAGTTATTAACATGGGTCAAACACTGTCAGAGCCGGTGACGGCCAAGGAATCATCATATTGTCAGAACGTTAAGTATCGCGTGGGCTCCAGCTGCATGCAGGGCTGGCGCATAAATATGGAGGACTCACACACACACATTCTCTCGCTGCCGGATGATCCACAAGCAGCGTTTTTCGCTGTATACGATGGTCATGGCGGCGCCACAGTTGCTCAATATGCGGGCAAGCATTTGCACAAGTTTGTCCTTAAGCGGCCCGAGTATAATGATGATAACATAGAGAAGGCGCTGAAACAAGTAAGTCTGCTGCAATGAATTTCTGTTTTTGCTCTAATTCACGCTATTACTCATTGCAGGGCTTTCTTGACATCGATTACGAAATGTTGCACAATGAGTCATGGGGCGAACAAATGGCGGGCTCCACAGCTGTTGTTGTGCTTGTAAAAGACAATAAATTGTACTGCGCCAATGCTGGAGACTCACGCGCCATTGCCTGTATTAATGGCGAGCTAGAAATACTTTCAATAGATCACAAGCCAAATAATGAAGCAGAATCCAAACGCATCAATGAAGGTGGAGGTTGGGTGGAGTTTAATCGTGTCAATGGCAATCTAGCACTTTCTCGTGCGTTAGGCGATTTCGTGTTCAAGCGTAATGCAAAGAAAAAGCCAGAAGAACAAATCGTCACAGGTAAAAAACGTGTAGTATAGTTGCATACAAAGTTCTTTGTTGTGATGCTAGATCTTTCACCTTGTCTCTCTAGCCTACCCGGATGTGGAATCACGCAAAATGTCAGAAGACTGGGAATTCATTGTGCTCGCCTGTGATGGCATTTGGGATGTAATGAGCAATACGGAAGTACTGCAATTCTGTCGCTCACGTATAGGCATGGGCATGTATCCCGAGGAAATATGCGAGGAGCTGATGAATCACTGCCTGGCGCCAGACTGCCAAATGGGTGGACTAGGCGGCGACAATATGACAGTGGTATTAGTATGCCTGTTGCACGATAAGCCCTACGAAGACTTGATAGCTCGCTGTGCAGCCTCCGCAACCCGAGGTCTAAAGTCAGAACTGGCCACAAATGATAACAGCGAAAAGTGCACTGAAGCAGCGAGTCAATCAGAAGTTAACCCTGTGTGTTCTACTGACCTGACAACATCAGCGCCGGTCGTTCCAGTCGCAGACGGCAGTACGGACGGCAGCAGTGCTGATGAAAAGAGTTCGTCACAGGATCCTATGCTTACGGCTGAGATGCAATTAAACTATATTTACTAGAGAACGCCTTACAATTTGTAATTATAAGTCAACTTTATACTTAACGACGAGTGTGTTTTGGTTAAGTTTTATATATCTACACTTCTTACACAGTCCCCCCTGCGATTTGTTTAGCCCTATATACTTTTTTGTTTAGAGCAACTGAACTGAACCCATTTCCAAGTGGATTGGATGCGTTAAAGTTTGTTGTTCTTGTGATGCAAAATTTTTATGTATTAGTCGTAATCGCTAGTATTTTTATTTTCCTTTTTGATGATTCATTTCGGGTTGGTTTTACAAAAATTATCAATGAAGCAAAGTCGAAACGTAATGTTATATTTAAAAATACAAATAAATTGTTTTGTAGTGCCCAAAAATGTTGCAATTTATTTGAGTAATGTTGGACGAGTTTATGATATGTTATTAAATTGAAAAAAGTGCATTGTAATAGAAAATATCGATTTGAAAACAGAAACAAAAAAATACTGAAATTCGTCATCTTTAGCTTTAATACGCACGCTGACATCATCTCGATATTGTTCTTTCGATTGCCAAAGCAAACCTTCAAGACAGTTTTGAGCATGACTTTTAGTGTTTTGTGTCTTGAAAATTACTATAAATCGATAGAGAACTGCAAAACTACTTAAATTGGAGTATCTTTAAAAGTCAAAGAAATTCCCTCTTACAAAAATTTAGTGTTTACGTACTTGACATTTTAACATATTTTTGATTTTTTTTCTGCTTTAAAATAAGAAATTAGCTCTTGCTCTGAAGATAAAACACGATCTCTCATTCCCACTGGCTGTGCCTTTACTTATAGTGCATCCAGTTGAGATATCCTCAGTTTACAAGTCAGTGTCATAGGTAAAGGCTTTTTCAATAAGAGCGCTACAAAGTTTTTTTAAATAAAACAAAAACGGTTTTGGATATCAATGAAATTCTTTATTACTGTGAAAGTACATTCGATGCCATTATGTCTGGAACTCCATTTCTTTCTGACCTGAAGCCATTCAGCCAGAAATGAGCCTCATCGCTGAAGATGTAAACGACGTGTGAGAGACTGATTTTGATTTGTACTGTGCCTGTGAGCTGAGCTCAATTTTTTCCCCTAGACGCTCCATTGTTGATGTGGCAGGACAATTATGAAGACCATAAATTGGACGAAGTGCTCTTAAAGTTGAGGCCACTGACTCCGAATTTCGGTAGTAAATTTTAATGATTTCGACTCGTTGTTGGATTGTATATCTTTCCATGATGAAATGGCTAACCTTACTGAAGAGAAATGTCAAAAGAGCAGGAAAAATTATGGCTTCGTTTGATGTCCCTATTGGTCTACTTTTGTAGCGTCCCTATTGAAAACCCCAATATATTATTATCCATTGGGCTGGGATGGTCTTTCATTTTCTATATTCCTGTTCCTTGACATGTCATAAAACGACAGCGTCTTATGTAAAAATTACACAACATTTAATAAAAGAAATTAGCTCCTGGCCTGAAGATAACAAACGATCTTTCAATCGTAGCATTCCCACTGGCTGTGGTGATTGGTAGTGTGCATCCAATTGAGATATCCTCACTCAGTGTCCAAAGCTTTTATTTAATCAATCATCAAAAAATTAGCAGTTATATACTCCTGCTCTTTGAATGATCCTAATAATTTTTGCAGCATGCCAAAGATCGACCGATTGCCCACAGTAGTAGAATACAGTCTATGAGAAAAATCTAATTTTGGGTCGTTCACTATGTGATTTCGTTTTTTTGGTGCAATTTTAACACGATTTTTTTTATTGTGTAAAACATTTTATGAAATACATTCTTCATTTTGATTCAATACCTTTTGGCATCTTTCGGGCAAGAAGTTGATTTCACGCCCATAAAATTCTTAATCCTTGCGGGCAAAAAACTGGTCCAATTGGTTTTTGACGTCCTGATTTGAGGTGAAGGTTCTTCCATGCAAAATATTTTGCAAAGACCGGAACAAGTAGTAGTCCGAAGGTGCTAAGTCTGGAGAATATGGTGGGCATGGTAGCACATCCCATTCAAGCTGCAAAAGCTTTTGGCGAGGCATCAAACTTGTATGGGGTCTCGCATTATCCTGGTGGAACACTGCACCTTTTCTATTGATAAATTCTGGCCTCTTCTATTTAAGTGCATCACTCAATTTGTCCAGCTGATCACAATGCACAGAATGATTCGTGGCATTGTCGGGAAAAAGCTCAAAATATCCCTTTGAAATCCCAACAAACAGACAACATAACCTTTTTTTGGTGACTATCGGCATTCGAAATGGTTTGAGCTGGCTCATCCATATTATAACATGATCTCTTACATTCTTGTGAGCAACCCAATTCACGCGCTTCAAAAATGGATAACTTCTTTGACGTTTAATAAGCAAATCACAGTCGTTAATGCGTAGAAGCAAATTTCGTTCTGTAAGAACATGAGGAAAACATATGTCAAGCTTCGAAATTAATCCTAGACGTTTCAAGTGCTTGTGAAAGGTCGCGTTAGACAAATTTAATCTTTCAGCAATCTCTCGACTAACGACTTTATTTTATCCACATCGGCTTCAAGAGGCCTTCCAGGACGTGATGCATCCTCAAGATCGAAATTGCCGGAACGAAATTTTGCAAACCAATTTTCATATTGGCTTTCGGTCAACACATCTCCGTACACATCACTTAATTTGCAGTAAAACAGTAAATTTTGTCGAAAATGTTGTTTTCGATCTTCCATCTTGGATAGGTCATCAAACAAAAAAAATATAAAATTTTTTACAAAAAAGGCTTACTATATCAGCTGTTCAAATATATTAAAGTTAAGCGGTTAAGTGTGAAGTTGGCTGCGAAAAAATTCAATAATAACAGCTGTTGTCATCAAACGAAATTATTTAGTGAACGACCCAATAGGTTCGGCTAGGTTCCACCCGGTTGAGAGCACCTCTCCGTTTATCCAAAACTTTTACTTTTCTGTAGAGCTCTTTTTCAACTAATCCTCATTAAATATCGAAGCGCTGACCTTTTGTTATTCTTTTATTCGATTCTTGATTTGTTTATATGTATTATATAGTATGATACATATAATCGTACATATGTTAGTTGTTTGTTTTTTAAAGAAAATATAAGTTGCAGATCTGTTTAGTTTCGCTCAGTGTATGTTGTGGCTGTTTCTGTTAATGTTTTAGTGTAGAGGTGTCGTATAGTTTTTGTCCTTTGGTATTTGTTGTATTTGTTAGTTAGCTCATTAGGTATAAATTTTATTCAACTTTGCTAAGTTTATTATAATCATATTTTTTTGTTTTGTTTTCTCACTTTCTTTTTAACGTACAAATTTCACTCTTAACTTTAAAGAATTGCAGGAAATTAATTACGCTGTTGTTCTGGTTGTTTCTCAGTGTATGTGTGTTTATTTATTTTTATTTTCTTTTTGTTTTTATTTACTTATTTTTTTTTTTTTGCTTTTTTATGTATGCCTTTTACACATTCAGTTATGCTCAGAATATATATTTATATATATAAAGATTTGTTTTGTTTGTTATTATTTTTGCATAGGGGATATTGTATGTCATAGTTACATAGTTTTTTTTTTTATGTGTTAATCATATGTAATTTTATAACCTTCTATACTTTACAATTATCAATTTTGGTACAATGAATATATATTTGATTTTTTTTTATATTACTATTTATCTCGTTTTAAATGTTTTTTTGTTTTTATTTTTAACAGACATTAGTTATAACAATGTGCGTAAGCATTTTTTTTTCTCATTACTATTGTTGCTAGTTTTAAGAATAAAAATTATAATATATAATAAAATAAACGGTTTGGCAAAAAACAAAGAGTAATTGTGGGGGTAGGGGGGTTGGAAAAAAATCAAAAAATAACTTAAGTAACCAAAGTTAGTCCTAGACAAGGCGCACAAAAATAAAGCTAATTTTGTCAGCTTTCGACTGCTTTTATAAGGAAATGAACGAGAACAGTTTACAAGCTAAATTGGAAAATTAAGTGGCAGTTGCTAGAGCACAAAAAAAGCGCGACATAGTCTGAACTTTTCTCTTTGTTGGCCGCCTTGCCGTAGGGTTTACATTAGTTTTACAGTTTTACAATAATAAATAATATGCAAGTGTCTGAAAGCTATTAATGTATGTATAGTATATGACTATATATGACTCTGCGTAAATTAAGTCAGCTTTAACTTGACGCAAAAACAAAAACAAGTTAATATACAGTCATTCAAAAAACGTTCTTTAGGCTTGCGGAACCTCTATAATGCGTATCCTATATTTATGTGTGTGTGTGAGTGTGTATGTGTGTGTGTGTGTGTGTGAGTGAGTGTAAACAGAATTTAGTATGCATTCAACAAGGTGTATCTCTCTATATCATATGCGCTGCTTAAACATACAATAAATAACTTATAAACTCAGGTTTTACAATAACAATTTAATTAATTAATTTATTATGCATTCGCCTTAAAATTATTTAACATCAACAATGTTCCTATTCACGTATCGATCGATCGATCCACCAACACCCACCCAATGATAGATCGTTGTTGTTTTATCTATTAATTCAACTGCTAGCAAATTGTTTCGTTGTTTGGCAATCATAATTTTCCATATACCATTTTAATTTGTTTTATGCATACAATTAATTAATTGCATACTTAATATCACATCACACTTTGCGTAATTTGTGTAATTGGCGCTCATCAAATTGAAGTCACTAAAATTGCTCTACCTGGTGTATTTTTTCGCTCAGTGTTTTTTTTGAGTCTTTTAATGAAGTTTAGTGCGCTCCTACACTGGAAATTCATGCCAACAACAACAAGACACAATGCTCTCAAAACTTGTTCTCTCTGCCCTACTTACATATATGTAAACCTTCTAATTAGCTTATATCTCTTAAAGCAGTCAAAAAAAGTCACCCAATGATTGAGTGTTCGCTGTGCCTTTTATTTATGCTTGAAGAAAATATATAAATCAATCTTTTTCTTTGAGTGTAACTAAAAAAAAGCATGTCTGTGTGTGTGTGTAGGGTTTGATTTTTACTGCACTCATCAAATGGGTGTTTGTTTTTAGTATAACTATGCATATTAAAGTTACAAAGTGTAGGGTACACACAAGTCGGCTTGCTGAGTTTTAGATTTGCTCAACTGCAGTGCACCGAGTGTACAACTTGTAGCATATATATGTAGTATATTTAGTATAGGCACTTAGCATATTCGATTGTTTTCATAGAAACAAAAATATATTTACATTTAAATAAATATATATAGTTTTTCTCATTGGTTGTTTTGGAAGTCTTCTTTGAGGGTTTACTCTTTAAACTAAACTAAATGTTGAATTTTCTTTCTTTCCATGAGTGTAACGATTGTATTTAAAATTTTTTTGTTTTTCATTTTGCTTTTTGTTGCTTTTGATTAGGTGCCAATGGCAGAGTTTTTTTGTTTTTTGGAAATTGGAAGTTGATTTGCTTTTATTTGGTTTGGGGGTTTTTTTGGGATTTCAACAAGAAAAGGGCGGAGCAGTTTGTTCAATCTCATACAACAACATAACATAATTCCTTTCGTATGTTATTAAGTATGTATGTATATCTATGCATATCTAAGCTTATCACTTATGTTTTTCTCTTCTTTTTTGTTTATACATATATTATAATAATCTTAGTCTAGTTTTTTTTAATGTATGCCGATTTCTCTGTCTTAACAATTAAATTACACACTTAAACTCGAATACGTTATGATATCATCGTTAATAGAATTCTTCCCTTGTGCGTTCAAAATAAAACCAACAGAATTTTGAAACAATCAAATTCACAAATGAGCATAAAATGAGTTCATGTATCGTACAGATAGACAACCAAGGCGGAAAGCAGCATTTATTTCATTAGACCTTATTGTTTTTTTAATTAATCTTCAAAGTATACTTTAAGAATTCCTTTTTTTGTTTTTTAAATGCCTATTTGTGTGTCTTGCTCTAAACCTTCTAAATTTGTATCTGCGTGTGTGTGTGTGTGTGTAATGGTTTAGTTTTATGGCACCTTTTTGTAGTGTGTGTGTGTGTGTGTGTGTAATACATCATATCGTCGTATATACAGAATTAGTTACAGTGTTGGTTGCAGTTGTATGTAAATAAATAACATTAGATAGTTTTGTGTCTTATGCTCTGTTCTAGACTTTTTAAGATTTAAGTTATTAGCAATGCATAACATTTGTTTTTTTTTTTTGTATCATTTTTCATTTTTTCTTTTCTTGAAATACATGAAACCATCAAACTGAGAAAATTGCCTTTATGTAGAAAAAATGCAATTTTAAAATGTATACTTAGAAAATTAAGATATTTTGCGATACGCGTTGTTAGTCTAAGGGATTTGCGTGTGTTTGGTAAGTTTGTGTTTGTGTGCTGTGTGTGTGGATCCATTATGTCATGAACTAAGTACTAGGATCCAATGTGTTCAAAAAAAAAAAAACATTCTGTTAAACAAAAGCAGTTTAAATTCAATTAAAAAGCAAAGCTTTTGCATTTTTATAAGACTAGCGATTATAGTCGTTCGTTTATATCAAGATATAAAATGTTTAGGTTAGGTAGTTTGTCGAAAAAGTGAAAAAAAAATAATAAAATTTTTATATGCTCTATGGATTGTAGGTTTCTTCTGCATTCATCAATTCATTGGCATCGGCATTTCGATGCTACTTTGCTAACTACAATCGATATTTTTTAGATCTAACTTAGGCATACAATTTTTTTTGTATACTCGCTTATTTTTGTGCTAATCTAGTTGAACCCTCCAAGCTTAGGTAGAGTTGTAGATTAACTTCACACATAGATGTATATATATATATTTATATATAGCTGGTTATAAACTCATTTTAGTTATGCACCATTAATCCTTTGTCTACTTTGCTCCAAATGTGATTGATACGTGATTCAAGTTGTTGCCGCGTGACAACTGCAACATAAATAATGAGAAAAATTAACAAAATTTCAAGTCGCAGCATTAATGACAAACTTACCTTACTTGGGTTTTTTTAGTAAGGTCATCCAATATCTATATAAGCTAATAGATATAACAAAAACAATTTTGTATTTACACCTGAAATTTATGTACAACATAGATGCACACTACTGGAGCATCTAGACAAGTGTCTTACACATGCCGTAAACGTTGCGACCGTCCTTCGACTTAACAATTGTTTCCGCCTCTGGCCTTGCGACCACCTCCTCCACCAACACCAGCACCTACATATGGAGTATTGTCTCCGCTGTGGTGCTGATGCTTTTCCTTGCTTTGATGACGCACATTTCCAGCTGGTGTGGCCATCGTTGAGGCATTCTGACGTCCTTCACGCTGTGAAAAGTCTTTATAGGGAGAGAGAAAATTGTTATTAGACTTAGCAAGATGCTGCTATAATCTACTATTCCTACCTTTATCCTTAGCTGAACCTGTTCCAGTGGTGGTAGTTGTATTCACGGTACATGCTGCATTTTTGCCGAGCGCAGTAGTCGAAGCTTGCGTTGAGCCTCGCTGCTTATCAGTTGCTCCAGCAATTGCAGATGATTTATCAATTGTCTTATCCGCCGTTGCAGTCGCTGTAACGACAGCATTTGTGTTGTCATAAACAAGCTCCAGTTTATTTGTGGCAGTTGGGGACAAGGTTCCAGTGGAGCTTTCAGTCGAGGCCTTGTGGTGCTGCGCCACCTGCGCATAACTTAGCTTGCTTGCTGACGAGGCGGCGGCGGCAGCAGCAGCGGCAATATTCTCTATCGAAACCGAATTCGTAGAGGTAGCCACGTTTTTATGTTTACTAGCGTCCTTGCCGGAGGTAGATGCCTCCTTTTTGGCATGCAGTGCAGCCACTGAATGTGGTTTCTTGTGTTGGCTTAGGCTGCAGTCAGCCAAATTTACAGTCATTGTCGTCACGCTACAGGCACCAGCGCCAGCGCCAGAACCCGAAATATGAGCGACAGGTACGGCAGCAGAAGAGGCAAAACGTGCTTTGGTCACTTGGTGTTGTTGCTCGGCATGGTAATCGTTGTGAGAAGGCGGAGCCGCCGCCGCTATTTGATAACCCTCAACTTGGCGGTGGTTCTTGCCGTGCATTGGATGTGTGTCATCCTCAGTCTTGTTTGATTTATCCAGATTGCTAGCGCCGGCTATATCATCGCCTTCATTGTTATTATTTGTCGTAGTGGTGGTGCTGCTGTTGGTGTTGACATTTGGTGTTATACACTTTATCACATTGATAGAATTATTACTAGAGCTCTGCTTAGTAAAATTTTTAGTATTATTGTTGTTGCCTTCAGCAGCATAGTCAACCGCGGGCGTGGGGCTAATCGCTACATTGCGTTGGGCCTGATAGTGCTGCTGCTGTTGCTGCTGATGGTGTCTATTTTGGGCGGAATCTTTACGCGCTTTGCCCTTTCCTCCAGCTGCGGAACCTCCGCTAGCGCGCACCAAATCAGCGAAACGATTTCCTGACCAGTTATTAGTCGTGGCTGTAGCGGAGGAACTGTTGGATAGCTGCAAGGTGCTGTCAGTCTGCTGCTGTGCATTGTTCGTACGAGTATCTTCTGTAGCGCTACCAGATGCATTGCCATTGCCTTCGATGACAGCACCATGGGATCCTTGTACTGAATGATGCGCCTGTGCTTGCGCCGGATTTGCTTGTTTCTGACCTAATGCTGAGGCAGAGGAACTTGAGCTATGCAAGGAAGCATTGCTGGCATTTAGCGTATGCGGAGCCACAATAGCTGCCGACGTGGCAGGCAGTGGCGGAAAGGCGGCTGCCTCCAAATCAAATTGTGGCGGTTGCACAGGTGCAGACGGCTGCTGTTGTTGCTGTTGCTGCTGCTGTTGCTGATGATGACTACTATGGCTTTGGTACACATTTCCGCCTGCATGATGCATGTTGCCACTGCGTTCGTTGCTGGAAGCATTACTTCCGGTATTGCTGCCGGCGTTGTTGCTACCTGCGTTGTTGCCACTGGCACCCAGACCGCCGCTGTTGCCTACGCTGCTGCCAATTGAGTTGTGGTGATGATGATGATGGTGATAGTGGTGGTTACTGCCACCGCTTGAGCCCTGATTGGCAGACATATGGTGTTGCTGTGATGAGGATAGCGAGCTGTGATGATGATGGTGTGAGCTGTTGGACATTTGCGAAGAGTGTTGTTGGCTGTGATAATGGGGATTGTAATTGTTGCCCTTGTAGCCGCCACGGTGCTCCTCTCTGTGCGTGCTATAGGATGATGTATGATGGCTTTCGCCACCGCGATGCTGTGCTCCACCGCCAGATTGCTGCTGCTGCTGCACATTGTTGTTGGATGTGGCTGATGTAGCCGAGGACAACAATTGCTGCTGATTGTGGTGATGCGTGGAAGGCGAAGAATATAGCTGCGGATACCATTCAACAATAAGCATTTGCTGATTGTCCAAAGTATTGGTACTTACCACGCCTCCTACATTGACACGCCCAACTGGCGAGTAGTTGATGCCACCGCCCTCATCATCACGTCTGCGTCTTCGGTGTGGACGCGTTTGCGACCAATGCATAGGATCCTTGGCAGACACACCGCTAATTGACGTTGCCAGCGAGGATGAGGAGCTGCCAGACATATTACTATTGCGATTGGACTGTGTAGAATGCTGCAAATGCGGCGTATGCTGCTGGAGCTCAACGTTTTCCGACTCCTGTATATCAACTTGTTGTTGTTGCTGCTGTTGTTGTTGTTGTTGTTGTTGCTGCTGCTGTTGTTGCTGATGTGCAGCTTGCTGTTGATGATGTGCAACAACCAGGTGAGCATGTTGTGATTGTTGTGGAGTCAATGTTATAGCCGCAGTGGGGGTTACAAAGGACACATGTGGCGTGGAACCAGCAGCGCTTGACGATGGAAGTTGATATTGTTGCTGCTGCTGTTGCTGGCCTTGCTGCATGTGATGGCCAATAGTCTGCACTTGGGAACCGTAATGGTGATGGGTAGTTACACCACCCACAGCACCTCCATACGTTTTCTCCAATTTGGGCACACCTCCTGTAAAGACGAGTTTAAGTTTTTTCAACATTAATTTTTGCATTTTTAATGCTTACCTTTCCAGTTACTTTTCAACGGATAATGACGCGTGGTGTTATTAGATGGGCCTGTTGAAGTGGCAAGTGGCTGATGCTGCTGTTGCTGTACTTGACTGTGACTGGAACTAGATGGCTGTTGCAGTTGAATAGCCTGGGTCTGCTGTGGCTGCTGTTGTTGTTGCGGCTGCAGTGTCGCTGTTTGCTGTAGTGGATCTACAATGGTTGCTGGTACAACGCTGACCATGCCACTTGGTATGGCACTAGACAATATTATATTGCTGCCTTGTAAGTGGCTTTGAGCCTGGGCATTTCGCGGTGGTTTGTTACGCGATTCTCCACGTGGGCCAGAATTGGAGCCACCGCCCAAATTATTTGGATTGCCACGATGATTATTGTTATAGCGACCACCAGAGCCACCTGGTGGCTTAGTCGTTACAATCGTTTGTGCGGTGGGAGGAGGTGCATTTGCGTAATTGGCAGCCACGGCCTGATGACCCAAACCACTTGCTGCAAAAATATTGCTTGTAAGCTCGTAAAAGTTTTGGCCATGCGCAGGGGTAGCTGCAGCAACTGTCGGCTGCCAGGGCCCTACAAGGTTGGCATAAAACGGCTGCTGCTGAAACGGCCAAATAGTAAAATAGGTTAAAAGTTGTCATGGTAACAGAAATCATCATCATCTTGCACTTACGATAATCATTTGCCCGCCATAAGGTACGGATGCCGTACCGTTTGTAGTATAAACATAACGCTGCGAAGCGGGATTGTAGGAAACAGCAGCGGCACTGGCCGGATCAAAGACTGCGGTAGTCGGTGGCGAGGTTAAACGAAAGCCATTCTTTAAATTTGGTACAGCTGATATTCTATTAATAAATGTTTTCGGCTTGATTCTAGCCATTATCGGTTTGCCCTGAAACTCTTTGACTTCTTCGCGAAGGTACTTGTAGGCCTTTTGCGCATCATCGTCTGTCTCGAAAGTAACATACCAAGAATTGTTGCCAGCAAACTCGCAAGAGATAACGCGCGGACAGCTTTCGTTGTTGAAAAGTGCCTGTAGATTGTAGATAGATAATTTTGTATTTTTGATTTCAATTGAATTCATTCACAAAAGACTTTTCTGCTCTGGCTTAGAAATGAGTGTCAAAAAGTAAGCCTTTTCCAAAGCCGATCAGCTACGAGACTTGACTACTTTGGATATATCGAATTACTCTTTTTTTTTATACATTTCATTCTCAAAGGAATACGAATTTATTTTGTTTACACTTTTTTAAAGCAATTTGACTGCAAATACTGCTTTAAACGTCTACAACTTAGTATACGCACCTTGACGTCATCGATTGGTGTTTTGGCAGGTATCTCGCGCAATATGATGATGCAACGCTTGTGATTGGGACGCACGCGCGTGCCCTCTTCATCCACCTGCACATTGGGGGATTCACGTAAAACCTCAGTAATGAGTTTAATATCCTTTGTAAGTTTTCTAACGAGATTAAAATTGGCCACTGTCCATATGGGCACATATTGATCGCTATCCATTTGAGAAACCAAATATGAATCGTTTGCAAGATTCTCCCTGTAAATAATATGTTGCATTATTGTCTGTGTACAACAAATGAGAGATTTTATTTTTGTCAAACCTGGAAAAGTAATACTCCAGCTGAGTAGCTAGCATTTGCTTGAGTTTATCCAAAGGTATGCCACTTTCCTCGCCAGTATTTGCATTCTGTGTCTGCTGCTGCATAAGAACATGCTGATCCTGCTGCGGCTGCTGCTGCACTGGTAAGACTGATCCATTGGCAGGCACCACAATATGTTGTTGTGCACCGTGAGTAGCTGGATCCAGAGCAACTAAATTCGTATTATTAACACCAGGTACCAATGCATCAGTTGTATAGCAGACGACTGTTCCATCTTGACTTATGGCTCCATTCATGATGGCGTATTCTGTATTATCAATTGACGCGGCCTGAATAGATTCACCAGCAGCTGCAGCTACAACAGTTTGGCCGGCACTAGCGACGCCTTGGGTTTGCTGGACAGTATGACCGGCGTACTGCAAATGCTGTGGATGTGCCTGCTGCAGGTGCATCTGGCCACCGGTGGTTTGTATTGCCGCTGTTGGAGCTGTTGCAACCGCTTGCACGGTTTGTATAGTTTGCGGTGACTGTTGTTGCTGCTGCTGCTGCTGCTGTTGTTGTTGCTGCTGTTGGGCTGCGGCCGCAACTGCCACGGCTTGGGCGTGAGCGTGGGCGGCGGCGTGTGTGTGCGAGAGAAGTTGCTGATGCTGGTGCTGTGAGGGCTGTTGTACCTGTACCTGTGCTTGCGGTGGTACCTGCACCTGTGCCACTGTTGCTGTTGGTGGTGTTGTGATCAACGGTATGTGTGCTGCGGTTGGGGCTGCTATTTGAGTTGTAGTGCCAAATAGATTGGTAGCTAACATTGCCCCGTCAACAGGAACATTTGTATAGACAGGCTGCTGGATTTTGACTGCATCTCCGTTCATGTAGACGTATCCTCCTGTAAGTGTAAGAGTGAAATAGGTGAGAACAGAACGAATCGATCATAAAATGTGCTGCAAGAACTGGAACGGTGTTTCTTTTTGTAATTGTGGGTAGGGGTCAAATGTGGTTTGGTTTCTCGCCCTAGCATGTCTCTACAACTAATAGAAAGTTCAACGAAATTTAAACTCTTCTATTAACTATGATTAGTAGGTCATATGTTGGAGTCTTAACTTCGAAGATTACAATTTAGGATTTTGATAGAAGCATGGTGCATGTGCATTCTAACGTGGTGATGTTACGTTTATTTCATCTGTTCCTTCTCTTGTCGTAACTGCTAGTGTCATCATTCCGGTTAAGAAGACAGAATAGAATCTCTTCTCGTAACAGTAGATAGGTAATGGTAATATACGCCCTGTTTCGGTTTCTCAGGGGCACTCACTTACTCACATACACACATGTTATGTATGCAATCGAAGGAACACACTCTCAACGCATTTCGCTGAAAATGCCAAGCAGTCGATGATGAAAAAAAAGAGAAACGAATGGCTAGACGCATTTGTTGCCCCTTTTAAATGGCATTATGCCATTGAAAATAGGTCTAATCGGTTTTAATATTGCACAAAACTCAAGCACATAGTACATATTAGCACACACATACACACACACATATAGAGAGATACTACTACTACAACTAATTCGATTCTAACATAACCACAAACGGAGCTGCCACATATTTTTTGTTGGCTGCAAAACTTTGCCTCACCTTAATGTGGCATGTGAATGCAATTTGGTGTATATATGTACATATATATATTTAAGTACATACATATATATGAGTATGGAAAGCTGTGTGCGAGTGTGTTGTATTGCAAAATATGCTTGTTAATTTTAAATGAAAATATTACTAACCTAGGTAATATTCCATGGTAACGTATGTTGGAATTATCAAGAATTCCACACAAAGACACAATCGGCTATTTTTCCTCTTTTTTGAACGAACGCCCGACCGACCGACAGCCCCAAACTTGCACAAAACGACGTTGATGAAACGCGTTCACACACACATATGTACTGACTGACTGACACACACACACACACGCAACGCAACACACACACTCACACACACACACACGCGTGTAGCCAGTCGCTGCTGGCAGCCCAGTTAAGGCTTTTTTTATTTGGAAAATTTGATTTGATTTTCACTTGATATTCTTACTGCAGCATGAAATTTGGATTATTAATTAGAGAATTATGTTATATGTCTATTACGCTGTTTTTTGTGTTTTATTCTTATTTTTTCCTTCCTCTTTTTCTCGTTTTTTTTTTGTTGTGTGTGTTGTTTAATTATTTATTTATAATTCTGTATGTACTAGTTTCTGCTCATCTCTGCCGCTGCTGCTGCTCATTTTCTTGTTTCAACTTCTACGATCTGAACTGTCTCAGACGTAGACGTTGTCGTTGCTGTTGGTTGTGGTTGTTGTTGTTGCTGCTGCTGCTGCTAATTTTCCGTGGCTTGAATGACTTAATTTTTGTTCTCATTTATTTGATTTTTTTTCTGATTTTTCTCTGACTATTTTCGCTTTCTATTCTATTTCTTCTTTTCGGTTGGATTTTCTTTTCTTATTTTTTTTGCACAAATATGCGCCCACTTCACAAATAATACGCCGAGAATAAAATTGAATTCGGGCAAGCAGAGCAGAAGCAATTGATTTTTGGTTTTCAACCCTATGTTGCAACAGCCGCACCCGCAACAATTGAAAACTAATTTTGTTTATTTGCAAATGTTTTAAACAGTATTAATATGTGTTTTTAACAACGAACTTCGTCACACGAAAATTTTTTGTATTAAGTCAAAAAATTTGACGTATCATCGTTATAGGAAAACTTTCGCCGTTCCTTATGCCAACCGTTTCGATGACTAGAGCTGTCAACTGCTGTCAAAGTAAATAGTACTTTATGCGCTTGCAAATAAAAACACAAAATAAAAACTAGCAAGTTGGCGGCTCTAATAATATGTATGAAAAACTAATAAACAATAATTGAATTTAGCTGCCAAGCACTTTTTTTTTTTAATTAAATAAAATTATATTGTTTAAATAAAGTCTTACAATTGAGCTTGAAACGACGGAATTGAAATTAAAGAACCCTATGTATATTGTTGCTAATTAAAACACATTGCATTATGAGACATGCATGTACACATGTATGTGTACGCGCATATGCATGTACAAGCACACAGCCATGTGTATATGTATGTATGCGCTATGCACTAAAATATAAGTTTTAACATGTATATAACAATGCCGAGTAGGCATCAGTGTAAAAAAAACATCAAGTGGCAAATAAAATATAAAAATAACAACAAAGCATTATGCATGTTAATTAATACTTACTTTCAGGTTCTATTATATGCTGTTTAGCTGTACTAATTTTATGATACCGCAAAAATACAAATGAATTGAAAACCACTTGTTATGTGTGTCTTTTAGAACGTGGAACGATGTTTAGCTACAGTCGCCTAGATTGTTAAAAGAAACACCAAGCGTTCCGCGTGTTAAATAAAAACACAATTTTCATAGGTTTACCGAAATGCGCGTTTTGTTAGTAAACAGCTGAATACTTTTTGTATTTTATTTTATATTTATTTATGCTATTTTCAATGCAATCACTGATTACAAATTAAAGCGCTCGCTACGCGTACATGCACCAACAATCACACTTTGGCAAACAGTGTGTACATATCGGGTGAATGCGATAAACTGACACGTTGTAAAAATACCACAAAAGAGCTCGTAGGCTACACTGACGTCATCAACATGGCGATAATCTGTCTGCTGGTATGGGTGTATGCATATGCGCTGCTGCAGGTAGCAAATGTCGAAATTACATGCCCTGGTAAAAACCCAAACCTTCTCGAATGAAAACCCACAGCCATATTTTTGAACATTTTTTTTTTATTTAACTTTTAAGATTAACATTGTTCGTAGTTAATGGTCTATTGCTTGTCTTTATATAAATGTTCTACTTAAGAGTTTTGTTGTTGTTGTTAAATCTGAACAAAGAACTTATCCACGTTTGGTTTAGCTTGAGAATGAAAGACTTATATATGAAGAGAAAATCCACAGTTTGTAGTTTGGAATTAATTTAAAAGCCGTGAACTTTTAATTGATCCGGCTTCGCTAGTCCCACCTTAGTCAACCATTGGCAAATGTTCTCACGTTGATCGCCTTGCAGCTGCAAAACTTCACCATACTCCGGATGTTCTATAACAGTGCCATTGCAAGCAAATTCCTGACATAGAATTAACATTAGTTTAAATCACATTATAAAAATAATATATGCGGACATACCTTTTTACAGGAGCGAACTATTTTCTTCAAGTCATACTCCGCGGATAAGCCTTGAACAGTGGTCAATGTCTTGCGACCGTTCCTCTGTTGAATTCTTATATGCACAAGCCCGTCTTGAATATCATCATCATTGCCCTTGATTGCATCAGCAAAGGGGTCTGCGAATTATAAACAAATCGTATGTACATAAATACATAAGTAAAGTTTATATATATGTATGCATGTACGCAATTAATTGTACACATGTGAATGAAGCACCACCGTCTCAATAAATTATGACGACGATGACTGGCGTTGAGCAGCCATTTTTATGTACATGTGTAAGTGGCGAGCACACGATTAGAAATCAGTTTGGCACTTTATATATTACTTACCACGAGTGTTTAAATTCTGGATGGACATACGACAATAAAATAAACCACAGCCTAAAACAAAAACTTTTTGTATAGACACGAAATAACACTGAATTATTTGTTAATTATTTTACTGTGAGTTTTCTGAAAGGTTATTTGACAGAAAAGTCGAATCAGTGTGACTGCAAGCGAATTGTGCGAAAATCCACTGCCTTGTAAGTGTAATAAGCGCTAAAAAATACCGAATTTAATTAAAATATAGATGTTAATTTATTAAATGTTGCTAAGTTGTCACAAGTAGTAGTTATAAAAATAAATATAAATTTTAGTAAATAATTAGTAGCTTACAATGTTCCAAACAAGTAGCATTAAACTATTAAGCGTTTAGTGTGCACACACTGTTGAAAAAATACTAGCTACAAAGCAACTCTGTGTATTAAGCGCAACCAACTTCATGTTTGGCTTAGGCTGCCATATTTCTTTCCTTTGGGTCTTTCAACGTGAAAAGGTGGGCATTTAACATTTTATCTTGAATTGCTTAAGTTATAGCTTGAGAGCTCATCAAGATAGTTTTAAAGATTCATGGCAGCAATTTATAAGTTATTTGTGTTAAATATGTTTAGTGCGTGCGTGTATCTAAGAGGTAAACCAAGTGCTGTAATTTTCGGCACACGTGCACGTTGGTTATATTAATGATGTATAAAACGACAGATCTCATCATGAAGACTATAATTCATCACCCAAGACTGAAATATAATTAATATATTATACTGCATTAACACTCGTTATAAGCCAAAACTAAATATTTTCAATTTTACTTTTCATGAACTTTGCTTGCGTTTGATGCTGCTCCTGCTACAATAATCTTTACCGCATTAAGGTAAGCACATGGCTCGGCATGGGTTCAGCTGGTGATTAATAAAGTACTCAAATGATGAATGATTTAGCAGAAGAGTTCTTGAAGACTATATTCATCACCCAAGACTGAATAAAATATAAATTTATTTGTCGTATGTGCTCTGAAAGCAAGTCCAAACTAATAATCTACTCTTCTTCTTTTCATGCACATTGTCTGGTGGATTTGTGACTACTTGCTATCAAAAGGTAAGCACTTGGTTGAAATCCAAGTTTATAATGCATTTATATGATGAACGATTTTTGCGGAAGAGTTCTTGAAGACTATATTCATCACCCAAGACTGAAATCCTAAGCTCAAAAATGCATTTTCTATTCTTTGCCAACAATTTATTAACAAAATGTATTTTATTTTTCTTATAGACGTAAGATGGCAACCTCTTCGCACCTCAATTGGTTGATCATTCGCAACAACAACGCTTTCTTGTTGAAGAAGCGTGATGTGAAAAAACCATTCAGCACAGTAAGTACTTTTTTTTTTCAATATTTATTTGAACTCAAGCTGATGTTTCCAACTTATAAATATTCACAATGATATTTGAACACCACATGATAGTAGCCTTAATCTGATAGCATTTGGCCACATCATCAGGAGTTTGTTTTAACGACATGCCTATTAATCTAACTATTCTTCTACAGGAGCCAAACAACCTGGTTAATGTCAGCTCATACCGCTACAGCGGCATTGTGCACAAGAAAACCGTTGGCGTTGTTCCCGCCGACAAGAAGGGTGTCACTGTTGTGCTGAAAAAGGGCAAATATGGCCAGCGCCCCGCTAAGAATACGGTGAAGGTTGACTTTAAGGCTGGTCCCAGACGTTCCTTGAAGAAGGTCAAGAACTTGCTGGTTGGCAACAAGTATCGCAAAGATTTGACACAGGTATTGTATATGACTTCAATTGTTTAGGCTTAGCTCTTGTGATGATTCTTTTTTATTATGCTACAAACCAAGATCGCTGAATGGTCATGTTGATAAACTTAACTGATGTCAATAGCTTGAAATTGCTTGTTTTGTGTAAAAAATTACGTATATTAAAATAGACATTTTCTTTCAGGCCGCTCTCCGTCGTGCCTCTGCTCTTCTGCGCTCCCAAAAGCCTGCCCAAGTTAAGGCTAAGAAGCCCGAGTAAACTTTATGCTGCTTTCATACAAGAAATAAAAAATTACACTAAAAACAAACACTCAACCATATGCCGCTTGTTATTTGCTGATTATTAAAAAAAAAAACATGAGGATTGCTTAGCTATTTTAGTTAATGTAAGTTTAATTTTTTAATACCCTTTAAAATTTGCGTACAATGATGGTAGCACTATGTCTATTGTTTGCCAATTATGTTTTCAATCGTAAACAAAGTTGTAGACTTCAAACGATTGTTTGCCGCCGGACTTGGTTGTGTATCACTGGATTGATCCGTCGCCAATGCCTCGGTTGATTCATCACTTAAGTCTTTACGTGACTGCGGGCTTGAAAAGGCGCTCGGGGAATGTAGCTCATTTCGTTGAGCACTAGTGCCTGCAGCTTTTAACTTATCGCTGCCACTTGGCAGTCGTATATCATCATTTTCCCGCTCCTTGTTGTTGAAAAGATTGTTGAAACCAAAAGATACTGATAAATACTGACGATGTAGCTCAGTTATACGATCCGAGTAATTTGGGCGTAAGGTGCCAGTGCTATCATTGCAAAACAACTCGAAATCACCGAAAGAGTCTGTTCTTGAACTGGTTTCCATGCTGCTGCCATCATTGCTACCCATTACATCCTGTTTAGAGTATTTTATGTGGTTATGGTTTGACTAGAAACTCAATTTGGCAAGTATACGACTCCTTACCTGAGCTGCGTCTCGCTCAGCTTCAAAGCGACCAGCATTGGCGCAATGTCTTTGCCGTCTGGTGCGTCGCCGTCGGTAGTTGCCCTGCTCGAACATGTCATTTGCGGAGGCATCCAACATCCAATAGCTACCCTTGCCAGCGCTATCATTGTCGTCGATGGTGTTTTTATCACGTGCCACTTTGACAAAGCAGTCGTTGAGGGATAGATTGTGCCTGATGGAGTTTTGCCAGCCTTGTTTATTTTCGCGATAGTAGGGGAACCTATATGAGATAAATTTAGGGAAACGTTGATGGTTAAAAATTTGGTAAATATACGTTTCATTCTTGCCAAAAATATTGGCTATTTGCGTCGGCTGGTTGGCTTAAAACTTTTTAGTAGCAACATAGGGCTGCAAGCTTGCAAATTTTCTTTTGATCGTTCTCCATTCAACGTAAATATAGGGTCATGGACTTGATAGGTGCTTATAGTGTAAAGAATATGAAGTAGATGGTTTGGGATTGATTCGCGGGTGTGGGTATAGCCACATTCATATTTGTACGCACGCCTAGGTGCCAATTTGTGAACCCTTTCCACAACAAAAATCTACTGTGATATTTTAAAATAAAATCTAGAGACTCCAAATTTGATGTGAGGAGATTTAGAACCTTTACCGCTTAACGATTTGGCACACAACTAAGCACATCTTGTAGGAGTAGCTTGCATCCTAAAGTACAAAGGCTATAAGCCGAAAATATAATCTGGGCTTTTAGAGAAGCCGATATAGACGCGTTCGCATGAACACTTGAATATCAGCGATGCTATGAGCTGGAGCAACCAAACTTGCGTGTTGTATTAATATTTTCCTTCAATTTCGATAAAGATTTAATGTAGCACCTCAAGAAAAAAAAGTTTTATGAATATGATTTTATTAGATTTGCCAAGCACTGAATTTAATCAATATCGAACGCTATATCATAAATCACCATATGGCTGGACCCATTGGTCGAGCAAATGTTTGAAGATCTTTGTGTATAAAGATATCGTAACCACATTTGGTCGGCTGTCCAAAAATTTTTTTTGGCGGGCCTACCTAATTTGATCGAAATCGGTTAATTTGTTTAATTTTTGTGTGCCTCTTGGTCGAATTTCCAGCGATCGACAAGAGGGTTTAAAGGTAAAAGAAGGTTTCTCTATATATGCTACTTGGATTCAGTTTGAAGTTTTTTTGAAATAATATGCAGCTCTTTCAATTTATAAAACCAATTTAAGCCAGTTTACAACTTAGAAGTATGAGGTGCGAAAATAAGAGTATGTTTGATTAACCCCGACTGCTAGGCCTGATGAAAATCGATTCGAAAGGTTATTTGGAACAACTTATAATAGAGAAAAAGTAAGCAATTAAACCTTGTAAAATAATACTATTGGTCAATTCTGCTTTGCGACCCTTGGGATCTATTGTACTCTTTGTTAGACAAAGTTAATTATTTCAGATGGGTCTAGTCCCTATCTCTATAGTATGTCCATTTTCTTTGCAAGTATATGTAGAGAGGTTTTCTCCTAACTTTTACAGAACCTGTAGGTCTTCGAGCTTACAATTTTAAAAGTTCTTATGTCTTTACTGACACTGCAATCTTCGTTTTTTAACCCTGTTAATATTCTTAGGAAATTCTTGCTCGATTAGTACATACTCTTGAAACTTTTGAAGCTAAAGCAACCGCGCAGCTGCTTGGCTTGTCATATTTTCGTCTGGATATTTGCTCTTCTCCTAGCAACTGTCTGGCACCTGCAAATGCCATAGAAAGATTCAGAACCCAATAGTTGTGCTTGGAATATGCTGGTATACATAATATATATGTATACCCACAGCTTCTGACAGTCGCCTTGGACCTTATAACTTGTGAATTTCTGGAGGTCTCAGCGAAAATATTCGGATGTTAAACGCGTTTGCTTAGAAGACTTAAAATATGCTATTGGTAAAAAAGTTTGTGGAAAAGTTGTAGTCACCCAAACCCAAACGGGTAAGTTTATCAGGATGACCTGACGGGTACCGATGAAAATTTGGAGAATATGAGACTTCCCGGTAATCGCTGAGTAAGTGCCAACTTGTCGTGTTATTTTTTTTTTTTTTTTGAAATGTGTGATATTTGTTTTGGGAGTTAAACTTCATGATGGTAATTTTTGTGATTTTGGAAATGACTCTGAAAAGAGAATTCGGACTGAAGGCAACCCCTATTGGTTTCAGTTTGAAGGTTATTTATGGCAAGACGGTTGTCTATTTTAAGTTAAGCGATGTATTAACCTTCGACCCCTGTCCTTGGAGCACTTAGCCAGATAAATTTAAAATTTTATTATAATGTTTTATTTGTCCTGAAGGACAGGTCTAGGGTATAAGTACGTAACATCAGAAGAAATGGCGAAAAATTGCTAAAATTACCTCAGGAGGACAAGAGAAATTTAATTACGATATATAGATTTAGGATGGATAGAGATTAAAATTTGGACCATTGATATGTGTAGGCAGTTCCAAAAAATTTTATATTATCTAAAAATTCAAATTAATCGCTTTGGTTTTTATAGAATTCGGATCATATTGCCTTCGTGGCGTAAGTATATATAGAAATAGCACAGTTGGTAGTGAGTCCTTCTAAATTTATAGTCAGCTTGAGACCCAGGTTTATGTCTAGACAGGGAAATTTCTTATTTTAACATGAACAACCAGTTGGGTCTAAAAAGCGGAGAAGGGGTACACCGTGGCTTCCTTGGAAGAAACATGAGCATGGCTTCACTCTCCCCTAATTAAATTTTAACGAGCTCTGGTTGCACTTACTTATCCATGATGAACTTGTAGATGCCGCTTAGTGTTAACCTTTGGTTGGGAGCACTGCTTATAGCCATGGCAATGAGCGCTATATACGAGAAAGGTGGCTTCTCGGGACGATGTGTGTTATGCAGAAATGAGATGGGCAACGTCCAAAAGTTATTGTGCAGGGCTAGGAAATTATCCATGCCCTGGTAATAGAATGCAGAAGGAAAACCCGTACATGGCAAGCTACCGACGGCACTTGAAACCAATGGATTTGAGCGTACATAGTCTGGGTTAGCCATCAAACTTGTGACTAGATCCTCATTATCTTGTATAGTTGCGGGATTTGTATAGCACGTTGTGGGTAGCATAATTTTGATTTTGTTTACAAGGAGCTTTTTTATAAAACACTTTCGAAAACAATTGAAAGCTATCAATCAGCTTTACTATTAATGAGTATCCTTTAAGCACTATTTTGATTCCGGATTGATTATGCACAACAAGATCAAAGAATATTTATTTGGTATCACAAAAAGAACTAATCTCGCAAAGATCAGTCTATTAAGCGCGCGCGCCTTTCGTTGTTGCGTCAGCTAAGAAGTCCGATCGACAAATAAATGGATTTGGTGGGCTGGCTGTTGGTCCCCAGAGCTCTTGTAATTCGTTTGTTTGGTGTGAGCGCATTGGCCTATAAATACACCATACATACATATGGAGATTTTAGGGCAGGGAGAGCGAGTATAGTTCATCTCTAGTGCAATGGTATATATGCATGTGTTGTATAGAAGAGTATTCCATTTTAAAGATTAAAGATCATTTGGAACTACCAAGGTATGCACTTTGAGTAAGTCCGAAAGGATTACATGTTCATCGACCATTTTTAATGTCACATAAGTTCATTAATTATGATTTATTTTAAGGTGGTGCATCATCATCATTGGTGCATTGAGAGCACCCACTCTTTTCGTACAGGGGCGTCTCATATACGTTCATACTCTTACCATACATTGTTTATTTTTAAACATACTACATACATATGTATAGACAATATATGCTACACATGTTGCCACGAGATCATTTCTCACCACATCTCTCATTTGTCCGAATTTTCATTGGTGGGCGGAGTCTACATATATAGACAATTTGGATTTGTATATTTCGTAAAGTCGATTTCCTACGCTAACTTGTAAAATGGGCGTGAAATGAATAGTTTCTAAAATATTGTTACAGCTAGTAAAGGAGATTTATTTAAAAGCGTTTAAGCGTTTATTTGACAATGTTTAAATAGGTTTACCTTTGATATCCCTAACCAGAAGGTAGAGAGCAGAGTCTGCTGACCTTAATTTGAAGATAAGATAGTAAGGCACTGCTCAATTCTTTAATAAATATCAGGATTGTTGTCAGACCCTACTAATATTTTTTGTATAGTTATTTAAATACCTTTATATCATTTTCTGAAAACATTTGACATATTGTATCTTTATTCTTTAAAGCTTTTGTGAGATTATTTTCGTTGACAAGTTCAACGACTCTTAATATACAAATTCTATTTCCAATGCATATTATAGTCCCAAATTTTTGTTCCCCCATTTTGCTTTTCTAAAAGCTTTTTACGGCATGAAACAATTTTATTCGAAATAACGTCTTAGTTCAATAACCAAGACTGTTATCGAAACTGAATGAACTCATCTAGGTGCTCCCATTGTTTCAAAGCTGTCAATGGAGCATCACAAATACTTTTAAACTCCTGTTTGAAATTTTCAAAAGTGCAATCGCTTGGTACTATTTGAAATTTCTTCTTATTATAAACTTCTTATTTAACTTCTGTCTTTTATATATAAAAGTCAAGTTAAACTAAATTCCATCAGTTACAAAGAATATTGCTAAAGGCACGCGCGGATCCACGATTTGGGTTTAGGACGTTTTTCTCTTTTAAGTGTAGTTGACAGCTATTATAGGGTGGGCCATCTGTTTGTTTATATTTTCCAACAATATTGGGCAGGTGTATTTGCCAAATGCAAGTTTGAAAATACTTATTTAAGTATGAAAAGGCCAGCTATCGAAAATCGTAAGTTTCGATGATAAAGCCAGTCTAATGGCTGCAATTTCGGCTCGAAGTTCTGGAGCTCGTTAGTTGTTGCTTTGCCTCTTAAAAACCCCAAACAGACTAGTTCATTGGGTCAAATCGCACGATCTATCCGATGACCGTTGTTTACAAAATAAAACCCTCTTGGCGATCTTGCCGAAAACGCCCCCATGGATCCGCCACTGAATTAAGTCTTCTAGGAAAGGTTGGCAGGTGATGATTAAAGCATCTACCTCTTAGGAGGGTTTTCACTCGTCTTTTTTGAAGTAGTTTTGACGAGGTACCTGCTGGAGAAATAGGAGATCTCTTTCTCTATATAGATAAAGAGTGGATTTTTTTATTCTGAGGTTTGGGCTTGCAGCAGTACCCCAGATCACTTATTGACGCTATAATCTGCTGATTTGTCAGCCGTTTGCAGCGCAGGGAAAACTTGCTCTATCTATATATTTAGAAGGCCATGGAATCGATCCAATTTGTAGCAGAATAGGGCAGCGGCTTAAATGATGTGCTTAACGTAAGCAAGTTACTGGTATAGATAAGGGCCAAACAGGTTGACAGATTTGCTTCAGTTGATGCCAACGTTCAAAATCGTGCAATTACAAGAATGTGAGAACGGATATTGTCAGCGTCTGCAGCAATTTTCTCCATGATAATAACCATACTGCTTCTGTGTGCAGGGATATCCTCTAATGCACAAGTTGTACGAAGAAAATAGACTATAGGGAATATCTATGCTTAGAAACTATCTCCTATAATTCGATATATGAATTGATCTCCCTTGGGTACTCTAGCTAAGGCAGTTCTAATTGGTTACCAATACTCCCTTTATCTGGACATATAATTTTCAGTTCTCTAAAAAGGAGCGCAGAGAGTTGTAAAAGTTCGCAGACTGCCTTGTGTTTATCCATTGTAGTCTGTTCCCGCACAAGTGCTTTGAGAATATGGTCCGTCGTGCCATGATTATGGTTATTATTTTGAAACTTATCGACTTATGTTACTTGCGGCTTATCGTAGAAGTTACACCTTTTTTTTCCAATAGGTGTACAGTATTGCTTCCACCGTACTGTTAGCGACTACCTTTTCTCATCTTTCTGATAGATGTGGGATACCATCTCGAAAAAACGACGAATCCATGAATCGCTCCATTTTTTGTCTTCTTCATAAGAGTGAAATTTCTGTTCAGCTAGACTGTGTACCATGAAATCCGAAGCAGCAATATCTGGAGAGCGCCACGTGTAAGTTAAGACATTCTATTTAAGTATCTGGCGATTTGTGTCCGAGCTTATTCAAGCTGCAGGATGACTTTGTCATGTTTCGCATCAATTGCTTCGGATACTGATTTTTTGTGATAGTATCACCTGGTTTCAGCAGCTCATAGTATACAACATCGAGCTGGTGCCATCAAATACAGAGCATAACAGTAGCGTTTTGAATATTCGGTCTGACGTCGATGTGGAGACTTTTCCAGGCATTCTCGATAGTTTTTTGAGCTTAGGATTATCGTACTGAACCCATTTGTGTTTAAGCATTTGTTCACAAGTGAAGAAACGCCGCTGAACATCTCTCTGCTTTAATTCGTACGAAACCCAATTTCCTTGTTTTGGAATCGTTAAAATGGCTTTGAGACGTTTTCAAATCGCTTGTTAAATTACTCCCAAAACCAAATACCCTTAAAGTTTATTTATACTATGCTATCAATCTAGCATTAACAGATTTGGCTGTCTCTGAAATAAGCCATAGTATTTGGCATCCGATGACATTGCTATCTTATATGGTATATGATTTTATTTTTACGACTTTTCACGGATAGACAAGTGCGCCATTTGCACGATATTTTTTTTGAAGAAACGAAAGTCGTTATTATGTGTAGTAGAGTATGTTAAAAGGTCGTAAAATAATTTTGTATACAATATAAACAGGACTCTGCGCCGCCGCCGCCGACGAGTATTGGAAGTTTTACGACCCAACCCATGTGAGTTTGAAATGTATTCAGTTTTTCAAACTTCATATCTCAAGTATTTGGAAGAAGAAAGCAGAGCACATTGAAGAGAAATAAAAATCATAAAACCGAAACAATTGAACAAATATCATGTGTGCTAAGTAAGAAGGAGTAGAGAGATAGCTATTATATACAGATTTGAATATATAGTCGACATGAGTGGAATCTGGTATCAGAGACAAGCTGTACAAAGGATTCTTCACGCTCTTTCTCTCGCCAACGCTCAGCTCTCTGTAGTTTTTACGATCGCTTAGCAAACTATTAAAATGGGTCATAAAACAACGGGTTTTGGCGAGGCAAAACTGTGAATAGACATAGTACCGTTGCTCTCCATACTGCCTAATCAGTGCCGTTATAAAATGTGCGTGTGCCGTTAGAGCCTTTCCATACATATGTCGTATATCTAAAAGTCGCCGTGGTATTTTTTGGCTTCTGGTGTGGGTTTGTTTTGTTGCTTATTTTTAGACCTATACATGGAATAGTATTGGAAACAAACTGTTAGTCGTATTTACTAGTCTTCTGTGGAGGAGTATTGTTTTTTATTGCCGCTCTGTAGCACGCAAAAAGCAAACATTTACAACAAGTCTGAAACAACAACATCTTGGTTTATTTAGTTTTGACTAATCGTCACGTTAAGCCATAAAACGCCCCTTGGCTTGTTTGTTTAATTCTGTGGTATGCCTCTTCAGCCCCTGTTCATCCCGACCGCCCCGGGTTAAACAGCAGATCATTGCTGCACAAAAAATAAAATTACATATCACACAATCATAATAAGAACTGCATAAAGATTATGGTTTACTGTGTATCATCCATTGATTTATGGGGTTATGGTTACTCCTCTTTTGTCTTTGGTCGCTCTATCAGCAAGTTGTCAAAGTGCGATTTACTCCATCAACACAATTATTCCTGACGCGCATAAAACAACAACAAATCATCGATCAGCATCTTGAGTAATTCACAGATCTACGGATTTATGGCGGGGTTCAACAAGCGATTTGTCAAAACTGCACCGGAATTGAACATTAACATTTAGTGCCTATTTATAGGCGTCATAAAATGTGGCGCTCTTTCTGGGTAACTCTGGGACATCAACAATTAACTGCGTGCTGCGTTGTTTGACAACAAATACAAGACCTCGTTGTTGTTGTTGTTGTTGGTTTTTGATGGCTTCTCCTGAAGCAAAGGCGTTACACATCATTGGCAGCAAATTATCCACATTACCTGAAGTGTCAGTCGCATCGGGCGCCCATTAGCTATTCCGGCGGTGTGAACGTGACCTTTGGTGGCCATTAAATGGCATACACCGTGTGTATTCCGGAAATTTATGCGTCTGTTGACACCAGTTGCAGCACATAGTGAGTGCTCCATAGCAGAGGTGTAGCAAATAAACTGCCTTATTATTATTATGATTACGTTCTATTGTGTGGACTGTCCTTTACGACAAAGGCAACCCCAACAAGAGATTCTGGCCAAACGCCGGACGCTGATCATTAATTAATGGCCTGTTTACGCTGCACGAGGATTCAGTCTGCGCTGATTTGAGGGAGGTACAGAGCCTTGGTACTCAATAAAAACAAATGCTCTGCTAGAGTTTAGCCTTTTAAGGGCTTGGGATTTGAATGATAAACCTCTTCTTGATTTCGATTTCTGGAATCTATAGTTAAAAACCAAAGCATGTTTGTTGTGTTTAGATTATAATCTTTTCGATGTTTAAAGGTGGATAAATCCAAAATATGAAATCCAGATCGGTTAGTTATACGCTCTGCCCATGGGCATAAAGATGATTTGCAGACCAGAATCTCGGGTAGGTAAGTTTCAGAGAGTCAGATCAGAGAGTTACACCAAAAGTGCCGAGTTTTTTTTATATCGGATATTTTTTTTGCCAGGTCGTTTGTCAGGATATTTTTCATATTTTCATAGTCATGGGGTTTGAAAAGGAAATGACGGCTGACTGGACCTTCGACTCCTTTGCATGGTAGATGTTCACTTACGCTTCCATGCAAAACGTCCTTAAACGCAGATTGCCTGGGGGGTCGCCTTTTCACATTAGGTCACCTCTGGAAAGGGTATCCAGAGGATACCTAGCGTAAAGTTGGAGGTTGTGAGGTACTTAAATCGGCCAGTTAGGTAATCGTCGCTGGTCAGTTCCGTGTGACAATCAGACAACTCTTCACGCAAGTGCACCCCAAAGACCGACCCCAACCTCCAAAGATAGATAACCAAATCAATGTTGAATTTAATTTTGTGATGTTAGAGGGTTCCCCAAAATCGGCTGTTCCATACTTACTTAATGTTAATATTTGAATGTCACCCAAGTAAGCTCAGTAAGATACCAGAGATGAGGGTAAAGTAGCTTGGCTTATAAAATCATATCTGTGTTCAAAGCTTTTCGTCTGTCGGGTTCAATCTCTTTCTTTATCAGCTTATCTTTCAGCTTCGAAAACTGTTCACGAAACATTCAAATCTTCTGTTCATTCATGGAAGTGAGCACACGTTGGATTGCATTTTTTTTGGGATAGTACCCGGCCAAAGTCTGTCTAGATTGGAAAAGAATCTTCAAGTAGTCGTCAAGTCACCTCTTTTTAGTACTTCTCAGAAAGCTTGCTCTCCTGGAAGCATTACCTCAATGAAATGATTCACGAACACGCAAGTCTTTGAGCAAAGTTCTTGTGAATGGAGGGATTTTGCCAAATTATCGGCTACTCAAAGCGAAAGAAATATGTGAAAAAATATATAAAACAGTTTCGTTGCACAGGTTTAAAAACAATAAACTTTAAACAACCTCCGAGCGGATTTGTTGTCTGTTATTTGGCTGTTTGTTTATTTGTTTAAATTTAGAATATCGACCACATTAAAATAGCAACAGCTTCAAAGCTCTCAAGTGGCCGGCCAAAAGTAGGAAGAACCATTAAAAAGATTTTCTTCAAGATCTATTATGGCCAAGCATTGCTAACTGCCTAGCTGACTCCCCCAAGACCTCCGTCTCCGGCCCGCAAAAAACAAAAAACCAAGTGGCATGTGCCACTTTATGCCGGGTTGAACCCGCGGGTAATTTGCACTTCAAAGAGCGCGTACGCAATGTATGTTTACATACCATCATGGGGGGCCAGCTGGTGGTATGTTTGGGGGATTTATGAGTAACTCGGCCCGCCTGCTGCCATGCCATCTCTGAGAAGGTGTTAATAGCTGCAATGTAACCAAATAGCTGATTGTCTAATGATCACAAATTAGTGCATTTATCATTTCCGATTATAATTTTCGGGGCAACATATGAAACGAATTTCCTGAAATAAGATAAAACATATTTTGTGTAAATATATAATTTATAATTCTTTCGATATAGTTAAATCGATAAAGTATTAAACGCTAAAAACGATTTTTTATATTTTTTACTTCGCTTTGAATTAAAAGCTAGAAGAGTGCAGATAGAAGGAAGGTTGGTTCCACGCGAAAATGACTAAACCTGCCCCTTGCTTTTTTATGGATGATTAGTTGTTATTTGTTTATTTATAAACTGGCAAAAAATACTGAAGAAAGATCCTACCCACGGGGTGCTTTTTAACGATATACACGAAAAATAAATATTGAATGTTTCGACTTTTATTGAAATTCAATATAATTATTTTTGTCTATATAATATATTTAGAAGGTTGTATCTAATTTGTACAAATTCTAGTTGATCATAAAAAAAAAGAATGTCTGGTTTTCGCTAGTTTAAAAAATAGTACAGTGCTCTGTAACCTAAGCAAATCTGAAATACTTTTACTCCTAGTAGTAGGCTATTCAAGACGATCTGTACAGAGGACCCTATACCTTGTGGTACAAAGTGTATATTAAGTTCCTGCAAGTCGAAAAAGTATGGAACATACTGAAGGGGACGTCGAAATCTCCCAAAAATTACCTGAAGTATGATCATGGTGACTAGAGCAGCCGATATAAGCATGTCCGTTTGTCTGTCTGTCTGTCCGTATGAGAGCCTAGATCTCAGAAATGGTAGGAACTAGAGCAACCAAACTTTCAGATTAGATGCCCTATTTTGTCACGCGAGACAAGTCTATGCATAAAAACTAAAAGTTTTCAAAAATTAAACTTACAGATTCAATGCATTGTTATTATTGCAGAGAAAATAAGTTTATTTTATATTTTTTATGTCGGGGTTATGTATAATAGAGTTTTTGGATGGATAATTTCTTTGTTAAAAAATATATTGTATTTAAATTTGGCAAACAAAAGTTTTTAAGAATCTTAAGTTTTGTACCGAATTTAGACTATATCATATAGCCCTCATAGGACGGATCAGTCAAAAAATCGTTTTCTTGCAAAATTCGTTGTTTTCCGTTTGCTTATGAATATGTCGTAGCTGATAGGTTTTGATACTTTTTTAAAGTTCCCTAGTATTATACCCAATTTCAACAAAATAGGTGGATCGATCGATGAAAAAATTTATGAAAATATCATCACCAAATTTGGTAAATAAATATCTTTTGGACTTCTTTAGCAATATACCCGATTTGATTGTGGTAGAATAGAGTATCCCAAAGTCGTCCACGCCCGACTTTAACATGCTCTATCTTTTGAACTATAGTAGGTATGCAACGAAAAGGAGGACATTAGGAGAAGTTCCTTGATCTCAAAAGTTTTTTAAAGGGTGACTGGTTAATTACTGTCGAATGGTCCCTACAATAGGCTAGCCTTTCAAAATTTCTAAAAAGTTAGTGTTAATATATGAAATCTAACCCATTTACAAATTTTCGGTATTTCAGATTTCAATCATCTGAGAATTATTTTTTTTATGATAAATTAAAATCATTTTGGAAATACATTTTTTGAAACGATTCCTAACCCTAATATAGGTTAAGGTTTTACTTCATGGTGCAGAGGCTATTTTATCGACTACTTGCTAGACCCTTTTAGATTTAATTAAAGCGAATACCTTTTAAATAGTGTGCGCAAAATTATTACTTTCTTTATGGAAAGGATTGGATAAAAGATGTGAAAAATGTTGCACAATCTTAGTAGATTGAGTTCTTGAAGAAGATTTGAAGTTGTCAATTAATCATTAGATATACCTATATTATATATTTCTTTGAGCTGCTAGTTGGAAAATGGATCATTAGATGGTTTGGTCTCATTAAACGGTATAGTCAGTGTCATCTCTAAAAGGGTTAGCCCGTGTCTTAAATGCACTTGGAGTTAGGCACCCCGTATCCATCGATAGCTACTAGTTCTTCGTTCTTTGTTTTCTTTTCTGGGAGAAAGCATGCTTTAATGACAATTGCCAAGAGATTCGAATAATTGTTTCTTGACGCGCTTGTAAATATATTTCAAAACTAACCAAAGCCCAAGTTGCACGAGTCTAGCAAATGTGGCACCTGTGGCTGCCACTCCCAGAAGAGCAGCTACAAATCTCTCTCTCACGTGTTGACAGATATTTCTTGTTATTAACAATCAGACCAGGTGCGCAAGAGGTAAAAAAAAAAAAACAAATCCGAGAGATGCACAGGACCAAAAACACTCAAAGTAAAAAACACAGCCAGACATAGTGGCGACTCTCCAACGCCAACCACTTACCCCTCTGCCCGCGTGTGTGGTTGCGGCTGTGGCTCCATCAACGACCGACACCGACACCGGCACCATTATGGCTGAGACAACGAAATGTTTATTTTCATGTGAAAAGCAGAGCCAGCCAGCAGCAGCAGCTAGCAGCCAGGGCGTTCCTTAGAGGTGGTTCGATAGATGGTCTGGTCGGTCGGGTTGGGTCGTCGGTCGGCTTCTTGGCTCTGACTGACTCTCTGCTGCACTTGGCAATCGCATTTGTGTTTATGTGTTTGCATGTTTGTATGTAAATACGCAAAACTTCATGCAGTGCCAGCCGCCACTATTCCACCCAGCGACATTCCGTCAGTGCGTCAGTGCATCAGCAGCTGAAGGAACGGAACGGACGGAACACACGCATTGCTGCAGCGGCGCAACAAAGGCGGCTGGCATAACATAGTTCACGTGTAAACAAGCCGGGCGCAACTATGAGCACGACCCGACCCCGACCCCGTTTAGGAAGAGCAGCAGCAATTCACGCTGCTCAGCTCTCCACAAGTGACGAAATGAATAGGGCATATACGAATTTTTTATGAATGTACTACTGTGTGGATGCGGCTGCGGCTGAGGCTATGGCAGTGGCAGTGGCAGACAGTGTGGCGGCATCAAATGTTGAAGTCAGCAGCATTGGCCTCGGCCAAAACCACTTGGCACGGACTGCAGCGACATGGCAAATAGTTCACCGAGCAAGTTACAACGAGAGAGATGAGAGTGGGGCAGCAGAGGATTGGAGGTTGCACATGCCAAGGGTTTTTGATATGCGGTTTGGCATCGTAACCAAAATATCAGTTTACTGTTACAGTTGCTGATTTAATTGAAGACCTAGAAAAGTAATAGCTTAGGGAACGGGAATGGGAGCGGTGGAGGGAGAGAGAGAGTACGCTTTGTTCCGTTGGCCGACTTTTCGACTTTTACCTGATGATGACGAGGACGACGACAACGACGATGCGCTCTCGGGGGTGGTCCAGTAGTAAAATTTTAACGACTTCTAATGGCATTTTGCTGGAAATGGAAATGGTAACCACAATTAGCAGCGCTACTTCTGGAGAAGTCATTCAAATGAACTTGGCAGTGGGTTTTCATACAGGGAGGCAGGCAGGGGTTGCAGTTGGGGTCGTTGTCTATGTTTACAAGCAAATACGCCACATCATCAACAACAACAACAGCAACAGAGATGGGGTAAAGCCAAGTGGCACGAGTCAGCGGGTGTAGTAACTATGGAATTTATAGTTTTGTGGCATTCTGTTTCAACATCTCGTTAGGAGTGGAGCAGCAGCAGCAGCAGTGTGGGAATTGTAATAGTACGTACTATTGGTATTGTGGATTTTTGGTTGCACTGACAATGGATGCCACAAAAGACAACAGACTGACAGACCGACTGACAGACTGACTGACTGGCAGGGCGAGAGAGACAATAAGTTGGAATTCGCTTTGATCTTTTCGCACTTTTAAATGTTTGGAAAATCTGTGTAAAAGGCATGAATCGGTTTTCGGAGAATCAATAAAAAAATTAATGGCCAAAGCCAAAGCCCAAGCAGAAACAGTTTCAGTTTGTTTTTCTGCTATTACTATTTTGTATTTATTTTTTAAATTTTCCGTTTGATAAAGCGCATCCCCAAAACAACAACAACAAAAAACAGAAACTGGGTGGCAAAAAACAAAAAAAAAACAAAACAATAACAACAACAATTGTTCATTCACAAACAAGTGCCAGAGTAAGCCACTAGTTTGGGCTTATTGACCAATTTCCTGCTTTTGTTTTAACTTTATATATTTTTGAGATATTGTTAAGATGTAAATAAATATAGAGGGAGTTGAGGAGAATGCTCGGTACCGACTATGGATGGGTCAAGTTGAATTTTTTAGAAATTGTATATTTTTTCATTGTGTCAAAATTACTTGAGACCTTCTACGAAAAAACTTAAAAAAACTAAATGGTTTCTTTCAATACAATTCTCCCTTGGAAGCATCAGCCCGTTGAATCATCACAAACTGATTCAATTCAATTGTTGTTGTTGTTCAAAAAATAAGTTAACATATTTACATTTTGTGCAAGGGCGTAGCGAGGTGGGGGTGTGGGGGGTGTGACATCCCCAAACATCCATCAGTTGGCAAATAGCGGATATTTCACGCAATATTCGAGAAATAAAAATTCAGAATCGGTTATTTGTCGGTAATTTGTTGAATCGAGTCGGCATTTTGAGGCTCATCACCCCCCCACATTCCATATATTTAGTTTTATACTCTGTTCCTTAAGATAAGGAGTATATTAATTTTCTTTAACATAAAAAAGGAGAGGCCGGAGAGTTGCTGAAGAAAAATGTTTGCTTGCCTGAAAGTCTATATTAACTTAGATCTTGATGATTATCAGAGCTAGGATAAATAAACTGGACTTTTATACTCCTTATCAAGAATCAGTTTCTATTATACTAATTTTTTTCAAAAATTTTTTTATTTTATTTTGCATAATTATCAAAAACACATATGAATTGCAGGTTTCTTATTTTATGGCCGCTAATCCAGCTTGTTTAGCTAGAGATGCCTTAAAAGCATCAAGGAGTCCTGTCAATCAGGAGGTCATCATTTGGTCCGCTTTTCTGTCGGTCTTCTTTTCGTTTTCTTTTAGTTCGGCGCTTGTTCGAGCAAAGTTTTAAAACTTATTTTTTTTTAAGCCTTTTTACCGGATTTTTAATTGGTAGCCCTTTTGCTAGCCTATTACGGTGTCTTTTTAGCCTTTCGTTGTAGCGGCTTGTGTGCTTATTTATCTGAAGGTCGACAGTCTCCAGTCTGACATACCATTCATACCCAGTTTCACAAAATTAAAAAATCTTTTACACTCCTTATATGACTAGCCAGATTAAGTTTATCATTCTTTCTTCCTAAATTCGACTCCTCATCCAGAATCAGTTTCTGTTCCCCCCTTTTTTTTTCCGAAAATTCAAAAGTCTGTGTATAAGCGACTAGACTATGAGACGTAAACTTGGCGTTTACATTACTTTTATGACTAGCAAGATCATGTGGGCTTGTCGACAAACTTCATTAGTTTCATTTGGCAGGATGCGTCCTAGCCATTGTCATTGTCATATAGTTGGTCATTGTCTCGAGGTTACATATTTTATATAGCTCATCGTTGCTGATGAAATTTGGCAACCCCACCTTAAAAATACTCTGTAGACCGAGCTTTGAATTTTTCCAGAGAGGTCGGTTACAAGCCAGGTTTCACATCCGTACAGCTGCACCGAAATGACATTAGATTTAAAAACAACTTAAATTGTCAATTTCTTGGAACCTTATAAGTTCTAATGCATGTGTTCCTTATCTTAAAATTCGTAAAAGTCAAATAGGTTCTGGAATCTTACAAAATAATTTAATTTTGGCTTTTATCCTCAATTCAAGAAATATTATACATCATTAGTATAAGACATTCATATTTGGAGCACACAAAAGCCTATGCTGCCATGGAAACACCCTCACAGTAGATCAGTTTCTTAGCCAATATTATTTTACCCTCAACGTATGTAACTTACTGAAAAATCCCAATGCTCGAAGAGGCCAATACCACAAATATTCAGAGCACTCGTCTCCAGAATTTAAATAACCCTTTACAAAAAAAAAAATAAAATTGTATCTAGGATATTCCTAGAATTGAACTTGGGCAAACGGAATAAAGTGTGGAACTTGCGAACATTTGTCTCAGTGAACTCAGCCGTTCAAAAATGTCGCAGCTTTTTCAAAACTAAATTTTTCCTGAGGTAACAAGATGTTATGGGTTTGTCCGTCCAAATGTACTGGAACTTCACACTATTAGGCATTATTTAAAAGAAGTTTGATGGTTCATAACAATTGGTGCAGTGGTATTCCACCTTAACCCTCTAATGCCCATTTTGAAAGTATTTCTTGAACAATGGTCGATTAATTGTTTTCCAAGATACTTTTCGGCTATTAAATTTATAAATGTCGTTAAAAATATTAATCCGATGGATTGTTCGTTTAACTGTAAGGTGAGAAAATCTGAAAATTGTTTCTAACAATTCGCAAACTCATAAAAAAGTCACAAAAAACACATGTGATGTGCTAATAAATAAAAAGGCCTTTAAAAGCTTTTATGAGCTTTCAAATCTTTTATAACTTACTGTGTTTGTTAGGAGCTGCGAAAAAATCGACCAATATAGACGACCAATACTCTAAATGGACTGACTTGTTCCCGAAAAGTCAAACCCACTTCACAGATTAAGTAGCCAAAATGGTTAGTTCCTACTCCTATCACCAACGCCTAAGTTCTTGTGTTTCGAGTGATTGGTTACTTAGCCATGACACTTTTAGTAGTAGTAATCCCTCTAGTCTAGTTTAGTACAGCTCTTAGTTGGTATATCCTCCTCAATAGAGTTACTACTCTAAAAATACTTGTTGTATTTGCTACTACTTTCCGGTTTACTTTCCTCAAAATACATTCATTCAATTTAAATGCTGATTTAGATTTGATTGAGGTATTTGGGTGTTTGGGTGGGTGTGGCATTGCCAATAATTGCCTGCCACCAATTGCAGATTAATGCTTGCCACAGATACTACTACTACTTTCCAGTAGCTTTCCATTGCCAATGGCGGATTGGTTTTGACTTGACAGCAGGCGCATTTCATTTCAGGTGTCAAGATACTTTACGGTGATTAGATAAGCATTTGGGGAAAATGTGTTAAGCTTTGTTTGGGCTTTTCTTTTTGTTTTTCTCTATGTGTGTGTGTGTGTGGGATGTGTCTCTGTGTGTGTGTGAGTATCTTTAAAGCCAACCTTTGTGGATGCTGCTGCTGGTCCTAGCCACCCAATTGCCTAACTGCAGGCGAAAAAAGAAGCGTAAATGGCATTTTTATTGAGCCATTAAAATTTGCTGTGATGCGGTCGCTCGGCCTGCCACTTATGCGCTGCCATATCTTCCGGCTGAGAGTCCTGAGTCCTTGCCGAAGCGCGCGTGAGTGCGAGTGAAACTTGCCGGGCCCTTACATTTTGATTAACGTGCAAATTCTTTGGCTTTTTCTATTTTATTTATATATATATATATTTTTTTTTTATACTACTTACTGCTGCGTCTGCTTACAAAAAATCCTACCTAAGGGGATAAACTTGTGAAATATTTTCGGATTTGAGCGGCTTATGAACGCTTGAGGCATGGCCCAACCCACAACCCCCCACTTTAAGGCTGGTAAGTCCGCCAAGAAACAAGCTCAAAATCATGGTTACACTGTAGGTGATTAGGCAACAGCCGCCGCAGCAATACCAACATTACATATCCATAATTTGTGACCACAACTGTGGCCATTCCTAAAGATTTATGTTCATTTATTGTTTGTTTGTTTGTGGGCTCGCTCATTAGAGCGAAAGATTCGCCGCGTTCTTTAGCGTACGCAGCGCCCCGCCTTGGGCGCCAAATTCGGGACTCACTTATCAACTGCCATCACTTGCAGCTCTCTCTCTACCCAGCTCCCTCCCCTGCGCTTCACACGTGTGTGGTGCTGTCATTATGCACCTTATACACACTTTTTTTTATGCCTTGTTTTTGGGTGGGCTTTTCTTTTGGGGGGGCTTACTTACGCATACGGCTTAGGCCCCCCGAAAGTGCGAATACGTGAGTTCTGCAAGTTATGTGCGAGTAAGTGAATGAAATTACCGTAAGGCATTTAACCAATGCGCTTTGTAAAGAGCAAAGCCGCCATACGAATAGATACATAAATGACAATGTGCCCAGCAGCCCCTCAGCTCAGCTCATATCACGCAGGAGTCACCCTTCTTGGATATGCCAGCCAGCAGCCACAAAACGTTTAAAAGGCGCTGAGCACTTGGCATAAAAATGTTTGTCCTGGTTGTTGCTGCTCCTGCTCCTGCTCGCTCCTGTTATTGTTGTTGTTGTGCGCTTATCGCTTTGACAAGAATATCTGCGCTTTCTAAATGCCAACGTCAACGTCGCAGTCAGCGTTTATGACGCTGCGCGCTTACGATTGAGTTGAGACAACCCTCCACCTCAACCCTTGGTCTTGGTCTTTTCTCTCAGTTTTAGTCTTGGCCGTAAAAACGTGCTGTGCCTTGTGCCGCCGCCGCCGCCTGGTTGTTACTTTAATGGCCTTTTGCTCCCCACGAATTCAGTCGTCAAGCGAATTATGGAAGCTGCGTCGTCCTCCATTGTTTCACAGAGATCTCTTGCTTGGCGTGTGTATTTAATAGTCTGCGGCTTGACATTGACTGCCAATATAATACTAGTAGTACCTGGCAGATCTCTCTCTTTATTTCCACATCTTTATATTTCCACTATCAGCACCTGTGCATTAGTATGCCTCCTGTTAATGGTAATTTGGTGAAAGGGCTGCCTGCCGTCTCCTGGCAATTCGATTATCGTGTCAAATTTTAATTACGTACTCAAATAACAACTTGACTTCCTGCTTACTTCCTTACTGCTGCTGTCTGTCTGTTCGGGTTGGGAATGGGGGAAAGCCTGAAGTTGGCGCTGGGCGTGGTTCGAAACTCAAAAGCGCTGCAATTCTGGCCATGATATAGTGATGCCACAGCCGCACATTATTTGGCCTGTCATTAATGCCTGTGGCGGGGGCTTAGTGTCAGTTCTGAGCTCATTAGACAATGGCGACGATGGCGACATCCCTCCCTCCGCCATTGGCAACCTAATATTTAAAGCGCTTTAAGTAAGACAAACAATTGGCCTTGTCAGTGTTTAACGGCCCGAAATTTAAAAATTCTAAAAAAATATATAGAATATAACAACGCAAAGAGTTAGCCCTTTAATGGTTAATGTACTACGAGGGTGGTCTAGTAATTGAGTTGAAGAAAATGTCAGTTATTATTTAATGTTTCGGCACAAACAGTAAGGATTAACCTAGTCCAGTATCGTAATTCCGTTTAGGTAAAATATATAAAAGCAAGTTAGTTCAACTTTCTGACAATGTTGGAGTGAAGTAAAATGGCCGGAATACCAACCAAAACTCGCTATATTTATTAATATGATATTGCTCGGAAATAATATTTAAGATTTTCTTTGTCTACATCATAGACTAAGTAAATATTATTGAACGTTGCTCATGGCAATTCTGAAGCGCTCAATGAATGACACACAAAGCGTTTTTGCTCGATTTTTATTTAATGCATTTTATTTTAGAGCTCCATCAATATTATTTATATTATATATTAAAAACTGTGGCGTACGTAAAAGTCGGGAGTGGATCATATTGGGATGCCTCGTTCCACCACATTGCTATAAATTTCGGTATATTATGCACTTAAGAAGTCCAAAAGATGTTTAATTGTCAATCATATTTTCATAAACGAAACACAACGAATTGTGCATCAAAAACTTTTGTTTGAGCGATATGGGGGGTTGTATATTATGGGCAATCGATTGCGATCAAATTGGGAACAGTGATTAGGAACTCTACAAGATTTCCGAATGCCAAATTTGGTTACGATATCTTCATATGCAAACGAATTATCCATCTAAAACTTATTTTTTTTTGGGACGTACTCCGAAATACTCCTATGGGGCTTTAATAATATAATCCCTACACCAAAAAACCAAAATTACACCTGTCTTCCGCTCTTACCATTTCTGTGATCTAGGGCGTTCATAGGGACGGACAGACGGAAAGGGTGGCTGCACAATTGACAAACGAAAAAATAATACTTCGTCATCATAAATGTCGGACTTTTATTTAAAAAAAGAAAGATAATAGAAAATCGAAATATCGTAGTTTCAAAACGACTTTTACTTTTTTGTGTCTGTACTGGAAGGCTTTCATATAATAGTTTTTAAGATTTACACAATCTTTCGATCAAATGTTTCAATGTCTTAATAGTTATACTTTTATTCGAGCGCAGACGAATTCAATAAAACGAATACAGTTATAATCAGTCCAATCATTATACCCTGTACCGTATGGTCCAAGGGTATATTAAGTTTGTGCAAGCCGAAAATGTATGTAACATATAGAAGGAGACGTCGGAGACACCCCAAAGTTACCTAAAATATGATCAGGGTGAATAGAGAAGTCGATATACCCATGTCCGTCTGTCCGTCTGTCCGTCCGTCCGTCTGTCCGTCTGTCCGTCTGTCCGTCTGTCCGTCTGTCCGTCTGTCCGTCCGTCCGTCCGTGTGAACGCCTAGATCTCAGAGATGGTAAGAGCTAGAGTTACCAAACTTTCACATTAGATCCCATATTATTCCATAGGAGGCAAGTTTATTTTATTTTTTTGATATCGGGGATAAATTATATAGCTCCCATGGGGGTGTTTGAGACGACCTCGAAAAAAAAAAGCGTTTTAGATGAATAATTCGTTTGTTTATGAAGATATCGTAACGAAATTTGGCAATCGAAAGTTTTTTATAGTTCCCAATCACTGTACCAAATTTGATCAAAATCGGTTGACTATATCATATAGCTCCCATAGGACCGATCGGCCAAAATAACTTTTTTAAAGAAAAATTGGCTATATTTCGTTTTTTAATAAAGATATCCTAACCAGATTTGGCGTTTGGAAATTTTTTAGACCACTTAAGCAATGTGCCAAATTTGAACAAAATCGGTGGACTATATCATATAGCTCCCATAGGTCCGATCTTCCAAAACATCGATTTTTTAACAAAATTTGTTGTGTTTCGTTTGTTTGTTAAGATATTGGGACCAAATTTGCCATTCGTGAGTATTTTATAGTTCCTAAGCACTGTACCAAATTTAATCCAAATCGTTTGACTAGATCATATAGCTCCCATAGGACCAATCGGTCCAAAAACACGTTTTTTATACAAAATTCGATGTGTTTTGTTTGTTTGTAAAGATATTTGAAATAACTTTGGCGTTCATATCTTTTTTAAGGTATTTAAGCACCGTGTCAAATTTTATTGAAATCGGTTGACTATATCATATAGCTCCCATAGAAACGATCGGTCAAAAAAACAATTTTTGCTTAAAAATTCTTCTGTTTTTGGTTTTTTGTGAAGAAATCGGACTTTATTACAAGCTAGTGGTACAGGGTATCCTAAAGTCGTCCGCGCCCGACTTTACGTCCGCCATTTTTTTTGAGTTATAGATGATGTTAATTAATTTGAAGTAATTTACAGTCTAAGTCGAACTTTTATTTATAGTTATGAGTTTTTAAATGACGACCAATCCATGAAGGTAACGAAATGTGAAATCAAATTATAGGTATAATTGATTCTTCTTCTTCAATCTCCATTTACTGTTAGGCGTCGGGGTAGCCTCGGGATATCCATCTTCTCCAATTAGGCCGGTCCAGGCTCAAGTTTTTCGGCGTCGACCTCTCAGTGCATTGCCTTCCGTTCTCATTTCCAGTACCTGTTTGGCTTTTCTTGACTCGTCCATCCGTTGTACATGTCCGAACCATTTTAGCTGTCTCTCCTCGATTTCTTGTATACTCGACTTCTTCTGCCCTACTTCTGAACGTATTCTTTCATTTCTGACCACATCGCTCCTGGTTTTTCCTGCGACCCTTCGTACGTATTTCATTTATCTTGCCTGAAATTTATTCAGATGGTTTTCTAATAGCGGCAAACACTCGATACCGTACATTGCTATTGGTACTATAACCGTGTTGTAAAGCTTGAGTTAGTTTTTATGCTTATCTCTCGTTTACCCACTATTGTGTTATTTATCTGATAGTACGCTGAGACCGCTTTCTTGGTTCGACTTAGCACTTCTTGGTCTATTTTTACCTTACAGCTAACAATGGGTCCGAGGTATTCATAGGATTTAACTCTCTCTAATTCTCTGCCGTTGCATATTATATGCAGATTCTCTTTAGAGACCCACATTACTTTGCTTGGTTATATTCACCTCCATTCCCTTTCTTTTTAGATTGTTGGACCACTTCTCTAATGCATTTCGTAGCCTTTCGGGATTGTTTGCTATGATAACAATATCGTCCGCATATAATAGGAATTGCAGGTAGATGGGTTGAAGTCACCAGTTCCCAATTTTTGTATTTTCTGTTTGCCTCTTACATTATATATTTGATTTAATCCAATTATCAAACCGGCGTAGTACAAATAGAGAAAATGGCAGATACCTTTAGTCCAAAAAAAGTTTTCGACTCCATTTAAGGATTATAAAGACCGAGCTTGTTTATAAATGTCCTCCAACTCTTGAAACTTATTGGTGTACAGTAGAGAAGTAGTTTACAGCGACTCAGTACCCAGCAAATTGCGGCTTACTTAAATTTTTGCTTTAATCCAACATAGTTTTGGGCTATACGATTACAATATCGAATACAAAACATTCATTAAGCTGATTTGCATAGCCAAAGGCTATATGTATTACTTTTCAGTTTACTCTCGTACTCATAGTATATGCTGATATATTTAAGTGGCTTGTTAAGAGCGTTTGGTATACCCCGGTAGGTGGATTGAGCTGGGGGGTTAAGGCGGCAGGCATTAGATTGACGTCGATTATGCATTAATGCGGCACGCACTATAAATAATGCGCCTTTTAGATCCTTGCCGTGACGTCTAAGGCCTAATGAACGGTTTTTGAGCATTTTGTTGTGCCACACTCACACACACGCACACTGACACGTATTCATGCGTTCCACGTGGCCTGCGCTGATAGATCCATTGGAGGACTCCTCCGCCGCTTCGTACCATTTGTTCGTTTCGAATTTGT